>CM060352.1:103837146-105037146 GCA_030545235.1 Helianthus tuberosus | reverse complement strand
GGTGTTGCGCCTTTTGAAGCCCTATACGGACGCAAGTGCCGATCCCCACTATGTTGGTCTGACGCAGGTGATAGGCAGCTTGCTGGTCCCGAGATCGTCCAAGAGACGACAGATAAGATCGCGCAAATTCTTAAACGCATCGAAGCCGCTCGCCACAGGCAAAAGGCCTACGCGGATCCAAACCGGAAGAATGTGGACTTCCAAGTCGGAGAGATGGTATTATTGAAGGTTTCACCCTGGAAAGGGGTAGCACGCTTTGGAAAGCGAGGAAAGTTAAATCCGCGCTACATTGGTCCTTTCAGAATTCTGGAAAGAATTGGGACAGTAGCATACAAGTTGGACCTACCTGCTGAACTAAATGGCGTTCACGATACATTTCATGTATCCAATTTAAAGAAAAGTCCAACTCAAGTTGACGTTGCCATTCCTATCGACGAGATTCATGTTGACGACACGCTCCACTTCATAGAAGAACCCGTCGAGGTCACAGATTGGAAGGTTAACAGGACCCGCCGGAGTAGTGTCAAACTCGTCAAGGTTCGCTGGAATGCCAGACATGGTCCTGAATTCACCTGGGAGCGTGAGGACCGGATGAAAGAAAAGTACCCCCACTTATTTCCCAAGAACCCTGCATCTACAAGCAGAACTTAAAATTTCGGGACGAAATTTATTTAACGGGGGGAGTATGTGACAACCCGCACAAAACCAGGTATCCGTACAACTTAATTAATGATTGATTACTGCTTAATTACTGTGCTTGATTGAAACTAGCTGATAAACTGCTACCTGCATACTAATACATGCACTTACTTGCATCATACTTGCTTGCTGTCACTATATTATTTACATACTGAACCCTAGTGACAAACTTGATGCACAAAAAGCACAGTAGCACTAAACGGATGCACAGTGAACATGCTGACATAACCAGCATCAGGCAAATACTGCCTCAAGGCCTGTTAAGAGCCTCATATATTTTGACTACACTGGTAGTGAGTGTAGGATATAAGGGTTGTGATACCGCGTCTCTAGGGATAAGATACACTGATTCGGATGTGCCAAAAACGTACTTTAAGTACCAAACACAGCACTTTAACAATTTAACCGGCTTCTAGCTGACTAGTAAAGTGCCAGAAATGAGAAAATATTACTAGACACTTTCTAAAGTGTCGGGAAAACAAAATGTGTCACTAAAAATATAATAACGACACTTTAAAGTCCTTTGTAACACTTTAACGGATTACTATCCAACCGAACACCCGGACTTTACCCGAAACATGAAAATATTAGTATTTTCACTATTATTGTTTTTCTGAGCCAGTTAGGGTCCCTGATTACCCTAACACCCGCCATAACATGTTACACGTAACTAACGGAGTTTAACGCTAAACTAACTTACTTAACCGTAACTAAACTCCCTAACTAACACTCAAAATCGAACAAGGACCCCCCCCCCATGACCGAACTCGGTCACCCATGTGACCCCACCTTTGTACTTGGAGATTTAGTTGATCTTGTTGTGTCTAATATCATCACTACATAAGAACCATTGGGTAATAACACTAGTTTTGTCTATAAATACCCTCCCTAAATACATGAGCCTTATCACTAATCAACACACAAACCAACTTTCACTCTCTCTTCTCTTCTTGGTGGCTCACGGCCGAACACCACCCTCACCACCATCATACCTTTCGGTTCTTGTCTCCTCCATTCCAAGATCATTCACACATCACAAGACACGTATAAGGAGCTTTGGTGCGCTGGGATCACGAAGGACCTCTCTCGTTATCTTTTATCCACGCGATTTTCGTCAAAGATCTTCCCTAGCCTTGAGCTAGAGGTATAACCTTTAAAACTCGTTTTTACACTCATCTAAAGTGGTTAATAGAACTTTCGTCGGTTAAATATCGTAAACACGCGTTTTGAATCCTTAAAGTCTAGTAAAATCACTAAAATGGAGGTTAATAGCATATAACTTGTGTAAAAGTCGTAGGACTTGAAATTTGTGTTTATCTAGACCCGATCTATAATGTGGTAGCTCAAAACTTCGTTTAACCCGACTTTGAAAAATCACGTATCATCACATAAGCTTATTTTTGATAGATACAAGGGTTAAAGATGAAACACTACCACATTTTAGAGACATGAACTTGTAAAGAAGTATTTTACTTGTGTAAAAGTATTTTAACCGGTAAAATGGTGTTTAAAACTAGCGGATCTACGTATCCGCAAGTGGTATTTTTGAAAGACCACACTTTAAAGAAATCATGTTTTTCTAAAAGATGGATCTTGCACTAATAAATATAATTTTATAAACCACAAGTGTATAGACACTTGTAAAATAAAGAGATCCGACAAAGAAGTGTATTTGTCACTTGTTACTAGAAGTTGTAAAGACGGTTTTCTCTAAACACGGGGTTTTTACGAGATTAAAGTTACCCTATATAGAAATCTACGTATATAAGGATGATTTACATTATTAATGCGGAAAAACTGCAAGTTCATGCGATTATGCAAATTTACATACTTGTTGACTAGTTTGATGTGTCGGAAATTGTTTGATTGAAATAAAGAAGTTGATTGAGTTGATTTGTTAAAAGAAAATGATACGCTTGAAAGCGTGGCCACCTCCAGTTACAGAGGAAACTCTGGCGAAATTTTCTAAAAACCTAACACTTAGACTTTTTACACAACAAGTGTTAGAACTATTTTTGGGCATACTTTTGAAACATAAATTTCGCCAGTACTATATTTTACTAAACATTCGGAGGTGGGATTTTCACAAAGATTAACGTGATAAATATATTTGTCACAACACTGTTTATGATTATTTTGTGAAATACATAAATATTATTTTAGAGTGAAAATAATATTTACAAGCGTTAATGATTCCAAAACTTTGCGAACGCTTCCATAAACATATAAGTTACACCGGTAATTACATTACCACAAGATTGATAAAACGTAACTTACGCACATGTATTGTATCCCCCATCCTTGGGAAGAAGAATAACTATCAAGCATATACAAAATGTAACACGAAATAGTTGTCTAACTATTTCCCGCAAACATAAACTGTAAAGCTAAAGCACGGCCGTCCGTCTAATAGAATTAGCACTTGTAGGTCGTTGCACAGATTACTGCTTCAGAGACGCTTGATAGAGCTTACGCATCCACTGTGAGTTCATGTCCCCCTTTTCTCTAACTGTTTTCAGTTTTCTTAACTGCGGGGGTGAAATACATGTTACTTTGTTTACAAGTACTTTATACACGGTATGAATAACGTAAGGAGGTTTAGATCATGTGAATGGGTAGTTAGAACCCCGAGGGACTCGAGCGGTAGATCTATTTGGGTGTAGCGAGCCCAGCTCCCGGTCCAACAGAACAGGCCTCTCGAAGGACTAACAGAACGGATCCGGAGTGACTTGGTACCCAACGCAAAATCGGCTAGGGTTGTATCTTACTTACTTGCATTTCACGACATGCTAATGGCCTTGCAAACCATTGGTGATCACAAGTCCTCTTACACTGCTACATACCAGGAAACTTTTATACTTACAAGTGTTTTACTTACTCACTTGCATATGAACTCGCTCAACATTATTGTTGATTTTTCAACTCACATGTATTTCAGGAAATTAACGGATTCTGGCACGGTATGAACGTTTTCCGCTGCAATCTTCATGAAGTCATCAAGGATTAGGGGTTGTGTTCTCTTACCTGGACAAGACACAATCCTTAACCCTCATTTATGTTTTGTTTCTAGATGTAATGTTACTGAACAAGGTTATGGTCGTATGTTTAAAACAATGGTATTGTACGTTGATTTCTAAACTTAATGATGACTTGCATGGTTTTTAAATTCATATAGCTTTGTTATGATTAAGCTATGGTATTAAGAAGTCACACCAAAACTAACCACGCTTCCGCAAAGCCAGGGTGTGACACTTCGTAAGTATTCTTTCGTTCTTTTATTGTTTTTCGAGTCTTTTCGAGTCTAAAAGTCAAACTTTGTTTGACTTTCTTCATTGACCAGTTTATGGTCAATGCGAAGTTCGTTTGAACTTCGCAACGTGAGTGTAATCACGTTGGTTATAGTCCTTTGGGACTATGCCTACTGATTACCACGTTGTCTAGGGTCGTAAGGTAAGCGATCTAAACAATCGCTTATACTTTCGAACCCGACCCATTTGGTCGATCATTAGGATCCGACCAAATACATTAGGTGACCATAGTATATAGGGAATAACCTTCTAAGGTTATACCTTATGGTCGCTCCGTTTAAGTAGTTGTATGATAGGTAGTTTATATGCCCTAGGTAAATTACCAGAATACCCTTTTCATGTATAATTGGTAATTAAGCATATGTAACCTAAACTTTTGTCACATAACTGATTATGTAACATGTTTAGGCATATAACACTTGTCATAGGACTAGTTAGGCGGTCCGAACGCGTTTCACGCGAACGACGCGTTAACGTAGCATAAGCTACCTAAACGGGTCGTAATGGGTCGAAAGCACTTATGTTAGGTTTCTTTTAGTATGTAGGCTTTGTTAAACCATATGACACGAGTCTCTATACTCGTTTGGTTTACGAACCCTCATTCTATCTAAATCCTCCGATTTAGGTCCGGTTTATTAACATAGTTACCTATATTAGGTGCCGTTTGATATCCGCGATCTCTAGCATTGTTTGGTTGTTACTCAAGGACTACTAAGCAATCTCAAGTGAGTACATAGACCCCTCTTTTACTGTTTTCCAAACATTTTGGGGTGGAACACATGTGTCTACTTGTTACTTTCATGCTTTCCTGTTTTCACATCATATACTTACTATGTTCATTAGTACATTTATAGTACATGATTTCATTGTTTTACATTACATTTCTGCTATGTATGTTAACTGATAGCATGCTAGCACATTGATTTACATGACTTTTCTGCTTTGTATGTTAACTTAGCATACTTAGTACATCATTTTACATGACTTTCACATGCTTACATTTTGGTATGACATTTGGTTTGTTTAAACTATACTATACATTCATTAACACCGATCATGCCGCTCGGTAGTAGGTAGTGGTACCATAGGACTTGACAAATCTCATTCCTGAAATCTTGGGTTTGTTTGGACGTAAGGAATGACCGAATCCGAATACATATTCTTTTGATAACTCATTTTTACATAGTTATCCGACTGTCGCAAGGCTTGGATGTATGAATTTTCACAATACCGCATAAATGTCCATATCAGTATAGCATGCATTTACTACACAAAACATAACTTTGATTTAAACCAAGTTTTACTTCAATACTTTGTTTTGTACATTTTTACTTATGGTTTAAGTAGTCTTATTTTACTTACCATACATAACATTTGTTACACATTACTTGACTACTTTTGGACTATTAACATTTGATATGATTTATACAAGGACTTTTGACAATTGGTTTAAACATAGACTTATTACATTGGTGGTTTGTTTAAGTGACTTAAGTAACGAGGTGTGTGTAATATGATACAAGCATGGTGGATACGCTGCTGGTACTTCCTATGTATAAGTGTTTGTATGGTATTACATATTGTAGCGTTATTTGAATCATTTCAGTTTATGACATGTAACATTTTATACAAATAACATATTTTTCACAATACATTGTTTTACAAACAACTTAACTTATACAAACTCATTTTACATGGTTATTTATTTAACCATGCATTATTCTCTTATTTATACGTATCATCTGAACTTATTGTTTTTCAAATGATTTACAAAGGCAAAGCAAATTACAAGGTTCATGACTAAACATTTTCTTAAACAGAAGTCATGAATCTTATTTTCACAAAACCTATGTACTCGCCGGCATTTTTATGATGACGTACCTATTTTCACATGTGTTTCAGGAAATGAAGCATAGGATTGATCAAGATATACTTAGGCGGACATGGGCCTTAGTGACAATAAAAGATGCAAGACTAGTTAATTATGTTGTATTTCCTTGTTTGTTAAGACATTGTAACTCTTTTATTCAATAAAACAGTATTTCAATTTCCATGTGTTATGAAACAATGATTCTGTTACAACACTCCCCGACGTTTCCGCCACGTTTTGTATGTTCTACGTGGTCGGGGTGTGACACACCCCGACCGCGTAAAACAACGAAACCGCGGCGGAAACGTCGGGGAGTATTGCAACTGAATTATTATTTCACAACCATGGTAATTAAAGTTATGTTTTATTTATAAACATTGGTTACATTGTCTTAAAACAAACAAGGATACAAGAGTACATAACATTATTAAACTAGTTCTAGCTTCGTTTTATGTCACTAAGGCACATGTCCGCCTAAGTGTATCTTGTCCAAACCTATGCAACAGCTCCTGAAACACATGTGAAAATAGGTACGTCAGCATAAAAATGCCTGTGAGATACATAGGTTTTGTTAAAATTGGATTCATGACTTAAGTTTAAAGAAATGTTTAATAAAAATTAGTCATGACTCTTGTTAAATGTTTCCTTTTATAAATCATACGAAAACTTGATAAGAAATCAGATAATATAAAAGAAAGGTGTATGGTTAATTAAATAACAAAATAAAATGAGTTGTATAAAATAAATTGTTTGTAAAACAATGTCTTGTGAAAATATGCGATTTATGTAAATTGTAATATGTCTAAATTGAAATGGTTTAAGTAACGCTACGATATGTAATATCACAAAAGCACTTATATATAGGAAGTACCAGCGGCGTATCCACCATGCTTTTATCATATTACACACGCCTCGTTACTTAAATCACTTACCCAAACAAACCGCCAATGTAAATTGTTCATGTTTAAACCGATTGCCAAATGTTTATGTGTAAATAATTGTTTATTATCAAAATGTAAATTATGTAATGTGCAAACCAATGTCAAGATGTTTATGTCAAATGTAAATCATGTAATGTTTAAACAAATATCATGTATGGCAAGTGAAATATATCAAATAAACCATAGGTGAAATGCACAAAACAAGGTATTGAAGTAAAACACTGTTTAAATCAAAGTTATGTTTTGTGAAATAAATGCATGCTCTAGTGATACAAACATCTATGCGGTATTGTGAAAATGCATACATTCAAGCCTTGAGACTGTGGCGACAAACCCTTAAACAAATTAAAGGTTTATCTGAGTTATGTGTATCAAATTCGGTCATTCCTTCCATCCAAACAAACAAACCTAGGATTACAGGAACGGGAGTTGTCAATTCCTATGGTACCACTACCTACTAACGAATGGCATGGCCAATGTTAATGAACATATTTTTTTCCCTTTTAAACAAACCAAATGTCATACCAAAATGTAAGCATGTGATGTAAAACAAATGTACTAAGTATGCAACAAATGAACATACATAGCATGTGATGTAATGTAAAACAATGCACTAAGTATGCACTAAATGGACATACATAGCGTGAAATGTAATGTAAAACAATGTACTAAGTATGCACTAAATGGACATACATAACATAAAAAGTAATGTAAAATGATGTACTAAGTATGCACTAAATGGACATACATAGCAAAAACATAATGAAATCATGTACTATTAGTGTACTAATGAACATAACAAGCATATGATATGAAAACATGGAAAGCACGAAAGTAACAAGTAGACACATGTGTTTCACCCCAAAATGTTTGAAAAACTATAAAAGAGGGGACTATGTACTCACTTGGGATTTCTTAATAGTCTTTAGATAACCACCAAGCAATGCTAGAAGGATCACGGAATCAAACGGCACCTAATATAGGTAACTACGTTAACAAACGGACCTAAATCAGAGGATCGGATAGAATGAGGTTTCGTAAACCAAATGAGTATAGGAACTCATGTAATATGGTTTAACAAAGCCTACATTCTAAAACGGAACCTATCCTAAGTGCTTACGACCCATTACGACCCGTTTAGGTAGCTTACGCTACTTTAACGTGTCGTTTGCGTAAGCTAATGATCGGATCCTAATGATCGACCAAACGGGTCGGGTTCGAAAGTCTAAGCGGTTGTTTAGACCGCTTACCTTACGACCCTATATAAGCACTAAACCTAAAGTGACAAGCTAAACATGTTGAAACATGTTTAACGAGGTTTAAAAACAGGTTTCGTATCAAAACAAAGGGTTTTGATACCCAAGAGTAGTTTGGTTACAAAATACGTGCTAAAGCGTATTTTGACCGAAATTACGACTCGTCGCTACACCTAGATAACGTGGTAATTAGTAGGTATAGTCACAAGAGACTAAAACTATCGTGATTACGCTCACGTTATGAAGTTCAAACGAACTTCATGTTGACCATAAACTGCTCAATGCATAAAGTCAAACAAAGTTTGACTTTCACGCTTAAAACGCGCAGAAGAACGAAGGAATACTTACAACGGGTCCAAGCAATGGAGTTTTGATTCGAATATTCTCAGGTATGAAGTGAATTCACATCAACTTAGAGAACCAATTCAGATCAAATGTGAATGAAAATGGAAGTGGGGGTTGGGTATTTATAGAAAACCAAGAACCGTTAAGATCGTTCCTCGATAAACGAGCATCAATATGGACTGTCCAAGTGGGCACAAGGTTTTGGAATACTAGGGGTGCCCCAAAACCATCAAATGGTATTGCAAATGTTACAAAATAGCCCCTAAACTTCAAGTTAAATGCTGAAAATGGACCTGCTGTTGCAAAAATTGAGTTTCTGCCCAGATAGGGTGGTGGCGTGCCGCCACAGCTAAGGGGGTTTCTGTTGGATCGGTTCCGTGACCCTAAACATTCAGTAAAGGCAGATCATAATCATTTACTAAGGCGGAATCAAAGTAAACAACTTCACACAGCTTGTTCCCTTTCCATCTTTCTTTATTTCTGATTTGTAGAGCTTTTACACGTTCAAATCTGACAAGAATCCGGCAGCACCTCAGCTCACACACACTTAGATCCGTTTCAAATGAACCTATACAACATCTATTTATACTAGTGGCTGTTCCGTTTGAAAATGACACAACCATTTTCAAACGGACCATGTTCAAACGAACCAGGTAATTCCGTTTGAACTTGTCCAGGACATCCTCAAACGAAATTACACACTAACACTCAATCTAACCCTAACTTAATCTCATTTGTGAATTCATTTATTTATTCTAGACATAAGACTCGATTAAGACGTAGTTAACAGACAGTAAATGCACCAACAGACTCCCCCTTGGATGTTGACGAAGTCTTCGGCGTCGAGTCTTTAGTCTTTGTCTCTTTCCAAATTTTGTCTTGACATTGTAAAACTCCCTTCAATCTTTTATCTTCAATCTCCCCTTTGAATGTTGATCCAAAACTCTAACTCCCCCTTTCACAGACTCCCCCTCTCGATAAGCTAGGGCTTAAATTCTGGTTCAAACTTTGACTTTCTCATTGCCATGGGGATTCCTGTTACCTGCATATCCTCTACCACAACATAAGTTTCACAAATTTATATCACTTAGATTTAAGAAACTTACTGGTAGAAATCATTCTTTCATTAATAAAAATAGTTACATCAAGTTCAAGTGAATGACCTTGATTAACTAAACCCACAATCTTTCAAAACATTTGTATATAACATTCAAAGTTTTTAACATATTCTCCCAACCCAATATAGTTCATCATGTTTAGCACTTGGAATTTTGAAAATCCGCTTTCCAACATCAGTTGTCGAAAATCTTTTTGTATTTTTCAAAATTTAAAACTAAACACAATATTTTTGGATTTTTGATTTTCATAGACAATATTTTTGTGAGTTTGTGTAAGAGGATCATATCAGTTCATGAGACCAATCACAAGCACCGTTAAGCTTTAATCATTTTAAGTTCTAAACGATTCACATAGATTGACGATATAGTTGTCCTTTTAAACTCAATCTAAAAACTTTCGAAATGCTTACCGATACGTTAAGGTATATTAATTTTGCACTAAATTCTTATGGACCCCACGATTTCAGCATATCCCCTCATCATGCAATACACAAACTCAAGTAATGCCTTTAAACTTTCATCAACTGTGATATGTGCAAAAATAAAGCAGAATGTTTAAACATTAACAATCAGGTCGATACTTCCGTATACGCAGAGAAAGTCCAATGTTTAAACAAAATAAGAAAATAAAAATAAGTTGAAGTTGTTTAGGCTTTAACCACCAGGTCGATACTCCCGTATACGCAGAGGTGATCCAAAGCTTAAACGAAACACCAAAGAAAATAAAGCAGAACGTTTAGGCAATAACATCCAGGTCGATACTCACGTATACGCAAAGGATGTCCAATGGTTAAACAAAATAAAGAAATAAAACAAGTTTAAGTCTTTGCAAAATAAAAAGCACAATCACAGTGACTTTTTCAGCAAGTTGTGAAAGTTCACAAACTGACCGGTTTTTATGCTCTTTTAGCATTCAGCGATTACTGAGTAGGTACACAATCACGAAGGACAAAACTAAGTACTATGCTTTCAACCATGTTTCCCACTAGAACTAGGCTTTTTATTTAAGTTTGTATCGTTATCGCAAATCTACTAGTCTAGCTGAGCCTATCGTCACATCCTTAGTGAGATCGTTTATCACATTTGACATTACATTTCTTTAGCATGCTGTGATATAGTCCACTGATTTACTATCATTTCCTCTTATTCACAACAAAACTCATTTTTGCTTTTTCAATGTTTTTTGGCTTTTTCAAATTTTCAAATTTTTTTTAAAAATTTTTCTCCCCCTAATAATCAAAATATGTTTCAATTTTGATTTTCTGGGAAAATTTGAAAACAAACTGTACAAGAAAAGTGACAAACTGATATCAAATCGCTTCAATTCGCCATTCACTTGGCATAAACAATCAGAACTCCCCCTGACAACAAACTATTTTCCCATTTAGATTTCAAAACACTTAGGTTTGTTTTAATCAAAATGGTTTTTCCGGAAAATAAGTTTTGTTTGTCTTTTCACAAACTTGGGGTGGTTTCATCACATTGTTTTCTCATCATCATTTGAAAAATTTAACATTTTTAGGATCTATCAACAATACTTCTTGAAAGATAGTTATTTCAAGTACAAATTAATGTCCTTGATTAACCACTTGTACATCGAAATATCACAGTTACCAACCTGTGAATTTCTCAAGAAAGATGCCGATTCCTACTCCACACTTACAAACCTGGGAGTTCCGGCAAGTCAGGTTTTTCTATTTGAAGAGTTTCACCCAAGCCTGACCAGCCTTGGGTTTGACAGTTTTTACCTCAACAGATGGCTCTTCTGGTTTTGACGAACCAGAATCATTGCCTGAACATGGCTTGTCTGACTTTATTGAGCCAGATTCATCGCCGACAATTCTCTTCTTCTTTTTTGTATCTGATGAATTCGTTTTGTTTGACTGATCGGTCTTAGGAGAGTAAAACGATTTATCAGAACTGTTATTCGCTTTGACGACTGTATCCGAGGACAAAATTCTTTCGAGATACTCTCTTGCCTTCTTTCTCTTCTTCCTCAGTCTGTCTTTCTGCCCCTGCGAAAGCTTCACTTTTTGTTCGTGAACTTTAGGTTCTTTAACTTTCTGTGCTTTGGGCTTGACATTGACTGGTTTCTTTGCCAATTTCTGAGAATCAGCCCTCGATCTTCCCTTTGATCTCATTGGGCAAGCTCTTGCAATATGCCCTCTGATTTGGCATTCATAATACCTTCTTGTTTCAAATCTCTGAGTTTGGCAGTTAACAGAGATGTGTCCTCTAACACCACAAGCGTAGCACATCCTGTTATCATACCATTCACCATCATCATACCAAATGCTCAGATCATAGCATTGATTTGCCTTGTGGTACTCATGTCTCCTCTTGTATCCTTGATTTGGCATTTGAGCACTGTGGTCAAACCTGCACCACTTATTACCAACTTTTTGTAAGTTTTGATTTTTAAATTTTTGTGGTTTTTCATAATGATTGGATGACTTAACTGATGAGCTTTTATTTTCATTTTGAAAATTTTTCGAATTTTTAACTTTTTGTTTTTGTTCTACATTCTTCTTAACAGGTTTTTGCTTTGAGCATTCACCTATTTCAGTAGAATGTGAAACAGTATCTTTGAATTTTTCTTTTAATTCCAAAAATATTTTTCTTTTCTCATTTTTCTCATTTTCATCATCAGTTTTGTCATCACAATCTTCAATTTTGCCTTTGTCAAAATTTGTGACATTGTCACTTATTGGAACTGAATTGATCGGTTTTGGACATACAAGATCTGGTATTTATGATGAAGTCACAAAGCCGTTCAATTTATTCTCTAACTCAGAAATTTTATTTCTATCACATTCGGCTTCTTTTTCAAGTCGAATGATATTCTTAAGATTAGAATTTATTGCTTTTTGTTTTTCCAAGTTATTTTTCTCAAAAATTGATTTTTCATTTTCTAAAATTTTTATTTGATTTTCAAAATCTTTTTCTAATTTTTAAAAAATTTTTGTTTTCTAATGACAAACTCTCAACATTCTTCAAAAGTTTGTCATTTTCAGATCTCAGTTTTTCACAATTCAAGCGCAACTCCAGAATCTGTTCATTATCAGCTTTCTTCTCGTCTTTCAAAGCTTTGTTTTCCAATGTCAAATTCTCCACATCTTTCAAGAGATTGACATTTTCTGCTTCGGATTTTTCGCATTTTGAGCACACCACTTCATATTTTTAAGTTTCATTTTTCTTGGATTCTTCAATCTTTGACGTTCCTGCAAGAAAAATTTTAACCATATCAGCAGGATTCAAATCTTCATTTAAAAAACAACCTCTCTTGAGATCATATTTCATCCTACTTCTTACATCAATACCATTTCTAATTCTTTTGATTATTTCAAGAATTATGTCCAAACTTATATATTCTGAACTTCTTTTTAATTCCTCTATCAACTCTTTCTTTTTCTTTTCATTCCCATCATTGTGTGTTCTAAGCTCTCTGATGAAATCATTTGAACTAAATTTTGAGAATTTAGAATCTTTTTTCAGTTTTCCCAAAAATTCATCCCAATCCAAAGGTAATGCATCTGCAAACTTAGATATTTGTTCAGCATCTGATATCTTTAAGTAATTCATTCTCAAACCTTTAAGGAAATCATTATATCGCTTTTCCATATCATTAAAGTTCTCATATTTCCTACACATAAAATATTTAAATCTTTCAACCACAACCTCCTTTTTTCTCAAGATAACATCCACTATACCAATTGTTTAGTCTTTCAAGTTTAACGTTTTCCTTCTCGTCAAACATTTTAACCATAAATTCTTTGTTAAACGTCTTGAATTCTATTAAATGTGGCCAACAATTTAGAATCACTCAATAATTTGATTGGGCCGCTAATATGTAGTGGACTTTAGGTCAGTACATTTGATTGGGCCAAAATAACCACTAACAAATGAAATCACATGGGCCGGTGTAATCACATGTAACTTTGATTTAATCAAGTAGATTTATCTAGTGGTCAACAAACTTATATCACTCAACGTATGATTGGACCAAAAGTATAGAACAGATCAAATAATTGGACCGATGAACCTGATGTTCACATGAAATAGATAACTTTTAAATTTGTCGACAATATCAGTTCACGACACAATTTTAATTGGACCACACAATATGAATTTATCAAATCAAGAACATCACGTGAACTGCTGAAACATTTTCAAACTAACCACTTTTCAAACGAAACTTTCAAACTAACCACTTTCAAACTAGATACATGCCTCAAACGATATAATCCATATTCAAATGGATTCTGTGCTTTTCAAACGAGATGATGAGCAAATTTCAAATGGGATTAGGTTAATTCAAACGGAACAACCTATGATGTCAGCATTTTTCGTACAGTTTTCGAACGGAATAGATGTTTTTGATCAGTTTTAAGTCGAATTTTAGTCTCAAATTTTCAAGGATTAGTTAACACTGTATTTCGTTTGATATGTTAAAGTTTCAGGCCATTTCAACCGTGAACACTTGTTCAAATCAGAAAAGAAAGAGTAGAAGTAAGAAAATCCGATGATTTCAAGCTGTAATGGTATGAACTCCTCGTCCTGAGCTCTGATACCACTTGTTGGATCGGTTCCGTGATCCTAAACAGTCAGTAAAGGCAGTTCATAATCATTTACTAAGGCGGAATCAAAGTAAACAACTTCACACAGCTTGTTCCCTTTCTATCTTTCTTTATTTCTGATTTGTAGAGCTTTTACACGTTCAAATCTGACAAGAATCCGGCAGCACCTCAGCTCACACACACTTAGATCCGTTTCAAATGAATGCAACTTCTTTATGATAATGACGTATGTGATTAGTACACGCCATAACATACTATAAGGATTGTGAAGGTAATGTTTATGAAAGCTAAAGTATGAGATTATGACATATAGGCACGAAGAAGGAAGAATGCGTAAGTCACTCGAAGGCACAAGCATCTCAAGATCGCGGTAAGTTCATATGAACTTTATGTACTCTACTTGTAGATTCATGAATGATAACATTTAATACTATGAACATAGTGTAAGTTTTCCTTATGAATTATGATTGAATAGATGCAAATAATTTATATGGAGAAATGTCCAAAATATGATGTTGTAGTAAATTTTGAAATGACCCATCTAATGGGTTGGAATGATAAGTAAAATGATTGTTGGAATGTTTGAGAATTTGACTTTTTCATAACGGGTCAAATGATGTAAGTATATTGAAAGATGTGGTATGTAGCGATTCATTACAAATGAATCGGAAAGTAGTATGAAGTATGTTTCTGAAAGAGAGTGATAATGTTAGTAAAGTAATATGTTATGTTAACGGGTCGAATAATGATACGGAAGTAAAAGATTTCAATTGTTATGTGTTATGAACTAACAAGTGTTTTGTTGTTATGAATGTTAGGTAAATCTCATAATTAATTGTGGCGCGCTCGGACCGAACACACATGCAACGTCGACCTTATGCGCTTCTGGTCCAAGTTGTTTATTTTGAATGGGTCAATTTACCATTTTGTGTAGTAAATGTTAATTAGTAAGTGTCTAGCATGTTAGTATGAAGTTTAGTTCCTAAACCTTTGGTGTTGTTTTGTACAAAATGTTATTGGTGAACCTTGTATGGTCACCACTTTGTTATTTGAAAAGGTATCGTAGGATTTGGTTAAATGAATATTGTTGAAAACAGGAGAAAAAGTTCTAGATTCAAACGGGTCATGTCAAAATTTTTGTAAAACTGTAAGAATGCTTTAGTTGTTGGTCGAATGAGTAAATTTTGGGCGTTTCAAGTTGGTATCAGAGCCTAGGTTTGAGGGATTTAAGCATTAAGTGCTTGAACTCAAACTGAAAGCTCGTGAGAAGTGTGTGTTTGTTCTGCGGCGCAAGGCAAGTAAATATTTTAAAAGTTGAAATTTTTGCATTACAAATAATTTAGTTACGGAATGTTATGGAATGGTTACGGGATGTTGTGGAAAGATGTGGGATGAATCGGATCAGTTTGGGGGTTAGAACGGGTCAAATGAAATGGGAGCTAAACATTAGGTTATATCAGATCTGGCGCCGCACACAGTTGTGTCGTTAAGTGACACAGCTGTGTAGACCTTTGATGCTTGTTGCTGAGATCAGGGTGTGTGGCAAGGCTGACACAGCTGTGTGACTTTGTACTCAGATAACCAACATAGCTGTGTCTGGGCAAAATTTCCACAAACTTCATATTTTCTTGAGTTTTCCGCAACGAATCACCAACAAGCTTTCCAAAACTACAATATTCAAATAAAACACAATTAAATGTCGATTCAATCGAATTTGTAACCAGAAATATATAAAATGGGGGATAAAAAAAGAAAAAAAAAGTGATACCAAGGTATATGGGATAAAGAATACTATGAAGTTGGTTGTCGGAAACGTTGAGTTTCCAAAGAAAGTTTAAGTATGATTTAGTCGCGAGTAATTTCTTTTACGTATTAGAAAGAATGAGAGTTACGTATCACTAGCATGGTTATATGATAGAAAGGATGAATGAATGTTTAAAATAAAGAATGATATGATACGACCGTCAATGACGATAAGGCATGAATTATGAATGATGAATGGAATGTGTCATGATAAAATGATGTTAAAACATGATGGTGGGAAGTATGAAATGAAATCTAATGAAGGTAATAAATGTTTTATGTAGATGGCTGATGTGGTAAATGTAAATGATGACGATGAAGCACGCCGAAATGAAATGAGAACAATGATTGTGGAAGAAGTAGAGAAAGCGATTGAAGCTGGTATTCCTAGACTAGCTCAAGAGGTGTAAGGTCAAGTATTGGGGGTAATCGATACTCTAGTAACGTCCAAGGTGGAAGAACTAAAAGAGATGATTAATGAACTACAAACAAAGAAAAGTACACGAAGGTGCACGTATAAGGAATTCATGGCATGTAACCCCTTGCCGTACAAAGGGGAAATTGACCCGATAGCTTGTCAAAGATGGATTTCAAGCACCGAGGCAGTGTTTGTAAGAAGCAGATGTGAAGTGGAGGATCAAGTGATGTTTGCTATGGGCCTCCTACAACTCCAAGCAAAGGATTGGTGGGACGCACATTCGAAGGAATTGGGGGATGACAAAGTACAAGCATTAACATGGCAAGAGTTCAAAGAGCCATTTCTGAAATATCATAGCCCACAATCCGCACTTGATAAGATTCAAGAAGACTTCTTACGTCTTCGACAAAAGGATGAAACGATCGACGAAATAACGAATAAGTTCCTCGAGAAGGTGAAATTTTGTGGGGAGATAGCGGGGACTGAAAGGTTGAAAATCATACGTTATCATGCTATGTTAAAGGCTGAATATCAGGAGTTTGTAAATCCCTCCAAGTGTGCAACGTTGAATGAATTAATCGACTGGGCAAGAGATAGGGAGATCGAGTTAAGAAGGCAAGTTGAATGGGGAGAGAAAAGGGTGGCGGAGAAGCCCACCAACACAAACCCATCGAAAAAGGCAAAATATCAAGATCAAAACAGGAAAGGGAAGACAAGTAGTGGGATTCCGACTTGCAAGACATGTGGGAAGCATCATTCGGGTGAATGTTTGTTGGGAAAGAAAGGATGCTATAAATGTGGGCAAGAGGGACATCCGTATTATAGGTGCCCCGAAAACTCAAAAGCGTGTTACAATTGTAACCAAACGGGGCACATTAAAGCAGAATGTCCGAAACTCCAACAAGGGGCAAAGAAAGATGGAAAGAAGGATGAGTCTTCCAAGGCTCGTGGGAGGATGTTCCAGTTAACCTCGGATGAAGCTAAGACTAGCCCGGATGTGGTCTCAGGTATATTCTTGGTTAATTCTATGCCTATGAATGTATTATTTGATTCCGGGGCTAGTAGATCGTTTATTTCTAATGAATTGTTAGTTCATCCATCGTTTAAGCTTGAAAAGATGTTAGTACCCCTAGAAGTGGAAGTTGCTGATAGTAAAAGCTATTTGTTACATGATATTTGTAGAAACTGTAAGATCTTAATCGAAGATGAGGAATTTAATATAGATCTTGTCCCGATGTACATGGGGGAATTTAAAGTGGTTGTAGGAATGGATTGGCTGGCCCAAAACCATGCTGAAATTCAATTTGAAAAGAAAGTCATTCATGTAGTAACCTCGGGGGGGGGGGGGGGGGGGGGGAACGGGTAAGTGTTCAAGGAGATAGGGTCATCAAGTCGAAATTGTGTTCCATAATCAAAGTTGTCAAACATGTGAAGAACGGAGGTAAGGCGTATCTATCTTACGTTACTGACACTAATCGAGGTGTCCCAAAGCTTGAAGATGTGAAAGTAGTGAACGAATATCCGGATGTGTTTCCGGAAGATTTACCGGGGCTTCCACCCGAACGGGAAGTAGAATTCAAATTAGAGCTAAACCCGGATGCAAAACCGGTAGCTAAAGCTCCTTATCGACTGGCCCCGACCGAAATGAAAGAATTGATGACGCAACTTCAAGAGTTACTCGATAAGGGTTTCATTAAACCAAGTGTTTCACCATGGGGAGCGCCCGTATTATTCGTGTAGAAGAAAGATGGTTCGATGCGAATGTGCATCGACTATCGAGAGTTGAACAAGTTAACGGTGAAGAATCATTACCTGTTGCCCCGAATTGATAACCTATTCGACCAGTTACAAGGGGCAAATTGGTTTTCGAAAATAGATCTGCGGTCGGGTTATCACCAACTGCGTGTACGAGACGAAGATGTGCCGAAGACTGCGTTTCGAACGCGGTACAGACATTACGAGTTTTTAGTAATGTCCTTTAGGCTAACGAACGCACCAGCTGTGTTTATGGATTTAATGAATCGGGTGTGCCGACCTATGCTTGATAAGTATGTAATAATTTTTATTAACGATATACTAATATACTCCCGAAGTGAAGCAGAGCATGCTTCCCACCTACGTGATGTATTGGAAACGCTTCGCAAGGAAAAGTTATATGCAAAGTTCTCAAAGTGTGCCTTTTGGCTTAGAGAGGTACAGTTTTTGGGTCATATAATCGATGCGGATGGTGTCCATGTGGACCCGTCCAAAGTAGATGCGGTAATGAATTGGGTAACCTCAAAGAATCCAAGCGAAATAAAAAGTTTTCTGGGTTTGGTTGGATATTACAGAAGATTTATCCAGGATTTCTCCCAAGATAGCCTCACCCATGATGAAATTAACAAAGAAGAGCGAAAAGTTTATATGGGGCGAAGAACAAGAGAAGGCGTTTCAGACCTTGAAAGAAAAGCTTACAAATTCTCCGGTGTTAACACTACCGGATGGAACAGATGATTTGGTAGTATATACAGATGCCTCCCACCAAGGTTTAGGTGGCGTGTTAATGCAAAGGGGTAAAGTCATTGCTTATGCTTCAAGACAACTCAAGCAGCATGAAAACAATTACCCAACTCATGATCTAGAATTGGCGGCAGTCGTGTTTGCCTTGAAGATATGGAGGCACTACCTGTATGGGGTGAAATGTACTATTTACTCAGATCATAAAAGCCTCAAATATTTCTTCGAGCAGAAAAATCTTAATATGAGGCAACGAAGATGGTTGGAACTCATTAAGGATTATGATTGTGACATTCATTACCATCCTGGGAAGGCTAATGTTGTGGCAGACGCTCTAAGTCGAAAGGAGTACCCACCCCCGATTCGGGTAAAATCTATGAAGATGGTAGTCACACCTAAACTCCTTTGTGAAATCCGAGAAGCTCAAACAAAATCTTTAAATGCTGGCGACCCAAAGAAAGAGAGGACGAAAGGATTTATTCATGAATTGGAAGAGAATACAAATGGTATGAAAACGAGGTATGACCGAATTTGGATACCTTGGGAATGTGATGTGAAAGAATTACTATTGAATGAAGCTCACAAGTCTCGGTACTCCGTTCATCCGGGAGCTACAAAGATGTATCGAGACTTGAGGGTGAATTATTGGTGGCCGGGAATGAAAAGAGACATTGTCAAGTATGTTGCTAAGTGTTTGACATGTTCTCAAGTAAAAGTCGAGTACCAAAGGCCGTATGGAAAGTTGCAACCCTTTGAGAACCCTGTGTGGAAGTGGGAACATGTAACGATGGATTTGGTGACTAAGCTTCCCAAGACAAGAAAAGGGCACGATGCAATATGGGTGGTCGTTGATCGACTGACGAAAAGCGCACATTTCTTACCTATTCGGGAAGCTTATAATTCAGAAAAGATGGTGGAAGTTTATATGAACGAGATTATATCCCGACATGGGGTTCCGGTGTCTATAGTATCCGATCGGGACACCCGGTTCACATCTCGTTACTGGATGAAGTTTCATGAAGAATTGGGGACCCAGTCACATATTAGCACCGCCTACCATCCTCAAACCGATGGTCAATCGGAACGAACTATACAAACATTAGTTGATATGTTAGGGGCGTGTGTCATGGATTTTGGGGGAAGCTGGGATGATCATCTACCCTTGGTAGAGTTTTCATATAATAATAGTTATCATAGGACTCCGGTTTGTTAGGGAGAAGTGAGTCAACAAGAACTCGCGTCAAAAGAAGTAGTAGCCAAGACGAATGAAAAGATTGATATGGTTAGATCAAGGATAAAAGTAGCGCAAGATAGACAAAAGTCTTATGCGGATCGACGAAGGAGACCAATTGAGTTTCAAGTGGGAGATCATGTGTTACTAAAGGTCTCTCCATGGAAAGGGATAATCCGTTTTCGTAAACGCGGGAAGCTAGGTCCTCGATACATCGGGCCATTCAAAATACTCGCCCGGGTCGGGGCGGTGGCGTACCAGTTAGAATTACCACCCGCGTTGGATGGGATTCATAACACCTTTCATGTGTCACAATTGCGAAAGTGCCTCGCGGATGAGACCGCATGCGTACCTTTGGATGATATTAAAGTGGACGAGAAGTTGAATTATGTTGAAAGGTCTGTCGCAATAAAAGATTTTAAAGTGAAGCAACTCCGCAACAAATCCGTTCGACAAGTGTTGGTTCAATGGCAACATCGGAAAGGATCGGATCTCACATGGGAAGCGGAAGATGATATGCGAAAGCACTACCCAGAGTTATTCGGTATGTATCCTGGTTTCGGGGACGAAACCATCTTTAAGGGGGGTAGACTTGTAACACCCCAAATTTCTTTGACATGTTATAATGTTTAATCGCAATACTTTAGCGAAAAGAAATGGTAAACATGAAGTTTTACCATTTTTAAGATATATAGCATTAACAATCAAAAAACTTAATATGCATTAAGGTTTAGCAAAGCTAGAATATAAATATGAGGCAAAGGGATATGTTTTAAAAGATGGGGGGGGGGGGGGTTAAGGTGAAAATTTTGTAATTAAAACCCTTATAAAAAATGCCTAGTGACTAAAGTGTGGGTATGTGCGATCGTGAGAGAGAGAGAGACCAGGGAAACTCTTTGCCTCAAACCCTAGCATCCAAAATTCCATCAATTGAAAGAGAAATTTGCAAGGAATCGAATGCATGGGCTAGGAATTTTGATTTACTAAGTATACTTAACCTCAAGTAAGTGTAATTTCTTGATTTGGTGATGTTTGATTATGTGGGTTTAGTGTAATTCGTGAATGTAATGCAAAATTTGGTATGATTAATGGTTGCTATGAATGTCTAGACATCAATAGATTCTAAATTTCTAATTTGAGCATGATTAGGGCAAACCCACTTGCATGTTAAGTAATGGTTAGAAATTGTGAAGTTCTACATGTTAATTTGATTGATGTTGGTGAAAAGGTTAGGAGTAAATGATTTGGAACTATGTGTTCAAGATTAGGATGATAAATTTCCAAGTTAGGGATGTTTATGTTAATCAATGAGTGAACTATGGAAATTGTGCTTAAGATGCTTGTACATTATGCTAAACTAGTGATATGCACACAATGTGTTCGATGAAATGCCTAAGTGAGTTCAGTTATGGTTTTTACATGAATACTTGATAAGATGATGCAACTTCTTTATGATAATGACGTATGTGATTAGTACACGCCATAACATACTATAAGGATTGTGAACGTAATGTTTATAAAAGCTAAAGTATGAGATTATGACATATAGGCACGAAGAAGGAAGAAGGCGCAAGTCACTCGAAGGCACAAGCATCTCAAGATCGCGGTAAGTTCATATGAACTTTATGTACTCTACTTGTAGATTCATGAATGATAACATTTAATACTATGAACATAGTGTAAGTTTTCCTTATGAATTATGATTGAATAGATGCAAAGAATTTATATGGAGAAATGTCCAAAAGATGATGTTGTAGTAAATTTTGAAATGACCCATCTAATGGGTTGGAATGATAAGTAAAATGATTGTTGGAATGTTTAAGAATTTGACTTTTTCATAACGGGTCAAATGATGTAAGTATATTGAAAGATGTGGTATGTAGCGATTCATTACAAATGAATCGGAAAGTAGTATGAAGTATGTTTCTGAAAGAGAGTGATAATGTTAGTAAAGTAACATGTTATGTTAACGGTTCGAATAATGATACGGAAGTAAAAGATTTCAATTGTTATGTGTTATGAACTAACAAGTGTTTTGTTGTTATGA
The DNA here is from genome assembly GCA_030545235.1 of Helianthus tuberosus. Lineage (NCBI taxonomy): Eukaryota > Viridiplantae > Streptophyta > Magnoliopsida > Asterales > Asteraceae > Helianthus > Helianthus tuberosus. Next base: position 105,015,037 of record CM060352.1, on the reverse strand, counting down.
ATGTTAGGTCAATCTCATAATTAATTGCGGCGCGCTCGGACCGAACACACATGCAACGTCGACCTTATGCGCTTCCGGTCCAAGTTGTTTATTTTGAATGGGTCAATTTACCATTTTGTGTAGTAAATGTTAATTAGTAAGTGTCTAGCATGTTAGTATGAAGTTTAGTTCCTAAACCTTTGGTGTTGTTTTGTACAAAATGTTATTGGTGAACCTTGTATGGTCACCACTTTGTTATTTGAAAAAGTATTGTAGGATTTGGTTAAATGAATATTGTTGAAAACAGGAGAAAAAGTTATAGATTCAAACGGGTCATGTCAATTTTTTTGTAAAACTGTAAGAATGTTTTAGTTGTTGGTCGAATGAGTAAATTTTGGGCGTTTCAATCTTAGGAAAAAGAGATATTGTTTGGTTATTGTTGATGACTTTTCTAGGTTTACATGGACTTACTTTTTACACTCAAAAGATGAGACTGCAGGCATTCTGCAAGACTTTGTGAAACAGGTTGAAAAGCAGTTTGACCTTCCAGCAAAAATCTTCAGAAGTGAAAATGGCACAGAGATCAGGAACAAGGAGTTAGATGATTTTTGTGTGTCAAAAGGAATTGTGAGGCAATACAGCATTCCAAGAACACCATAACAAAATGGGGTTGTTGAAAGAAAGAACAGAACTTTGATTGAGGCTGCCAGAACCATGCTTGCTGATTCAGGTTTGCCATTAACTTTTTGGGCTGAGGCAGTAAACACTGCTTGCTATGTCCAAAACAGAGTTTTAATCAACCCCAGGCATCAAAAGACTGCCTATGAACTACTGTATAAAATAAAGCCATTAATTTCATATTTCAAAGTTTTTGGCTGCCCATGCTTCATTTTAAACTTAAAAGATTCCATTTCAAAGTTTGCAGCCAAAATTGATTGTGGTTATCATCTGGGATACTCAACCACTTCTAAGGCCTACAAAGTGTTTAACACAAGGACCATAACAGTGGAAGAGACTTTGAATGTAAAGTTTAATGAACTTTCATCAATGAAAATCCCAGCAAACCCTACAGATTTGTTTGATCTCGATAAATTCACTTTTGAAAATACTGCTGTTAAGACTAACAGTACAGGTCCATTAGAGGATTCATCACCAGACTATGGGTATGAAATCATCATTCCTCAACAAAAGTCTGTCCAAATGGGAAGAGCAACAAATGTTCAAAACAGTTGTCAAAGCTCAACTACTGCTACCTCAACAGTTGTTGAACAAAGTAGCCCATTAACCCCAATTTCCACATCATCAAAGACTGTTGACAAAAGTCCTCAAACAGTGGATCAAAGTCAGCATGTGTCCACACCATTACCTCCTATTCCACCACCTTTTGAAGCCACTGCTGGATCATCAAAGTCACCAGCAGTGGTTAGCCCAGATGATTCACATCTGCAGCCCTCCCCACTCAATGCTATTGTTCCATACCAAGGAGATCTTATCTTCTTGAAATCTCATCCACCAGATCAAATCATTGGCAACTCAATGAAGGGGTGCTCACAAGAAGTCAATCCCAAAACATTTGTCTTTTTGCTGGTTTTCTATCTCTCCATCAGCCAGTCAAGTACCAAGAGGCACTAAAAGACAACAGCTGGGTAGAGGCCATGCAAGAGGAGCTCCAATAGTATAGAAGACAAGTTTGGGAGCTTGTTCCATTGCCAGAGGGTGTAAGTCCTATTGGCACAAAATGGGTCTTCAAAAATAAAACTGATGAAAGGGGTATTGTTGTCAAGAATAAAGCCAGGCTTGTGGTTCAAGGTTTCAGACAAGAAGAGGGCATTGATTATGATGAGACATTTGCCCCTGCAGCAAGACTTGAAGCTATCAGATTATTTCTGGCCTTTGCTGTCAACCACAACATCAAGGTGTACCAAATGGATATCAAATGTGCATTCCTCTATGGTAAGATTCAAGAGGAGGTTTTTGTTTGTCAATCTCCAGGCTTTGATGATCCATTTAATCCAAATCATGTCTACAAGCTGAATAAAGCTTTGTATGGCCTGAAACAAGCACCAAGGGCCTGGTATGAAACTCTTTCCACCTTTCTAATTTCCATTGGTTTCACAAGAGGTAAGATAGACAAAATATTGTTTATAAAATGGAGAGGAAAGGATTTGACGATTGTCCAAATTTATGTGGATGACATCATCTTTGGAAGCACATGTAATAAAATGTGTGAAGAGTTTAGACAGCTCATGACAGCTGAGTTTGAAATGAGTGCAATGGATGAACTCCAGTGCTTTCTTGGTCTCCAAGTAAGGCAACTGCAAAATGACACTTTTATCCATTAAGGCAAATATGCCAAAGAACTTTTAAATAAATTTGAGATGGATGATTGTAAGCCATGTAGTACACCCATTGTAACCAATAAAGTAGTCATGTCTGATGAGAAGGATGATTTGGTTGATCAAACTTTATATAGAAGCATGATTGGGTCTTTATTGTACCTAACTGCATCCAGGCCAGACATCATGTTTGCAACATGTGTTTGTGCAAGATCCCAATCAACCCCTAGAAAGTCAAACCTTATTGCTGTAAAAAGGATATTCAGATACCTAAAAGGTGCTCCCACACTTGGTATCTGGTATCCAGCTGATGGTAAAATTGAGCTTTCAGGTTTCTCAGATAGTGACTTTGCTGGATGTGACAAGACAAGGAAGTCCACTTTAGGAGGGTGCCAATTCCTAGGCAGTTGTTTAGTGTCTTGGCAAAGCAAAAAGCAAGCAGCTCTTTCCACATCCACTACTGAGGCAGAATATATAGCTGCTGCAAGCTGTACAGCCCAACTGCTTTGGCTTCAAAATCAGTTGTTGGATTTTGGTATCACTGCCATAAAGACACCTCTCATGTTGGATAGCCAGGCAGCAGAAAATATCATCAAAAATCCAGTTTCCCACTCAACCACCAAGCACATCGACATCAGACATCACTTTGTGAGGGATTGCTATGAAAAAGGTTTGATTTCTCTGCACCATGTTCCAACTAAGGATCAGCTGGCAGATGTGCTAACTAAAGCATTAGACACATCCACCTTTGAAAGCTTGATCTCTAGGATTGGCATGCTAAACATGGAATAACAGGCAAAATCCTGTTTTTCTATGTATAAAAGCATTAAAATGTTTTCAGAAAATCAAAAATCCATCCTTAAAAATAGCTAAAAATGAATTTTTCATTAAATCCTTAATAGTCTGCCATTACCACGGCTTTGTTCAAAGGTCTGTTCTACTGAAAACACTGTCCCCTGCTAAAAGTCAACCCCTATTCTCTCATTTTTTATAAACACTGTTGTTCAAAATCAGTGTTTTATCCACTGATGTGCTATCCAGTGATAGTAAAAATCACCCACTGCCTTCATTTTTACCATTACAACCACTGGTCTAGTTCCATCAGTGGTCTTTATAAAAGACAATTTGTCCTTCATCTCATCAGGGGTTGGCACGTGGACAGTACATACCGGTCAGATCTTTTGTAACCGCTGCCACGTTAGCATTCACTTTTTCCTTATAAAACCCTTTTCAAAACCCCAAACAGGGTTTTACTGTCAAATCGAATTCACAAAAAATCCTTTCTCAAAACAGCTTCCATTTCCCTCTCTCAAATCCTTCAAAACATTCATCAATCTTCTTCTCCAAAAATGACAAAATCAAAGTCATCCACAAAATCCACTTCAAAATCGTCTCGGAAAAAGGTCGCTCAAACGGCTACAACCATCGAAATCCCATACAAAGCACCTCACAATTATCTGGGTCTTTTGACAAAACCAGGCACCACCGATGCTTTCGATTCCATCATTGACATCATGTCTGCATCAAAGTACAAAACTTTGTTAACAGCAGATGCTCCAATTTACTTGGAAACCCAAAGAGAGTTTTGGAAGAATATTACCCTTGATAAACAAGGCGAGGATGTCATAGCCATTAACTCTTCTCTAATGGGTAAACCTGTCAAAATCACACCACAATCCATCTCGGAAGTCTTTCAACTCAATGATCAGCAAGGTAAAACTTATTTTCCCAAAAATGAGTTAAAAACTGATTTTCTTGAAAGGGGTATGCAGAACAAATTAAAAAGGATACCTTACAAAAAGGTAATTTTCCACCTGCAACAAGGTTTTTGTTCCATACCCTGCTTATGTGTGTTTCAAACAAAACCACTTCTTTTAATGAGATACCATTAAAGATTCAAAATCTGGGATATCCTATTCTTCAAGATGAAAATTTCAATTATTCCCAGGAAATCTTTAATGATTTGGTTAAAAATGTTGATAAAAAGCCATTCTTACTTTTTTCAAGATTTCTAAGCTATTATTTTGAAAAGAAATTTGGTAAGGATGATGCTTCTGCAATAAAACAAAATAAAACAAGGTGCATCTTTTCAAATAAACAGCTTAACTGCTGAAACTTTTACAAGAATGTCAACACCTTGCAAAACACAAGCAGAGGTGCCTGAGTAGATTTTAGCAGCTACCACTGCTCCTCAGGTATCTGCTGCTGAGCCCACTTCTCAAGGTGATCATAGCAGCAAAACAACTGCTTTGAAACCCACACCTAAAATTACCAAAAAGCCAAAGCAAAAGAAAACTCAAACCCCCCCCCCCCCCAAACCTATCAAAAAGGCAACTCTGGAGGATGAGATACCAGAGCAACTGCCTATGACAGCACAAAAGTCACAAGAAACCACTGTTGCTACTTCCTCACAGCAGTTGGTACAAATATCTCAACCCATGGCTGAAACTCCTCCTGCTTCTTCTCAAAAAGATCAGGTTGTACAAATAGGGACACCACAATATGATGCTCTGAAATCACTTGCTTCCATCATCCACAGCCCAATGCCCGGGGCCAATTCTCTTTCTACACCCAACCTCACCTCCAGAATTCCCCCACCAACAAAATTATTGTTGGATGCTATTGATCTGAACCAGGCACAAACCAATGCTTCTCACTCACCTATCAATGAGAACATACTTCAACAAGTGACTGGGTCTGATGTATCAATCATAGCTAACCCACCAACAAGACCTGAGGAGGTTACACCCATTGAGTTACAAGTAACTCTTGGTGGTAATCCAAGTGAAGCAGCCACTACAAATGCTAAACCCACTGGTTTGCATTTGGACAGTGGTTACATTAATAAGACTTCATTGGAGGCAATTTCTTCTATAGCACCTCTGATAGCCACTAGTGAGTTTGTTTTGACCACTGGTACCATCAAAAGGTTATCAAGTATTGAGGGAAGAAGTCCCCAGTACCAAGAAAAAGGGGCATCAGTGGATGACTATTGGAATACATTCCCTAAGTCAACCACTTTTCAAAGCACTATTAGTGGGAAATCAGATGATCCCATTAAGTTGGGTGATGGTTTAAAGTACCAAGAATTGACGGATAGAATTGACAAACTGGATACCTCTGTTGCAGAAATCAAAGAAATGCTAGAACAGTTGTTGAAAGTTCACAAGGCGCAACCCACTGCTGTTCCAACTCAAGCATCTGCTCCACCACAAGCACCTGCTGCAAATGAGTTATGGAATCTATTTCAACCCTTGTGTGACAACCGGTGATTTACGACCCTTAATTACGTGGTTAACAGGTGATTAACACGATAATAAATAGTTATTAAGACGAGGATTGACTTAATTAGGCTTTGGAGTGCCTAGGAACGTCTATACGACTTTACAGGGCGTGAACGGTGGTTGACGGAAAGATTCGGTGAATATTAAGCGACAAGGAACTGATGCCGTACAAAATACTGACAACGCCGACAAGTACGAATGTTACACGAATATTTTATGAAATTAATTTTGTGAATTTATTGGGCTTCTGTGCGACACAAACGCAAACGTGAACTAAAAACGCGATAGCAGGAAACGCATCGGCAATAAAACGAAAGCGACGGAGACAACAACAATACCATTTTACGCTATATTTTACGCTATATTTAGCTTCGTAATGAAATTTCAGTAGCTACAGTCGAAACCGGATCGAAAAACGGATTAAAGACGACAACAATACCATTTTTCGCGATTATTACCGTAATCGACGAACGGGCGTGCAAACAACGACTACCGATCGTATTTTATGTATTTTAATACTAAAATTTTATCTGTTGATATTAAACGGAGTTCGGGTTTTGACAACGGGTCTCGTAGGAATTACGGGCCACTTACACACGAGATGGGCTTGTGGGCCCTGGGCCCAAGCCCAAGCCCAAAACCCACAAGCCCAAACCAGCACATAAATTAGATCTCTTCCTTATAAATCTATGCAAAAATCTTGCAAAATCTATAAGAAAATCTCTATGAAATTTTCCATAATCTCTAAAAATCTATATAATAGATTTTGTCTCAAAGATGTGAAACATATGATCTCCACAAGATCTCTAAGATCTCCACAATTCTCTATATAAGATCCATATCCCCATTGTGGAAAACACAGATACCAAACACGCCCCAAACCGATTTCCATCTGCTCTTTCTTCTTTAACTATGAAACCCTATTCTTCATATATACCCATGGTTGTAAAAATCCCGACTAGTCTCCGATTAATCACCGATTAATCACTAATCGGAGGTTCACCGATTAGTGGCCGATTAATAGCTAGGCAGTCAATGGCGGTCCTATTCTGGCCAAATTTTGGCTAGATGCCGGCCAAATTTTGACCATACCATATAAATTCCTTCCAATTACTTTAAAAAATAGGCTAATGAGGGGTTAAAACATGTCTACTTTAAAAAACTACATATAAAAATGTATGTGTGTATATGTAACTAAAAATTACATATAAAAATCTCAATCCGATTAATTCCGATTAATCCCTATTAATCCCGATTAATCGCTAGTCGGTACCTCACCGCCCGACTAGCGCCTAGCGATTCTTTCAACACTGTATATACCCACACAAGACATGTGCTTCACCTTCTCATAATAAATCAAACACAGATATCCAGCCGCTACATCCATCACTCACAGCTCGACATACCCAAACATGTGACACCCTGACCGGAGGCGGAAACGTCGAGGGCATCACGAAAGTTGGTAGAATGCATATAAGCACATGGTGATTAAATTAAAGTTGAAATATAATTAAGTTTGGTTAATAGGATTGCATTCACATCCAAACTAGTACAAAACAAATACAACACATTGTTCACAAAAGTCTTTGTTTTTATTCTAAGCTAAGGCACTTGTCTTGAGCAATCCTATGTGGTCCTTGCAAAAGCTAACTTCAAACATTTTCACCTGAAACATATGTTAGAAAAATATTGGGTCAACAAACGGTTGAGTGAATTCATAGGTTTTGTTAGGCAAAAATTTATAATGTGATATGAAAATAGTTTAACACTGCGGCATTTTATAAGACTTAAGCAAATGAGTGATACAGGTAGTTGCTTGGTGGAACATTCAAACCTTGTAGACGTAAACACAGATCTATCATCCAAACTTCCGAATTGCAAAATGTGAACAACAACAACAACAAATGGTGATCTGGAAGTTAGGATGGGGCGTCACACCTATAGCGCTATAATATTATGGCTGGGCTTGTACGGAGTTAATGAATGTAGGTGTTAAGCAACAAATGTAACAATGCAAAAACTAGAAGTTATGAATGGGGAACATCCATACTTCCAAATGTGTTATCAAACAGTTGCAAAGACGGATCAATATAGCCACAAATTGTAAATGAGTTTGTATCACATCATATCATATGTTTCATCCCAAAAATAATGTAAAAAGGGGACTATGAACTCACCTTGTTTGCGAATAATTTCCAAAACAAGTAAACGGGTAAGAGTTTTGCGGGAACAAGATTTCCACGTCACTCTAATTGTATTTGAACATGCACGAAACATGGAAATTTGGCATCAACAGATGGGTAAAATGTACAAATGTATGAACGGTTCACTATGTCTAACGTGTTTGTATGGTTTGACTAGGACGGTAACTACGGGTTTAAATAATCTTGTTTGGTGAAGACAAGGGAGTATGGTTATAATTTAAGGGATTATTTAAGAAAATATCTTTTCACCCAATGAATTAAGTTATATAAATAATGGACATAGAAATAATATTTGTATAATTAAAACAGACAATTATATATATATATATATATATATATATATATATATATATATTTAACTCAAAATGTATATATATATAATTAATTATCTAAATAATTAATTTAAGCCAAGATAATTAAAAATGACATTTTTAATTATTGAACATATATATATCTGATTTAAAATAGTTATCATGGCAAAATATATATATTTTTTAAAATAAACAATTATATATAGTTTTAAAATGAAATAACATGATAATTATCTAAATAATTAGTTTAAATCAGAATAATTAAAAATAACATTTTTAATTATGAACATGAAATATTACTGATTTACAGTAATTATTAGGGCCTTTGAATAATTTTACATAAATATGATGGAATTAAAAAGTTAAACATCTGTAAACAAGTTTATAAAGTTTAATTGTCTAAATAAATTAGTAACATAAATAAATCAGTTTCTAAATTTTAACAAACTCAGAAAAGTGCTTATTTTATTACAAAAGTATTTTCGGGCACAAAATTTATATAGTTATTTTATTTAAATATATATAATTCAACTATACTTTTAAGTGTAAGTACTGATTTATTTATATAAATATCAAAATTATATAAAATATCAGTAAGAAATTTATTTTTGTAAAGTTTATTACTTAAAATAATTACCATAAAAATTTCAGTATTTATTTCTAAAAATTTGATTCAATATGAATAAACAAAAGATTTAAACTGATTTAATCATATAAATTATAGATTTATATAAAATAATTGTGAAAGTAATATTTTCAGAAAGATCAGAAATTAAAATAATTATGCTGAAATTTTTAGATTTTAAGTAATTAAAATCGATTTATTATGAATTAAAGAATAAAAACTGTTTTTAAATAAATAATAAAAAAATAAAGAAAATCAATCATCTTCCCCAAATTTAGTCAACTGGAAAGTCAACTACCGCAAATCTTGATCAAAACAGGTTTATTTTGAAATTAAATTCAGGTAAACAGTGTATAAGTATAAACATACCGATTGAACGATTAAAACCGACCCGGTATCGGTCGGAGAGGTGAAACGGGTAAATTCCGGCGAGGTAGTTCCGGCAAGTTGCAGGTATGAACAGAAGTAAAAATTTCGATGTTCTGATGTTATGTGAAGGTGTAGCAGGTTCGAGGGAGGGTTCAGGGACTTAAATAACACATCAATTTCTCCGAATCCGACACTATACAGTGGGATTAAACTTGATTCCGTTTAATTATTAAAAAAACCAATTCCGATAAAGTCAGTCACTTAATGGGTCGAATAACTGCGCGTGAGAGATGGTTACGATGTATAGATTCCGCGTGCAACAAGTATCGGGCAGAGAAAACCACTAAACACGTGGTTTGGTTCGATTTTCGGTGACAGACGCGGGTTCTGGTTTTTGAAATATATTATTAAAATTTTAATATATATATATATATATATATATATATATATATATATATATATATATATATATATATATATATATATATATATATATATATAGAGTAGGGTTCGTGCGGAAAGTGTGTTTTTCCTAGAAAGTCTAGGAAGCAATAAGAACGCGACAAGTGGCATTGAAGGATTTTAACTAAAAGGGCAATTGTGTAATTTGAATATTATTTTAATTATTGATTATTTTATTAGGATAACTAACTAACCAGAAAATTATGGAAACTAAATATTCCATTTAAATCAAATTGACAGTTTCAATTTAAATCATACAAGACGCTGTGTTTCTTGACGCTGTGTTTTAACAGCAAGCCGATTTCTTGACGCTGTATTTTAACAGCAAGCAGATTTCTTGACGCTGTGTTTTAACAGCAAGCAGATTGCTAGAGGATTTCTTGACGCTGTGTTTTAACAGCAAGCAGATTGCTGGAGGATTCTTGACATTGTGTTTTAACAACAAGCAGATTTCTTGACATTTTGTTTTAACAGCAAGCAGATTTCCTTGACACTGTGTTTTAACAGCAAGCAGATTTCTTGACGTTGTGTTTTAACAGCAAGCAGATTGCTGGAGGATTCTTGACACTGTGTTTTAACAGCAAGCAGATTGCTGGAGGATTCTTGACATTGTGTTTTAACAGCCGGATCATATAACTGTGTCTTGACACTGTGTTTTAACAGCAGATTGCTGGAGGATTCTTGACACTGTGTTTTAACAGCAATCATCATCCCCATCACTCCATCCTTCACAACCGGATCATATAACTGTGTATGCAAAATATTATTGTCAAGTATCCATATAAGATATAAAATATATACTTAGTTTCTTATACTATATACAATATAAATGTCACCTTCATTGTATATGCTAAATAACATTTCATTCAATGATTGGACTTCCACCTCCACCTGTCCGTTTTGAAATTTGCATACGACATACGTAAACGAGACGGTGTCTCCTTTTTGGGCACTCTTCACATGCGCATCCTCATATGTAACTACTAGGATAGACCGAATCTATATCCGAATAAACAGGTACGTGTTATATTTCTATGAGTTCTTCTTTGGTTGCTGTTAGGGAGAGAGAGAAAGAGAGAAAGAGGGGAAATCCCATGATTTTAGGGATTGGTTATTGATATGGCAGTTTTTTTACTAATTTAAAATACTTTCAATTACCAAAATACCCCTCACTATATTAAAAGTCTCTAATTATATAACTCAGATATTACGAAAATGCCATCCATTTGATCTAAGCCATTAAAAACACCAATCGGAGGGCCCAGATCGCTTCCTAGACTTTCTAGGAAAAACACACTTTCCGCAGAACTCCTACTCTATATATATATATATATATATATATATATTATGGTTTTGAATAAATACCGGATGAGGCTTATAGCCGACCGGTCACAACGTCGTTTATTATGCGAAAGGTCCCGAGTTTGATCCCCCCCCCCCCCGTGACCGGTTTTTCCCATTTTTTTGTTTAATTGTTTTAATATTTACACTTTAGTCCCTGAGGTTCTAGAAAAAGACACAATTTGTCCCTGTAACAGTTGGTTAAATAACTAACTAGGTTAAGTTTTTGAATAGGATTTCTTATAACAAAGTTAAGCCGGTTAGGGCTTTCAGTTAAAAATAGTTTTGAAAATGACCATTTCGGTCCCTGAAGTACTAGTTTCATAAAATGACAGAATGATCCCTTGACTTTTATTTCAAAATTATATATATATTTATTCCCCGAACTTCATATTTTCAAATAATGATTAACCCAAACTTATAGTTTTCAAAAATTTACACTTTTAACCCAAACTTATGAGATTTCAAAAATGACAATTTAGTCCCCGAACTTCATATTTTCAAATAATGACGGTTTACCCTCAGACTTAAAATCAAAGTTTTCAAGCAATTTTCAAGGAATGACAATTAGGTCCCTCAACTTACATTTTCACATAATGACACATTAGGCCCTTGTAGTTAATGTAGCCATGTTTATAAGTATGAAACTCAATTAAATTTGCAAATATTCACGTGTTTGGGCCAGTAAATCATGTAAAAGTATGAAACAAAGCATGTATCAAACAAATTGCATTTCAATATATGGTAACCACTATTATGTGCATCAAACAAGTACATGTCTGAAAATCAAGGTGGTTACAGTCTCCCCTACTTTAGAAAATTTCGTCCCGAAATTTATTCGAAAGAGACTTTAGAATGTAATCGTAATGATTAGAAAGATAATCAAGTCATTGTTGGATGCTGAAAATGTTGAGGAATTTACGAGAATCATTGTATAGAAATTGTCTTGCATGGCACTATGTTATGCTGGATTTGTAATGTAAAACTTAGGCAAACAAATGTGTGTACAAATAAGCAATTAATGGATAATCACATAACCACATAAGGTTTTTATATGTCACCGCACTTAACAAGGCTTACTATGATCCTCATGCGTCGAAACTCGTAATTAAGTGTGCACCCAAAATTACGTGTTTCGTTGCATGGTCCACATAGAAATTCTTAGTTAATCGAGGGAGACAAATAAGGTTGAGGTATTGTTTAAATCAAATAAGCATCAATATAATCACAACATCAATTGAATCAAAACGTATTTCACATTAGCAATGATAACATTGTTTGTTTGATAGTCTATTATGATGTGAACAATTTACATTGGAAATATGTCATGAAACGGATCAAATTCTTATGGTCACTACGTTTAGCTAGTTGTATGATAGGTAGTTTATATGCCTTAGGAAAATTACCAAAATGCCCTTTTTATGCATAAATTCATTTTAAGAATATGTAACCTAAATTATGACATCTAAACTGATTAGGCAACATTATTAGACATGTTAAGGCATATAATACTTGTCATATGACTAGTTAGGCGGTCCGAACGCGTTTTACGCGAACGACGCGTTAAAGTGGCGTAAGCTACCTAAACGGGTCATAATGGGTCGTAAGCACTTAGGTTAGGTTTCATTTTAGTTTGTAGGCTTTGTTAAACCATATTAGATGAGTTCCTATACTCATTTGGGTTACGAAACCTCATTCTATCTAATCTCCCGATTTAGGTCCGTTTATTTACATAGTTAACTGTATTAGGTGTCGTCTGATTTCCGTGATCCCTCTAGCTTTGCTTGGTTGTTATTCAAGACTTCTAGGCACCCTCAGGTGAGTACATAGACCCCTCTTTTACTGTTTTCAAACTGTTTTGGGGTGGAACACATGTGCCTAGTTGTTACTTTCATGCTTTCCATGTTTTCATATCATATACTTGCTATGTTCATTAGTACACTATTAGTACATGATTTCATTATGTTTTGCTATGTATGTTCACTTAACATGCTAGCCCATTGTTTTACATTTTCAACTGTTCGAACCAATTGTAACCATTTGATGTATGTGAACCATTGGTAATCATTTGATATATGTGAACCATTTGTAGCCATTTGATTGATGTGAACCATTTTTAACCATTTGGTATATGTGAACCATTTGTAACCATTTGATATATGTGAACCATTTGTAACCATTTGATATATGTGAACCATTTGTAACTGTCTGAACCGTTGGGTTAGGGAAGTGATTAGGTAACGAGGCGGGTGTAATGTGTTAAAAGCATGGTGGATACGCCGCTGGTACTTCCTATATATAAGTGCTTTTAACACATTATATATCGTTGCGTTATCTAGATCACATGGGTAAACGATTTTGAAACAATGTCACACAATGATGTTTTCTGAATAATAACTATACAAGTTTTATTAACAAGTTTCTACGAGATATTTTACAATTTGATTTCATAAAACAAATGTTTTGGAGTTAAAAATCATATCCAACTTGATTTGAGTTGGTTAATTATGTCGCAATACTATACTTTTCAAAATAAGGTTTTTAAATAAGTATTGCAACATGTAAAACGAGCCATGAATCTGACACTTGTCATACCCCGACCACGTAAAACAACAAACCATGGCGGAAACGTCGGGGAGTGTTGTAACAGAATCATCGTTTCAACCACCATGGTAATTAAAAGTTTCATTTTATTGATTCATTAAGTAATTTACATTGTCTTAAAACCAAACAAACAAATTAAACATCGTCTATTATCGTTTTTATGTCACTAAGTCCATGTCCAGATCCTAAGTGAACATGCTTCCTAGCAATCATCACGCAACATCACCTGAAACATATGTAAAAACAAAGTCAACAAAGAAATGCTGGCGAGCACATAGGTTTTGTGAGAGTGTCGGATTCATGGCTTGTTTGTATGTTGCAGTACTTCATTAGACTACAATAGTCAAAAGTACAAACCTCGATTTGAAAAGTGTATTGCAACATAATTAACCAACTCAAATCAAGTTAGTTATATTTTATAAAATCTCGTAGCCATGATTCTTATCCCCAAAATATTTGTTTTAGTAAACCAACTCGAAAAACATCTCGTAAACACTCATTAATAAAACTCGTATGGTTTATATCATTTCGAAAACCTCGTTGTGTGACATCGTTTCAAAATCGTTTTCCAAGTGAACTAAATAATGGCATGAAATGTAATATGATAAAAGCACTTATATATAAGATGTACCAACGGCGTATCTACCATGCTTCTATCATGTTACACCCGTCCCATTATCTAATCACTACCCAAAACCAATCGTTTATCCAAATCATTTATCTCGTTTAAGTCGTCTCAAATCGTTTTAACTCGTCCCAAAATCGTATTTGTTTTAATTGTGAAACTACTTATGGTCGTCTCGCTAATAACATTCAAACCTTCGAGACTCGACTATCTCGTTTCTCGTATTAACAAACCACCAAAGGGTAAGTTAACAATCACAGATTCGGTCGTTACCTGCATAACCCCCACACATAACCATGGGTGTAGTCTAATAACGGGATTTGTCAGATCCTATGGTACCATAACCTAATACTAGTAGGCTTGATCAATGCTAATGAATGTCATTCGTTATGTAACTACATCCAACAAGTTTGTTCATATTATCGAAATCGTTATTAATTTAATATAAACCATCTTTATCGTTTTTGAAACCATCGTTTAAATATCGAAATCATTTTAATACATATGAATCACACCAAAACAATTGATAAGAGTAAAATAGGGGAACTATGTACTCACATTGAATAGAAGGGTATCCTTGATCTAAAGAACTTAACGAAGCTCAGGCAAACCAAGGAAATTTAAGTAGTACCTAGTAATCGGATCACTAGTAAATAAATCGACACCTAAATCGGAAGATCGGACAGAATGAGGTCTTGTAAACCAAATAAGTGTTGGAACTCATGTGATATGGTTTAACAAAACCTACATTCTAAATCGAAACCTAATCTAGGTGCTTTCGACCCGTTACGACCTATTAAGGTAGCTTATGCTACTTTAACTCGTCGTTTGCGCAAAAGCGCGTTCGAGACGTCTAACTAGTCCTATGACAAGTATTATATGCCTAAATATGTTTAATTAGGTTGCATAATCAGTTAAGTGACAAATGTTTAGGTTACATATGCTTAAAATCCAATTATGCATGAAAAGGGTATTTTTGTCATTTTACCTAAGGCATATAAACTACCTATCATACAAGTACTTAAACTAGGTGACCATAAGGTATAACCTCGGAAGGTTATTCCCTATGCAACTATGTTCACTAAACATGCTTGGTCGTATCCTAATGATCGACCAAACGGGTCGAGTTCGAAAGTCTAAGCGGTGGTTTAGACAGCTTGACTTACGACTCTAAACAAGCACTAAACTAAAAGTGACGAGCTAAGCATGTTAGAACATGCTTAACTAGGTTAGAAAACAGGTTTTGATATCAAAACAAAATGTTTTGATATCCTAGGGACTATAACCATCACGTTGCGAAGTTCAAACGAACTTCTCGTTGACCATTGACTGGTCAAAGCTGAAAGTCAAACACTGTTTGACTTTCAAGCTAGGAAAGCAATAAAAGAATGAAATAGGACTTACAAAGGGTCCAAATAGTTTTGATTCTAAGTATTCTCAGGTAGGTAGTGAATAAACACAACCACTTAGAGAAATTCTCAGATCAAATGTGAAGAAAATGGAATGGAATGGCTTGCTATTTATAGTTATAGCAAACTTACAAGATCATGCCAAGTTTTTGTGTGGTCAACAAGCAAAGATCTCAACCATACATGTGTTAGGAGATGATTAGTAACCTTGGTGATCACTTAAACTTGCCCATCACACAAAAGAATTACCATAACAGCCCCTAAACTATTAAACAGTTGCTGAAAACAAGTTTCTGGTCAATGGCATGCTCACACAGCCCGCGTAAAGGTAGGGGGAGACCTTACGTGGCCCGCCTGGGCTTCACAGATCAACAACAGTTTCAAGTAATTACTGTTTAGGTCCCTGCACTTGTATAAGCTCATTTGAGGCACTTTTGACACCCGTTAAGCCATTTTCAAGGCTCTACAAGGTCAATAAAGTTTAGAGGACTCAAAATATGCTTGGAACACTCTCGGATGTCGGCTCGTTTGGTCGTACGGTCGCATTGTTGGTTAAATTACGACGAAATTCAAACGGACGCGAAAACGATCCAAATTAAGCGACGAATGGTATTTTTGCATGCCGATCACTAAAATAAAAAATATTTTAGTGTCTACAAAAATTTTGGGTGTCCAGATGTGGTCAGAACGTAAGATATGCGCGAAAATGCAAACTTACGTTGTTTTTGACACTTTTAGTCCCTGTAAGATCAAATAAGCATATTTTCGCACACCGAACCACTCAAATGTCACACCCCGACCACGTAAAACAACAAAATGTGGCGGAAACATCGGGGAGTGTTGTAACAGAATTAATTGTTTCACAACCATGGTAATTAAAGTTACGTTTTATTTATCAATCAAGAGAGTTACATTGTCTTAAACAAGAAACAAAGAGTACATAACATAAATTAACTAGTTCTTGCTTCGTTTTAAGTCACTAAGGCACAGGTCCACCTAAGTGTGTCTCGATCATCCTATGCAACAGCTCCTGAAAACAAATGTGAAAATAGGTACGTCAGCATAAAAATGCCTGTGAGATACATAGGTTTTGTGGAAATAGGATTCATGTCTTGCGTTTAGAGAAACTGTTTAATAAAAAGTAGCCATGAATCTTGTTGAATGTTTCCGTTCATAAATCATTTGAAAAGTGATAAATAAACCAAATGGTATATATGTATAAAAGAATATTGTATGGTTAAGTGAATAACCATGTAAAATGAGTTTGTATAAGTTAAGTTATTTGTAAAACGATGTTTATGTTAAGATTGTATTGTATATGTAATATGTCTAAACTGAAATGGTTTAAATAATGCTACAATATGTAATACCATAAAAGCACTTATATATAGGAAGTACCAGCGGCGTATCCACCATGTTTTTATCGTATTACACGTCGCCTCGTTAGTTAAATCACTTACCTAAAACAACCACCAAAATGTAATGTTTAACAATTGTAGAAATGTTTATGTATGGTCAAATACGGTTAACACGGTTCAACAGTTACAAACGGTTCATATAGTCAAATGGTTACAACGGTTCACATAGTCAAATAGTTACAACGGGTCACATAGTCAAATAGTTACAAACGGTTCAAAATTTAATATAATGTGTTCATATGCTGGATGAGCATATGCAACAAAATACAATGTAAAACAATGTGTCCATATGTTGAGTAAACATATGCAACTATTGTAATGTAAATCAATGTGCTGGCATGCTCAGTCAAAATACATAGCAGAAATGTAAAGTAAAACAATGTACTAAGTATGCTAAGTAAACATACATAGCGAAACAGTGTAATGTAAATCATGTACTAATAGTGTACTAATGAACATAGCAAGTATATGATGTGAAAACAGGAAAGTACGAAAGTAACAAGTAGGCACATGTGTTTCACCCCAAAACGTTTGGAAAACCAGTACAAGAGGGGTCTATGTACTCACTTGAGATTGCTCAATAGTTCTAAGATAACCACCAAGCAAAGCTAGAAGATCACGGGAAATTAAACGACACCTAATATAGGTAACTACGTTAATAACTGGACCTAAACAGGGAGATCAGATAGAATGAGGTTTCGTAAACCAGATGAGTGTTCGAACTCATAGGATATGGTTTAACAAAGCCTACATACTAAAATGAAACCTAACCTAAGTGCTTACGACCCATTACGACCCGTTTAGGTAGCTTATGCTACTTTAACGCGTCGTTCACGTAAAACGCGTTCGGAACGCCTAACTAGTCCTATGATAAGTAAAATATGCCTTAACATGTCTAATATTGTTGGCAAATCAGTTTAGATATCACAAATTATGTTACATATGCTTAAAATGAATTTTGGCGTAAAAAGGGCATTTTGGTAATTTACCTAAGGCATATAAACTACCTATCATACAACTAACTAAACGTCATGACCATAAGGTATAACCACGTAAGGTTATTCCCTATACAACTATGGTCACCTAATATGTTTGGTCGGATCCTAAAGATAGACCAAACGGGTTGGGTTCGAAAGTATAAGCGATTGTTTAGATCGCTTACCTTACGACCCTATATAAGCACTAAAACTATAAGTGACGAGCTAAGGATGTTAAAACATGCTTAACTAAGTTAGAAAACAAGTTTGGTATCAAAACAAACGGTTTTGATACCTAAAAGTAGTTTGGTTACAAAATACGCAAGTATACGTATTTTGGCCGAAACTACGACTCGCCACTGAGCCTAGATAGCGTGGTAATCAGTAGGTATAGCCACAGGGGACTATAGCCATCGTGATTACGCTCACATTGCGAAGTTCAACCAAACTTCGTGTTAACCATAAATTGGTCAACGTAGAAAACGCTAAAAGAACGAAAGAACAAAAGAATACTTACAGAGGGTCCCCGCAAGTTTGATTTTCAAGTATTTCTCAGGTATGAAGTGTTTCTCACACATCAACTTAGAGAAAATTTCAGAAATCAAGTGGGTTTTGCAATGGGGGGTGAGGGGTATTTATAGGAATTCTAGGACCATTAGGATCGTTCTTCGAAATCGTGCTTCAATCTCATCCATACACCTCAAGCCCATGGTTTTATAAAACCATTTGAGCCCCTAGTATTGCCCAAAACCATGTGCAAGGGGATTATGAGTGCTTAACAGCTGTTAACAGCTGTTTAATCTGATTTTTCTGATCTGGGAAGTCCTTACGGACCGTATGGCTAAGTGCTTACGGTCCTTAAGCCTTGTGCATACCAGCAATGTTTCAAAAATGGCAGAACAGGCCCCTGTGACTCTGAACTTGATTTTTGATGCGTTTTGACGCGTTTAAGCCCTGTTAAACTCATTTTAAGGCTCTAATATGAAGTTAAAGTATAGGGAACTTAAAAGGTGCTCAAAAATATGTCGGATATTGGTTCGTTTGGCCGTATGGTTGCGTTGTTCGGTTAATTACGACGGAAGTCGTAACGGACGCAAAAAAAAAACGGTCCAAATTGTGAAACGAATGATGTTTTATCATGCCAAACACTAAAATAAAATTTTTTAGTGCTTACATAAATTTTTGGATGTCTGGATGTATTCAGAACGTAAGTTATGCGTGAAAATGCAAACCTATGCATTTTTTGATGCTTTTAGTCCCTGAATGAGCATAAAGTTTATTTTAGCACACCGAACACCTCAAGGCTTATTTCTAAGCTATGTAAAGGGTATTTAGGGTGTGTTTAACTTATGATCATGTTCCGGAATGTCTGTTCTAGTACGAATTATCATACTTTCGCAGTTTGTCAAATTTAGTCCCTGTAAGCGATTAAACTTGATTTTGCCATACCAAAGCCTTCAAAACTTATTTCTAAGTTATGTAGAGGTTATTTAAGGTATGTTAAGCATATGTTGATGTTCCGGAGTGTTTGTCGCATTAAACTGATTACGTTTAGGCACCAGTTGGCGTATAACTCTCCAGAAAGCGATATAGAGTTTGAAATCGAACAAGAATTGATATGTGCAAACGATACACATATTTATACAAATCCAAAGTATGAAACACAATTTTTCATTGATTTGGTATTTGTTTGATGATCGTAGTGACACAAGTGTCACAGTCTCCCCTACTTTAGGAAATTTCGTCCCGAAATTTATTCGTAGGAGTCTGTCTGTGACTTTGTGTTAAATGATCATCAAAGATATGCACGGAATAATCTTGTCATTTTCCTCAACGGATATTCTTCAGAAGTGAAAATGAACGAATGGAGTCATTTTCCTCAACGGGTTCTTCGGAAATGGAAAATGAAGGATTTGACTAAACGGATATTCATTTCCCTCAACGGATATTCTTCAGAAGTGAAAATGAATGGAAGATTCATTTTCCTCAACGGGTTCTTCGTCAGAAACGGGAATGAAGGATTAAATAAACGGATATTCATTTCCCTCGACGGATACTCTTCAGATTGAAAATGAACAAACGGAGTCATTTTCCTCAACGGGTATTCTTCAGAATTGGAAATGAAGGATTTAAACAAACGGATATTCATTTCCCTCAATGGATATTCTTCAGAACAAAAATGAACAAATGGAGTCATTTTTCTCAACGGGTATTCTTCAGAATGGAAACGAAGGATTTAAACAAACGGATATTCATTTCCCTCAACGGATATTCTTCAGAACGAAAATGAACAAACGGAGTCATTTTCCTCAACGGGTATTCTTCAGAATGGAAATGAAGGATTTAAACAAACGGATATTCATTTCCCTCAACGGATATTCTTCAGAACGAAAATGAACAAACGGAGTCATTTTCCTCAACGGGTATTCTTCAGAATGGAAATGAAGGATTTACCAAACGGATATTCATTTCTCTCAACGGATATTCTTCAAAAGTGAAAAATGAATAGCTAGTTCGTATTTCCTCAACGGATGCTTCATCAGAAATGGAAATGAATAGGGTTAACTCTAGACACATGACAGAACTTGTTGTGATTTCTATTCACTAAATTCCATAATTATGTATGCATCCATAATTACGTAATTCCTTGCATAGTAATCACAGTTTGTTTTATAATGTGTAGGGGATAGAATTTGAACAAGGTCGAGACAACTTACGATTTGGTCAACACATAAGCACATAATTGTTTTCTTGGATATAAATTTGTTATCATCTTGTTATTAATTGTTATTAACTTGATGTTGATTTGAACATGGGTATTCAAGGCATACCAGGAACCCAGTTGATGGACTTCAACGTCCTCAAGCATCTATCTGAAAGGATAGGATGATCTTCTAAAAATTCGATTTTTTTATTACAAGGAATCACCACATTCGAATTAAGGTATACAACAATTAAGGACTTACGGAAATATCCTTAAGTACCCCATTAAGGAGTGGGTATTCATCCAGAGTTGTAACTTGCGCCTTGTACTTCGTTTTCCTTGGAAGAAACGGGTACTTAGGATTTTCGTGGAAAACGCAAGAGATCATAAAGTGGAAGAATTTTGGAGGTAGTCTGTCCTTCAAGGGATTCGGTTCCTTGATTGTTGGTATTGTAGGGGATATGTTGTTTACACATGCAACCACATCAATATTTGTATATTGCATTGTAAAATAAAAGCTTTATTTATAAACAACGATAACAACTGTTTCATGGACCTTGACAACAAAAATAATACACAAGACGTGATTACTTCTAAACAACGTTGTCTTCCATTCGGTCAGATGCTCATCCCTGCACTGGATTCGCATTAGCAAGCTTTGGGCAGTTTCTTCGGAAATGGCCCATCTCGCCACAGTTGAAGCAAGAACCTGGTGGAAAACGACCTTGAGCAGGATTGTTGTTAACTTGATTTGGTGCAGCTGCTGTTGGGCAAACCCTCGCCGTATGACCTATAAGTCCACAAACTTGGCATGTGCGGCACTTCACACCAGCATGATGATGTAGGCTACATTGGTTGCACGAGGGTGCAGTTCTGTTGTAGGGCTTTCTTGCAGGGGGTTGAGCTGGTTGGTTGGGGACGGCTTGACCATTGTGAGTAACCATGACGAAGTTCTGAGAAGCCTTTCGCTTCTTTGACTTCTTAGGGGATCCAGTCTGTTCATCCATGGTCTTTGATTCCTCGATTGGTTTCTTGTCACCCTTTCAAAAAAGCTTACCTTTCCTGATCTGAGATTCAGTCAAGGTTGCAGATAGCTCAATGGCCTGTCTAACTGTAGTAGGGTTGCTACCAGTCACAATGTCTTGTATTGAGTCAGGGAGGCCATCAATGTACTTTTCGATTGCCTTATCCAAAGGCGTGACCATGTTTGGGCATAACAGACTCAACTCCTGATACCTATCAGTGTAAGCCCGATGCTCACCACTATCTTGCTTCAAATCATCAAATTCTCTTTCTAAAGCCCTCAGCTCATGACAAGGACAGAACTCCTTCATCATAAGGGTCCTAAGCTCGGCCCAAGTCTGTGCTAAAGCAACCTCAGCACCACGGTTTCTCATAACCCCGTTCCACCATGTAAGAGCCCTCTTCAGAAACACACTGGAAGCAAACTCGACCTTGCGATTATCAGGACATTGAACGTGACGAAATGTACTCTCAGTGCTCTCGAACCATTGTAGGAGCTTAGTTGCTCCTTCAGAACCACTAAACTTGAGTGGCTTAGCCGAATTGAAACTCTTGAAATTTCATGGAGCATTATTGTTGTTGTTGGCTTGGTTCAGTTGAGCAATAAGATTTGGGAAAGCAGCAGCCATTTGTTGCGCGATGATTTCTGCCAGTTCGGCATTCGCTATCTGATTGTCGCGTCAAGGAGGCATTCTAAAAAGGGGAAATAAGAGAGAAAACAAATGAAATGGCATTGGGTAAGAATAGGATGTTATAACTACCGACCAAAATCATGGGTGATGGTCATTTGTTTGAACCACGAAGCAAACAAACGACACACAAAGGTTGAATCAAAGCAAGTAGGTCCTCATAATGTATAACGAAGACATGCTCGCCTATAAGTGGACACTCACCCCAAGAGTTCCCAGGTAAGAGTGACTGGTCCGATTATGCGGATTTGTACAAACACTCTAGCCTTAGACAGAAAACCCAGGGTACAGGCATTCACCCTTCCAGTTTGCATGTGTTCACACTATTTAGGACCCAAAACTTTTGACGAGATTTTGAAAACTCAAAGGGGTTCAAAACCTTGTAACAGAGGGTTCAAAACCTTACAACAAAGGGTTCAAAACCTAGCAATCAATCATCCAAGAACAGATGATTAATTTTTAAAGCGGATTCGAAATTGATGTTGTCGTTGTGGTTGCTGCCTAAAGATAGGCAACGGTATTGTTTTATGACTAAACGCAAGTAAACTCGCGTTAGGGTCCTAGGAAGGTTATAGTCTAGGTCAAAGCATTACTAATAACCTAATTCCCTATAACCATTGGCTCTGATACCAACTTTTCTGTCACACCTCGACCACGTAAAACAACAAAACGTGGCGGAAACGTCGGGGAGTGTTGTAACAGAATTAATTGTTTCACAACCATGGTAATTAAAGTTACGTTTTATTTATCAATCAAGAGAGTTACATTGTCTTAAACAAGAAACAAAGAGTACATAACATAAATTAACTAGTTCTTGCTTCGTTTTAAGTCACTAAGGCACAGGTCCACCTAAGTGTGTCTCGATCATCCTATGCAACAGCTCCTGAAAACACATGTGAAAATAGGCACGTCAACATAAAAATGCCCGTGAGATACATAGGTTTTGTGGAAATAGGATTCATGACTTGCGTTTAGAGAAACTATTTAATAAAAAGTAGCCATGAATCTTGTTGAATGTTTCCGTTCATAAATCATTTGAAAAGTGATAAATAAACCAAATGGTATATATGTATAAAAGAATAATGTATGGTTAAGTGAATAACAATGTAAAATGAGTTTGTATATGTTAAGTTATTTGTAAAACGATGTTTATGTGAAGATTGTATTGTATATGTAATATGTCTAAACTGAAATGGTTTAAATAATGCTATGATATGTAATACCATAAAAGCACTTATATATAGGAAGTACCAGCGGCGTATCCACCATGTTTTTATCGTATTACACGTCGCCTCGTTACTTAAATCACTTACCCAAAACAACCACCAAAATGTAATGTTTAACAATTGTAGAAATGTTTATGTATGGTCAAATACGGTTCACACGGTTCAACAGTTACAAACGGTTCATATAGTCAAATGGTTACAACAATTCACATAGTCAAATAGTTACAACGGGTCACATAGTCAAATAGTTACAAATGGTTCAAAATGTAATATAATGTGTTCATATGCTGGATGAGCATATGCAACAAAATACAATGTAAAACAATGTGTCCATATGTTGAGTAAACATATGCAACTAATGTAATGTAAATCAATGTGCTATCATGCTTAGTCAACATACATAGCAGAAATGTAAAGTAAAACAATGTACTAAGTATGCTAAGTAAACATACATAGTGAAACAGTGTAATGTAAATCATGTACTAATAGTGTACTAATGAACATCGCAAGTATATGATGTGAAAACAGGAAAGCACGAAAGTAACAAGTAGGCACATGTGTTTCACCCCAAAACGTTTGGAAAACCAGTAAAAGAGGGGTCTATGTACTCACTTGAGATTGCTCAATAGTCCTAGGATAACCACCAAGCAAAGCTAGAAGATCATGGGAAATGAAACGGCACCTAATATAGGTAACTACGTTAATAACCGGACCTAAATAGGGAGATCGGATAGAATGAGGTTTCGTAAACCAGATGAGTGTTGGAACTCATATGATATGGTTTAACAAAGCCTACATACTAAAATGAAACCTAACCTAAGTGCTTACGAACCATTACGACCCGTTTAGGTAGCTTATGCTACTTTAACGCGTCGTTCGCGTAAAACGCGTTCGAAACGCCTAACTAGTCCAATGATAAGTAAAATATGCCTTAACATGTCTAATATTGTTGGCAAATCAGTTTAGATATCACAAATTATGTTACATATGCTTAAAATGAAATTTGGCGTAAAAAGGGCATTTTGGTAATTTACCTAAGGCATATAAACTACGTATCATACAACTAACTAAACGTCGTGACCATAAGGTATAACCTCGGAAGGTTATTCCCTATATAACTATGGTCACCTAATATGTTTGGTCGGATCCTAAAGATCGACCAAACGGGTCGGGTTCGAAAGTATAAGCGATTGTTTAGATCGCTTACTTTACGACCCTATATAAGCACTAAAACTATAAGTGACGAGCTAAGCATGTTAAAACATGCTTAACTAACTTAGAAAACAAGTTTGGTATCAAAACAAACAGTGTTGATACCTAAAAGTAGTTTGGTTACAAAGTACGCAAGTATACGTATTTTGGCCGAAACTACGACTCGTCACTGAGCCTAGATAGCGTGGTAATCAGTAGGCATAGCCACAGGGGACTATAGCCACCGTGATTACGCTCACATTGCGAAGTTCAACCGAACTTCGTGTTGACCATAAACTGGTCAACGCAGAAAATGCTAAAAGAACAAAAGAACGAAAGAATCCTTACAGAGGGTTCCCGCAAGTTTGATTTCCAAGTATTTCTCAGGTATGAAGTGTTTCTCACACATCAACTTAGAGAAAATTTCAGAAATCAAGTGGGTTTTGCAATGGGGGGGGGGGTGAGGGTATTTATAGGAATTCTAGGACCGTTAGGATCGTTCCTCAAAAACCGTGCTTCAATCTCATCCATACACCTCAAGCCCATGGGTTTATAAAACCATTTGAGCCCCTAGTATTACCCAAAACCATGTGCAAGGGGATTATGAGTGCTTAACAGCTGTTAACAGCTATTTAATCTGAGTTTTCAGATCTGGGAGGTCCTTATGGACCGTTTGGCTAAGTGATTACGGTCCGTAAGCCTTGTGCAGACCAGCAATGTTTCAAAAATGGCAGAACAGGCCCCTGTGACTCCGAACTTGATTTTTGATGCGTTTTGACGCGTTTAAGCCCTGTTAAACTTATTTTAAGGCTCTAATATGAAGTTAAAGTACAGGGAACTTAAAATGTGCTAAAAAATATGTCAGATGTCGGTTCGTTTGGCCGTACGGTTGCGTTGTTCGGTTAATTACGACGGAAGTCGTAACGGACGCAAAAAAAAGGTCCAAATTGTGAAACGAATGATGTTTTATCATGCCAAACACTAAAATAAAATATTTTAGTGCTTACATAAATTTTTGGATGTCCGGATGTATTCAGAACGTAAGTTATGCGCGAAAATGCAAACTTATGCACTTTTTGACGCTTTTAGTCCCTGAATGAGCATAAAGTTTATTTTAGCACACCGAACACCTCAAGGCTTATTTCTAAGCTATGTAAAGGGTATTTAGGGTGTGTTTAACTTATGATCATGTTCCGGAATGTTTGTTCTAGTACGAATCATCATACTTTCGCAGTTTGTCGAATTTAGTCCCTGTAAGCGATTAAACTTGATTTTGCCATACCAAAGCCTTCAAAACTTATTTCTAAGTTATGTAGAGGTTATTTAAGGTATGTTAAGAATATGTTGATGTTCCGGAGTGTTTGTCTCATTAAACTGATTACGTTTACGCACCAGTTGGCGTATAACTCTCTCCAGAAAGCGATATAGAGTTTGAAATCGAACAAGAATTGATATGTGCAAACGATACACATATTTATACAAATCCCAAGTATGAAACACAATTTTTCATTGATTTGGTATTTGTTTGATGGTCGTAGTGACACAGGTGTCACATCAAAGCTTATTTCTAAGCTATGTTTAGGTTATTTATGGTATGTTTAGCTTATGATCAAGTTCCGGACTGTTCGATACCATACGAATCGGAGTGTTTGTTTCATTAAACTGACTGCGTTACACACCAGTTTGCGTATAACCTTCCAGAAAGCGATTTAAAGCTTTAAATCGGAATCGAATCGTAAAATCATCAAACACAAAT
The DNA here is from genome assembly GCA_030545235.1 of Helianthus tuberosus. Lineage (NCBI taxonomy): Eukaryota > Viridiplantae > Streptophyta > Magnoliopsida > Asterales > Asteraceae > Helianthus > Helianthus tuberosus. The sequence goes on along the minus strand of CM060352.1, from coordinate 104,988,504 downwards.
ACACATATAATAACACCAAAACACATTGTTTTATTAATAATTAACATTGTGTTGCATTGTACATTGATTACAGAGCACAGTTGTCACAGTCTGCCCTACTTTAGAAAATTTCGTCCCGAAATTTTAAATAGAGGAAACTTGTGAGAACAATTGCGGATATTTCGCCTTCATTTGGTCCTCATGTTCCCAAGTAAACTCTGGGCCACGTTTGGATACCCAACGAACCTTGACCAATCGAATCCGTTTGTTCTTCAATTGTTTGAATGTACGGTCCACTATCTCCACAGGTTTCTCGACAAAGTGCATTGTTTCATCGATTTGAATCTCGTCGAGAGGAATTTGAAGATCAGCGTCAGCTAAACACTTTCACAAATTAGACACGTGAAAAGTCGGATGAATATTTCCAAGCTCTGGAGGTAGCTCTAGTCGATAGGCAACCTTTCCAACTCTTTCAACAATCTTAAATGGTCCAACATATCGTGGGGCAAGTTTTCCTTTCTTTCCAAATCTCACCACTCCTTTCCAAGGTGACACCTTGAGTAGGACATGGTCTCCGACTTGAAATTCTAAGGGCTTGCGTCGTAAATCCGCATAACTCTTTTGACGGCATCTAGCTGACACAAGATTATCGTAAATTTTCTTGATTTTGTCTGTTGTTTCTAGAATGAGCTCAGGTCCAGTAAGCTGAGCTTCACCGATCTCATTCCAACAAACAGGTGAACGACATTTTCGACCGTAGAGAGCCTCGAATGGTGCCATATTAATGCTAGCATGATAACTTTTGTTGTAAGAAAACTCGATCAATGGAAGATGAGAATCCCAATTACCACCAAAGTCTACCACGCATGCTCTAAGCATATCCTCCAAAGTTTGAATCGTCCTCTCAGATTGTCCATCTGTTTGGGGATGATAAGCAGTGCTTAGATTTAGTTAGGTTCCCATAGCAGATTGCATGGTCTTCCAAAAATGAGATGAAAATCGAGCATCACGATCGGAAGTGATATCCAAAGGAACACCATGTCGTGATACAATCTCATCAACATAAATCTTTGCAAGTTTATCAGCAGATAGATCCTCACGAATCGGAATGAAATGAGCTGACTTCGTTAATCGATCGATGATAAACCAAATTGCATCATGACCTTTAGATGTATGCGGTAATTTAGTTATGAGATCCGCAATGTTCTCCCACTTCCAAACCGGTATCTCTGGTTGTACAAGCAAACCAGAAGGTCGTTGATGTTTAGCCTTGACCTTGAGACAAGTTAGGCATTTCGATACATACAAGGCAATATCCTTCTTCATACCAGGCCACCAATACTGAGTACGAAGATCCTTGTACATTTTATCAGCACCAGGATGGATAGAATATCGAGACTTGTGAGATTCGTCCATCACTAGGGTGCGAAGATCATCTTGTTTCGGCATCCACAAACGATTCTTGAAATAGAGTAAACCATCGTCCTTTGCTTCAAGTTTAAGCTCAAGTTGACGTGGTAATTCCTTACCCATCAAATTTTGTGACACACAAAATTGTTGAGCTTGAAGAACACGAGTTTGAATATCAGATAGAGTTCGAACATAATGAAGCTTGACTCGCTCTTTTCGACTAAGCGCATCGGCTACGACATTCGCCTTACCAGGATGGTAGCGAATTTCGCAATCATAATCGTTTAAGAGTTCAACCCAACGTCGTTGCCTCATATTCAGCTCCTTCTGATTAAGAATATGCTGGAGACTTTTGTGGTCTGTGAAAACCACACACTTCATGCCATAGAGATAGTGTCTCCAGATTTTGAGAGCAAAAACTACAGCTCCTAACTCAAGATCATGAGTCATGTAGTTCTTCTCGTGAACTTTCAATTATCTAGACGCGTATGCTATAACTTTGCCTCATTGCATGAGAATACAACCAAGGCCTAAGTTGGACGCATCACAGTAGATAACGAAATCATCGTTTCCCTCAGGCAGAGATAGAACAGGAGCATCACATAGCTTCTGTTTCAGCGTTTGAAACACTTCTTCTTGCTTGGGTCCCCACTCAAATAGCTTATTCTTTTGAGTCAAAGCAGTGAGTGGAACCGCAATTTTTGAGAAATTCAAAATGAAACAACGATAATATCCAGCAAGACCAAGAAAAGAACGAATTTCTGTAGGTGTCGTCGGTGTATTCCAATCCTTAATAGCAGTTATTTTGGATGGATCCACATGAATACCCTGCTCGTTGACTATATGTCCCAAAAACTGAACTTCTTTATGCCAAAATTCACACTTGGAGAATTTAGCAAAAAGTTGTTCCTTCTTTAGGTGTTCCAGAGTTAAACAAAGGTGTTGCTCGTGATCAACTCGAGACTTTGAATAAATAAGAATATCGTCGATGAACACAATGATGAACTTGTCTAAATAAGGTTTATAGACCCTATTCATTAAGTCCATGAAAATAGCTGGGGCATTTGTCAAACCTAAAGGCATGACAGTAAACTCATAATGCCCATATCTTGTGCGGAATGCAGTTTTGGGAATATCTTCTTCGAGTACACGAAGCTGATGATACCTAGAACGCAGATCAATCTTAGAGAAACAGGTAGCACCTTGCAGCTAATCAAAGATATCATCAATTCGAGGTAGGGGATATCGATTCTTGATGGTAAGCTTATTAAGCTCACGATAATCGATACACATTCGAAAAGATCCATCTTTATTTTTCACAAAGAGGACAAGAGCGCCCCAAGGTGAATAACTCGGTCGGATGAATCCTTTATCAGCTAACTCTTGAAGCTGTTTCGATAACTCTTGCATTTCAGACGGTGCAAGACGATAAGGTGCTTTTGCAATCGGGTTAGCATTGGGTACAAGGTCAATATGAAACTCGACTTGACGAACTGGAGGCAAACCAGGCAGTTCATCAGAAAACACCTCTGGATAATCCCGAACAATCGGAATATCCTGAATACTCTTGATCTTGCCCTTCTCCTCAGTGACATGTGCCAGGAAAGCAACATATCCTTTTCGTAAGTAACTTTGGGCTTTCGTACACGACATGAGTTTCAATCCACCAGATGGTTTCTCGCCACGAACTTCCAGAACATCGCCAGACGAAAGAGGAATACGAATGATCTTATCGAAACAAATCACCTCAGCATGATGTTTGGTTAACCAATCCATCCTTACGATAATGTCGAAACTCCCCAGTTGCATCGGTGTGAGGTCAATAGGAAAAGATGGTTATCGAGGTTCAATTGACAACCACGAATAACAGAATCGAGTATGAGAGGTTTACCAGTAGCAACCTCGACAGATAAGGGTTTCCTCAGTTTAGTTCTAGGTATCGCAAGTAAAGGCTCAAAAGATAATGAAACAAAACTCCTATCGGCACCAAAATCGAAAAGAACAGATGCAAGTTGATTGTTAATAAGGAATGTACCGTTAACAACCTCGTTGTCCGCCCTCACCTCGTTCGCGTTCAGATTGAATGCTCGTCCACGAGCGGGATTCACATTCGCGATCACGTTACCATTCGGATTCGCATTTACCAATCTCGGGCAGTTGTTGTGGAAATGACCCATTTCTCCGCAATTAAAATGTCACACCCCCAAAATCCACACGCGGAGTATCACCGCTTGGAGGCGTGACTGACCAGGATCAAGCCACCAATCATATCAAACATAATAAGTATTAAATGTAATTTAAACCAAACGATATGAAAGGTGTTCAAACAAAACATGTTAAGTGTATAGCGGAAGCATAAAATGTAAACCCAACGTAAGTAGTAAGTTCAAATGTTTAAATGTTTTATCATAAGTTCCACAATCCGTGCCCACAACGACCGCATCTCCCGTGCAAGCTCCAAGAGTACCTATGGTCCTGCAAGGCATGTAATAGAGAGTCAACAACTAGTTGAGCGAGTTCACAGTTGGTTATTCAGTTATAGTGTTCGTATTGTAATTCGTAAGCTCGTTTAGTAATCATGTAATGTATGTAATGGTATCGCGGCCCTCCAGGCATGTTTGCGAAGTTTAGTGGGGGTTTCCCATGTTTTCTAGACTAGGTATATTTGTATCGCGGCCCACCCGGCATGTTTGCGAAGGTTAAAGTATAGTTCGCGGCCATTCTAGGCATGTTTGCGAAGATCGTTCTATTATCGCGGCCAATCCCGGCGTGTTTGCGAAGAGAGAGTAAATGTATCACTAGTCTAGCAGTATCTACTAATAACCTTCCCCTCCCGAGGAATAATTCCATTAATCATGTAAGTATAAGAAACATTCAACCCATTCCCAACCCCGGGAATCCCATGCCTTGGTAAGAGTGTGAACTCACCTTGGTTTGCTCGGTATGCTAAGTTATGTGCTCGCAAATAATCAATCACGTCCTATAGTATGCACGTATATTAAATCAGTTCACGTTCGTAATGTTTCACATGTATCTAGCGTCACAGTAATATCACAGAGTGTGCCTAGCAATTAGTATCATGTATCATGTAAACAGTTAATCCAACTCATGCAAACTTCGTACGATCTAATGTTGTTAACCGATAACACACTTTAACAGAGTTAGCAAGTTTAACTGGGTTACCATATTCCAACAATGTTACATAGTTAACAAAAGTTAACATCTAATAGAGCAAATGAACTAGCTGAGTTTACTGGACTAACAGAGTTAATACTTTCCAGGTTTAACAAAGTGAGTAAATAACTAACAGTGTTACGTACATAACAAAATTAAGTAACAAAGTTAACTGTGCCAAAAATCAACGAAGTCACTGAGTGGCGAAATCCCCTAGGTGACGAAATCCCAAGGGATTTCGTCGGGTTTGTGTTTTCGTCAGCACCAACAACATCAACATCCCTTACGTATCAAACCCTAATAATAATCCAATAATATTCATACAATTGCAATGATTTGTACTTTTAATTACTCAAGCAGTTTGCTTAATGAAAAGGCCATATCATCCATACATGCCACAGTAATACGTAATCATTAAACACCCACAAAAGTGATCATCATGCCTTGACCTTAGTATAATCGGTCCAATCATTCTCAAATATTATCCATCCATTCATTCAATATAAAAAGGGTTTCACCTATTCCTACAACATGTCAGTAGACCACATGTTGCACAATTAATAAAACTCAGTGGATCACATCCATATAATTCAATGTTGACAGGTTTATGTAATCATTCACAGCATGCATACATAGGATTATATCATTCATTACCAACATATATACATACGGCACCTCACATCGGTCCAATAGAAAGCCTTCAAAACAATTTCCATTAACAAGTCACACATACATATGAATTATTACATATTCCTGACAAAACCACATGCACTAAAGACAAATGTTAGCCGCCATCTACATGTGTATCCTATGAAATCTCATGCAACTTGAAGCACAGTCAAAACCATAACCATCGAAATAACAGTTCAACATACTATGCTACCAATCAAACATCACAGATTACTAACCGATTCAAAGGATAGTCCCAAAGATTTCGTGTGACGATAAAGCTTCAAGGAATGGGTGTTGCCGTCGGTGCTAAAGAGGAGAATGAGATGCTAGGGTTTACCGGTTCACAGTTTTACGTATAGAATAAAAGTCAAAATATATATTCGATTTCTACTAGGCCAGGCCCACTCTTGTTTTCGCCGGACCCTAACTTGATGAAAAAACTTTGGTGTTTTCATCCCATAGTGCTAGTAAACATGTAACCCTATATTAGCAATTATGCATACATATCAACAGTACCCTCTTGTTGTATATCAAATATAATATATCACCATAGCACGATATATACAGTTACGAAACAAACAAGTCATGAAACAAATGCTTAAACAATAAACGTGCAATAAATGCGAAAATGGAAATCTTGGAAACTCGAGTTGTCACATTATCCCCAACTTGAAAGAAAATTCGTCCCGAAATTTAGCATGCGGTTACTGAGGAAGCTAGGTGAGTTGTATCGTTTACTGGTTTTCCTGGGGTGTCACATCATCGCCCCGTTGATTTGGAATTTCGTCCCGAAATTCTGTAGTAGCTTCAGCCTCAGTAGTGGTTGTACTGTTTCCGAATAACTGGGGATACTTGAGTTTCATCTGATCTTCGCGTTCCCAGGTGAACTCTGGGCCACGGCGGGAGTTCCAACGAACTCGTACAAGAGGTATTCTAGTGTTCTTGAGGACCTTAACATCCTGGTCCGTGATTTCAACAGGTTCCTCGACGAATCATAACTGTTCATCAATAGTGAGCTCTTTCAGAGGAACTATGTGGGTCTCATCTGACAGACACTTCTTCAGATTCGACACGTGAAAGACGTTGTGAACTGCACTGAGTTCAGCTGGTAAGTTCAATCTGTAGGCCACCTTGCCTATCTTCTCAATGATTTCGAATGGTCCGACGTATCATGGATTAAGTTTGCCGCGTTTGCCAAAACGAACCACACCCTTCCAGGGTGAAACTTTGAGTAGTGCTCGATCCCCAACCTGGAATTCGAGTAGTTTCCTGTCTTTATCGGCGTATGATTTCTGACGGTCACGAGCTGCCGCCATGCGTTGTCGTATTTGAGCAATCTTTTCAGTAGTATCAACTACCATTTCTGGACCTGTGATCTGACTGTCACCCACCTCTGCCCAACAAAGAGGTGACCGGCATTTACGCCCGTACAATGCCTCAAATGGAGCAGCTTTAATGCTGGTGTGGTAGCTGTTGTTGTACGAAAATTCCACAAGTGGCAGATGTTTTTCCCAACCATTGCCAAAGTTGATTACGCACGCCCGAAGCATGTCTTCTAGAGTTTGAATAGTGCGCTCAGACTACCCATCCGTCTGAGGATGATAAGCTGTGCTCATGTCTAAACGAGAGCCGAAAGATTTGTGCATTGCTTGCCACAGTTCTGAAGTAAAACGTGCATCACGATCAGAGATAATAGAGGTTGGCACTCCGTGCCTCGAAACCACTTCTTTTAAGTAAATGTCTGCTAAGGTAGAGAACTTGTCTGTTTCTTTGATAGCCAAGAAATGAGCAGACTTTGTGAGTCGATCCACGATCACCCAAATAGTATCATTTCCGCGCTGAGATCTAGGTAAGCCAGTAACAAAATCCATGGAAATTTGTTCCCATTTCCATTGTGGTATCTCAGGTTGTTGAAGTGGACCTGAAGGTTTCTGATATTCCGCTTTGACTCTCACACAAGTCAAACACTTGCTAACGTAAGTTGTTATGTGAGCTTTCATGCTAGGCCACCAATATGTAGTTTTGATATCGTGGTACATTTTATCCGAACCAGGATGTACCGAGTAGCGAGACTTGTGAGCTTCATCCATTACAAGCTCTCGTAGGCTGCCATAAAGTGGGACCCAAATGCGTCCTGTGACGTAGTAAGCACCATCTTCCTTCTGTTCTAAGCATTGCCTTGAGCCGCGTAGAGCTTCAGCCCTGACGTTGTCTGGTTTCAATGCTTCTACCTGAGCATCTCGTATCTGAGAAGGAAGGCTAGACTGGATAGTAAGTTGCAGTGCTCGTACACGCCTAGGCGTAGTATCCTTCCGACTGAGGGCGTCAGCCACCACATTGGCTTTGCCCGGATGGTACTTTATAGCACATTCGTAATCATTCAGTAATTCGACCCATCTACGTTGTCGCATGTTCAATTCTTTCTGCTTGAAAATATGTTCGAGACTCCTGTGATCAGTGTATATAGTGCACTTGGTACCGTACAGTTAATGTCGCCATATCTTGAGTGCAAAAACAACCGCTCCCAGTTCTAAATCGTGTGTTGTGTAATTCTGTTCGTGAATCTTAAGTTGGCGCGAAGCATAAGCAATGACTTTATCCCGCTGCATCAACACACATCCAAGACCCTGGATGGATGCATCGCAGTAGACTACAAAATCGTCCGTGCCTTCAGGCAATGAGAGGATAGGTGCGCTACAAAGTCTATCCTTTAAGTGCTGAAACGCTGTTTCCTGTGTATTACCCCAACGATAAACAACACCCTTCTGCGTCAGTAGTTTAAGCGGGTGAGAAATCTTCGAGAAATCTTTGATGAACCGTCTATAATAACCCGCCAAACCCAAGAATTGGCGTATTTCGGTTGGTGTGCGAGGTGCAGGCCAGTTCTTGATCGAATCCACCTTGGATGGATCGACATGAATCCCATCCTTGTTTACCACGTGGCCTAGAAAGTGGACTTCACGAAGCCAGAAGTCGCATTTTGAAAACTTGGCGTACAACTGTTCCGTTCTAAGGAGTTCCAGAATAAGTCGTAGATGATGTTCGTGTTCCTCCTGACTCTTCGAATAGATCAGGATGTCGTCGATGAAAACAATGACGAACTTGTCAAGATAAGGTTTGCACACCCTGTTCATAAGATCCATGAAGACCGCCGGTGCGTTTGTTAACCCGAAAGGCATGACCAGAAACTCGTAGTGGCCGTAGCGTGTTCTGAACGCTGTTTTGGAGACGTCCTCATCCCGGACTCTCAGTTGATGATACCCTGACCTTAGATCAATCTTCGAGTAATAGCTCGACCCTTGCAACTGGTCGAATAAATCGTCGATGCGTGGAAGAGGATAGCGATTCTTCACAGTCACCTTGTTCAATTCGCGGTAGTCTATACACATGCGGAAGGTACCGTCCTTCTTCTTTACAAATAATACCGGAGCTCCCCAAGGCGAAGAGCTAGGACGTATGAAACCCTTTTCCAAGAGTTCTTGCAGCTGCTTAGACAGTTCTTCCAGTTCCGTTGGAGCTAAGCGATAAGGTGCTCGAGCTATAGGTGCTGCTCCTGGAGCTAGCTCGATCTGGAATTCGACCTGACGATGAGGTGGTAACCCAGGTAACTCTTCAGGAAATACTTGAGGAAAATCGCGTACTACAGGAATATCCTCAATCTTTTTCTCTTTCTTCGATGTATCAGTAACGAGTGCTAAAACAGCTGTGTGGCCCTTTCGTAAGCACTTCTGAGCCTTCAAGAAGGATATGATGCCACTCACGACACCACTCTTGTCGCCTTGAACTTCGAGAGGTTCTTTACCAGAACGAGGAATACGAATGATCTTCTCATTGCATAAGATCTCTGCTTGCTGTTGAGATAACCAATCCATACCGATGACGATGTCGAAACTACCCAGAGTTATAGGAATGAGGTCGATAGAGAAAGTCTGACCAGCGAGGATAAGATTACAACCCTGAACTATGCGTGTGGCCTCTAAACTTTTACCGTTAGCTAACTCTACGACATGTTTGGTGTTCAAAAGTGTTGGTGCGCGTTTAAGCATTTGGCTAACTTTCAGAGACATATAACTGGTATCCGCACCCGAATCAAATAACACAGTAACATAAAAGTCGTCGAGAAGAAACTTACCCATAATCACATTAGGATCGTTCCTTGCATCAGCCTGACCAATCACAAATGCACGACCCCTAGCACCATTGTTGTTGTTTCCCCCATTGTTGTTGTTCCCATTGCCCTGATTATTGTTGTTGTTATTCTGATTCTGGTTTAACTGAGGGCAATCCTGCTTGAAGTGGCCTTCAGCCCCACACTGAAAGCATCCCCTATTTCCTTGCTGTTGCTGCTGTGGCTGGTTTCGTGGAGCTGGTGGCTGTTGTTGCTGGTTCTGGTTCGCAGGCCTTGAGCTCCTGCAGTCTTTAGCTTCATGACCTACCCTTAGACATCTCTGACAGCGGCCCTTGCGACACTGACCACTGTGGTGTCTGTTGCACCTGTTACACAGTGGATGATTTCCCTGATATCCACTCTGCCCCTGACCACCAGAAAATTGCTGACTCGGGCCCTGGTAATCATTAGTCTTGCGTTGCTGAGCTTGAGACTGAACGGTAGTTGAACCCTTGCTGGAATCCCCCTCCCATTTCCGCTTGTTGTCACTGGGAGTAGCGAGAGTAGCTGAAGTAGTAGCGGTGGTAGTAGTACTGATGCGTTTAGGAAACTTGTTCTGCTCCACCGCCTGATCCGTGAGACGGTGAGCCAACTGGACAACCTGCTGGTAGGTGGCAAGGTTTGCTGAAGTCACATGACTTTGGATCTCTGGCACTAGACCACTGAGATAAAGTTCGATACGCTTAACTGGAGGGTCCACCATAGTAGGACACAGTAATGCAAGCTCATTTGATCTCTTTGTATACGCCTCAATCTCTGACCCCGTCATCTTGAGGTTGAAGAACTCGACCTCCAGCTTATGAATGTCGTCACGACTGCAGTATTCCTCCTTGATCATTTCCTTAAAGTTGTCCCATGGAGTGGTGTTAGCTGCGACCAGCCCCAATATTTGAACCTGAGCTTTCCACCATGTGAGGGCTAAACCCTCGAGAGTACCAGTAGCATACTTCACCCTGTGTGCCTCAGGGAATTCACACATCTCGAACACCGACTCTAGCTTTTCAAACCAGTGGAGGAGACCTACGGCTCCTTCAGTGCCGCTGAAAGTAGTTGGATGACAGTCCATGAAAGTTTTGAAAGTGCAAACAGGTGGTTGACCTGTTGTGTAAGAATCAGAGTAAGGTTAAACACAAGAGTTGGTTTAGGAATGTAGGATCTAAGGATCCTAGTGTGAGTTGTAACTGCAGGGTATACCTCCTGCTTGTGCGGCTGCAACTGCCGCAGCAACTTGTTCGTTAATGAGAGCCGTCAACTGGGCTTGTGTCATGTTGATACGTCCAGACATGATCTTCATAGCAAAGACAACATGAGTGAGATAGGTTCGCGAATAGTGCGATGACAGAAGAGAGTGAGCACACAAGTATTCTCAAGCAATAACATATAGTAGGTTCTGTAATCTAAGCATACCACGAGCAAAGTTCTATGTAATTCTAGCAAGTAGGTAAAGTAACATAAATAGTAGTACCTATGATGTTGAGCCTTGCACGTGGAGCGAAGCGTCGTTGTGGATCGTTGAGCACTGTACTGGTTATAGTCTGGTTTTAATAAAAACGTTTTCCCCTTATTAAAACCGAGTTCTCTATAACCAATGGCTCTGATACCAATCTGTCACACCCCCAAAATCCACACGCGGAGTATCACCGCTTGGAGGCGTGACTGACCAGGATCAAGCCACCAATCATATCAAACATAATAAGTATTAAATGTAATTTAAACCAAACGATATGAAAGGTGTTCAAACAAAACATGTTAAGTGTATAGCGGAAGCATAAAATGTAAACCCAACGTAAGTAGTAAGTTCAAATGTTTAAATGTTTTATCATAAGTTCCACAATCCGTGCCCACAACGACCGCATCTCCCGTGCAAGCTCCAAGAGTACCTATGGTCCTGCAAGGCATGTAATAGAGAGTCAACAACTAGTTGAGCGAGTTCACGGTTGGTTATTCAGTTATAGTGTTCGTATTGTAATTCGTAAGCTCGTTTAGTAATCATGTAATGTATGTAATGGTATCGCGGCCCTCCAGGCATGTTTGCGAAGTTTAGTGGGGGTTTCCCATGTTTTCTAGACTAGGTATATTTGTATCGCGGCCCACCCGGCATGTTTGCGAAGGTTAAAGTATAGTTCGCGGCCATTCTAGGCATGTTTGCGAAGATCGTTCTATTATCGCGGCCAATCCCGGCGTGTTTGCGAAGAGAGAGTAAATGTATCACTAGTCTAGCAGTATCTACTAATAACCTTCCCCTCCCGAGGAATAATTCCATTAATCATGTAAGTATAAGAAACATTCAACCCATTCCCAACCCCCGGGAATCCCATGCCTTGGTAAGAGTGTGAACTCACCTTGGTTTGCTCGGTATGCTAAGTTATGTGCTCGCAAATAATCAATCACGTCCTATAGTATGCACGTATATTAAATCAGTTCACGTTCGTAATGTTTCACATGTATCTAGCGTCACAGTAATATCACAGAGTGTGCCTAGCAATTAGTATCATGTATCATGTAAACAGTTAATCCAACTCATGCAAACTTCGTACGATCTAATGTTGTTAACCGATAACACACTTTAACAGAGTTAGCAAGTTTAACTGGGTTACCATATTCCAACAATGTTACATAGTTAACAAAAGTTAACATCTAATAGAGCAAATGAACTAGCTGAGTTTACTGGACTAACAGAGTTAATACTTTCCAGGTTTAACAAAGTGAGTAAATAACTAACAGTGTTACGTACATAACAAAATTAAGTAACAAAGTTAACTGTGCCAAAAATCAACGAAGTCACTGAGTGGCGAAATCCCCTAGGTGACGAAATCCCAAGGGATTTCGTCGGGTTTGTGTTTTCGTCAGCACCAACAACATCAACATCCCTTACGTATCAAACCCTAATAATAATCCAATAATATTCATACAATTGCAATGATTTGTACTTTTAATTACTCAAGCAGTTTGCTTAATGAAAAGGCCATATCATCCATACATGCCACAGTAATACGTAATCATTAAACACCCACAAAAGTGATCATCATGCCTTGACCTTAGTATAATCGGTCCAATCATTCTCAAATATTATCCATCCATTCATTCAATATAAAAAGGGTTTCACCTATTCCTACAACATGTCAGCAGACCACATGTTGCACAATTAATAAAACTCAGTGGATCACATCCATATAATTCAATGTTGACAGGTTTATGTAATCATTCACAGCATGCATACATAGGATCATATCATTCATTACCAACATATACACATACGGCACCTCACATCGGTCCAATAGAAAGCCTTCAAAACAATTTCCATTAACAAGTCACACACACATATGAATTATTACATATTCCTGACAAAACCACATGCACTAAAGACAAATGTTAGCCGCCATCTACATGTGTATCCTATGAAATCTCATGCAACTTGAAGCACAGTCAAAACCATAACCATCGAAATAACAGTTCAACATACTATGCTACCAATCAAAGATCACAGATTACTAACCGATTCAAAGGATAGTCCCAAAGATTTCGTGTGACGATAAAGCTTCAAGGAATGGGTGTTACCGTCGGTGCTAAAGAGGAGAATGAGATGCTAGGGTTTACCGGTTCACAGTTTTACGTATAGAATAAAAGTCAAAATATATATTCGATTTCTACTGGGCCAGGCCCACTCTTGTTTTCGCCGGACCCTAACTTGATGAAAACACTTTGGTGTTTTCATCCCATAGTCCTAGTAAACATGTAACCCTATATTAGCAATTATGCATACATATCAACAGTACCCTCTTGTTGTATATCAAATATAATATATCACCATAGCACGATATATACAGTTACGAAACAAACAAGTCGTGAAACAAATGCTTAAACAATAAACGTGCAATAAATGCGAAAATGGAAATCTTGGAAACTCGAGTTGTCACATAAAACACGAACCAGGTGGGAATCTCGCAGCATTCCCTTGGGCTTGTGCTGGAACCCGAGCAGCCTGATTTTGGCCAAAACGACAAATGTTGCCCAAATGCTCAAGTCTACCACACGTAGCACACTGTTTACAGGCCTGCTGGGCAACATGGTGACCATTGCATCGAGCACAGTGTGGTGCAGTACCAGCATACGCTTTCTTCGCAGGAGGTTGAGTCGGTGGGTTCTGAGGGTTGTGGTTAGTGACAGCAAAGTTCTGGGAAGCCTTGTGCTTCCTTTACTTTTTAGAAGACTCACCCTGCTTCTTACCCATACCCTTTTCCTTGACAGAATCGGTCGACTTCTTCTTATCACCCTTGCGGGTAAGTTTACCCTTCCTGACTTGAGACTCAGTCAGGGTAGCAGACAACTCGATCGAGTGACGAACGGTAGTAGGATTATCGTCGGTCACAATATCCTGTATGGAATCGGGTAAACCATCGATATATCTCTCGATTGCTTTCTCTAGTGGGGTAACCATAGTGGGACACAACAAACTGAGCTCCTCAAATTGATCCATATAAGCACGGTGTTCTCCCCCGTCTTGTTTCAAATCATCGAATTCTCATTCCAAAGCTCGAATCTCGTGATGGGGACAGAACTCTCTCATCATGAGAGCTCGGAGCTCTTCCCAAGTTTGTGCTAATGCCACTTTGGCACCCCTATCACGCATCACTCCGTTCCACCATGTATGTGCACGCTTCTCGAACACGCTTGATACAAATTCAACCTTACGCGCATTCGGACATTGCACATGTCTGAATGTGCTCTCGATACTTTCGAACCATTGAAGGAGCGCGGTTGCTCCTTGCGACCCAGAAAACTTCAACGGTTTAGCAGAATTGAAGTTTTTGAAACTACATTGTGCATTATTATTGTTGTTATTATTGTTGTTGTATAACTCATGGATCTGGGTCACTACGCCTGGAAGTACAGCAGCCATTTGCTGAGCGACAAGGGCTGCAACTTCTTCGGCAGCAAAAGATTGAGCATCACGTCGAGGAGGCATTGTCTAACAAGGAAACATGAGAAACGAGTGAGGTTGACAATTGGAAAAACAAAAGAGGTATTGAAAACATCGACAAAACACAAGGGATGCGATCATTCGTTTGTTACCTTGAACAAACAAACGATACGCAGTGACTAATAAAAGTAAATAGGTCATAATAATGTATCACCGAAGACATGCTCGCCTATAAATGAAAACTCAGCCCAAGAGTTCCCAGGTAAGAGTGACTGGTCCGATACTGCGGATTTGTACGAACACTCTAGCCTTAGATAGAAAACTCAGGGTAACAGGCATTCACTCTTCCAGTTTGCATGTGTTCACATTATTTATACCCAAACTTTGATGAGATTTTGAAAATTCAGAGGGCATAAAGCCGAAAATGAATCAAACTGGAAGGGTTCAAAACCTTACAAGCAATCATCCAAGGATAGATGATTAATTGTCGAAGCGGATTTGTTATTGTGTTCTCGTTGTGGTTATCACCTGAGGATAGGTAACGGTATTGTTTTAAAATCTAAACGCAAGATAACTCGCGTTAGGGTCCTAGAAAGTTATAGTCTAGGTCAAAGCATTACTAATAACCTAATTCCCTATATCCATTGGCTGTGATACCAACTCTTCTGTCACACCCCGACCACGTAAAACAACAAACCGTGGTGGAAACGTCGGGGAGTGTTGTAACAGAATCCTCGTTTCAACCACCATGGTAATTAAAAGTTTTGTTTTATTGATTCATTAAGAAATTTACATTGTCTTAAAACCAAACAAACAAATTAAACATCGTCTATTATCGTTTTTATGTCACTAAGGCCACGTCCAGATCCTAAGTGAAGATGCTTCCTAGCAATCATCACGCAACATCACCTGAAACATATGTAAAAACAAAGTCAGCAAAGAAATGCTGGCGAGCACATAGGTTTTGTGAGGGTATCGGATTCATGGCTCGTTTGTATGTTGCAGTACTTCATTAGACTTCAATAGTCAAAAGTACAAACCTCGATTTGAAAAGTGTATTGCAACATAATTAACCAACTCAAATCAAGTTAGTTGTCACACCCCGACCACGTGGAACATACAAAACGTGGCGGAAATGTCGGGGAGTGTTGTAACAGAATTAATTGTTTCAAATCCATGGCAATTGAAGTTTCGTTTTATTGATTAAAAGTGTTACAATGTCTTAACAAACAAGGAAATACAACATAATTAACTAGTCTTGTATCTTTTATTGTCACTAAAGCCCAAGTCTGCCTATATGTATCTTGATCATCTTATGCAACAGCTCCTGAAAAACACATGTGAAAATAGGTACGTCAGCATAAAAATGCCTGTGAGATACATAGGTTTTGTGAAAATAGGTTCCATGACTTATGTTTGAGAAAATGTTTAGTCATGAACCTTGTTATTTGCTTTGCTTTGTAAATCATATGAAAATCGATAAGATCAGATGATAAGTATAAATAAATGTAAGGTTAAATGAATAACCAAGTAAAATATGTTTGCATAAGATAAGATGTTTATAAATCAATGTCTTGTGAAAAGTATGTTATTTGTATAAAATGTTCTATGTCTCAAACTGAAATGATTCAAATAACGCTATGATATGTAATACCATACAAACACTTATATATAGGAAGTACCAGCGGCGTATCCACCATGCTTGTATCATATTACACACGCATCGTTACTTAATCACTTAATCAAACCAAACCAACCAATGTAAGAAGTCTATGTTTAAATCAATTGTCAAATGTATTGGGTAATATGTCAAAGTATTCATGTCAAGATGTAAATTATATCAAAATGTCTATGTCAAATATCCATGTCAAATGTCTATGTCAAATATCCATGTCAAACGTCTATGTCAAGATGTCATGTATGGCAAGTGAAATGTCTCAACTAAACCATATGCACAAAAACAAAGTATTGAAGTAAATCTTGGTTTAAATCAAAGTTATGTTTTATGGGAAATGCATGATCAAATGTCAATCATGTTAAAATGTCTATGCCGAAATGTCTATGTCAAATGTCTATGTCAAAATGTCATGTAAAACGATGTACTAAGTAATGCACACAATTGGGCACACCTAGCATGAAATGTCATAAAATCATGTACTATAATGTACTAACGAACATAGCAGTATATGATGTTAAAACAGGAAAGCATGAAAGTAACAAGTAGGCACATGTGTTCCACCCCAAAACAGTTTGGAAAACAGTAAAAGAGGGGTCTATGTACTCACTTGAGATTGCTCAGTAGTCCTTGAGTAACAACTAAACAATGCTAGAGATCGCGGATATCAAACGGCACCTAGTATAGGTAACTATGTTAATAACCGGACCTAAATCGGATGATTGGATAGAATGAGAGTTTGTAAACCAAACGAGTATAGAGACTCGTGTCATATGGTTTAACAAAGCCTACATACTAAATGAAACTTAACCTAATTGTTTTCGACCCATTACGACCCGTTTAGGAAGCTTATGCTACTTTAACGCGTCGTCCGCGTGAAACGCGTTCGGACCGCCTAACTAGCCCTATGACAAGTGTTATATGCCTAATCATGTTACATAATCAGTTATGTGACAAAGGTTTAGGTTACATATGCTTAATTACCAATTATACATGAAAAGGGTATTCTGGTAATTTACCTAAGGCATATAAACTACCTATCATACAACTACTTAAACGAAGCGACCATAAGGTATAACCTCGGAAGGTTATTCCCTACCTACTATGGTCACCTAATGTATTTGGTCGGATCCTAATGATCGACCAAACTGGGTCGGGTTCGAAGGTATAGGCGATTTATTAGATCGCCTACCCTACAACCCTTGACAACGTGGTAATCAGTGGGCATAGTCCCAAGGGACTATAACCAACGTGATTACACTCACGTTGCGAAGTTCAAACGAACTTCGCATTGACCATTACTGGTCAACGCTGAAAGTCAAACAAATTTTGACTTTCTGACTCGAAAAGCAATAAAATAAGGAAAAGAATGAAAGAATACTTACGAAGGGTCCCCGAATGCTAATCCCGATTCAAGAATCTCAGGTATGAAACAAAGGTTTCAACTTAGAGCTCCTCAAATCAGAATTCTAGTGAATTATGCAATGGGGGTGATGGGGTATTTATAGTTTTTGGTCCACCGTTAAGATCATTTCATGGAAACCATGCTTTAATCGTAACCGTACAAGTGTCGGGACCTTATGGTAACTAAAATTCCATCCTTATCACATGACTAGACAATTGGGATTGTGTGGTTGAGGATCAAACATGTGCAAACAGGCTGTTAGAAACAATGCATCTGGTCTGCAGAACCCTTGCGCATCGTAGCAAAATATGGCTACGCATCGTAGCCATACAAGTTTGGCAGAATTACAGTTTTATTCCCTGTCATGCATTCAGCCCATTTTCGACACGTTTAAGGCCCGTTAACCCCATTTCAAAGCTCAAAAATGAAGTTAAAGTATAGGGAACTTAAAATGTGCTCAAAAATATCTCAGATGTCGGTTCGTTTAGCCGTACGAACGCGATGTTCGCTTAATTACGACGGAATGCGCATAAGCGTGAAAGACGATCCAAATGACGCGACGAATGGATTTTTCTTATGCCGAACACTAAAATAAAATATTTTAGTGCTTACATAAATTTTTGGATGTCCGGATGTATTCAGAACATAAGTTACGCGTAAAAATGCAAACTTGTGCACTTTTTGACGCTTTTAGTCCCTGAATGACACAAAAGTTTATTTTAGCATACCGAACACCTCAAAGCCTATTTCTAAGCTATGTAAAGGATATTTATGGTATGTTTAACTTATGTTCATGTCCCGGAAGGTCTGTTACAGTTCAAATTGGCATACTTTCGCAGTTTGTCAACTTTAGTCCCTGTAAGCGATTAAACTTTGATTTCACCACACCAAACCTTCCAAAACTTATATCTAAGTTATGTAAAGGTTATTTAAGGTATGTTAAGCCTATTTCACTATTCCGGAGTGTTCATTGCATTAAACTGGTTATATTTACGCATCAGTGCGCGTATAACCTTCCAGAAAGCGATTTAGAGCTTGAAATCGAACAAGAGTTGATATGTGCAAAAGATACACATATTTATAAAAGTCCAAAGTATGAAATACAATATTTCATTGGTTTGGAATTTGTTTGATGGTTGAAATGACACAGGTGTTACATTAGTTATATTTTATAAAATCTCGTAGCCATGATTCTTAACCCCGAAACATTTGTTTTAGTAAACCAACTCGTAAAACATCTCATAAAAACTCGTTAATAAAACTCGTATGGTTTATATAATTTCGAAAACCTCGTTGTGTGACATCGTTTCAAAATCGTTTTCCAAGTGAACTAAATAATGGAATGAAATGTAATATGATAAAAGCACTTATATATAAGATGTACCAACAGCGTATCTACCATGCTACTATCATGTTACACCCGTCCCATTATCTAATCACTACCCAAAACCAATCGTTTATCCAAATCTTTTATCTAGTTTAAGTCGTCTCAAATCGTTTTAACTCGTCCCAAAATCGTATTCGTTTTAATTGTGAAACTACTTATGGTCGTCTCGCTAATAACATTCAAACCTTCGTGACTCGACTATCTCGTTTCTCGTATTAACAAACCACCAAAGGGTAAGTTAACAATCACAGATTCGGTCACTACCTACATAACCCCCACACATAACCATGGGTGTAGTCTGATAACGGGATTTGTCAGATCCTGTGGTACCATAACCTAATACTGGTCGGCTTGATCAATGCTAATGAATGTCATTCGTTATGTAACTACGTCCAATAAGTTTGTTCACATTATCGAAATCGTAATTAATTTAATATAAACCATCTTTATCGTTTTTGAAACCATCGTTTAAATATCGAAATCATTTTAATACATATGAATCACCCCAAAATAATCGAAAACAGTAAAATAGGGGAACTATGTACTCACATTGAATAGAAGGGTATCCTTGATCTAAAGAACTTAACGAAGCTCAGGCAAACCAAGGAAATTCAAGTAGTACCAAATAATCGGATCACTAGTAAATAAATCGACACCTAAATCGGAAGATCGGACAGAATGAGGTCTTGTAAACCAAATGAGTGTTGGAACTCATGTGATATGGTTTAACAAAACCTACATTGTAAATCGGAACCTAATCTAAGTGCTTTCGACCCGTTACGACCTATTAAGGTAGCTTATGCTACTTTAACGCGTCGTTTGCGCAAAAGCGCGTTCGAGACGTCTAACTAGTCCCATGACAAGAATTATATGCCTAAATATGTTTAATTAGGTTGCAAAATCAGTTAAGTGACAAATGTTTAGGTTACATATGCTTAAAATCCAATTATGCATGAAAAGAGTATTTTTGTCATTTTACCTTAGGCATATAAACTACCTATCATACAACTACTTAAACTAGGTGACCATATGGTATAACCTCGGAAGCTTATTCCCTATGCAACTATGGTCACTAAACATGCTTGGTCGGATCCTAATGATCGACCAAACGGGTCGAGTTCGAAAGTCTAAGCGGTGGTTTAGACCGCTTGACTTACGACTCTAAACAAGCACTAAACTAAAAGTGACGAGCTAAGCATGTTAGAACATGCTTAACTAAGTTAGAAAACAGGTTTTGATATCAAAACTAAGTGTTTTGATATCCTAAAGTAGTTTGCTTGCAAAATATGCTTAAATGCGCATTTTGACCGAAACTACTACTCGTCACTATGCCTAGTCAACGTGGTAATCAGTAGGTATAGTCATTAGGGACTATAACCATCGTGATTACGCTTACGTTGCGAAGTTCAAACGAACTTCTCGTTGACCATTGACTGGTCAAAGCTGCAAGTCAAACACTGTTTGACTTTCAAGCTAGGAAAGCAATAAAAGAATGAAAGAGGACTTACAAAGGGTCCAAATTGATTTGATTCTAAGTATTCTCAGGTAGGTAGTGAATAAACACAACCACTTAGAGAAATTCTCAGGTCAAATGTGAAGAAAATGGAATGGAATGGCTTGCTATTTATAGTTGTTGCAAACTTACAAGATCATGCCAAGTTTTTGTGTGGTCAACAAGCAAAGATCTAAACCATACATGTGTTAGGAGATGATTAGTAACCTTGGTGATCACTTAAACTTGCCCATCACACAAAAGAATTACCATAACAGCCCCTAAACTATTAAACAGTTGCTGAAAACAAGTTTCTGGTCGCTGGCATGCTCACACGGCCCGCGTAAAGGTAGGGGAGACCTTATGCGGCCCGCCTGGGCTTCACAGATCAACAACAGTTTCAAGTAATTACAGGTTAGGTCCCTGCACTTGTATAAGCTCATTTGAGGCACTTTTGACACCCGTTAATCCATTTTCAAGGCTCTACGAGGTCAATAAAGTTTAGAGGACTCAAAATATGCTTGGAACACTCTCGGATGTCAGCTCGTTTGGTCGTACGGTCGCGTAGTTCGTTAAATTACGACGAAATTCAAACGGACACGAAAACGATCCAAATTAAGCGACAAATGGTATTTTTGAAAGCCGATCACTAAAATAAAAAATATTTTAGTGTCTACAAAAATTTTGGGTGTCCAGATGTGGTCAGAACGTAAGATATGCGCGAAAATGCAAACTTACGTCGTTTTTGATACTTTTAGTCCCTGTAAGATCAAATAAGTGTATTTTCGCACACCGAACCACTCAAAGCTTA
This sequence comes from Helianthus tuberosus, assembly GCA_030545235.1. Lineage (NCBI taxonomy): Eukaryota > Viridiplantae > Streptophyta > Magnoliopsida > Asterales > Asteraceae > Helianthus > Helianthus tuberosus. Next base: position 104,967,410 of record CM060352.1, on the reverse strand, counting down.
TTTCTAAGCTATGTTTAGGTTATTTATGGTATTTTTAGCTTATGATGAAGTTTTGGACTGTTCGATACCATACGAATCGGTATAGTTTCGCAGTTTGACACAAATAGTCCCTGCGATCGAATAGACTTGTTTTCAACACACCAAACCATCCAAAACTTATTTCTAAGTTATGTAAAGGTTATTTAAGGTATGTTAATCCTATTTTACTATTCCGGAGTGTTTTTTGCGTTAAACTGACTGCGTTTACACACCAGTTTGCGTATAACCTTCAGAAAGTGATTTAAAGCTTGAAATCGGAATCGAATCGAATCGTAAAATCATCAAACACAAAGACACATATAATAACACCAAAACACATTGTTTTATTAATAATTAACATTGTGTTGCATTGTACATTGATTACAAAGCACAGTTGTCACAACACTCACATAAAACATATGTACTCACCGGCATTTTTATGCTGACGTATTTTCACATGTGTTTCAGGTACCATAGTTGATGATATTTGATGATGATATTGATGCATGCTCACATAGGAATGGACGAGGCCTTAGCGACTTAATAACAATAAAAGTCTATTTATTCATGTTTTGTTTCTACTTCCAATGTAATGTAATACATTTAATTAAATAAAACGAAACTGTTTAATCCATGGTTGTGAAACAATGATTCTGTTACAACACTCCCCGACGTTTCCGCCATGTTTTGTTGTTTTACATGGTCGGGGTGTGACAGAAAAGTTGGTATCAGAGCCAATGGTTATAGGGAATTAGGTTATTAGTAATGCTTTGACCTAGACTATAACCTTCCTAGGACCCTAACGCGAGTTTACTTGCGTTTAGTCATAAAACAATACCGTTGCCTATCTTTAGGCAGCAACCACAATAAGAACACAAAATTCGAATCTGCTTTGAAAACTAATCATCTGTTCTAGGATGATTTATTATAAGGTTAAGAACCTTCAAAGTTTTCAAATTCTCGTTAAAGTTTGGGGCTACATAATGTGAACACGTGCAAACAGGAAGGGTTGGTGCCTGTACCCTGAGCTTTCTGTCTAAGGCTAGAGTGTTCGTACAAATCCACAGTATCGGACCAGTCACTCTTACCTGGGAACTCTTGGGGTGACTGTCCACTTATAGGCGAGCATGTCTTCACGATACATTATGAGGACCTAATTACTTTGATTCAACCTTTGTGTGTCGTTTGTTTGCTTCGTGGTTCAAACAAATAACCGTCACCCATGATTTTTGGTCGGTAATTGTAACATCCTATTCTTACCCAATGCCATTTCATTTGTTTTCTCTCTTGTTTCCCCTTTTTTTAGAATGCCTCCACGACGCGAAAATCAGGTACCTATTGAAGAGCTGGCAGCTGTCATTACGTAGCAAATGACTGCTGCAATCCCAAACAACATTGCTCAATGTAACCAAGCTCTCAACAACAATAATGCCCCCTGCAACTTCAAGACGTTCAACTCGGCTAAGCCATCAAAGTTTTCTGGGTCTCAAGGAGCGACTGCACTTCTGCAATGGTTCGAGAGTCTAAAGAGCACCTTCAGGTATGTTCAATGCCCAAATGAGCGAAAGGTAGAATTCGTGTCTAGTGTCTTTGAGAAACGAGCTTTGACATGGTGGAATGGTGTTATGAGAGATAGGGGTGTCGATGTGGCACTGGCTCAAACGTGGGAAGAGCTTCGAGCTCTGATGATGAAGGAATTCTGTCCTCGTCATGAGATCAGGGCCTTGGAAAGAGAATTCGACGATCTTAAGCAAGATAGCGGTGAGCATCCAGCCTACATGGATCGTTATGAGGAGTTAAGTCTGTTGTGCCCGAATATGGTTACGCCTTTGGATAAGGTAATCGAAAAGTACATTGATGGCCTCCCTGACCCAGTACAAGACATTGTGACTGGTAGTAACCCCACTACGGTTAGGCAGGCCATTGAGCTATCTTCTACCTTGACTGAATCTCAAATCAGGAAAGGTAAACTTTTCCGAAAAGGTGATAAGAAACCAATCGAGGAATCGAAACCCAAAGATGAACAGACGGAATCCTCCAAGAAGTCAAGGAAGCGAAAAGCTTCCCAGAACTTCGCCGTGGTTGCTCACAATGATCAAGCTGCCCCTAACCAACCAGCTCAACCCCCTGCTAGGAAGCCATACAACGGAACTACACCCTTGTGCAACCAATGTAACCTTCATCATCATGCTAGTGTGAAGTGTCGCAAATGCCAAATTTGTGGACTTATAGGTCATACAGCAAGAGTTTGCCGAGTTGCAGTTTCACCAAATCAAGCTGACAACAATCCTGCTCAAGCTCATTTTCCACTAGGTTCTTGCTACAACTGTGGCGAGATGGGTCATTTCTGAAGAAATTGCCCAAAGCTTGCTAACGCAAATCCAGCACAGGGATGAGCATCTGACCGACTAGAAGACAACACCATTTAGAAATAATCATGTCTTATGTATTATTTTCTGTTGTTGTCAAGGTCTAGGAAACAGTTGTTATCGTTGTTTATAATTAAATCTTTTATTTACACTGCAATGTATTTATGTGGTTGCATGTATAAACAACATATCCCCTACAATACCGACAATCAGGGAATCGTATTCCTTGAAGAACAGGCTACCCCCAAAATTCTTCCATTTTAAGATCTCTTGCGTTTTCCACGAAAATCCTAAGTACCCGTTTCTTCCAAAGAAACGAAGTACAAGGCGCAAGTTACAACTCTGGACGAATACCCAAAGTACCACTATAAATCCTTAATAGGGTACCTAAGGGTATTTCCGTAAATCCTAAAATTGTTGTGTACCTTAATTCGAATATTTCGTTTCTTTGAAAACAAAATAGAATTTTTGGATGATCATCCTATCTTCATAGATAGATTCTTGAAAATGATTAAAGTGCCAAATGAAATCCACGGATTGGATTCCTGGTGTGCTTTAAATATCCGTGTCCAAAGATAACAAATTAAAGGTCAAATTAAACAAATATGTGATTATATGCTTATGTGTTCCCTTATATTTTTTTTTGTGTGATCCAAGTTTTTGTTATCCAAATCCTCGTAGAATCTTCCATATCTTCGTATAAGGGATTCATAGTAGGATATCCAAAGGTACTACCTTAAATCCTTAATGGGCTTCTACGTAATAGTAAAGACCCTTGGATTATAATGTACTATTCCATAATTAGACCCCTTGAGTGGTCTAGTTAAACAGATTGATCCAAAAATCTGGTTAGGAATATCATGTGATGATATAGTTGAAAAGACTCCTTGGTGGTCTAATTAAAGAGATCATTTGTAAATCTAATTAAAAGGACCCTATGATAGTCTAGTCACACTCATCACAGGTTTGATTTTCTTCCCCTACACATTACAAAACAAACTGTGCAGACTGTGCAAGGAATTATGTAATTATGGATGCATACATAATTATGGAATTCAGTGCAAAGAAACCACAACAAGTTTTGTCATGTGTCTAGAGTTGACTCAGTTCATTTCCGTTTCTGAAGAATACCCATTGAGGAAAATGACTCATTCCGTTCATTTTTGTTTCTGAAGAATATCCATCGAGGGAAATGAATATCCCTAATTTTTCTTTTTTCCTTCATTTCCGTTTCTGAAGAATACCCATTGAGGAAAATGACTCATTCCGTTCATTTTCGTTTCTGAAGAATATCCATCGAGGGAAATGAATATTCTTGATTATTCGTTCATTTTCGTTTCTGAAGAATACCCATTGAGGAAAATGCCTCATTCCGTTCGTTTTCGTTTCTGAAGAATATCCATCGAGGGAAATGAATATTCTTGATTATTCATTCATTTTCGTTTCTGAAGAATACCCATTGAGGAAAATGACTCATTCCGTTCATTTTCGTTTCTGAAGAATATCCATCGAGGGAAATGAATGTTCTTGATTATTCGTTCATTTTTGTTTCTGAAGAATACCCATTGAGGAAAATGACTCATTCCGTTCATTTTCGTTTCTGAAGAATATCCAACGAGGGAAATGAATATCCTTGATTTTTCCTTGATTTTCATTTTTAAAGATTGTCCGTTGAGATAAATGACAGGATTATGCCTTGCATAATCTTTGATGGGTTATTCTACGCAAATAGATAAACACCCTAGATTCCATGCAAGACAATTATTTAACACAGCGTCACAGACAGACTCCGACGAATAAATTTCGGGACGAAATTTCCTAAAGTAGGGGAGATTTTGACACCTGTGTCACTTCAACCATCAAACAAATACCAAACCAATGAAATATTGTATTTTATACCTGGGATTTGTAAAAATATGTGTATCGTTTGCACATATCAATTCTTGTTCGATTTCGAGCTCTAAATCGCTTTCTAGAAGGTTATACGCAAACGGATGCGTAAATATAACCAGTTTAATGCAACAAACACTCCACAATAGTGAGATAGGCTTAACATACCTTAAATAACCTTTACATAACTTAGAAATAAGTTTTGGATGATTTGGTATGCCGAAATCAAGTTTATTCGCTTACAGGGACTAATTTCGACAAACTGCGAAAATATGTCGATTCGTACTGTAAAGAACATTCCGGAACTTGATCATATGTTAAAAATGTCCTCAATATCCTTTATATATCTTATAAATAGGCTTTGAGGTGTTTTGTGCGCTAAAATAAACTTTATTGATCAATAGGGACTAAAAGCGTCAAAAAGTGCATAAGTTTGCATTTTCGCGCATATCTTACGTTCTGAATATATCCAGACATCCAAAAATTTTTGTAATCATTAAAATATTTTATTTTAGTGATTGGCATGATAAAATTCCATTCGTTGCTTAATTTAGATCCTTTTTGCGTGCGTTTCGACTTCCGTCGTAATTAACCAAACAACGCAACCGTACGGCCAAACGAACTGACATCGGAGATGTTTTTGAGCATGTTTTGAGTTCCCTATACTTTAACATCATTTTAGAGCTTTGAAATGGGGATAACGGGGCTTAAAAGTGCAAAAAATCAAGTTTTACAAGTGCAAGGACCATTTTTGAAATTTCTGACCAGATTCAATGAACCTAGTCCAATTTTGAAGTGTTGATGGTTTTAATGGCTGGTTTTGGATGCTATGGGCTCAAATTTGTTGGTTTTAAACATTCCCATGGTTTTGAAAACCATGAGCCCAAGTGGAGTGCCAAGATCAAAGCACGAAATGCGAGGAACGATCCTAACGGTTTACCGAATCCTATATAAACCCATGCCTTCACTTCATTTCAACTCACACTTTGGTTCAATCAGCTCTAAGTTGAAGTTATTACTTCATACCTGAGTTGTTTGAATCAAAACTTCCTAGCTTGGACCCTTTGTAAGTCTCTTTCGTGCTTTTTATGCGTTTTTAGCACGAAAGTCAACCATTGTTTGACTTTCTGCATTGATCAGTTTATAGTCAACACAAAGTTCGTTTGAACTTCATAACGTGAGCGTAATCACGATGGTTTTAGTCTCTTATGACTGTACCTACTGATTACCACGTTATCTAGGCATAGTGGCGAGTCGTAGTTTCGGCCAAAATACGTATTCTTGCGTATTTTATAACCAAACTACTTTTAGGTATCAAAACCGTTTGTTTTGATACCAAACCTGTTTTATAACTTTGTTAAACATGTTTTAACATGTATAGCTCGTCACTTTAGGTTTAGTGCTTATGTAGGGTCGTAAGGTAAGCGGTCTAAACAACCGCTTAGACTTTCGAACCCGACCCGTTTGGTCGATCATTAGGATCTGACCAAACACATTAGGTGACCATAGTTGTATAGGGAATAACCTTCCAAGGTTATACCTTATGGTCAATAGGTTTAGCTAGTTGTATGATATGTAGTTTATATGCCTTAGGAAAATTACCAAAATGCCCTTTTTATGCATAAATTCATTTTAAGCATATGTAACCTAAATTTTGACATCTAAACTGTTTAGGCAACATTATTAGACATGTTAAGGCATATAATACTTGTCATATGACTAGTTAGGCGGTCCAAACGCGTTTTACGCGAACCACGCGTTAAAGTGGCGTAAGCTACCTAAACGGGTCATAATGGGTCGTAAGCACTTAGGTTAGGTTTCATTTTAGTATGTAGGCTTTGTTAAACCATATTAGATGAGTTCCTATACTCATTTGGGTTACGAAACCTCATTCTATTTGTGACAACCCTCATAACTACATGTATCCGTACGATTGATTAATGTTAATTAAAGTGCTTGATGACTGTGCTGAATTACTTAACTGCTTTCTGATTACTGCGTCATACTTACATGTGCTTGTTAACATACTAGTCTTGTGCAGAAAATTGACTAAACAGTCCTGAATGCTTTCCTAAGTGTTGGGAATTAAACGTGTTACAAAAAGATACATAAAAGACACTATACGGAATAACTTAGCACTTTAACGAACCGGTATGTAACCGAACAACCGGACATTACCCGGGACACCAAAATATTGTTAAAAACATTGTTTCACTTTTTCTGAGCTAGTCATGGTTCCCGAGCACTATAACACATTACATAATACATGTAACACACTACACATTAGACTTTACATCTTAACCCCTAAGTAATCACCTACTTACCCAACAATTTTCATTTAAGCCCCCCCCCCCCCTTGCAAGTTCACGGCCCATAGGGGCCCCCACCCATCAAGATTTAGTTAAATCTTGCACAATCCCAATATGATCCTCCCTTGGAATTAGTAAGATCTTGAAGAGATTTTGAATGTACTATGGGGAGCATAATAACCAATGGACCAAGAGATTAGAGTTTACAAACTTATCATCTCTATCTTCAATATATCACCAACAACTCTTTCTCTCCATCTTCCACATACCTTCAGCCGAACACCCCTCTTACACCACACCCATTTTTTATTTCCATTCAAGTGATCCAAGTGTACTACAAGGTGTGACAAGGTGTCTAACGGAGCTCGGTGTTCTCGGAACTTAAAGGACCACCTTCGTTTGCTATTATCTTCCACATTTTCACTTGTGATCTTCCCTAGCTTCAAGCTAGTAGTAAGCTTCTTATACACTCTTGTTACTTCATATTTTTGGTGGTTAAAAGCTATATCTTGATGAAATTTTATGGACACTAAAGATCATGCAAATAAATCTTGAACATAAAGATGTAATATGATGAAATAATGCTAGTATGATGTTGTTATGTTGATGATGGTACTTGACATGATAAATCTGAGTTAAATAAACGATAACCTGCTGCAAGTGATGTTAAATGTCGTTGTTAATCACTAAACATGTTAACGGAACAAATAGAACTTGCGTTAGAGCGCTATAAGCTGAAAACAGCTTCTGTTCAAACATTTACAGCCAACTTCAGTTGGCTGTAAACAGGTCAATATTTATGGAAAAACTGGTTTTCTGGAGTCTATAACGTGTTATTTCGAAAAACGCTTCAAATGGCACTAGAATCATATTTTTTTTGAGGTCGTTTACTATTTTTAAAGGTCCGTTTTGTACAGCAGCAAAAGCTACGTTTTTACTGCAGAAAATGTGTGTGATGTTTTTCATCATACTTGAAATCAGTGTAGAATTAGCTCATGAAATTTATACTGTAGATGACCACTGATGTCGTTGTAATCCTACAAGTGGAATTTCATGAATCGGACTTACGACGAATTTTAAATGAATTATTCCGTGGACTACAGTCAGAAAGTGACGAATCTGATTGCAGTCCGGTAAATGATATTTTGTAAAATATTGGTAATGAATTGGATCCTGATATTTTTACACAGTAATATAAGGATTGTTTAGAACATTCTATAAAAGTTTGGTAATTTTTGAATAAGTGAACTATTTTATTAAAATACCCGAAAACAGTCCAGTTTTGGGTGTTTAAGCTGAGATAATATAACTAGTGATTTGCATATCTAAATGTCGGTTATGTTATCCAATAATGATCGAACGTGTTTTATGTCAATGAAAGTGTTATGTGCAATATCGTGTGCTTGCTCTTGAGTAGTTACAGGCGGAATGTTTATATGGGCGTGAACTGTTATACTGTGTACATGCTATATGGTAGATACGTGTAGGAACTTTGTGCTCCATTAGCAACCACTAAATGACTAACTGGTAATCATATTAGGACGTGATTGACCGACCTTAACTGCTAGCTATTTTTAAGAGTCAAACCGAGCAACCAAAGGTGAGTTCACACTTTCTACAAGGCATGGGATTCCCGGTGGTTTGGGAATGGGTTAAGAAACTAAAATGGAACCTACATATCCTCCTTGGGTAGGATATGTACCGCCATCCTCCATAGGTAGGATGCCAATATTAATCCTGCGTATTCTCCTTGGGTAGAATACATACGTTCGTCCTCCTTGGGTAGGACAACAACCTTAAACTACTAGCCAAAACTCTATCACCTAAGTCCCTCATTTTATATCGACTTAATCGCCGAGGCCGATGGCGAGCGGGTCATTAGTTAATAGCGCTATTAGGTTTGACAAACCTCACACTGTGCCGGTAGGACGGGCGTGTACTATTGGATCATGGTAAACAGTCAATGATGATAGACATTGACTTAGGGCACAACTTACTTTCGTCAGTAGTCGATATGGTAACGGTCTAGTGGTTCACATGGGGAAGCCCCCACTGGTTATGGTTTGAGAAAGAACGAATTGGTTAATCATATTTTCAACTATGGGGTAACCCCCACGGCAAGTAAGCCAGCTAAAGACAAACCATGTTTTCGAAAAACAACTTAAAACAAACAACCAACTGTGAACTCGCTCAACTTTATTGTAGACTCATTGTTACATGCCTTGCAGGTCGTTAGGTATCTATGGAGCTTGCACCAGGAGGCGTGGTTGTTGTGGGAAATGGGCTGTCGAGTCCCATGTTAAACATTTAAACTTATTAACTTATTACTTATGTTTTGTGTTTTACCTTTAATGCTTCCGCTGTTTAATTTGAACTTGGTTAACTAGCTTTCGATCACCAATTATATTGTGTGGTTGGGTTTTAACTATCTTAAATACATTGTTCAATATGATTGGTGGCTTGATCCTGGTCATGTCACGCCTCCAAGCGGTGATACTCCGCATGGTGGGTGTTGGGGGTGTGACAGATTGGTATCAGAGTCATTGGTTATAACGAACATGGTTTTAAAATGGGAAAAGCTTTTTGACAAAACCAGACAATAACCTGTACAGTGCTCAACGATCCACAACGACGCTTCGCTCCACGTGCAAGGCTCAACACACTAGGCGGTATGATTTAAGTTTATATTTCTTACTTGCTAGATTACTTTTGTCTAGTATGGTGTTTATTGTGTGTTTATTTAGGGTAGCAGCATGCTGTCTATTAGCCCTACTGATTTGACAAGTGGTGGTCAAATTCTTTTCTGATTTCTCGTCACCCTGCTACGACAACTGTTTATGCATTTTATCTATTTACACGCTTACCTCGACATGACGTCACCATCTGACCCTCTGTACATTCGGTTTGCACGTCAATGTTCACGAAGACCAGACCTGGCACAAACGAACTCGGGATTAGGAGAACTATTTCCACGCATCTCTGTTGACGAACCTTATCATCTCCACCGGTCATTGTTGCCAGAAACGAAGCAGCCACAGTTACACGCGTTCGTCGCTTTGCAACTCACAACCCTACCATCCAAACCCTGTTTAAGACAAGTGATATACTTCCGTGATCGTGATGCAATGAACTTCCCTTTTTGCGTCGTGCCGCCACACCTCACTACTAGAATTGCTTCTAAGCAACAGATTACTTGGTTAAATTCTTCTGTTATTGGTGGACCCCTGTTTTCGCTCGATTCTTCGCATGAACCTCACCAATCCCCTGTTTCTTAGATTGGCAACCAATATAACGAAACGCTAACAACCATACCATGATTTCCACCGATCACAAGATTTACCCCCCCCCCCATTACCTTGTTGGGTGGTTAATGCTTATTCTACTTGATTTACTCCTTCGTAAACCCAACCTAGCGAATGGATGCCCTTACTGATGGGATAGTCTTCAGGACGTTCAAGGACGGAGATATGGATCACTCAACCTACAGGAGAACACGATAATTTATACGTTTACCTGACCCACCTTACACTACAAGAAATCGTATTATTCCATGATAGTCTTCTTAAATACGCGGAATCTTTACACTAGCTTTTGTACCGACACATGATTGTTGATTTATGTTATGTCTAATTTCTACCATTTGCTTAGACCAAACCGTCATTCTCTTACCACAGTGACATTTCGTTCTCGCTTCTCCATGCAAAGACAATGAAACGAACAACCTCTAGCATAGAGAGTTTGGAAGGCTCGACTCTCGATCCTTGGTGATCACTCTTTGAAACCTTGAGGGGGATGCAAGGAACGATCCCAACATTGTGATGGGTAAGTTTCTTCTGGATGATTTCTTCGTTACTGTTTTATTCGATTCGGGTGCCGATACTAGTTATGTGTCCTTAAAAGTTAGTCAAATGCTTAAGCGTACTCCAACACTTTTGACCACCAAACACATGGTAGAGCTAGCAAACGGTAAAAGCTAAGAGGCCACACACATAGTTAAGGGTTGTAATCTTGTTCTTGCTGATCAGACCTTTTCTATCGACCTCATTCCTATCGTTCTGGGTAGTTTCGACGTTGTTATGGAATAGATTGGTTATCTCATCAGCAAGCGGAAATTCTTTGCAACGAGAAGATTGTCCGCATCCCTCGTTCTGGTAAAGAACCCCTCGTGATTCATGGCGACAAGAGTGGTGCTGTTGTGGGCATCATCTCTTTCCTTAAGGCCCAGAAGTGGTTGCGAAAGGGCCACACTGCTATTCTAGCCCTCGTTTCCGATACATCCTTAAAGGAAGAGAAGATAGAAGACATTCCTATTATGCGCGACTTTCCTAAGGTATTTCCCGAGGAATTACCTGGTCTTCCGCCTCATCGACAAGTCAAGTTTCAAATTGAGCTAGTTCCTGGAGCAGCACCCATAGCCTGTGCACCTTATCGTCTAGCTCCATCAGAACTTGAAGAACTGTCCTCGCAACTACAAGAGCTCTTGGACAAGGGTTTTATTCGCCCTAGCTATTCTCCTTGGAGAGCTCTAGTATTATTTGTAAAGAAGAAAGACGGTACCTTCAGAATGTGTATTGACTACCGCGAACTCAACAAGGTGACCGTAAAGAATCGTTATCCTCTTCCACGCATTGATGACTTATTCGACTAGTTGCAAGGGTCGAGTTTCTATTCCAAGATTGACCTAACGTCAGGTTACCATCAACTGAGAGTCCGAGACGAGGATATCTCTAAAACAGCATTCAGGACTCGTTATGGGCATTACGAGTTTCTGGTTATGCCTTTCGGATTGACGAATGCACCTGTGGTCTTCATGGATCTAATGAACCGAGTATGCAAACCTTACCTGGATAAGTTCGTCATAGTCTTCATCGATGATATCCTGATCTATTCGAAGAAACAGGAAGAACACGAGCAACACCTGAGGCTTATTTTGGAACTTCTTCGAACAGAGCAGTTGTATGCCAAATTTTCGAAATGTGACTTCTGGCTTGGCGAAGTCCACTTTCTAGGCCACGTGGTAAATAAGGATGGGATTCATGTTGATCCATCCAAGGTTGACTCGATCAAGAACTTGCCTGCACCCCGTACACCAACAGAAATCCGCCAATTCTTGGGTTTGGCGGGCTATTACAGAAGATTCATCAAGGATTTCTCTAAGATTGCGCAACCCCTCACCTCGCTAACTCAAAAGGGTGTCACCTATCGTTGGGGTGATGCACAGGAATCTGCTTTTCAGCACTTAAAAGATAGACTTCGTAGCGCGCCTATCCTCTCATTGCCTGAAGGCACAGATGATTTTGTGGTTTATTGCGACGCTTCTATCCAAGGACTTGGTTGCGTGTTGATGCAACATGACAAGGTCATTGCCTACGCATCGCGCCAACTTAAAGTTCACGAAAGGAACTACACTACGCACGACTTGGAATTGGGAGCAGTTGTTTTCGCACTTAAGATATGGAGACATTACCTGTACGGTACCAAGTGCACCATTTACACCGATCACAGGAGTCTCGAGCATATCTTCAAGCAAAAGGAGTTAAACATGCGACAACGCCGATGGGTCGAGCTCTTGAACGATTATGAATGCGCTATCAAATATCATCCGGGCAAGGCCAATGTTGTGGCAGACGCCCTCAGTCGAAAGGATTCTACACCTAAGCGGGTACGTGCGTTACAGCTTACCATTCACTCTAGCCTTCCCGCTCAAATACGAGATGCTCAGGTTGAAGCGTTGAAAGGAGAAAACATCAGGGCTGATTCCCTACAAGGATCGAAGAAACGGCTAGAACAAAAGGAAGACGGTGCTTAATACGTAACAGGGCGCATCTTGGCTCCACTTTATGTAAACTTACGCGAGCTTGTAATGGGTGAAGCACACAAGTCTCGTTATTCAGTACATCCTGGTTCGGATAAGACGTACCACGATCTCAAGACTATGTATTGGGGGCCTAGCATGAAAGCCAACATAGCAACCTACGTCAGTAAATGTTTGACTTGTGCGAGAGTCAAGATTGAATATCAGAAACCATCAGGCCTACTTCAACAACCAGAGATACCTAAATGGAAATGGGAGAAAATTTCCATGGATTTCGTTACTGGCCTGCCTAGATCTCAACGCGGAAATGACACTATTTGGGTGATAGTGGATCGATTGACTAAGTCTGCACACTTCTTGGCTATCAAGGAAACCAACAAGTTTTCTACTCTAGCAAACATCTACCTAAAGGAAGTAGTATAAAGGCACGGAGTGCCAACCTCCATCATTTCTGATCGTGACTCACGTTTTACATCTGAATTGTGGCAAGCTATGCACAAGTCCTTTGGCTCTCGATTAGACATGAGCATGGCATATCATCCACAGACGGATGGGCAATCTGAACGCACCATCCAAACCCTTGAAGACATGCTTAGGGCATGTGTAATCGACTTTGCTAATGGCTGGGAAAAACACCTCCCGTTAGTGGAGTTTTCGTATAATAACAGTTACCACACCAGTATCCAGGCCGCTCCGTTCGAGGCATTGTACGGACGGAAGTGCCGATCACCTCTTTGTTGGGCAGAGGTTGGCGACAGTCAAATCACTGGCCCATAACTTGTAGTAGAAACAACCGAGAAGATTGCTCAGATATGACAACAAATGGCGGCAGCTCGTGTTTGCCAGAAAAGCTATGCTGATAAGCGAAGGAAACCACTCGAGTTCCAAGTTGGGGATCGGGTGCTACTCAAAGTCTCACCTTGGAAAGGTGTAGTTCGTTTTGGCAAACGAGGCAAACTCAATCCGCGTTATGTCGGACCGTTTGAAATCATTGAGAAAATTGGCAAAGTCGCTTACAAGTTGAATCTACCTGAAGAACTCAACGGAGTTCACAACGTATTCCACGTGTCAAATCTAAAAAAGTGTCTGTCAGATGAGACCCTCGTAGTTCCCTTAAAGGAGCTCACAATCGACGACCAATTACGATTCGTCGAGGAACCAGATGAAATCACAGACCAAGACATTAAGATTCTCAAGCATACCAGAATACCCCTTGTTCGAGTTCGTTGGAACTCCCGTCGTCGCCCGGAGTATACCTGGGAACGAGAAGACCAAATGAAACTCAAGTATCCCCAGTTGTTTAAGAAAAGTGCAACCACTATTGAGGCTAAAGCTACTGCAGAATTTCGGGACGAAATTCCAAACCAACGGGGGGATGATGTGACACCCCAAGAAAACCAGGAAAACCACGCAACTTAACTAGCTTCCTCAGTAACCACGTGCTAAATTTCAGGACGAAATTTTCTTAACAGGGTGAGAATGTGACAACCCTCATAACTACATGTATCCGTACGATTGATTAATGTTAATTAAAGTGCTTGATGACTGTGCTGAATTACTTAACTGCTTTCTTATTACTGCGTCATACTTACATGTGCTTGTTAACCTACTAGTCTTGTGCAAAAAATTGACTAAATAGTCCTGAATGCTTTCCTAAGTGTTGGGAATTAAACGTGTTACAAAAAGATACATAAAAGACCCTATACGGAATAACTTAGCACTTTAACGAACCGGTATCTAACCGAACAACCAGACATTACCCGGGACACCAAAATATTGTTAACAACATTGTTTCACTTTTTCTGAGCTAGTCATGGTTCTCGAGCACTATAACACATCTTAACCCCTAAGTAATCACCTACTTACCCAACAATTTTCATTTAACCCCCCCCCCCCCTTGCAAGTTCACGGCCCATAGGGGCCCCCACCCATCAAGATTTAGTTAAATCTTGCACAATCCCAATATGATCCTCATTTGGAATTAGTAAGATCTTGAAGTGATTTTGAATGTACTATGGGTAGCATAATAACCAATGGACCAAGAGATTAGAGTTTATAAACTTATCATCTCCATCATCAACATATCACCAACAACTCCTTCTCTCCCTCTTCCACATACCTTCGGCCGAACACCCCTCTTACCCCACACCCATTTTTGATTTCCATTCAAGTGATCCAAGTGTACTAAAAGGTGTTACAAGGTGTCTAACGGAGCTCAGTGTTCTCGGAACTTAAAGGACCACCTTCGTTTGTTATTATCCTCCACATTTTCACTTGTGATCTTCCCTAGCTTCAAGCTAGTAGTAAGCTTCTTATACACTCTTGTTACTTCATGTTTTCAGTGGTTAAAAGCTATATCTTGATTAATCTTATGGACACTAAAGATCATGCACATAAATCTTGAACATAAAGATGTAATATGATGAAATAATGCTAGTATGATGTTGTTAAATAAATGATAACCTGCTGCAAGTGATGTTAAATGTCGTTGTTAATCACTAAACATGTTAACGTAACAAATAGAACTTGCGTTAGAGCGCTATAAGCTGAAAACAGCTTCTGCCCAAACATTTACATCCAACTTCAGTTGGCTGTAAATAGGTCAATATTATCGAAAAACTGATTTCCTTGAGTCTATAACGTGTTATTTCAAAAAACGCTTCAAATGGCACTGGAATCATATTTTTTTGAGATCGTTTACTATTTTTAAAGGTCCATTTTGTACAGCAACAAAAGCTGCATTTTTACTGTAGAAAATGTGTGTAATGTTTTTCGTCATAACTTGAAATCTATGTAAAATTAGCTCATGAAATTTATACTGTAGATGACCACTGATGTCCTTGTAATCCTACAACTGGAATTTCATCAATCGGACTTACGAAGAATTTTAAATGAATTATTCCGTGGACTACAGTCAGAAAGTGACGAATCTGATTGCAGTCCGGTAAATGATTTTTTATAAAATATTGGTAATGAATTGGATCCCGATATTTTTACACAGTAATATATGGATTGTTTAGAACATTCTGTAAAATTTTGGGAATTTTTGGAATAAGTTAACTATTTTATTAAAATACTCGAAAACAGTCCAGTTTTGAATGTTTAAGCTGAGATAATATAACTAGTGATTTGCATGTCTAAATGTCGGTTATGTTATCCGATAATGATCGAACGTGTTTTATGTCAATGAAAGTGTTATGTGCAATATCGTGAGCTTACTCTTGAGTAGCTATAGGCGGAATGTTTATATGGGCGTGAACTGTTATAGTGTGTACATGTTATGTGGTAGATACGTGTAGGAACTTTGTGCTCCATTAGCAACCACTAAATGACTAACTGGTAATCATATTAGGACGTGATTGGCCGACCTTGACTGCTAGCTATTTTTAAGAGTCAAACCGAGCAACCAAAGGTGAGTTCACACTTTCTACAAGGTATGGGATTCCCAGTGGTTTGGGAATGGGTTAATAAACTAAAATGGAACCTACATATCCTCCTTGGGTAGGATATGTACCGCCATCCTCCATAGGTAGGATGCCAATATTAATCCTGCGTATTCTCCTTGGGTAGAATACGTACGTTCGTCCTCCTTGGGTAGGACAACAACCTTAAACTACTAGCCAAAACTCTATCACCTGAGTCCCTCATTTTATATCGACTTCATCGCCGAGGCCGATGGCGAGCGGGTCATTAGTTAATAGCGCTATTAGGTTTGACAAACCTCACACCGTGCCGGTAGGACGGGCGTGTACTAATGGATCATGGCAAACAGTGAATGATGATAGACATTGACTTAGGGCACAACTTACTTTCGTCAGTAGTCGATATGGTAACGTTCTAGTGGTTCACATGGGGAAGCCCCCACTGGTTATGGTTTGGGAAAGAACAAATTGATTAATCATATTTTCAACTATGGGGTAACCCCCACGACAAGTAAGCCAGCTAAAGACAAACCATGTTTTCGAAAAACAACTTAAAACAAACAACCAACTGTGAACTCGCTCAACTTTATTGTAGACTCCTTGTTACATGCCTTGCAGGTCGTTATGTATCTATGGAGCTTGCACGGGGAGGCGTGGTTGTTGTGGGACATGGGCTGTCGAGTCCCATGTTAAACATTTAAACTTATTAACTTATTACTTATGTTTTGTGTTTTACCTTTAATGCTTCCGCTGTTTAATTTGAACTTGGTTAACTAGCTTTCGATCACCAATTATATTGTGTGGTTGGGTTTTAACTATCTTAAATACATTGTTCAATATGATTGGTGGCTTGATCCTGGTCATGTCACGCCTCCAAGCGGTGATACTCCGCATGGTGGGTGTTGGGGGTGTGACAGATTGGTATCAGAGTCATTGGTTATAGCGAACTTGGTTTTAAAAAGGGAAAAGCTTTTTGACAAAACCAGACTATAACCTGTACAGTGCTCAACGATCCACAACGACGCGTCACTCCACATGCAAGGCTCAACACACTAGGTGGTATGATTTAAGTTTATATTTCTTACTTGCTAGATTACTTTTGTCTGGTATGTTGTTTATTGTGTGTTTATTTAGGGTAGCAGCATGCTGTCTATTAGCCCTACTGATTTGACAAGTGGTGGTTAAATTCTTTTCTGATTTCTCGTCACCCCGCTATGACAACTGTTTATGCATTCTATCTATTTACACGCTTACTTCGAGATGACGTCACCATCTGACCATCTGTACATTCGGTTTGCACGTCAATGTTCACAAAGACCAGACCTGGCTCAAACGAACTCGGGATTAGGAGAACTATATCCACGCATCTCTGTTGACGAACCTTATCATCTCCACCGGTCATCATTGCCAGAAACGAAGCAGCCACAGTTACACGCGTTCGTCGCTTTGCAACTCACAACCCTACCAACCAAACCCTGTTTTAGACAAGTGATATACTTTCGTGATCGTGATGCAACGAACTTCCCTTTTTGTGTCATGCCGCCACACCTCACTACTAGAATTGCTTCTAAGCAACAGATTACTTGGTTAAATTCTTCTGTTATTGGTGGACCCCTGTTTTCGCTCGATTCTTCGCATGAACCTCACCAATCCATTGTTTCTTCGATTGGCAACCAATATAACGAAACGCAAACAACCATACCATGATTTCCACTGATCACAAGATTTACCCCCCCCCCCCCATTACCTTGTTGGGTGGTTAATGCTTATTCTACTTGATTTACTCCTTCGTAAACCCAACCTAGCGAATGGATGCCCTTACTGATGGGATAGTCTTCAGGACGTTCAAGGACGGAGATATGGATCACTCAACCTACAGGAGAACACGATAATTTATACGTTTACCTGACTCACCTTACACTACAAGAAATCGTATTATTCCATGATAGTCTTCTTAAATACGTGAAATCTTTACACTAGCTTTTGTACCGACACATGATTGTTGATTTATGTTATGTCTAATTTCTACCATTTTCTTAGACCAAACCGTCATTCTCTTACCACAGTGACCTTTCGTTCTCTCTTCTCCATGCAAAGACAATGAAACGAACAACCTCTAGCATAGAGAGTTTGGAAGGCTCGACTCTCGATCCTTGGTGATCACTCTTTGAAACCTTGAGGGGGATGCAAGGAACGATCCCAACATTGTGATGGGTAAGTTTCTTCTGGATGATTTCTTTGTTACTGTTTTATTCGATTCGGGTGCCGATACTAGTTATGTGTCCTTAAAAGTTAGTCAAATGCTTAAGCGCACTCCAACACTTTTGACCACCAAACACATGGTAGAGCTAGCAAACAGTAAAAGCTTAGAGGCCACACACATAGTTAAGGGTTGTAATCTTGTTCTTGCTGATCAGACCTTTTCTATCGACCTCATTCCTATCGTTCTGGGTAGTTTCGACGTTGTTATGGGATGGATTGGTTATCTCATCAGCAAGCGGAAATTCTTTGCAACGAGAAGATTGTCCGCATCCCTCGTTCTGGTAAAGAACCCCTCGTGATTCATGGCGACAAGAGTGGTGCTGTTGTGGGCATCATCTCTTTCCTTAAGGCCCAGAAGTGGTTACGAAAGGGCCACACTGCTATTCTAGCCCTCGTTTCCGATACATCCTTAAAGGAAGAGAAGATAGAAGACATTCCTATTATGCGCAACTTTCCTGAGGTATTTCCCGAGGAATTACCTGGTCTTCCGCCTCATCGACAAGTCAAGTTTCAAATTGAGCTAGCTCCTGGAGCAGCACCCATAGCCCGTGCACCTTATCGCCTAGCTCCATCAGAACTTGAAGAACTGTCCTCGCAACTACAAGAGCTCTTGGACAAGGGTTTTATTCGCCCTAGCTATTCGCCTTGGGGAGCTCTAGTATTATTTGTAAAGAAGAAAGACGGTACCTTCAGAATGTGTATTGACTACCGCGAACTCAACAAGGTGACCGTAAAGAATCGTTATCCTCTTCCACGCATTGATGACTTATTCGACCAGTTGCAAGGGTTGAGTTTCTATTCCAAGATTGACCTAATGTCAGGTTACCATCAACTGAGAGTCCGAGACGAGGATATCTCTAAAACAGCATTCAGGACTCGTTATGGGCATTACGAGTTTCTGGTTATGCCTTTCGGATTGACGAATGCACCTGCGGTCTTCATGGATCTCATGTACCAAGTAAGCAAACCTTACCTGGATAAGTTCGTCATAGTCTTCATCGATGAAATCCTGATCTATTCGAAGAAACAGGAAGAACACGAGCAACACCTGAGGCTTATTTTGGAACTTCTTCGAATAGAGCAGTTGTATGCCAAATTTTCGAAATGTGACTTCTGGCTTGGCGAAGTCCACTTTCTAGGCCACGTGGTAAATAAGGATGGGATTCATGTTGATCCATCCAAGGTTGACTCGATCAAGAACTTGCCTGCACCCCGTACACCAACAGAAATCCGCCAATCCTTGGGTTTGGCGGGCTACTACAGAAGATTCATCAAGGATTTCTCTAAGATTGCGCAACCCCTCACCTCGCTAACTCAAAAGGGTGTCACCTATCGTTGGGGTGATGCACAGGAATCTGCTTTTTAGCACTTAAAAGATAGACTTCGTAGCGCGCCTATCCTCTCGTTGCCTGAAGGCACAGATGATTTTGTGGTTTATTGCGACGCTTCTATCCAAGGACTTGGTTGCGTGTTGATGCAACATGACAAGGTCATTGCCTACGCATCGCGCCAACTTAAAGTTCACGAAAGGAACTACACTACGCACGACTTGGAATTGGGAGCAGTTGTTTTCGCACTTAAGATATGGAGACATTACCTGTACGGTACCAAGTACACCATTTACACCGATCACAGGAGTCTCGAGCATATCTTCAAGCAAAAGGAGTTAAACATGCGACAACGCCGATGGGTCGAGCTCTTGAACGATTATGAATGCGCTATCAAACATCATCCGGGCAAGGCCAATGTTGTGGCTGACGCCCTCAGTCGAATGGATTCTACACCTAAGCGGGTACGTGCGTTACACCTTACCATTCACTCTAGCCTTCCCGCTCAAATACGAGATGCTCAGGTTGAAGCGTTGAAAGGAGAAAACATCAGGGCTGATTCCGTACGAGGATCGAAGAAATGGCTAGAACAAAAGGAAGACGGTGCTTATTACGTAACAGGGCGCATCTGGGCTCCACTTTATGGAAACTTACGCGAGCTTGTGATGGGTGAAGCACACAAGTCTCGTTATTCAGTACATCCTGGTTCGGATAAGATGTACCACGATCTCAAGACTATGTATTGGTGGCCTAGCATGAAAGCCAACATAGCAACCTACGTCAGTAAATGTTTGACTTGTGCGAGAGTCAAGATTGAATATCAGAAACCATCAGGCCTACTTCAACAACCAGAGATACCTAAATGGAAATGGGAGCAAATTTCCATGGATTTCGATACTGGCCTGCCTAGATCTCAATGCGGAAATGACACTATTTGGGTGATAGTGGATCGATTGACTAAGTCTGGACACTTCTTGGCTATCAAGGAAACCGACAAGTTTTCTACTCTAGCAGATATCTACCTAAAGGAAGTAGTATAAAGGCACGGAGTGCCAACCTCCATCATTTCTGATCGTGACTCACGTTTTACATCTGAATTGTGGCAAGCTATGCACAAGTCCTTTGGCTCTCGATTAGACATGAGCATGGCATATCATCCACAGACGGATGGGCAATCTGAACGCACCATCCAAACCCTTGAAGACATGCTTAGGGCATGTGTAATCGACTTTGCTAATGGCTGGGAAAAACACCTCCCGTTAGTGGAGTTTTCGTATAATAACAGTTACCACACCAGTATCCAGGCCGCTCCGTTCGAGGCATTGTACGGACGGAAGTGCCGATCACCTCTTTGTTGGGCAGAGGTTGGCGACAGTCAAATCACTGGCCCATAAATTGTAGTAGAAACAACCTAGAAGATTGCTCAGATACGACAACGAATGGCGGCAGCTCGTGTTTGCCAGAAAAGCTATGCTGATAAGCGAAGGAAACCACTCGAGTTCCAAGTTGGGGATCGGGTGCTACTCAAAGTCTCACCTTGGAAAGGTGTAGTTCGTTTTGGCAAACGAGGCAAACTCAATCCGCGTTATGTCGGACCGTTTGGAATCATTGAGAAAATTGGCAAAGTCGCTTACAAGTTGAATCTACCTGAAGAACTCAGCGGAGTTCACAACGTATTCCACGTGTCAAATCTGAAAAAGTGTCTGTCAGATGAGACCCTCATAGTTCCCTTAAAGGAGCTCACAATCGACGACCAATTGCGATTCGTCGAGGAACCAGTTGAAATCACAGACCGAGACATTAAGATTCTCAAGCGTACCAGAATACCCCTTGTTCGAGTTCGTTGGAACTCCCGTCGTGGCCCGGAGTATACCTGGGAACGAGAAGACCAAATGAAACTCAAGTATCCCCAGTTGTTTAAGAAAAGTGCAACCACTACTGAGGCTGAAGCTACTGCAGAATTTCGGGACGAAATTCCAAACCAACGGGGGGATGATGTGACACCCCAAGAAAACCAGGAAAACCATGCAACTTAACTAGCTTCCTCAGTAACCACGTGCAAAATTTCAGGACGAAATTTTCTTAACAGGGGGAGAATGTGACAACCCTCATAACTACATGTATCCGTACGATTGATTAATGTTAATTAAAGTGCTTGATGATTGTGCTGAATTACTTAACTGCTTTCTGATTACTGCGTCATACTTACATGTGCTTGTTAACATACTAGTCTTGTGCAGAAAATTGACTAAATAGTCCTGAATGCTTTCCTAAGTGTTGGGAATTAAACGTGTTACAAAAAGATACATAAAAGACACTATACGGAATAACTTAGCACTTTAACGAACCAGTATCTAACCGAACAACCGGACATTACCTGGGACACCAAAATATTGTTAAAAACATTGTTTCACTTTTTCTGAGCTAGTCATGGTTCCCGAGCACTATAACACATTACATAATACATGTAACACACTACACATTAGACTTTACATCTTAACCCCTAAGTAATCACCTACTTACCCAACAATTTTCATTTAACCCCCCCCCCCCCCCTTGCAAGTTCACGGCCCATAGGGGCCCCCACCCATCAAGATTTAGTTAAATCTTGCACAATCCCAATATGATCCTCCCTTGGAATTAGTAAGATCTTGAAGTGATTTTGAATGTACTATGGGTAGCATAATAACCAATGGACCAAGAGATTAGAGTTTATAAACTTATCATCTCCATCATCAACATATCACCAACAACTCCTTCTCTCCCTCTTCCACATACCTTCGGCCGAACACCCCTCTTACACCACACCCATTTTTTATTTCCATTTAAGTGATCCAAGTGTACTACAAGGTGTTACAAGGTGTCTAACGGAGCTCGGTGTTCTCGGAACTTAAAGGACCACCTTCATTTGCTATTATCCTCCACATTTTCACTTGTGATCTTCCCTAGCTTCAAGCTAGTAGTAAGCTTCTTATACACTCTTGTTACTGCATGTTTTTAGTGGTTAAAAGCTATATCTTGATGAAATCTTATGGACACTAAAGATCATGCACATAAATCTTGAACATAAAGATGTAATATGATAAAATAATGCTAGTATGATGTTGTTATGTTGATAATGGTACTGTCACACCCTGACTTTTGCGGAAGCGTGGGTTATTGGTGTGACTTCTTAATCCCATAGCAATCAATCATAACCATGCTATATGATAAAAACATGAGATGTTCATCCATAAATAGAGTTTAGAAAAAAATACCATATTATACTTGTCTTAAAACATCAATTACAAAATAAGTTACAAACCATGACTTGTTTAAATGAGTTCATAAAAACTTAGCAGAGATCTTAAACAAAGCTAGGTTTAGAGATATGTAACTCGTCCAGGTAGGGGTTACACCTTCTAAACCCTACGACCCTGAATGACTTCTTTATTTAAACGCAGCTTGAAAATACGTGCATACCGTGCCAGATCCATTAGTTTCCTGAAATACATGTAGTTTGAAAAATCAACAAAAGTTGAGCGAGTTCATGTGTAAGTGAGTATGTATAAACCTTTAAAATGTCTGTATAAGTAAAAGTCCCTGGTATGTAGCAATTAAGGAAAAACTGATCACCAATGGGTTGCAAAGCCAATGGTATATGTGAAATGATGCAGGAAGACTCAAACCTAGCAAATTTGTCTCTGGTATGAAGACATAGTCACCACTATGGGCCGCCCCAGCCTCATGGGTGTGGGCTCGCTACACCCAAATAGATCTATCACTCATGTCCCTTGGTCCTACAATGAGGATTAATGGCCTTAAGTGTTGTGCCCACCACTCACATGATCGCGTAGTAAAAACCCTCCTTAAGCTAACCATACCATATAAATAAATGTCTGTAAATGTCTGTAAATGTCTGTAATAATTGTAACATGTATTTCACCCCCGAAGTATAAAACTGAAAATAGTTAAGAGAAAAGGGTGACATGAACTCACTGTATTGCGTCTTCGGTACTCGTAACCCAAACTCCTCAGCAAACACGAATACCTACAATGGTCTAACGTCTGTTAGACGAACAGGTCGTGCCTTGTCTTAGTATTGATTAGTGCCTTTGAGTTACGTTTTAAAGTGTCTTCAATATTTTAGTAATAATACTTCTCATAATTGTGTATTCGTATTTCCTTCCCAAGGATGGGATATTTTACATATGTCTGTTCGTATTGGAATTATATTTTTAAGTCCCATTTTAGAGAATACATATTTAACCATATTTCTGTATAAAACCAACCTCCGATACTTTGTATTTCGTTATAAAAATTATGGCGAGTTTTATGCTTGAAAAACATAGTCTATAATATACTAGTAAACACTTGTCCAGAAAATATTTACTAAGTGTTAGGATTTTCGGAAAATTTCGCCATAGTCTCCTTTGTAAATGGAGGCGTCCATGCTTAATAGCATATCATTTTCTTTTACATATATCCCGTAGAATGTTCTCACATAGCCAACCCGACAATCTTACATGCAATATACCACGTATGTCATTTCAGCTTTATTAATCAAAACTGGACTGTTTTCGAGCATTTTAATAAAATAGTTAACCTTCTCCAAAAATTCCAAAATTTTTACAGAACGTCATATACGTTCCAAATTTTATTGTGTAAAAATTTCGAGGTCCAGTTCTTTACCAATATTTTATATAAATTTATTTACCCGACTGAAATCAGATTTGTCACTTTCTGCTTGCAGTCTACGGAATAATTCACTAAAAATTAATCGTACGTCCGATTGACGAAATTCTAGTGGGAGAATTACGGAGACAACAGTGACCATCTACAGTAAAAATTCCATGTGCTAATTCTACTCAGTGTTTAAGTTATGATTCCGAATACAACACACTTTTTCAGCAGTAAAATCGCAGCTTGAGCTGCTGTCCAAAAACAGTTCTTTAAAAATAGTAAACGACCTCGAAAAATTACGATTCCAGTGCCATTTGATCCGTTTTTCGAAAATACATAATTTAGGCTTAAGAAAATCAGTTTTTCGATTTATAAAGATCTAGTTACAGCCTGTTGAAGTTGGCTGAAAATACTAATCAACCTGCTTTTTAGGGTGTAAATGTTACTAAAACGCGTCAACAATAGTTCTAACAACGGGTTATCGAGAAATCAATGCTCAAACAATATGCATGCTTATACCAACATAATCCAACCAGATTTTATCATTATATAAGTTCATGTTTAGGTTCCTTGTTCATTTTCTCTTTGTGTTCTTATTTTAAGCTTCAACCAACAATGTTTCGAACAATCAACGTAGAAATGATTCATGAGCTAGATCGAAGACTTACTACTAGCACAAGGGCTAGGGATGAACCTTGTGAACAAGAAATGATGATGAAAATGGCGTGAGAATGCAAGGGGTGATGTTTCTTCAAGACTCCAAGCTCTAAGCTTCACAAGGTTCCTTCTATCACTTGTTTTGGACTTGAAAATGGATCAAATGAGTGAGTGTTGTGGTGATGGTGGTGGTGGAGGATATATGCAGCCAAGAGAGAGAGAAAGAGTGAGAAAAAATGGTGGGGTGAACTAGTTGGTGAAGATGAAATGATGGAATAAATCTCTAGCCCATCCTATTAGTAAAGATGGTGATTTCTTGGCAAGTGGAGTGAATCAAAAGGGTCCAATCACCATAAAAGGGAATATTTTATGTTGGGATTTTGTGATGATGGGGTGGGTCCCCCATGTGAGCCGAGAATTAGTGAGGGGGGGGGGGTTAATTGTAAATTTTTATTGTTAGTAGGTAAATAATTAGGAGGTTACGGGTATTTTC
The DNA here is from genome assembly GCA_030545235.1 of Helianthus tuberosus. Lineage (NCBI taxonomy): Eukaryota > Viridiplantae > Streptophyta > Magnoliopsida > Asterales > Asteraceae > Helianthus > Helianthus tuberosus. The sequence continues at coordinate 104,942,185 of CM060352.1, read as the reverse complement.
TAGAATAGTGAGTGTATGTCATGTTTCCATAGTGTGTGGAGATTTTTGTGACCATGATTACTTAAGAATAATAAAATAATGTTTCTAACAAAATTTTGGTGTCCCGGGTAATGTCCAGTTGCTCGGTTACGTATTGTTCCGTTAAAGTGTTAAATTGTACCGCAGCGTGTCTTTTATGCATCTTTTTGTAACAAAATTAATTCCAACACTTAGGAAAGCGTTCAGGACCATTTAGTAAATTTTCTGAGTAATACAAGTATGTTAAAAGCTGAATCGTTGCTGAAATTGCAGAATTCCGTACTTAAAATGAGTTTTAGGCACTTTCCGGCACTCAAACTATCACCTAGTGACACAGTCTTATGGTCCTCACTTCCCTACACCCATACTAGTGTAGTACTTTGTCCCTGGCTCATACTGGCCTCAATATAGTGTCTGTCTATGTGCTGGCATTGTCAGCACGTGTCTGAGTTATCCGCTCACTGTGCTAACTGTGCTTTGTGCATCAGGTTTGTCACTAAGAGTCTGTATGAAATAAATGGAGCGACTGTATGTAAAGTGATGCACATGTATGTATGTAACATAAATCAGTAAGCAGTTTAAGGCGTCATTTGTAATCAAGCACAGTCATTAAGCACATAATCAAAATTAATTAATTTGTACAGTACCTGTAATTGTGAGGGTTGTCACATTCTCCCCCCGTTAAGAAAATTTCGTCCTTGAAATTTGTACTACCTTAATTCCTTAGGGTTTCGTTATGCATGTATGTATATGAATAGTACCGAGGTAAATAATCACCAAACCGAATCAAACCTTATTCACATCAAGTGAGCCCAAGAATATATATATAACATCACGAATCCAATGGTTAAAAGGTATGCGCTTTTAGCATTTGGTGTTGAGGGTACAAGACGTATCGACGTATAGTCTAGTGTAATCCAGTTAACATGGGTTCCACAAAAGAGGAGTCTTGTCTATTAGGATACTTAGATAGTCGGTCACAATATGCAAACGAGTTTTCACAACCGTAGCATCTGCTATATGAACTCAAAATCAATAACCCAAAAGTAGTAGTAAAGTGATCTGTAAATCTCCCGACTAAATGAACGGAATGGTTTAGTGTGTTGGCACTCTTAAGTTTCGAAGGTACACCGAATGGAATACAAGCGAATTTGGTGTATCACGGTCTTGATTCGTAGTTGCATCAGAAATGTTTAAATGGCAAGTCAAACAAAAGTATATGTAGTTTTGTGTGAAACAGTTGACCATGATTAGCACAAGATAATGACACCACAGGGTGTCGTAATGACGAGATTCAATAATAGTGGTGACTAAACAAGTTTACCGTGCCTGAAATCAAATGAAAGTGTACAAAGACAACCCGAAGGTTTGATTTACACAATGTCGTAAAGTTTCCAGTTGAACAAAGAATATCAAAGAGCCACTGTTTTTGATCGAAGATGAAAAAGTATTAAATACCGCAAGGTATTCGATAGACAATGAAAGAATCGTTAAGAGGTACATTGTGCTATGGAATGAATCTATGTACCATTGCCTTAACACACAACTGTGTTGAGACCGCTTTAATCGTGATAAACGAGACGGATTTAGAGCAATTAAATAATTTAAATCCATGTATGAAATGAGTAACCAACTTAGCGGTATTCTGTGAAAATATCACCGCAAGGTATTGAAATTAATCAAACGATTTAGTGGAGTCGTAGACCAACCGAATCTACTACGACTCGTAATGAAAGAACCTTTGCAAAAATATTTGAATATGATGCTCCCAATACATCATATAGCGTCTCAAATCAAACATGTGAAATGGATAAGTTCAAGCAATTGAACTTAGTTTCAGCGTAACCCGATAATAAACGTATGTACCAATAAGGGGAAATATTAGCATGGTTACAAAAATAAACCATGAATGTAACTTGAAACAAAAGAAGTTTCGAGAAAATGTGTTGACTTGATAGCAAAAGAGCCAACAATTACAATAACGTAGGTTATGTGAATTATAAACCAATAGCTAGCTTGAGCAAGGTAATATTTGTACTTCAATGAAGCGTTTATTCAAAATGAAACCGCATGCATAGCAAAAAGGTGCATGCATAACATATAAGTTTTCAAGTAATGAAACAATGAGTGTTTGCTGAAATGGAGAAACGACCAAGTATTCGAAGTAGTTGAGTGTTCGCTCTCAGCGAGGAAAATCAACATGATGCAACTACCATTAGGGGAGTAGAGATGCAAACATCTACCTGCCAGAAGCAAAAGTGAAGGTTTCGATAAGGAAAGTTTAAGTACTTTCTGTTTGGTTAACTGAAATAGTATGTATGTCAGGTTAATGGTGTTTGCTTGGGTTAACAAATGTGGTGTCTAAGTAACAACATTTACAAGTTTGGACCTGGGTTCCCAAGGGTCCTAAGCATATGTTTTCTAGATCCTCAAGGTTTCGTATTCTGTGTGACTCTGTTTTGTGCATTGTGTAGGAAACACCATCTTTGTGTACGTTTAAAAAACAAGTTATTGTCCCACAATTTCCCCCGGTATGCTTTCTTCCTGAATTTATAGTTAATGACGCTCGACCGCCGATCAATTGTGAAATAGTAGTTCGACCCTCATAGTTAGTTTAGTAAGAAATTCGTTGATCCTTAACAAGAGTTATCGGCTCTCGTGGGTTAGCTCATTCGGATCCTGGTTGTTTGATGTTCGTATGAAAGCTATCGTCCTTCTTATTGACGAGTAGAAATGGGGTTACCCAAAAAGGGAATTTTGGTCTGTTATCTTCCTTCTCCATCAACCTCTGAGGTTACACTGCCAATCCTTGCATCTCCGAAGGTGTAAGTCGCTAAGGTGCAGCGACTACAGGCGCGGTGTCTGGAATTAAATCGATGCGAGATTTGACTAATCGTTGAGGAGATACTCCTGGTAAGCCTTCGGGAAGGACTTCAGGGTATTTCCCTATTACGGGAATACCTTCGAGTTTTAGTTCTTTGGCTCCCGTGTCCCTGATATGAGCCAAGAAAACAACACCTCATTTGCGCAACAACATTCGTGCCTTCCCGCCCATAGTAATTTGTAGGGACGCATCCTACTCCACGAGTCATGATCGTTTCTTCGTTTGCCATCGGGATGCGGTTATCACTCTCCGCTCAATCACTTGATATCTAATCCATCCAGGTTACCTCGTCGAAGTTTCCAACTCGACTTGCAGCAGATCAAGTGTAAATTTATGCTCTCCGGTTTTTATCCTGCCGTTTTTAGTTGCTGCGTTGGCTTCCACTAGCTTTACCTAGCTAGTTCCATCGGGTGCGAGTTATCTAACTTACTTGCTACTAACCCAAGTATACTCTCAATCTCTAAAGATGCTAGGCTTAAAATTTGCAATAGTATCTGGCAATACAAATGCATAATGTTGAGTAATATGGAACGTACCAATACTTGAATTCCTGGCGTGGCTCCCTAGCTCCGGTGTTGAGCTTTCATTCTTATGTCTGATCGTTTTTAGGGCAATATCTTCTGAGGTGCTTTTTGCTCCCACAGTTAAAACAACTTTGTGCACGTTTCTGTTTGTCACCTGTTCTGCCCTGATTTTCGTCATTGTTGTTGTTTCCTCCGTGATTCTCACTACCATCTTGGCCTCCATTTCTACCTTCAGTACCTTGCCTACAAGTTTCCTTGGGATGCCCCCTCTTGCCACAGTTATCACATTTTCCATATTTACATCGCCCTACATGATAACGTAAACAATTGTCGCACATAGGTAAGATACCCTTGTAATCCTTCCCCTTTTTGGCCTTCTTTTTGTTATTTGCCCGAGTAACCTTCTTGAAATTTGCAAGCTTTCTCTTGTTATCTCCAGATGGCTCTACAGAAGTCTCCTTTTTCTCTTCCTAAGTGGAGAATTTGTTCATCCTGGCTGCTTCTTCAGCTAAGGCCACACTTAGATTGATGACCTCAGCGATCGTTGCAGGCTTTGATGTCGCCACCATGCTCATGATTTGGGGTGCCAATCCCCAATTGAAACACTCAATCTTCTTAATCTCTGAATCTACCATGTAGGGAACAATACGCGATAGAACTTGGAACTTCTCCACGTACTCAGCTATTTTTGAACCTTCCATCTTCAAGTTCCAGAACTCAGTTTCCACCTCCTGGCTTCCTGTTCTTGAACAGTACTTTTTATGCATTAGCTCTTCCAGCTTGTCCCATGATAAAGCATAAGCGGCAGCCTCGCCCATCATCTGAACCTGGAGTTTCCACCATGACAGAGCCCCATCTTGGAATTGTCTGGAAATGTACGTGACCTGATGCTCTGTGGCACATTTGCTTTCGCGCAAAACAGAATCCGTCTTCTCAACCCAGCGCACGAAGGCTACGGCACCCCCTGTGCCGTCGAAATGTAGGGGCTGGCAGCTCAAGAACTGCTCGTAGGTGCAGCCATTGGGGGAGTTATTTCCTGAGGTACCTCCACTGCAATCGGAGCGAAGGGCCTCGTACCGTGCGATGGCCTGTAAGAGGCGCTCTTGCATTTCTGCCCCTGTTGTCGGTAGAGGATTGTTGATGTTGGTGTTCCCTTGAGTCGACATCTTCCTAGAAGGAGGGTATTTAGGTCAGGTCTTGTTAAGGACACGAGCACACAAGTCTCTATTTAACAAATAAGACCTCAAAGGTGTATTACATATATGTATATATGCAGTCGTTATAACAATTAATCACATATCACCATAATTATAACACAACTTGTAAATAGAACGTAGCAAGTAAGCATGTAGCATTATAGTTATAGCACAAATATCCAGATCATCAACGTGCTTAGTGAGAACATAGCGACTGAGGTTTTCATTAGTTATTAGTCATAAGTATGGTCGCATTATTTAAAGATGATTGGCTTCTCATTATTCCCTGGCTACCATTGTGTTGTCTTCCAAAGTGTATCACATTAACAGGAATACAGGGTCACCCTACCCTTGTCCATTAAATATGTTAGTGTATCAAAATTTCGTAGTCAGATGTGGTCTTCAAAAGTCTCCACAATCTCGGCTTATCATTAGTGTTTTTATCAAAGTGTAATGCAATCCGCATGAATCCAGAAACCAACTATACTAGTGACTGAGGTAGAGGAGGAAAAGAAAGTAAACCGTTAACACGCGTGGACTTCCTCCTCGGGCTTGTGTATACGTCGAAGTAATTATCTGCTCTGCCGTTTGATAATAAAGAAATGAGCATCAGAAACATAAACTCTTCAGAAAATATGCTGTCTGTGATGTAAACACTTAAATCATGTATTCAGTTGTGAAATGTTATGCATTTGGAGTTGCCAAATGTGGTGTCAGCTCGACCTCCAACATTCCGCGACTCATATCCTCAAACTGTAGCTCATGTTACAGGAGCAACTCATCTCGTGTGTGACCTCCATTATGTGAGGATCTAACATTAGCGTAGTGTATGATAAGAACCATCAAAATGGCTCATCCAGTGCCATAGAGGTGAAAGTAGCCAACGGTGCGGTCTGTGAGGTCGTAGAAAATGTTGCTGTAGCCGATGGGATCGTTACGCGGGTGCTGATCTGGAGTACCTTCTCGGGGTGCGGGTATATCTTGAAGGAAAGCGTTAGGCATCTTGGCGCCATGGTCGTCGGTCTTCACAAGAGCAACATCAGCGGGTGAAGGTGCAGGTGCAAACGTCTCAACTGATAGGAAGATCATTGGGTGTAGGTACTGGGTCGGGTATAAGGGATGCAATGCCTGGTAAACCAAAAGAAACAGGGTCATGATCAAGTAAAGGTGCAGGTTTAGCAAGTGCAACATCAAGCTGACCCAAAAGGTGCAGAAGCTGGCTCAGGAGCAGGCTCTGGGTCGTGTAACGGTGTGGTGCCTCGAGCAAGTGATAGTGCAACAGTCGTAATGGCATCGTCGTCTGTGTCAGTAGTAGAAAGTTGTAATCTGGCCATCTATAAGGCTGTAAATGTCACAGACTCAAAGGAGTCTGAAATCGAATATATGCTGGAATCAGAGGGTAGCTTGACAACACGGGTCTCAAAAGTGAAATTTGTAACGACGTTCTCGTCTAACTTTCCATCATCATGGGTGTTATCGGAAGGACCATCAATATCGCGTCAATATCGTTATCAATTGTTCGTCGAGTAACTAACCTTCGGAAGGAATGTCCACAAGAGGCGCATTGTCGGGGATCGGAGCCATGGTGTGCTTGCTTACCAACGGGATGACCAGTAATGAAGTGGTCATGGGCCGAAACATGAATGACAGAGGGATCTTCGTCAAGAAAGCCATCGACATGGGTAAATCATCGCCAAAGTCTGGCAGCGCGGACGGTTGGAAGTCGTCATCGTCCTTGGTCAGCATGTCAGGGTCACTCTCAATGTCTATCGTAAACATCTCTGGCGTAGGTACAGTCTCATCGTCTATGGCAGTGGCCATAGGGTCGTTGTCATCTGACAATTCGTTCCCTGAGGAAGGTGACGTGTGTGCCGGTATATAGTAGTCATAGCATGCATATTTACAGTACTCTTTAACACTTTGTGTATTGCAAATAAAGACAATTCATAATGTAATCATGTATCCACATATTCGTCCTAGTCTTCCCAGACTATCCCACCCAGTCTCTCAGACTAAACTCCCTAGTCTCTCAGACTAATTCCCTGATCTCTAATACCAACTCCCTGGTCTCTAAGACCAACCTTCCCAGCCTCTAAGACTAAATCTCTGGTCTCTAAGACGAACTCCCAGTCTCTAAGACTAATTCCCTGGTCTCTAAGACCAACCTCCCAGTCTCTAAGACTAAATCCCTAGTCTCTAAGACCAACTCCCAGTCTCTAACACTAATTCCCTGGTCTCTAAGACCAACCTCCCAGTCTCTAAGACTAAATCCCTGGTCTCTAAGACCAACCTCCCAGTCTCTAAGAGTAATTATCCCCAGCCTCTAAGGCTGATCCTCCCTCAGCCTCTAAGGCTGAACCTCCCTCAGTCTCTAAGACTGAATTATAAACATACTCTTGTGAAATGTGTATTTGTGCCTTTTATTTGTAAAAATATTTGTTCCCTGGATCTGGACGTTTAGTGTATGCAATGTAAAAATGTTTGAAAATGTTTTCGTGAGAGCCCTGATGATCATAGTCTAGACTCGAGAAGGAATCCTAGTTCGCTATGATCGAGGCTCTGATACCAAGCTGTCACACCCTGACTTTTGCGGAAGCGTGGGTTATTGGTGTGACTTCTTAATACCATAGTAATCAATCATAACCATGCTATATGATAAAAACATGAGATGTTCATCCATAAATAGAGTTTAGGAAAAAAAATACCATATTATACTTGTCTTAAAACATCAATTCCAAAATAAGTTACAAACCATGACTTGTTTAAATGAGTTCATAAAAACTTAGCAGAGATCTTAAACAAAGCTAGGTTTAGAGATATGTAACTCGTCCAGGTAGGGGTTACACCTTCTAAACCCTACGACCCTGAATGACTTCTTTATTCAAACGCAGCTTGAAAATACGTGCATACCGTGCTAGATCCATTAGTTTCCTGAAATACATGTAGTTTGAAAAATCAACAAAAGTTGAGCGAGTTCATGTGTAAGTGAGTATGTATAAACCTTTAAAATGTATGTATAAGTAAAAGTCCCTGGTATGTAGCAATTAAGGAAAAACTGATCACCAATGGGTTGCAAAGCCAATGGTATGTGTGAAATGATGCAGGAAGACTCAAACCTAGCAAATTTGTCTCCGGTATGATGACATAGTCACCACTATGGGCCGCCCCGGCCTCATGGGTGTGGGCTCGCTACACCCAAATAGATCTATCACTCATGTCCCTTGGTCCTACAATGAGGATTAATGGCCTTAAGTGTTGTGCCCACCACTCACATGATCGCGTAGTAAAAACCCTCCTTAAGCTAACCATACCATATAAATAAATGTCTGTAAATGTCTGTAATAATTGTAACATATATTTCACCCCCGAAGTATAAAACTGAAAATAGTTAAGAGAAAAGGGGGACATGAACTCACTGTATTGCGTCTTCGGTACTCGTAACCCAAACTCCTCAGCAAACACGACTACCTACAATGGTCTAACGTCTATTAGACGAACGGGTCGTGCCTTGTCTTAGTATTGATTAGTGCCTTTGAGTTACGTTTAAAGTGTCTTCAATATTTAAGTAATAATACTTCTCATACTTGTGTATTCGTATTTCCTTCCCAAGGATGGGATATTTTACATATGTTTGTTCGTATTGGAATTATATTTTTAAGTCCCATTTTAGAGAATACATATTTAACCATATTTCTGTATAAAACCAACCTCCGATACTTTGTATTTCGTTATAAAAATTATGGCGAGTTTTATGCTTGAAAAACATAGTCTATAATATACTAGTGAACACTTGTCCAGAAAATATTTACTAAGTGTTAGGATTTTCGGAAAATTTCGCCATAGTCTCCTTCGTAAATGGAGGCGTCCATGCTTAATAGCATATCATTTTCTTTCACATATATCCCGTAGAATGTTCTCACATAGCCAACCCGACAATCTTACATGCAATATACCACTTATGTCATTTCAGCTTTATTAATCAAAACTGTACTGTTTTCGAGAATTTTTATAAAATAGTTAACCTTCTCCAAAAATTCCGAAATTTTTACAGAATGTCATATACGTTCCAAATTTTATTGTGTAAAAATTTCGGGGTCCAGTTCTTTACCAATATTTTATAGAAATTTATTTACCCGACTGAAATCAGATTTGTCACTTTCTACTTGCAGTCTACGGAATAATTCACTAAAAATTAGTCGTACGTCCGATTGACGAAATTCCAGTGGGAGAATTACGGAGACAACAGTGACCATCTACAGTAAAAATTCCATGAGCTAATTCTACTCAGTTTTTAAGTTATGACTCCAAATACAACACACTTTTTCAGCAGTAAAATCGCTGCTTGAGCTGCTGTCCAAAAACAGTTCTTTAAAAAATAGTAAACGACCTCGAAAAATTACGATTCTAGTGCCATTTGATCCGTTTTTCGAAACAACATAATTAAGGCTTAAGAAAATCAGTTTTTCGATTTATAAAGATCCAGTTACAGCCTGTTGAAGTTGGCTGAAAATACTAATCAACCTGCTTTTTAGGGTGTAAATGTTACTAAAACGCATCAACAATAGTTCTAACAACGGGTTTATCGAGAAATCAATGCTCAAACAACATGCATGCTTATACCAACATAATCCAACCAGATTTTATCATTATATAAGTTCATTTTTAGGTTCCTTGTTCATTTTCTCTTTGTGTTCTTATTTTAAGCTTCAAATAACAATGTTTCGAACAATCAACGTAGAAATGATTCGTGAGCTAGATCGAAGACTTACTACTAGCACAAGGGCTAGAGATGAACCTTGTGAACAAGAAATGATGATGAAAATGGCGTGAGAATGCAAGGGGTGATGTTTCTTCAAGACTCCAAGCTCCAAGCTTCACAAGGTTCCTTCTATCACTTGTTTTGGACTTGAAAATGGATCAAATGAGTGAGTGTTGTGGTGATGGTGGTGGTGGCGGATATATGCAGCCAAGAGAGAGAGAGAGAAAGAGTGAGAAAAAATGGTGGGGTGAACTAGTTGGTGAAGATGAAATGATGGAATAAATCTCTAGCCCATCCTATTAGTAATGATGGTGATTTCTTGGCAAGTGGAGTGAATCAAAAGGGTCCAATCACCATAAAAGGGAATATTTTATGTTGGGATTTTGTGATGATGGGGTGGGTCTCCCATGTGAGCAGAGAATTAGTGAGGGGGGGGGGGGTAATTGTAAATTTTTATTGTTAGTAGGTAAATAATTAGGAGGTTACGGGTATTTTCTAGAATAGTGAGTGTATGTCATGTTTCTATAGTGTGTGGGGATTTTTGTGACCATGATTACTTAAGAATAATAAAATAATGTTTCTGACAAAATTTTGGTGTCCCGGGTAATGTCCGGTTGCTCAGTTACGTATCGTTCCGTGAAAGTGTTAAATTGTACGGCAACGTGTCTTTTATGCATCTTTTTGTAACGAAATTAATTCCAACACTTAGGAAAGCGTTCAGGACCATTTAGTAAATTTTCTGAATAATACAAGTATGTTAAAATGAGTTTTAGGCACTTTCCGGCACTCAAACTATCACTTAGTGACACAGTCTTATGGTCCTCACTTCCCTACACCCATACTAGTGTAGTACTTTGTCCCTGGCTCATACTGGCCTCAATATAGTGTCTGTCTATGTGCTGGCATTGTCAGCACGTGTCTGAGTTATCCGCTCACTGTGCTAACTGTGCTTTGTGCATCAGGTTTGTCACTAAGACTCTGTATGAATTAAATGGAGCGACTGTATGTAAAGTGATGCACATGTATGTATGTAACATAAATCAGTAAGCAGTTTAAGGCGTCATTTGTAATCAAGCACAGTCATTAAGCACATAATCAAAATTAATTAATTTGTACAGTACCTGTAATTGTGAGGGTTGTCACAGGTACTTGACATGATAAATCTGAGTTAAATAAACGATAACCTGCTGCAAGTGATGTTAAATGTCGTTGTTAATCACTAAACATGTTAACGGAACAAATAGAACTTGCGTTAGAGCGCTATAAGCTGAAAACAGCTTCTGTCCAAACATTTACAGCCAACTTCAGTTGGCTGTAAACAGGTCAATATTTATCGAAAAATTGATTTTCTTGAGTCTATAACGTGTTATTTCGAAAATCGCTTCAAATAGCACTGGAATCATATTTTTTTGAGGTCGTTTACTATTTTTAAAGGTCCGTTTTGTACAGCAACAAAAGCTGCGTTTTTACTACAGAAAATGTATGTGATGTTTTTCGTCATAACTTGAAATCTATGTAGAATTAGCTCATGAAATTTATACTGTAGATGACCACTGATATCCTTGTATTCCTACAACTGGAATTTCATCAATTGGACTTACGAAGAATTTTAAATGAATTATTCCGTGGACTACAGTTAGAAAGTGACGAATCTGATTACAGTCCGTTAAATGATTTTTTATAAAATATTGGTAATAAATTGGATCCTGATATTTTTACACAGTAATATATGGATTGTTTAGAACATTCTGTAAAATTTTGGGAATTTTTGGAATAAGTTAACTATTTTATTAAAATACTCGAAAACAGTCCAGTTTTGAATGTTTAAGCTGAGATAATATAACTAGTGATTTGCATGTCTAAATGTCGGTTATGTTATCCGATAATGATCGAACGTGTTTTATGTCAATGAAAGTGTTATGTGCAGTATCGTGTGCTTGCTCTTGAGTAGCTATAGGCGGAATGTTTATATGGGCGTGAACTGTTATAGTGTGTACATGTTATGTGGTAGATACGTGTAGGAACTTTGTGCTCCATTAGCAACCACTAAATGACTAACTGGTAATCATATTAGGACGTGATTGACCGACCTTGACTGCTAGCTATTTTGAAGAGTCAAACCGAGCAACCAAAGGTGAGTTCACACTTTCTACAAGGCATGGGATTCCCGGTGGTTTGGGAATAGGTTAAGAAACTAAAATGGAACCTACATATCCTCCTTGGGTAGGATATGTACCGCCATCCTCCATAGGTAGGATGCCAATATTAATCCTGCGTATTCTCCTTGGGTAGAATACGTACGTTCGTCCTCCTTGGGTAGGACAACAACCTTAAACTACTAGCCAAAACTCTATCACCTAAGTCCCTCATTTTATATCGACTTAATCGCCGAGGCCGATGGCGAGCGGGTCATTAGTTAATAGCGCTATTAGGTTTGACAAACCTCACACCGTGCCGGTAGGACGGGCGTGTACTAATGGATCATGGCAAACAGTCAATGATGATAGACATTGACTTAGGGCACAACTTACTTTCGTCAGTTGTCGATATGGTAACGGTCTAGTGGTTCACATGGGGAAGCCCCCACTGGTTATGGTTTGGGAAAGAAGGAATTGGTTAATCATATTTTCAACTATGGGGTAACCCCCACGGCAAGTAAGCCAGCTAAAGACAAACCTTGTTTTCGAAAAACAACTTAAAACAAACAACCAACGGTGAACTCGCTCAACTTTATTGTTGACTCCTTGTTACATGCCTTGCAGGTCGTTAGGTATCTATGGAGCTTGCACATGGAGGCGTGGTTGTTGTGGGACATGGGCTGTCGAGTCCCATGTTAAACATTTAAACTTATGAACTTATTACTTATGTTTTGGGTTTTACCTTTAATGCTTCCTTTATTTAATTTGAACTTGGTTAACTAGCTTTCGATCACCAATTATATTGTGTGGTTGGGTTTTAACTATCTTAAATACATTGTTCAATATGATTGGTGGCTTGATCCTGGTCATGTCACGCCTCCAAGCGGTGATACTCCGCATGGTGGGTTTTGGGGGTGTGACACTATTCGATCTCCCGATTTAGGTCCGTTTATTTACATAGTTAACTATATTAGGTGCCGTCTGATTTCCGTGATCCATCTAGCTTTGCTTGGTTGTTATTCAAGACTTCTAAGCACCCTCAGGTGAGTACACAGACCCCTCTTTTACTATTTTCAAACTGTTTTGGGGTGGAACACATGTGCCTAGTTGTTACTTTCATGCTTTCCATGTTTTCATATCATATACTTGCTATGTTCATTAGTACACTATTAGTACATGATTTCATTATGTTTTGCTATGTATGTTCACTTAACATGCTAGCCCATTGTTTTACATTTTGAACTGTTCGAACCAATTGTAACCATTTGATGTTTGTGAACCATTGGTAATCATTTGATATATGTAAACCATTTGTAGCCATTTGATTGATGTGAAACATTTGTAACCATTTGTTATATGTGAACTATTTGTAACCATTTGATATATGTGAACCATTTGTAACCATTTGATATATGTGAACCATTTGTAATTGTCTGAACCATTGGGTTAGGGAAGTGATTAGGTAACGGGGCGAGTGTAATGTGTTAAAAGCATGGTGGATACGCCGCTGGTACTTCCTATATATAAGTGCTTTTAACACATTATATATCGTTGCGTTATCTAGATCACTTGGGTAAACGATTTTGAAACAATGTCACACAATGATGTTTTCTGAATAATAACTATACGAGTTTTATTAACAAGTTTCTACGAGATATTTTACAATTTGATTTCATAAAACAAATGTTTTGGAGTTAAGAATCATGGCTACGAGATTTTATAAATCATATCCAACTTGATTTTAGTTGGTTAATTATGTCGCAATACTATACTTTTCAAAATAAGGTTTTTAAATAAGTATTGCAACATGTAAAACGAGCCATGAATCTGACACTCACATAAAGCCTATGTACTCGCCGACATTTTTATGCTAACGTATTTTCACATGTATTTCAGGTACCCTAGTTGATGATATTTGATGATGATATTGATGCATGCTCACATAGGAACGGATGGGGCCTTAGCGACTTAATAACAATAAAAGTCTATTTGTTCATGTTTTGTTTCTAATTCTAATGTAATGTAATACATTTAATTAAATAAAACGAAACTGTTTAATCCATGGTTGTGAAACAATGATTCTGTTACAACACTCCCCGACGTTTCCACCACGTTTTGTTGTTTTACGTGGTCGGGGTGTGACAGTCTAAGCGGTTGTCAAGACCGCTTGACTTACGATCCTAAACAAGCACTAGACTAAAAGTGACGAGTTAAACATATTAAAACCTGTTTAACTAAGTTAGAAAACAGGTTTGGTTTCAAAACAAAGTGTTTTGATACCCTAAAATAGCTTCGTCATAAAATACGTATAAACACGTATTTTGACCGAAGCTTTGACTCGTCACTTCGACTAATCGACTTGGTAATCAGTAGGTATAGTCACAAGGGACTATAACCATCGTGATTACACTCACGTTGCAAAGTTCGATTGAACTTTGACTTGACCAAATCGTGGTCAAAGCAAAACGTCAAAAACTGTTTGACTTTCACGCTTGAAAATCATAAAAAGCATGAAAGAGGCTTACAAAAGGTCCAAAGCTTGAAGATAGAACAAGAAAACTAGAAGATTGAAGCCTTCAACCAGAGGGATAGCTTCAATGATCAGAATTAAAAGGAAATGATCAGGTTGGTTTATGAAATTGTTGGGTTTATATAGATTTTCAACAACCGTTAAGATCGATCCTCGTAATTTGAGATTTGATCTTGGCAATCCATGTGTTGCACATTGTTTTGAATACTATGGGACCTCAAATACCAGCTCCATGTATTGCAAAACAAATGGTAGAAATCAATGGAATCAGCTGCTGAATGCAAAAACAATGAATCTGACCAGATCAGTCTCTGGCGCCCTGCGAGAGGCATGTCGCGCCCCGCCAGAGACCAAAATGGCAGAATTTCAGAAACGGTCCCTGCATGCCCAAAACTTTGATTTTGATGCATTTAAGGCCCGTTAACCTATTTCAAGGCTCTACAATGAAGTTAAAACATAGGGAACTTTAAATATGCTTGAAAACATCTCGGATCTCGGTTCGTTTGGTCGTACGGTTGCGTTGTTCGGTTAATTACGACGGAAGTCGTAACGGATGCGAAATCGATCCAAATTACGCGACGAGTGGTATTTTTGCATTCCAATCACCAAAATAAAATATTTTAATGATTACAAAATTTTTTGGATGCTCGGATATGTTCAGAACGTAAGATATGCGCGTAAATGCAAACTTATGCACTTTTTGACGCTTTTAGTCCCTATTGATCAAATAAGAACTTTTTTCGCATAACGAACCTCTCAAAGCCTATTTCTAAGCTATGTAAAGGATATTTTGGGTATGTTTAGCTTATGATCAAGTTCCAGAATGTTCGTTGCCATACGAATCAGTATACGTTCGCAGTTTGACGTAAATAGTCTATGCGATCGAATAAACTTGTTTTTGACACACGCAAGCCTAACTTATTTGTAAGTTATATAAAAGTTATTTAAGGTATGTTAAGCCTATGTCACTGTTCCGGAGTGTGTGTCGCATTAAACTAATTACGTTTACATACTAGTTTGCGTATAACTTTCCAGAAAGCGATTTAAAGCTTGAAATCGAACTAGAATCAAAACGTGAAATTGTCAAACGCAAATTAACAACTTTTGAGACCAAAACACATTGTTTCTTTGATAAAAGATATTGTTCTACATCGTACGGTGTTTATGGAGCACAAATGTCACAGAGGTAGGAAGATAAATCTTCCATTTTAAGACCTCTTTTGTATCACAAATGCACAAGTTGTCACAAGACAACAAGGATGATCATGAATGTTCAATAAGGAATTGAAATAAACTAACTAACTAACTAAGAAGAAAACATCAAGTGATGTGTGGATTTGTAAGTAGGATAGCCCAAGCTATCCAAATAATCACACATATTCAAGTTCAAGAGTTGTTCATCACTTGTGGGTTAAACCCCTTTTAAAACAGTTTGAGGCTTAAAACCTCTGGATTCGTATGTTACAACTTTGTTTTTAAGCACACATAATTATAGTCTTGATTGGTGGCATAAGGACATAGGAATGTATAGAGAAAATATAAGTTCATGTATGTTTAGTAAATTTTCCTTCCAAAACAGAAAGTTGGACCTCATTTTAGTGATGTTTCACCATGGTTTTCCATAGAAAACCTTGTGAGAACAATTCTAGAGGTGTTCCACACTTTGTAGAGAAAGAAGAAGTGAAAAAGATGGAAGAAAGGTGAAGAAAAGTGCTCATTTAGCACTTAGAAGAATCTGTCCAAAACTTGCATTTTCAGATGAGATTAGAGTGTTCTGAGTGAGGTTAGGTGAGTGTTTATTGAGGTTTAGAAGCCCATTGGTGAAGAATGGAGGTGGAGGTTGGAGCCATAAATACAAGATTCAAAATTTATATTTTAGGGTGGAGGTTGGAGCCAAAAATGCAGATTCAAAACGTGGGTTTTAGGGGAGGTTTGTATTTTTGTCACAAATTGTCACACCCCGACCACGTAAGACAACAAAACGTGGCAGAAATGTCGGAGAGTGTTGTAACAAAATCATTGTTTCAAAACACACGGAAATTTGAAGTTTCGTTTTATTAAACATTTACATCATCTTGAAATCTAAACAAACAAGTTAAACATAATCTATCATTGTTATTAAGTCACTAAGTCCTCGTCCCGTCCTATGTGAGCATGCATCCTAGCAATCAACATCATTCAACAACACCTAAAACATATGTAAAAACAAAGTCAGCAAAGAAATGCTGTTGAGCACATAGGTTTATGAGAGTGTCGGATTCATGGCTAGTTTACATGTTGCAATACTTAATTAAAAACCTTGTTTTGAAAAGTATAGTATTGCGACATAATTAACCAACTCAAATCAAGTTGGTTATAATTTATAAAATCTCGTAGCCATGATTCTTAACCCCAAAACATTTATTTAATTAAATCAAAATGTAAAACATCTCGTAAAAACTCGTTAATAAAACTCGTATATAAAACTCGTATGGTTTATATTATTTAGAAAACATCATTGTGTGACATCATTTCGGAATCGTTTACCCAAGTGAACTAAATAACGCCATGGCATGTAATATGATGAAAACACTTATATATAAGAAGTACCAGTGACGTATCTACCATGTTTTCATCACATTACACCCGTCCCGTTATCTAAACACTACCCAAAAACCAATCGTTTACCCAAATTGTTTAACTCGTTAAAAATCGCTTTAGTCGTTTAAATCATTCTGGTTTTAAATTGTGAAAACTACTTTTGGTCGCCTCGCTAATAACATTCAAACCTTCGTGACTCGACTATCTCACTTCTCGCATTAACAAACCACCAAAGGGTAAGTTAACTATCATCAGATTCAGTCGTTACCCACAACCCCCACACATAACCATGGGTGCAGTCTGATAACGGGATTTGTCATATCCTATGGTACCATAACCTAATACTGGTTGGCTTGATCAATGCTAATGAATGTCATTCGTTATGTAATTACAACCAACAAGTTCGTTCACTTTATTGAAATCGTTATTAATTCAATATAAACCATTTTAATCGTTTTTGAAAACCATCGTTAAAACATCGAAATCATTTAACACATATGAATCACCCCAAAACAATCGAAAACAGTAAAATAGGGGAACTATGTACTCACTTGAGAATGCTTAGAAGTCTTGAATAACAACCAAGCAAAGGTAGAGGGAACACGAAATCAATCGGCACCTAATATAAGTAACTATGTAAATAAACCAAATGAGTATTGGAACTCATATGATATGGTTTAACATGGCCTACATACTAAATCGAAACCTAACCTAAGTGCTTATGACCCATTACGACTCGTTTAGGTAGCATACGCTACTTTAACGCATCGTTCGCGTAAAACGCGTTTGGACCGCCTAACTAGTCCTATGACAAGTATTATATGCCTTAACATGTCTAATAATGTTACCTAATCAGTTTAGATGTGAAAATTTAAGTTACATATACTTAAAATGAATTTATGCGTAAAAAGGGCATTTTGGTCATTTTCTTAAGGCATATAAATTACCTATCATACAACTAACTAAACGTAGTGACTATAAGGTATAACCTCAGAAGTTTATTCCCTATACAACTATGGTCACAAAACATGTTTGATCGGATCCTAATGATTGGCCAAACAGGTCGGGTTCGAAAGTCTAAACGGTTGTTTAGACCGCTTATCTTACGACCCTATATAAGCACTAAACCTAAAGTGACTAGTTAAACATGTTAATACATGTTTAACGAAGTTAGAAAACAAGTTTGATATAAAAAACGGTTTTGATACCCAACAATAGTTTGGTTACAAAATACGCATAGGCACGTATTTTGGCCGAAACTATGACTCGTCACTACACCTAATCAACGTGGTAATCAGTAGGTATAGTCACTAGGGACTATAACCATCATGATTACGCTCACGTTGCGAAGTTCAAATGAACTTCGTGTTGACCAAAGGCTGGTCAAAGCAGAAAGTCAAACACTATTTGACTTTTACGCATAAAAGCACGAAAGAAACTTACAACGGGTCCAAGCTAGGAATAACTTGATCTAAATACTCAGGTATGAAGCATAACGCTTCAACTTAGAGCATAAAATTAGATCAAGGTGTGAGGAAAATGGAATGGGAGCTTGGGTCTTTATAGATTTCGGAGAACCGTTAGGATCGTTTCTCGCATTTCGTGCCTTGATCTTGGCCCTCCACTTGGGCACATGGTTTTCAAAACCATCGGAATACATAAAACCATCAAATTCCATCCCATAGAGTGAAAAACCTTGGGTTAAAACCATCAAAACCTCAAAAATGGACCAACTTCAATGTATCTGCCAGAAATTTCAAAAATGGTGCCTTCACTTGTAAAACTTGATTTTTTGGCACTTTTAAGCCCCGTTAACCCCATTTCAAGGCTCTAAAATGAGGTTAAAGTATAGGGAACTTGAAATGTGCTCAAAAATATCTCGGATGTCGGTTCGTTTGGTCGTACGGTTGCGTTGTTCGGTTAATTACGACGGAAATCGTAATGAACGCAAAAACGATCCAAATTACGCGACGAATGGAATTTTGTCATTCTAATCACTAAAATAAAATATTTTAATGATTACATATATTTTTGGATGTCCGGATATATTCAGAACGTAAGATATGCGCGAAAAATGCAAACTTATGCACTTTTTGACGCTTTTAGTCCCTATTGATCAATAAGTTTATTTTTGCGCATCAAAACACCTCAAAGCCTATTTCTAAGCTATGTAAGGGATATTTAGGGCATGTTTAACTTATGATCATGTTCCAGAAGGTTAGTTACAGGATGAATCGGCATACTTTCGCAGTTTGTCGTATTTAGTCCCTGTAAGCGAATAAACTTGATTTCGACACACCAAACCACCCAAAACTTATTTCTAAGTTAGGTAAAGGTTATTTAAGGTATGTTAAGCCTATGTAACTATTCCGGAGTGTTTGTCGCATTATACTGACTGCGTTTACGCATCAGTTTGCATATAACCTTCCAGAAAGCGATTTAAAGCTTGAAATCGAACAAGAATTGATATGTGCAAATGATACACATATTTATACAAATCCCAAGTATGAAACACAACATTTCATTGATTTGGTATTTGTTCGATGTCCGTGGAGGCACAGATGTCATAGTCTCCCCTACTTCAGGAAATTTCGTCCCGAAATTTAGTTAGAGGAAACTTGTGAGAGCTCGAAACATGAAGTCAAAAAGATAAAACAACACTGGTTAGGGTTCTGAACTTCTAGTAACTTTAAATAACATTATGCTTGCAATGTAAGTGGGACACTTATATACAAGTATATGAAGCGCCATTGGTGCGTCCACCGTACCTCCATTACATTGTTCACGTTTCGTTATTGTTGTCACTATTGGTTCTTACACATGATAAATCTTATTGTGGTTTCCGTGCACTGAATGTTTATAATTATGTACGCGACTATAATTACGTAATTCCTTGCATAGTCTACACAGTGCATTTGATAATGTGTAGGGGAAAACCAAATGAACGAACCTGTGATGAGTGTGACTGGACCACCATAGGGTCTTTTCAGCTGTATCATCACATGCTATTCTTAACCAGATTCTGAATCAATCTTTTAACTAGACCACTCAAGGGTCTCTTTTCGAATCATGGAATGGTACTATATAACCCAAGGGTCTTAACTACCACGTAGAAGCCCATTAAGGATTTAAGGTGGTACCTTTTGAATATCCTACTATGAATCCCTCGTATGAAGATATGGAAGATTCTATGAGGATTTGGATAACGAAAATCGGATCACACAAAAAAGATAAAGGAGAACACATAAACACATAATCACATAATCTCATAATTGTTTAATTTGACCTTTAATTTGTTATCTTTGGACACGGGTATTTAAAGCACACCAGGAATCTAATCCGTGGATTTCATTTGGCACTTTAAACATTTTCAAGAATCTAACTATGAAGATAGGAAGATCTTAATAGGAATTCGGTTTTGTCCTTATTGAATCGTAATGTACGTATTAAAGCATACATTGAATTCAATTAAGGACTCTGATTTGAGCGATAATCATCCACAAGGATCCTTAAAATAGGGCAACCCATCACCTTTTGTTTCGAGTTTAAGCTCGAGTTGAAGTGGTAGCTCATATTTCAATAAGCCTTCGTTTACACAAGATCGTTGTGCTTGAAGGACACGAAATTGAATATCAGATAGAGTTTGAACAGAATGAAGCTTGACTCTCTCCTTTCGACTAAGCGCATCGGCTACGATATTCGCCTTACTAGGAAGGTAGCGAATCTTGCAATCGTAATCGTTCAAGAGCTCAACCCATTGTCATTGCCTCATGTTCTGCTCCTTCTGATTAAGAATGTGCTGGAGACTTTTGTGGTCTTGTGAAAACCACACACTTCGTTCCATAGAGGTAGTGTCTCCTGATTTTGAGAGCAAATACCACAGCACCTAACTCAAGATCATGAGTTGTGTAGTTCTTTTCGTGAACTTTCAACTGTCTTTACGCATATGCTATGACTTTACCTCATTGCATAAGAACACAACCAATGCCTAAATTCGATGCGTCATAAAAGACAATGAAATCATCGTTTCCATTGGGCAAGGACAAAACAAGAGCATCACATAGCTTCCGTTTCAGCGTTTGGAACGCTTCTTCTTGCTTAGATCCCCACTCCAAAGGCTTATTCTTCTGAGTCAAAGCAGTTAGTGCCACCGCGATCTTCAAGAAGTTCGAAATAAAACGATGATAATAACCAGCGAGACCAAGAAAAGAACGAATTTCTATAGGTGTCGTTGGTGTATTCCAATCCTTAATTGCAGCAAACTTGGATGGATCCACATGAATACCCTGCTCGTTGACTATATGACCCAAAAACTGAACTTCTTTAAGCCAGAATTCACACTTGGAGAATTTAGCAAAAAGTTGTTCCTTCTTCAGGAGTTCCAGGGTCAAACGAAGGTGTTGCTCGTGATTGGCTCGAGACTTCGATTAAACAAGAATATCGTCTATGAACACAATGATGAATTTGTCTAAATAAGGTTTACAGAACCTATTCATTAAATCCATGAAAATGGCTGGAACATTCATTATACCAAAAGGCATGATGGTGAACTCGTAGTGTCCATATCTCGTGCAGAATGCAGTTTTGGGAATTTCTTCTTCGAGAACACAAAGTTGATGATACCCAGAACGCAGACCGATCTTGGAAAAACAGGTAGCACCTTGCAGCTGATCAAAGAGATCATCGATTCGAGGTAGGGGATATCGATTCTTGATGGTAAGCTTATTAAGCTCACGATAATCGATACACATTCGAAAAGAACCATCTTTCTTCTTCACAAAGAGGACAGGAGCTCCCCAGGGCGAAAAGCTCGGTCGGATGAATCCTTTATCAGATAACTCTTGAAGCTGTTTCGATAATTCTTGCATCTTAGATGGTGCAAGATGGTAAGGTGCTTTCGCAATCGGGTTGGCATTGGGTACAAGGTCAATATGAAACTCTACTTGACGAACTGGAGGTAAACCAGGCAGTTCATCAGGAAACACCTCTGGATAATCTTGAACAATCGGAATATCCTGAATACTCTTGCTCTTGCCTTTCTCCTCGGTGACATGTACCATAAAGGCAACATATCCTTTTCGTAAATAACTTTGGGCTTTTGTACACGACATCATTTCAAACCAACAGACGGTTTCTCGCCACGAACTTCCAGAACATCGCCAGATGAAAGAGGAATACGAACAATCTTATCGAAACAAACCACCTCAGCATGATGTTCAGCTAACCAATCCATCCCTATGATAACGTCAAAACTCCCAAGTTGCATCGGTGTGAGGTCAATAGGAAAAAGGTGATTATCAAAGTTAAATTGACAGTCGCAAATAACATAATTGAGTACAAGAGGTTTACCAAAAGCAACTTCGACAGATAAGTGTTTCCTTAGTTTAGTGAAAGCAAAGGCTCAAATGATAATGAAACAAAACTCCTATTGGCACCAGAATCGAAAAGAATAGATGCAGGTTGATGGTTAATAAGGAACATGCCATTAACAAGGAACGTACTATTGACAACGAGGTTGTCAGCTCGAGCTTCGTTTGAATTTAGATTGTACGCTCGTCCACGGGCGGGATTCACATTTGTGTTTGCATTCAGATTTGCATTCGCGTTCACCAACCTTGGGCAGTTGTTGCGGAAATGACCCATTTCACCGCAGTTGTAACATGAACCAGGTGGGAATCTAGCAGCATTCCCCTGAACTTGTGCTAATTCTACGCAGTGGCAACAAAATTTTGGGAAGCCTTGTGCTTCCTCGACTTCCTTGAAGACTAGCCCTTCTTCTTTCTCTTACCTTTACCCTTGTCTTGAACGGAATAGGCTGACTGCTTCTTGTCACCCTTGCGGGTAAGTTTACCCTTCCTGACTTGAGACTTAGTCAGGGTTGCAGCCAAATCAATCCTTGACGCATAGTGACAAATCAAAGCAAATGGGTCAATATAATGTATCGCTGAAGACATGCTCGCCTATAAGTGAACACTCACCCCAAGAGTTCCCAGGTAAGAGTGACTGGTCCGATACTGCGGATTTGTATGAACACTCTAGCCTTAGACAGAAAACTCAGGGTACAGGCATTCACCCTTCCAGTTTGCACATGTTCACATTATAAGACCCAAACTTTGATGGGATTCTGAAAACTTAGAGGGTTCAAAACCTTATAGAAAATCATCCTAGAACAGATGATTGGTTTTCAAGGCGGTTTTGAAATTTGTGTTATTGTTGTGGTTGTCACCTAAGGATAAGTGACGGTATTGTTTTAAGATCTAAACACAAGAATCTTGTGTTAGGGTCCTAGGAAGGTTATAGAGTAGGTCAAAGCATTAATAATAACCTAATTCCCTATAACCATGAGCTCTGATACCAACTTTTCTGTCATGCCCCGACCACATAAGACAACAAAACGTGGCGGAAACGTCGAGGAGTGTTGTAACAGAATCATTGTTTCAAAACACACAGAAATTTGAAGTTTCGTTTTATTAAACATTAAACATTTACATCATCTTGAAATCTAAACAAACAAGTTAAACATAGTCTATCATTGTTATTAAGTCACTAAGGCCTCGTCCCGTCCTATGTGAGCATGCATCCTAGCAATCAACATCATTCAACAACACCTGAAACATATGTAAAAACAAAGTCAGCAAAGAAATGCTGGCGAGCACATAGGTTTATGAGAGTGTCGGATTCATGGCTAGTTTACATCTTGCAATACTTAATTAAAAACCTTGTTTTGAAAAGTATAGTATTGCGACGTAATTAACCAACTCAAATCAAGTTGGTTATAATTTATAAAATCTCGTAGCCATGATTCTTAACCCCAAAACATTTATTTAATTAAATCAAAATGTAAAACATCTCGTAAAAACTGGTTAATAAAACTCGTATATAAAACTCGTATGGTTTATATTATTCAGAAAACATCATTGTGTGACATCGTTTCGGAATCGTTTACCCAAGTGAACTAAATAATGCCACGACATGTAATATGATGAAAACACTTATATATAAGAAATACCAGTGGCGTATCTACCATGTTTTCATCACATTACACCCGTCCTGTTATCTAAACACTAACCAAAAACCAATCGTTTACCCAAATCGTTTAACTCGTTAAAAATCGCTTCAGTCGTTTAAATCATTCTCGTTTTAAATTGTGAAAACTACTTTTGGTCGTCTCGCTAATAACATTCAAACCTTCGTGACTCGACTATCTCGCTTCTCGCATTAATAAACCACCAAAGGGTAAGTTAACTATCATCAGATTCAGTCGTTACCCACAACCCCCACACATAACCATGGGTGCAGTCTGATAATGGGATTTGTCATATCCTATGGTACCATAACCTAATACTGGTCGGCTTGATCAATGCTAATGAATGTCATTCGTTATGTAATTACAACCAACAAGTTCGTTCACTCTATTGAAATCGTTATTAATTTAATATAAACCATTTTAATCGTTTTTGAAAACCATCGTTAAAACATCGAAATCGTTTAACACATATGAATCACCCCAAAACAATCGAAAACAGTCAAATAGGGAAACTATGTACTCACTTGAGAATGCTTAGAAGTCTTGAATAACAACCAAGCAAAGCTAGAGGGAGCACGGAGTCAATCGGCACCTAATATAAGTAACTATGTAAATAAACCGGACCTAAATCGGATGTAAGACCCGACTTAAATAACGAGATTAAAGATACAAGATAAGCATTTAGTACTAAAATATCGAGTTTACAAAAACTTTCCTGATTAAAAGACCATATTTGATCCTAATATTCCAGTTAAAAGCAAATTATCCATTAAACATACAAAACATAACTTCAAGTGTCTACTAGATAACGTTTGAAAACACAGTTCAAGTATCTACATATTGCTAAAACAAAATAGATCAAGTGCGGAAGCTTTGTTTAGTGCGTTCGGTTCTTAATAATAGCTTGATCACCATCTGGGTTAGGTCTGTCATCTTCACCTATGGTCAAAACCATGGAAATGATTAGTTTTGACACTTTAAAAATCAAGTATAACATATTCCATGCTCAAAACATATAAAAAACGAGAAAAATTCCACGTTCCTGGGCGGTCGCGTCGCGCGAGGAAGGAGAAGAGTGGCCGTCGCGCTGCGCCACCGCCGTCGCACCGCGCCACCGCCGTCGCGCCGCGCGACGGTGGGTGTCTTCGGCCGTGGCGCGACGCCAGCATGCATTTTCGACAGACTGTTGTTATTTGGAGCTGCTAATTCAGCCCAGCACCATTTATCTTAGTTCTAAACTTTAAATCGGCATAACTCTTGACTCGGGCGTCCGTTTTAGCCGATTCTTTTTCCTACGCGACCGTAATTTAATTACGGACGCGTTTATTGATGCCATTTACATAAAATTTCAGTTTTATAGCTATTAGCCTTTAATTCGGCTCCTTGTTTATTCAACCCGTTTGTTTACAAGTTCTACAACTTGTTATATTGTCAACACATGTTTACAACCAATTTACCCCATTCCCGGGTTTACCGACTATGACGTTTCGCTTCCCTCCCAAGGGTTGCTTACGCAATAATCGTCATGCTTGTTCAAGGGTTTTAAACATGCTTTTTAACACGATTTGACTAGAATAAATTTCAACTTGCTTTGACCCGTTTGATTGTCTATGGCACTTCGCCACTTCCTTGATTTAGCGATTTTCCTTGTTTTGCCAAATTTCAATGTAGCAAGCAAATTTTAACATTAAACATAACGTAACAAAACCATAAGTCGCGTACCTTCTAAGTGCACCCTTCAAGCGTGTATCACCTCCGGCTTGTTCACTTGACAATCCAAATGCTTTACCTTTTGATCCCTGCAACGAGGTGATCACTAATTCATGTTTGAAACTTGATTTAGAGTAGATTAGAGGCTTCAATTTGTGAATTTTGTGAGAATTAGGGTTTGATGGAGAAACCTGGTTCGCCCCCTGTGTTTGACATCGACCAGACACACACTAAGTGTGTGTGTTTGGTGTTTTAATTGTTATTTTAGCATTCAAGTTTCAATCTTTACAACTCTAGTCCCTTAGCTTTTGTTAACTTATAATCTAGATGTTTTAACCTTATTATATGCCACTACAAGGATCGTAGCTGACTGGGTTATAATTTCCTAGTTAGCTGGTTCCTGTTTGATTAGCAGTTTATAATTCTGATTTAGAGTTTTATAAATTCCGGGTTGTTACAAGTCCACCCCCCTTAAAAAGGGTTTCGTCCCCGAAACCTGATTACGTACCGAATAGCGTAGGGTAGAGTCGTTGCATCTCCTCCTCGGATTCCCATGTGATATCCGAACCCTTCCGGTGTTACCATTTGACCTTTACTTGATTGATTTCTTTATTCCTTAAGATTTTTGTCTTACGATCCAAAATCGCAATGGGCTTCACCACATAGTTAAGTCTATCATCCACCTTGATGTCATCGTAGTGGATATAGGTCGTTTCATCCGCTAAACATTTCCGAAGATGTGACACATGAAATGTGCTATGAATCCCGCCTAATTCCTCCGGTAGTTCAAGGCGGTATGCTACTTTCCCTACTCGTTCGACAATTGTAAACGGCCCAATAAATCTTGGGCTTAATTTTCCTCTCTTTCTAAATCGGATAACCCCCTTCCATGGGGATACCTTGAGCAAGACCTTGTCGCCAACCTAAAACTCGATCGGTCTTCGCCTTTTGTCCGCATACGACTTTTGTCTATCTTGTGCCGCTTTCAAGTGTGCCCGAACCACCTCAATCTTTTCATTAGTGGCTCGAACTATATCTTTGTGAGCGAGTTCACGTGGACCCACCTCACCCCAACACATCGGGGTCCGACACTTCCTACCATAAAGCATTTCATACGGTGCCATCCCGATACTAGCATGGTAGCTGTCTTTATATGAAAATTCGACCAATGTTAGATAAACATCCCAACTACCTCCGAAGTCAATAATACATGCCCGTAGCATGTCCTCCAATGTTTGTATTGTTCTTTCACTCTGTCCATCCGTCTGAGGATGGTATGTAGTGCTGATGAACAATTTGGTTCCCATTTGCTCTTGGAAATATTGCCAGAAATTTGAAGTGAACCGGGTCTCCCTATCGGACACGATGGATACCGGTACTCCGTGGCATGCCACTATCTCATTAGTGTAAACCTCCGACATCTTTTCTGACGTATAAGGCTCACGTATTGGAATAAAGTGAGCACTCTTTGTCAGTCTATCAATAACTACCCATATTTCATCAAATCCGCGGTTCGTCCTCGGTAATTTGGTTAACAGGTCCATTGTAATATGTTCCCATTTCCAAACTGGAATTTCCAACGGTTGGAGCTTACCATATGGTTTTTGGTGTTCCGCCTTGACTTGCAGACATGTCAGGCATTTCTCCACGTATTTCACTACATCTCTTTTCTTTTCGGGCCACCAATAGTTTTGTTTCAAGTCGTTATACATCTTGGTCGCTCCCGGATGGATGGAATAACGGGATTTGTGAGCTTCATCTAGTAGAAGCTTTTTAACTCCACATATGTTAGGAACCCAGATTCTATTGAAACGTGTTTTCAAACCGTGATTGCCTTCTTCAAGATCTTTAAATTGGCCGACAATTCTTTCCTTTTTCCAGTTTTCCACCTTCACTGCTTCAACTTGAGCTTCTCGGATTCGTTCTAGCAGGCCCGAGGTCACAATAAGCTGCATTGATTGTACTTGTATCGGGGCGTAATCTGCTTTTCGGCTCAATGCATCGGCTACTACATTGGCTTTCCCGGGGTGGTATTGTATTTCACAATCGTAATCCTTGACCGTTTCCAACCACCGCCTTTGCCTCATGTTTAATTCCTTCTGATCGAAGAAATATTTCAAACTTTTATAGTCAGTAAAGATTGTATATTTTACCCCGTACAAATAGTGTATCCATATTTTTAAGGCAAATACCACTGCTGCCAGCTCCAAGTCATGAGTCGGGTATTTCTTTTCATGGATCTTCAATTGCCTCGAGGCATAGGCGATGACCTTGCCTCATTGCATTAAAACACATCCGAGCCCCGAATGCGACGCATCCGAGTAAACCACCATGTCGTCAATTCCTTCCGGTAACGTTAACACCGGAGCGTGAGTTAACTTTTCTTTGATCGTTTGGAAGGCTTTCTCTTGTTCAATGCCCCATACAAATCTTTCCTCCTTGCGAGTCAATTTGGTCAACGGTAAAGCAATTTTGGAGAAATCTTGTATGAATATCCTATAATATCCTGCGTGCCCTAAAAAGCTTCGGATTTCGGAGGGATTCCTTGGAGGGTTCCATTTTGACACGGCTTCTACTTTTGACGGATCCACTAGTACCCCGTCGGCACTAATGATATGCCCGAGAAACTGCACTTCTCGTAACCAGAAGGCGCACTTTGAGAATTTTGCATACAGCTTTTCTCGTCTGAGTGTCTCTAACACTTCTTGCAGATGGTAAACGTGCTCAGGTTAATTCTTTGTATACACTAAAATGTCATCGATAAATACAATTACCGACTTATCCAGCATAGGTTTGCAAACCCGGTTCATGAGATCCATGAAAGTCGCGGGTGCGTTAGTCAGCCCAAAGGGCATTACGAGGAACTCATAATGCCCGTATCGTGTACGAAAGGCCGTCTTTGGTACATCTTCCTCCTTTACTTTCAACTGGTGATAACCCGATCTGAGATCAATCTTTGAGAACCAACTCGCTCCTTGTAGCTGGTCGAACAAGTCATCAATTCTTGGAAGTGGGTATCGATTTTTCACCGTGAGTTTGTTTAACTCTCGGTAGTCGATACACATACGCATACTGCCATCTTTCTTTTTCATGAATAGTACTGGCGCGCCCCACGGGGATACACTCGGTCGAATAAACCCTTTGTCGAGCAGTTCTTGGATTTGAGACATCAATTCTTGTAGCTCCGACGGCGCGAGCCGATACGGCGCCTTGGCCACAGGTTTTGCGCCCGGAATCAATTCGATTCTGAACTCTACCCCCCGTTTTGGTGGTATTCCCGGCAAATCTCCCAGAAACACATCTTCTTAATCGCATACCACTAGCACATCTCCGATTTTGTGGGATTCTTTCTCCGATTCACTTGCATATACCATATATGCCTTGCATCCATGTTTCATAAGTTTGTGAGCCTCTAGCATCGTGCATACCACCGGGTTACCCCCTTTTTCACCGTATATCGTAACATGCTTTCTGCTAGGAGATGTCAGTTTTATTTCCTTCCGGAAACATGCCACCTTTGCGTGGTATCGGGACAACCAATCCATACCCACGATCACTTGAAATTCTCCCATCGACATTGGGATCAAGTCTATTGTGTATTCTTCGTCGTCAATGCTCAATTTACAATTTTCACATACATCGCAAACGATAAAACTCTTGTTATTACCTATCTCTACTTCTAAAGGCATAGGTAATTTTGTTAGAACAAATGAAGGATGTCGAATAAACCCATATGAAATAAAGGATTTATTCGCACCCATATCAAATAATATACGTGAAGGAATCGAGTTTACAAGAAATATACCTGAAACCACTTCGGGTTCAACTTTTGCTTCTGTGGCAGTCAAGTGGAAAGATCTTACCTTTGCCCCTTCGGGGCTTCACCTTTCGTGTCTTGCTCGTCTTTCTTTCCCACTAGTTCCGAGCATTCTGACTTCTTGTGACCCGGTCGATAACAATTGTAGCAAACCGTCACTTTTTTCCGGGCATGATGAAGCCATATGCACCGTTTTCCGACATACAGGGCAAGGTTTATCCTTGAAGTGACATTCGCCCCTATGACCCTTTCCACAGATTTTGCAATTTGGCGACCCGCCTTTTGCATCCGATTTCTTCATTGTTTCATTCGTTCGCGCTTTCTTGGTAGGGCTTGGGTTAACATCATGTGCCCTTCATTCGCCCCATTGAACTTGCTTTTTCAATTCAATCTCCCATTCCCTAGCAACATTTATGATCTCGGTAAGGGTCTCATACTTTGAAGGAGTCATAAACTCCCTATACTCGGCGCTCAACATATTGTAATAATAATATATCTTCTGTTCTTCGTTCGTTATCAGTTCATCACAAAACTTCATTTTATCCATGAACATTCCCGTGATTTTGTCAATGGAATCACCCTTGTGTCTAAGCTGCATGAATTCTTCTTTGATCCTGGTAACAACCGCCTTAGGACTATGATGTTTAAGAAAAGGTGTAAAACGCATTTCGACCGCCTAACTAGTCCTATGATAAGTATTATATGCCTTAACATGTCTAATAATGTTGTTACCTAATCAGTTTAGATGTGAAAATTTAGGTTACATATGCTTAAAATGAATTTATGCGTAAAAAGGGCATTTTGGTCATTTTCTTAAGGCATATAAATTACCTATCATACAACTAACTAAACGTAGTGACCATAAGGTATAACCTCAGAAGGTTATTCCCGATACAACTATGGTCATAAAACATGTTTGATCGAATCCTAATGATTGACCAAACGGGTCGAAAGTCTAAGCGGTTGTTTAGACCACTTATCTTACGACCCTATATAAGCACTAAACCTAAAGTGACGAGTTAAACATGTTAAGACATGTTTAACGAAGATAGAAAACAAGTTTGATATCAAAACAAACGGTTTTGGTACCCAAGAATAGTTTGGTTACAAAATACGCATAGGCACGTATTTTGGCCGAAACTATGACTCGTCACTACACCTAATCAAGGTGGTAATCAGTAGGTATAGTCCCTAGGGACTATAACCATCGTGATTATGCTCACGTTGCAAAGTTCAAACAAACTTCGTGTTGACCAAAGGCTGGTCGAAGAAGAAAGTCAAACACTGTTTGACATTTACGCTTAAAAACGCATAAAAGCACGAAAGAAACTTACAACGAGTCCAAGCTAGGAAGAAATTGATCTAAATACTCAGGTATAAAGCATAAAGCTTCAAATTAGAGCATAAAATTAGATCAAGGTGTGAGGAAATTGGAAAGGCAGCTTGGGTATTTATAGATTTCGGAGAACCGTTAGGATCGTTTCTCGCATTTCGTGCCTTGATCTTGGCCCTCCACTTGGGCACATGGTTTTCAAAACCATGGGAATACTTAAAACCATCAAATTCCAGCCCATAGAGTGCAAAACCTTGGGTTAAAACCATCAAAACCTCAAAAATGGACCAAGTTCAATGTATCTGCCAGATATTTCAAAAATGGTCCCTGCACTTGTAAAACTTGATTTTTTGGAACTTTTAAGCCCCGTTAACCCCATTTCATGGCTCTAAAATGAAGTTAAAGTATAGGGAACTAGAAATGTGCTCAAAAATATCTCGGATGTCGGTTTGTTTGGTCGTACGGTTGCGTTGTTCGGTTAATTACAACGGAAATCGTAACGAACGCAAAAACGATCCAAATTAGGCGACGAATGGAATTTTATCATGCCAATCACTAAAATAAAATATTTTAATGATTACATAAATTTTTGGATGTCCGGATATATTCAGAACGTAAGATATGCGCGAAAATGCAAACTTATGCACTTTTTGACGCTTTTAGTCCCTATTGATCAATAAGTTTATTTTTGCGCATCAAAACACCTCAAAGCCTATTTCTAAGCTATGTAAGGGATATTTAGGGCATGTTTAACTTATGATCATGTTCCGGAAGGTTCGTTACTGTACGAATCGGCATACTTTCATAGTTTGTCGTATTTAGTCCCTGTAAGCGAATAAACTTGATTTCGACACACCAAACCCTCCAAAACTTATTTTTAAGTCAGGTAAAGGTTATTTAAGGTATGTTAAGCCTATGTCACTATTCCGGAGTATTTTTCGCATTATACTGACTGCGTTTACGCATCAGTTGGCGTATAACCTTCTAGAAAGCGATTTAAAGCTTGAAATCGAACAAGAATTGATATGTGCAAACGATACACATATTTATACAAATCTCAAGTATGAAACACAACATTTCATTGATTTGGTATTTGTTCGATGGCCGTGGAGGCACAGATGTCACACAAATGGTCCCTCAAGTTTGATAAGTATGCAATTAGGGCACCAAAGTTAGGTTTTAGGGGTTTTCGAGTGGTTTTCCCTTAGTTTCAAGCGTCGGAATGTTCGTTACCATACGAATCGGCATAGTTTCATAGTTTGACGCAAATAGTCCCGGCGATCGAATAAACTTGTTTTCGACACACCAAACCTTCCAAAACTTATTTCTAAGTTATGTTTAGGTTATTTAAGGTATGTTAAGCCTATGTCACTATTCCGGAGTGTTTGTCGCGTTAAACTGACTGCATTTACGCACCAGTTTGCGTATAACTTTCCAGAAAGTGATTTAAAGCTTGAAATCGAACTAGAATCAATTTATAAAATCATCAAACACAAAAACACACATAATGACACCAAGACACACCATTTTATTGATAATTGATATTGTTTTACATCGTACATCGTTTACAAAGCATAGTTGTCACATATTGCTTCACAACCCATACCTTCAAATATGATAATGATGGAGCCCTTCCATGCCATAGTTCAAAAGGGTGTCTTATCCACTTTCTTGGTTTTGGGCCATATTTAATATACGGACCACGGAGAGCAAAGCGTAACCCCAAAATGATAGAGATAATGCGCTCTTAGCCATCATAGATCGATCCATATCCAAATAGAGTTCGATTCGTCCTCTATTGGAACGAAGAACTTTGATTAAGTTGATTTTGTACTTTACCTTTTGAAGGCTTTGAACATTTCAAAACTTCAACTTTGTGTCTCAGCAAGTACACATAACCATAACTACTATAGTTGTCGGTAAAAGTAATGAAGTATCTTTCACCATTCCTAGTCATTGGCTTAAAAGGATCACATACATCCGAATGTATGATACCTAATAAATCTTTTGCCATTTCCCACTAAAGGGTTTCTTAGTCATTTTACCTTCTAAACAAGATTCGCATGTATCAAATGAACCAAGTTCATTTGTTTCCAAAAGACAATTATTTCGAAGTGTTGACATGCGACTTCTGTTTAAATGACCATGGCGATAATGCCAAAGATAGGTCTCACTCAAATCCATTTTGAGTTTGTTGATGATTTCTTGGTACATTAAACTATCAAATGACGTATTATTATGAACCAATTCATAAATACCATTTGAAAGCATAGCTTTAAAGTAAAACATGTCATTTATCGAAATATAAATGCCATTGCTTACAAACTTTAAATTAAAACCATATTGTCTTATAAGGGAAACTTGAATAATGTTCCTAGTCAAACTAGGAGCACACAATATATTTTTAAAACAATTTCCAAACCATTTGGAAGTTTCAAAATATAGTCTCATCGGGCTACAACTTGAACTTTCGCTCCATTGCCCATGAAGAGACTAATGTTTCCCTTCTTTTAATGCTTATTTCTTTTGAACCCTTTTGCAACAAATTGCAAACATGAGTTCCACATCCGGTATCTAATACCCATGTGTTTGAAGAAATAACATTTTGGTCAATATATTTCATAAAGATTGTACCTTAGGTTTGCCTAGCATCCCTCTTGTTTTTCAACTCTTTGAGATAGGTTGGACAATTCCTTTTCAAATGCCCTATCTCACCATATTAAAAAAATGGATCGTTTGTGGCAACGTTTGCCTTCTTATCTTTTGGTTTCGGTGGTTTCGCTTTAGTC
Source organism: Helianthus tuberosus (assembly GCA_030545235.1). Classification (NCBI taxonomy): domain Eukaryota; kingdom Viridiplantae; phylum Streptophyta; class Magnoliopsida; order Asterales; family Asteraceae; genus Helianthus; species Helianthus tuberosus. The sequence goes on along the minus strand of CM060352.1, from coordinate 104,908,880 downwards.
TGTCTTTTCTTTCCCTTTGATGTGCCCGTTTCCATTTGCAACATTTGCTTTGGTGTCGGGGTGATGCCCTTTTCTTGTTACCACCCTCATTGATCGTTAGTGTGACAACTGCCACTTTTCGGTAACTTTCTTACACTTAAAATACTCATTTTTAGCTACATTTTTATGCATTTTGAACATCCGAACGGCTTATTTCATGACATACACTTAGAATACTCATGGAATACTTACTTATGATGCAATGATCCATTTTTATTAAGTACATTTGAAATAGTTTAAACAATGCATCGAAACTACTAGAAAAGCACCTAGTAAACTAGTATTATGATGAAAACGCAGGATCCGCAGAAACCATCTAAACGACATCTTTAGGACTCAGAAGAAAGTACAACATCTAATATATATTAAACCCTAACTAGGAATGCAAGAATTTGATTTGAAACCTTCCCGAAGTCCGATAACACTAAAAATTGCCCAAAAAACACTAAAAGCGATGATTCAACACTTTTCTGCAGAAATTCTACAGAAATCAGCTTTCTAATATTTATACAACATGTAAAAATGATGTTTAACATAGAATTCATATGAGGATACCTTCGGGTATCATCCATACCAACAACTACATCAATTCACACAAGTTACACAACTTAGCGTTCAAATAACGTCTAACCGAAACAATTCGAAACGAATATCCGAACAATATCAAATCTTTTTTTTTTATGATCATCTAGTGTTATTTGGATCATTATGGTCTAGTAATGGTCACTTAACACCATCTTATCACTTAAACACTTATACATATAAGTTTCCTAAACAATTTCCTCAATAATCCTAACACTTTTTAACAAGGAAAGTCATGAAACAAATTCACAAGGCAAGGGTACCCCCCCCCTTCATTCACAGTTATAACACCATGCGGGGCCCATTTTTTTCCTTGTTTCCAAAAATATCTTGCTAGTTACCCTTTATGCAAGTTGGTGAAGCAAGTGGGCCTAGTGGTGAAGTTAGTGAAGACTTTTAACAACTAGTTACCATAATCCTCTAAGCACTTCATCTCATTTTTCACCATCTTTTTCACACACTTAAGAAACTCTCTCAACATTCATATATTATCCAAGAATACCATCAAAAACATTTCACCTTTCAAGCCTTCTTTGATGATCAAGATGGAGCTTGAAGATACTTAAGGTGATCTAAAGCAACAACAAGAAGAAGCAAGCCTTTCCATCCATTCAAAAGCTTTCAAAACCCCAAGATCAACAAAATTTTCTTTTCTTTAAATCATCATCAAGATCATCCCTAGCCATTAGTGCTAGAAGTAAGCTTCTAAAATCCCTTTTTCATACTTATTTATGTATTATTTGTTTAAAGAACATGTAATAAAATGAACAATCAGACAAAATAATATGAAAATACAAAGAAGCAAAATAAAAATCATGATATATAAGTTTGTTATTGATATGATTTGAAGCTTATTTATTGCATATTTGATCTAGTTTTGATGATTAGCATATGAATAACTTGTTAGATGATGTTTAAAAACATAATCTAACAAGTGTACATGAAAATGTTTAAGGTTTTTGTTAAAAATAAATGTTTAGATGGCTGATCATAATCTTGGATTTTGTTAAAGTATATAAGGTTTTTCACTAAAAAGAATACTTTTACAAAGTTATAAAAAGAAACATAAAAGATGGGTTTTTATAAAAAGTTTTTTTAAAACTAGAAGTAAAGCATGGATTATGAACTAGTTAACTTATGATATGATCATACCAAAACCCTACATATTATTGATTTCATCTTGTTAACATTTTGAAATAAATCTCATATGTTTTTATTAAGAAAAATATGAGAAGATTATTGGTGATTTTGATAAGAAAAATATATGTTTTATTAAACATGGCTAAGTATATATTTCAAAGGAAAAATGGCCATTTTTCTTAAAAATCATGTGTTATAAAAACTATCACTTTTGACAGAATCTTTATTAGAATAAAAAGATTTTAAAGAATAGTTTTTATAGAAGCAAAACGAGTTACAAATATATATTTTTGAGAAAATATATATTTAGTTATCTTAACAACTTATATGCTATGTGTTATTTGTTTGTATTAGTTATATGTATTAAAACTATTAACTTGAATACAATGGTACAAATAAACACAAGCCACATTACAACTAAATTCTTACAAGACTACACATATAAAGACACCTTAAAAACAACTTACAGACGATCCGAGCTTTCGGACACAACTTATGGAGAAATCGGACTTACGGACAACTATACGGACTATAATACACAATAAATCAACGACTTGGTAAACTACATTTTCTAAACCGAATAACTAACCATATATTTTCTAAAATATACAAAATATATTACTTATGGTTTATATTAAGAAGGTATTGTACTTGAAATATATAAACATACGTATATATTTCTTACCATCTAAAATATATTGTTTTAGTGAAAGACTAAAAATATATATTTTAGAACTAATCTTAAAAATAGATTATTTTTAAGATATTTCATATACCTTTTACCAAGTATAACATATATATTTTTATGAAACATACCTTAGAATATATAAGTATATATATTCTAAGAATACAAGATCACATATAACAAACACGCGGACATACGTACTCCTATACGTGCAACGATATGCACTTTCACATCACCTAACACTTGATGAAAACACATTTATATAACTACGATACAACTCACGAGATACAAGAATATATAGTTGGTGAAATATATACACTAAACAGTTATCAGTTAATATATCTAAGACACAGTTCAATGAATAACAAAGACGTATACAAGTCTTAACACATATTCAAGATAAAAGACTTGTACTCAAGTCATTACAAGACCAAAGTGTCTAACAAATATAGAACGTTTGTAGGTCGTGACACTATTCAGGATGACCGTACGTCAGATCACAGTTACTTACCATTCACGGACGCAATTCTGTGAGTTCATGTCCCCTATTCATTTTAAATGCTTTACAACTTTACAACTATCGGGGAAATTACATGTTCAATTGTATGTTAAGTCATGGAATGAAACACCTTAGATCATGTGGGATTAGGGTCATACATCTAAGCACCATTAATCCAGTTTGGCCCTAGGTATAGAGGGTTAGATCTAATGGGTTTTGGCGAGCCCCACTCTTGGTCGGGGACCCATACAGAAGAGTGCGTTTGTGTCCTAGTCGATGGTAGTCGACACGAAATCGTCTAGGTTTGGATTGCTTCCTAATTCGTCACACATATTAATGTCCTCGCGAAACATTAATGATCAACGATTTCATTGACGCTTTACATACTACATCATTACATACAGATACATTTTATACAACTCACATTTTATGGATACATTTTATACAACTCACATTTTAGCTATACATTTTATACAACTCACATTTACAGATACATTTTATACAACTCACATTTTACAAGATACATCTTATACAACTCACATTTTACAAGATACATCTTATATAACTAAACTGCATGAACTCGCCAACTTTTGTTGATATTTTCAAACTCACATGTATTTCAGGGAATTAGTGGACCATGCAGACATTTCAGTCAAGGAAAGCAAGTATCAAGTCCATGCCACCATTTGAAGGGTTTGCCCATTATATACCGCCTCTTTGTGGTGATATAGTGGTCAAAGCCTTGACATTTTAAGACTTACATTTTGATGTATAAAACAATGAAAACTTATTTTCATTTGATGGTTTGTAACCAATGCGTTTAACTTATGTTGTGTCCTTTTGAAACGATTATGACAATGGCACTGGAGCTTGTTTTTATTCATGTAGTATGTTCACTTATATTGTTGTGCAATGAGAACCAATCAGATCACACCTCGCGCTTCCGCTATGAGCGGGTGTGATTGGTTGGTATCAGAGCATCGATTGAAGTGAACCAGGATTCTTTCTCGAGTCTAGTCTACAATCACTAGGGACCTCTCACAAAAACAATTTATACAAGAACAAGAGGTTTTCATTGCATAAACATTTTTTAAGGTCCACTACAACAAAAGTTCATTTCACATAAATTAAGCGAGGACATTTCCATGGGTGAAGTCTATGAGAAATAGACACATTACATTAACAGACTATGTGCCTACAACACATTAAATTACATTATCATTTTACACATTATAAACTGTTTACAAGTTCAGCTTATACAAGATAGAAATCCTTGTTTGAAAGGATTTTACCTGATTATATATATAGGTTATTCATATATGTGTTGTTCGGAATATTTGGCAAGAACAAAATGCCTGCGACTTCGAATTCCATTTTCATCCTTGACACGCATAACATGGTTAAGACACGACATCTTTTACACAAGACATGATACTCTATTTTCAAAACATGACATATTTTATACAATACATCTTCCATGAGAATTTCGATCTCACGTCTATTGCGGAGCTTATGGCGAACGTGGTTACTAAGTGAGACCATAAAGCATTGATCCTGTGGAAGACGGTTGCTTTCTCGCAGATGCTGAGATGCCTGACTTCAGTAGTGACGATGAGGCAGAGGTGGTAGCCTTGGACAATAACTCCATTAGTGGGACGAGGTTCCTGTGGCTCATACAAATCATGATTGATGACATTCATGTCCAGACAAGGAAGACAAAGTATTCATCTTCAAGGTGCCCCTCCAGTTGTTATCTTTACAAATTCTCTCTATTTTTATTTTATTTAACGCCGTGCCTTTCCGCGAGTAATGACAACGGACATTGACACATGAACTATCACGAAGGTCCCTTCTATGTTGATGGTATATATAGACAATAGTGTCCTCTCTCTAACTGATCGTCTGTCTTGAACGAGAGAATGCTAGGGTGACCATGCAAGGCAATTTATTATTACGGGGGCCCACGTAATAACAACTTATAGTGCATGGAAATCTTGGTGGACTCTGCGGGTAAAGCTAGTGATCACTATCCATTAAAAATTCTTAAGTTGTTCAAGTTTCTATCCAATAGAACACTAACCGAGATGGTTACTATAACACCCTACAATACAATACAGGAAGACGATACATATTGTTCACACCAAACATTCAATCTATAACACGAGTTGTTCGAGACTAGTCATCTAAACAAGCAAAACTTGTTAGCCACTCATGGAGGATTTTTCCTCAACATTCTAGATTTCTTGTACATGAGTTGGTTCCTTGGTGTCTATGACACCTTATCTTATTTATTGGAAATGAATACAATAAATTCCGTCGCTTGACATTTGTCTTGTCCCAAGGGATAGTACAGCATGAGCCATGCTACAACTCCCTCATTACATTCTATTCGACATCTAAGGAGATTTTAATGATCTCGTTGGAGCTCATGAAGCTCAAGCACTATTAGCATATTCGTCACACAGACAAGTACGACAAAGGAATTTCTCTACTTTAGATGATCAAAGCCTATGGAGTATGGAATGCATACTATATGGACGGAGGCCACTGGTTGGTTTCCCCTCCTCAACAAATTATTTCTTCTTCCACTTAGACATATGACTAGTACACGCAAGAGGCACTATGCATTTTTGGTTGCGGTTATCCACATTATCACTTATTCAAAACATGTATGAACAATGCGATCTTGAGGTTTCCATGACCGACTGCATTCTTCATTCTTGGGCGCATGATAAACTATATTGTCCAAATATATGTCTAGATTCTTTTAATAATGCATATTAAAAAGGATCATGGCGCCAAAAGGAAGGTTCACACCCAGAAAGGGGTTAACAAATCAGCATTTTACTGATTAAGCCGAACAAGAGCTCTTATGGAACAACACGAGGGTGCAGAAATTGCACAACATGAGGTTAATCGAGGTGACACTAGTGACGGTACTGGTAGTTCAAGTGGTTCAAATCCTGATGGATCGGGAACGAGTAGCAATGCCACACCAGAAGATGCGATCACACGAGGCCTTAGTTTTAAGACTTTTCTGGACTGTAAGCCATAAGACCTCGTTAATACGAGAGGTGCGGTAGGTTCTGTCCGCTAAATAAAGACAATAAAGTCAGTTAGTCATACTAGGGAACGTATTCCTTAGTAGACTAATAGATACAAAGAGAGTCTCCTGCTGAACGCAGCCTTAACTTGAGGGAATCTCCAAGTACAAACTATAGGAAGTGATACAGTGAAGAGGTTTTCGGGGAAAGACCTCAAGGATCTTATGCGAGAAGAGTATTGCTCGCTGATTTAAATTCAAAGGTTGGAAACAAATTCTAGAACTCGATCTTAACTAGAGCCAATGTTGTTGGTTACACTCGAGGCTTTCGCGATCTCTCAAGGGTTGTTCCATACTGGGTAACACCCGAATTCAAACGCATTGAGCATTACATTTAGGATTTAGCCCCTGAGATCCGAGGCATGACCGCATCATTTCCACCCTACCTTGATCACTTAAACAGTAGTTACCCGACACATTTCTTACCAATCAAACTCATGCATTTGAAATGAGTTTCATGGCTAGTGACGGGATTGTCCTAGCTACAATTAGGGACTGGATTTTCCTACATCTAAACATATGGATTGGTTTATCCTACATATAAACATATGGATTGGGTTATCCTACATTTAAACATAGGGTTCCTAAAACTATACAGTGAAGTCCTCGCCACACATAATTCAAAATGTACTTGGCCTAGAGCCAAGTAAGCTAGACGTCCCCTCATTCTATAGAATCAACATACGGTAAACTAGTTGAGTCAGGGGAAGTTGTTAGAGAATGTTCCCTGGAACTTGGCAAGTGGAAATTCAATATCGATCTCCTACCCGTTCAGTTGGGTAGTTTTGACGTAGTTGTTGGCATGGATTGGCTATTCGATAACCGAGCTGAAGTCGTTTGTCACGAGAAGATCATTCGCCTACCACTACCGAACAAAGAAACACTTGTTATACGTGGAGAAAAGCGTTACACCCCATTACGGATCGTCAATTACAAGAAGGCACAGAAGTGCTTACGGCAAGGTTGTATTGCCTTTCTTGCACATATTGTCGACAAGAAGGCCGTTGAGCCACAGCTGACAGATAATCCAGTGGTAAAAGAGTTTCTTGAAGTCTTTCCTGAAGACTTACCGGGACTATAACCATATCGGTAAGTCAAGTTCCATATCGACTTGGTATTGGGAACCACACCCGTAGCCAAATCTCCATATCGATTAGCACCTTCTGAAATGAAAGAGTTATCCACACAACTTCAAGAGTTGTTGGATAAAGTATTCACTAGGCCAAGCTACTCACCTTGGGGAGCTCCAGTCCTATTTGTGAACAAGAAGGACGGAACGTTCCGAATGTGCATAGAGTACATAGAGTTGAATAAACTCACCACCAAGGATCGGTATCCATTACCGAGGATTGATGACTTATTCGATCAAATGAAAATTTCAAGCTTCTACTCCAGGATAGACTTACGATCGGGGTATCACAAGTTATTAATACAAGAGGAGAGCATACCAAGGACGGATTTTCAAACTCGTTATGGTCATTACGAGTTTCTCGTTATGCCATTTGGTTTAACGAACGCACCAGCGGTCTTCATGGATTTAATGAACCGCGTGTGCCAGCCGTATCTTGACAAATTCGTCATAGTGTTCATTTACGATAACCGTATCTCGACAAATTCGTCATAGTGTTCATTGACGACATTTTAATATACTCACGATCGGCCAACGAGCACGAACAACATTTGAGAACCATCTTAGAACTACTCAAGAAGGAGAAACTATATGCAAAGTTTTCCAAATGTGAGTTTTGGATTCGTGAAGTGCAATTTCTCGGGCATATAGTGAACGAGAAAGGCATTCAAGTAGACCCCTCAAAAAAACAAAGCAATTAAAAACTAGGAAGCACCCAAGACTCCAACTAAAGTCCGACAGTTCTTGGGATTAGCAGGGTATTATTGGAGATTTATAGAGAATCTTTCTAAAATTTCTCAACCGCTAATCTCCCTCACCCAAATCGAGAAACAAGAAGAGTCATTTCAACTTCTCAAGAATAAGTTGTGCGATGGACCAATCTTATCACTACCCGATGGTACCGATGACTTCGTAGTTTACTGTGATGCTTCGCATCAAGGATTGGGTTGCGTACTTATGCAACGGGAGAAAGTTATCGCGTACGCATTGCGTCAACTGAAAGTTCATGAAAAGAACTATACCACTCATGACATCGAGTTAGGCGCAGTGGTATTTGTCACACCCCCAAAATCCACCACGCGGGGTATCACCGCTTGGAGGCGTGACATGACCAGGATCGAGCCACCAATCATATTGAACAATTCAATTAAGTAAATAAAACCAAGCATAATACGATTGGTGACCAAAGCTAGTTAACCTTGTTTGGTTTAAACAGCGGAAGCATAAACGTGAGTTCAAAACATAAGTTCACAGTTCATAAGTTTAGAGTCTCAAACATAAGTTCCATAGGTTTATAAAGTTCAATTATTAAGTATGGGATATAACAACCCATGTTCCACAACGACTCCTTCCCCGTGCAAGCTCCAAGCATTTAGCGACCTGTAAGGCATGTAACAACTAGTCAACAACAAAGTTGAGTGAGTTCACGTTTGGTTGTTTAGTTAATGAGTTCGTATCAGGAATCGGAAGTTCGTTTCATAACCAAGTATTACCCATTATTCTTGATTCCCAAACCTTTACGATATTTAGTGGGGGCTTCCCATTATGTATGTTACTAGACTAGGCGTATCCATAAGAGTCCTTCCCAATCCGAGGACGGTGTTAAGTATGAGTGTACGTAGGTTTTACGTACGTGCCCTTCTCATCCGAGGACAGTAGTGAGTGTGAGTGTACGTAGGTTTTACGTACGTGCCCTTCTCATCTGAGGACAGTAGTGAGTGTACGTAGGTTTTACGTACGTGCCCTTCTCAATCCGAGGACAGTAGTAGGTAGTCTAGTAGTGTTGGTAATATAAATAGAGTGATAGTACGAGTAGTTATTCAACCCCATTCCCAACCACCGGGAATCCCATGCCTTAGTAAGGGTGTGAACTCACCTCGGTTTGCTCGGTTAGATTCTCAATATAGCTAACAGTCAAGGTCGGTCAATCACGTCCTAGTATGATTTACCAGTTAGTCATTTAGTGGCTTTCCAATAGAACACAAAGTTCCTACACGTATCTATCACATAACATGCATCACTATAACGGTTTATGCCCATCTAAGTTTCCCGTCCATTCCCCACTCAAAATCAAACATACGATAATGCACATAACATATATAACATGTTAAATCATTCACAGATAGCATACTCGACATTTAGACACGCAAGTCACAATTTATGTCAATTCAGCATTAATACACCAAAACCGGCTGTTTTCGGACATTTAAATAAAATAGTTAGATTATTCCAAAAATTCCCAAATTTTTATACAATGTCATAAACATTCCATATTTTATTGTGTAGAAATATCGGGGTCCGGTTCATCACCAATATTTTATAAAAATTCATATTCGGGACTGAACTCAGATTTATGTATTTCTGACCACAGTCCACGAAACAATTTATTAAAAATTCTTCGTAAGTCCGATTTGTGAAATTCCAGTGGGGTAATTACAAATACTTCAGTTATCATCTACAGTAAGATTTTCATGGTCCGATTCATCACAAAACTCAGGTTATGACTGAAAGTACGATACCCATTTATTGCTGTCAAAATTCAGCTTAAGTAGCTGTTACAAATTAACACTTTAAAAATAGTAAACGGAGTCCAAAAATTACGATTCCGGTGCCATTAGAACCGTATTTCATAATAGCATATTTTAGATTCAAAATATCGATTTTTCGTTGAGGTTAAGACCTGTTTACAGCCAACAGAAGTGGGCTGTAAAAGTTAGACAGATTCTGATTTAAAGTGTTTAACCATCTAAATCATGTTCGATCGATTCCGTTAACGAGTTTAGTGACCACAACAACATCATATACTAATATCATTCAGTAAAGCATCAGATAATTACCCAATCATCATAACCACACAAGATCTACATGATTTACACACATATTCATCCATTAACCAACATGTTCAAGACTTTAGTGTTTCATAACTTTAATCATCAAATCACTTATTAACCACTTAAATAACATGAAGAATGAATGGATCTAAGTTCTTACCACTAGCACAAGGCTAGGAGGGTTCGAGTGTAGAAAAGTGGTGGTTAAAAGCGAATAGAGAAGGTCCTTCCACTTCCGAACGCACCGAGCTTCGTTGTGTGACCCGTAGCACCTTTGAGTGTATGTAAAATGGCTTGATCAAGACTTGATGGTGGTTGTATGGTGGGAGGTGGTGGCTGCCGTAGGTGATGGAGAGAAGAAGGAGAGAGTTTGTTGTTGTTGGGTGATTGATGAAAGAGATTGGTTAACTAGTGTGCCAATTTATAAACCAATTCCAAGATTAACCATTGTATAATGTGCATTCTAGATATGGGACATGAATAAATAAAATAATCATAAAATTTGTGGAGTGTGTCCCACATGGGGACCGATTTGGTTGAAGGGGGGGGGGGGGTATTAGTTTGATTTCAATCATATAGTTAGTAACTAGTTATGTTAATTAGAACTTTAAGCTAGTTACTAGTGTGTTATGTAATATAACGGGTGTTAGGGTGTTCGGGGACCCTAACTGGCTCAGAAAAGGATAAACAATGTCATTGCAATTATTTTTGTGTTCCGGGTAAAGTCCGGTTGTTCGGTTCGATACTGTTCCGTTAAACCGTTTAATTAATCCGTAAGGCGTCCTACTTATATATTTTTGCAACGTTTTTACTTTCTAACACTCAGGAAAATATAACGGACTATTTAGTGACCTTTCTATACACTATTAGTATATTAACAAATACGTGTAAGCATAACACAGATATCAGAAAGCAGTTAAGTGATTCCACACAGTCGTCAAGCACATTAATTATTATTAATAAACTGTACGGTTACATGTAAATTCGAGGGTTGTCACATTCTCCCCCTGTTAAGAGAATTTCGTCCCGAAATTTAGCGTGTGGTTACTGAGGAAGCTAGTTAGGTTGCGTTGTTTTCCAGATTTTCCTGGGGTGTCACATCATCCCCCCGTTGATTTGGAATTTCGTCCCGAAATTCTGCGGTAGCTTCAGCCTCAGTAGTGGTTGCGTTTTTCTTAAACAGTTGGGGATACTTGAGTTTCATTTGGTCTTCTCGTTCCCAGGTATACTCTGGGCCACGACGAGCATTCCAACGAACTCGAACGAGAGGTATTCTTGTGTGCTTGAGAATCTTAACATCTCGATCAGTAATCTCTACTGGTTCCTCGACGAACCGCAGCTGGTCGTCGATTGTGAGTTCCTTGAGAGGAACTATGAAGGGCTCATCTGACAGACACTTCTTCAGATTTGATACGTGGAATACGTTGTGAACTCCGCTGAGTTCTTCAGGTAGATCCAACCTGTAGGCGACTTGGCCAATTTTCTCAATGACTTTGAATGGTCCGATATAACGCGGATTGAGTTTGCCTCGTTTGCCAAAGCGGACTACACCTTTCCAAGGTGAGACTTTGAGTAGCGCTCGATCCCCAACCTGGAGCTCGAGTGGTTTTCTTCCCTCATCAGCATAGCGTTTCTGACGGTCACGAGCTGCCGCCATTCGCTGTCGTATCTGAGCAATTTTCTCGGTGGTATCTACCACATGTTCTGGGCCAGTGATTTGGCTGTCACCGACTTCTGCCCAACAGAGAGGCGATCGGCATTTGCGTCCGTACAATGCCTCAAACGGAGCGGCTTGGATGCTGGTGTGGTAGCTGTTGTTATATGAGAACTCCACTAGCGGGAGGTGCTTCTCCCAGCCGTTACCAAAATCGATTACACATGCCCTAAGCATGTCTTCAAGGGTTTGGATGGTGCGTTCAGATTGCCCATCCGTCTGCGGGTGATAAGCGGTGCTCATATCTAAACGTGAGCCAAAGTACTTGTGCATTGCTTGCCACAGTTCAGAAGTAAAACGTGCGTCACGATCAGATATAATAGAGATTGGCACTCCGTGCCTTGATACCACTTCCTTTAGGTAAATGTCTTTAAGAGTAGAGAACTTGTCCGTTTCTTTGATAGCCAGAAAATGTGCAGACTTGGTTAGTCGATCTACGATCACCCAAATGGTATCGTTCCCGCGTTGAGATCTAGGCAGGCCGGTAACAAAATCCATGGAAATTTGCTCCCATTTCCATTTCGGGATCTCCGGTTGTTGAAGTAGGCCTGACGGTTTCTGATATTCAGACTTGACTCTCGCACAAGTCAAGCACTTACTGACGTAGGTTGCTATGTGGGCTTTCATGCCAGGCCACCAGTACGTAGTCTTGAGATCGTGGTACATTTTATCCGAACCAGGATGTACCGAATAACGAGACTTATGTGCTTCATCCATCACAAGCTCGCGTAAGTTGCCATAAAATGGAACCCAGATGCGCCCGTTAACATAGTAGGCACCGTTTTCCTTTAGTTCCAGCCGCTGCCTTGATCCTCGTAAGGATTCAGCCCTGATGTTTTCTGCTTTCAATGCTTCGACCTGGGCATCTCGAATTTGGGCAGGAAGGTTAGACTGGATGGTAAGCTGTAATGCTCGTACACGCTTAGGTAAAGTATCCTTTCGACTGAGGGCGTCAGCCACAACATTGGCTTTGCCCGGATGATACTTGATAGCGCATTCGTAATCATTCAAGAGTTCGACCCATCGGCGTTGTCGCATGTTTAACTCTTTTTGCTTGAAGATATGCTCGAGACTCCTGTGGTCGGTGTAAATGGTGCACTTTGTACCGTACAGGTAATGTCTCCATATCTTAAGTGCGAATACAACTGCTCCCAGCTCCAGATCGTGAGTAGTGTAGTTTCTTTCGTGAACTTTAAGTTGGCGCGATGCGTAGGCAATGACCTTGTCACGTTGCATCAATACGCAACCAAGTCCTTGGATGGAAGCGTCGCAATAAACCACGAAATCATCGGTGCCTTCTGGCAATGAGAGGATAGGCGCGCTACAAAGTCTATCCTTTAGATGTTGAAACGCGGACTCCTGTGCATCACCCCAACGATAGATGATGCCCTTCTGAGTCAGTGAAGTGAGAGGTTGCGCAATCTTGGAGAAATCTTTTATAAACCTTCTGTAATATCCGGCCAAACCCAAGAATTGGCGGATTTCTGTTGGTGTGCGGGGTGCGGGCCAGTTCTTGATCGATTCAACCTTAGATGGATCCACATGAATTCCATCCTTGTTTACCACGTGGCCTAGAAAGTGGACTTCGCGAAGCCAGAAATCACATTTCGAAAACTTGGCATACAACTGTTCTTTTCGAAGAAGTTCCAGCATAAGTCGTAGATGCTGCTCGTGTTCCTCCTGACTCTTAGAATAGATCAGGATATCATCGATGAACACAATAACGAACTTATCCAGGTAAGGCTTGCACACTCGGTTCATGAGATCCATGAAGACTGCCGGTGCATTCGTCAGCCCGAATGGCATAACCAGAAACTCGTAATGGCCGTAACGAGTTCTGAATGCTGTTTTGGAGACGTCCTCATCTCGGACTCTCAGCTGATGGTATCCCGATCTCAAATCAATCTTGGAGTAATAGCTCGACCCTTACAACTGGTCAAATAAATCGTCAATACGTGGAAGAGGATAACGATTCTTCACAGTCACCTTGTTGAGCTCGCGATAGTCAATACACATCCTGAAGGTACCGTCTTTCTTCTTCACGAACAAGACTGGAGCTCCCCAGGGTGAAGAGCTAGGACGTATAAAACCCTTTTCCAAGAGTTCTTGTAGTTGTGTGGACAGTTCTTCGAGTTCTGATGGGGCTAGACGATATGGTGCTCGAGCTACTGGCGCTGCTCCAGGAGCTAGCTCGATTTGAAACTCAACTTGGCGATGGGGAGGAAGACCAGGTAATTCCTCAGGAAATACCTCGGGAAATTCGCGCACAATAGAGATGTCTTCAATTCTCTTCTCTTCCGTGGATGTGTCAGTAACGAGTGCTAAAATGGCAGTGTGGCCCTTTCGCAAACACTTCTGGGACTTAAGGAAAGAGATGATGCCTTCGACAGCACCACTCTTGTCGCCACGAATCACGAGGGGTTCTTTATCAGAACGAGGAATGCGGATGATTTTCTCCTTGCAAACAATATCCGCTTGATGATGAGATAACCAATCCATCCCAATAACGACGTCGAAACTACCAAGTGTGATAGGAACAAGATCGATAGGGAAAGTCTGACCAGCTAAGACGAGGTTACAACCTTTAACTATGTGTGTGGCTTCAAGACTTTTACCGTTAGCTAGTTCTACCGTGTGTTTGGTGTTCAGGAGTGTTGGGGTGCGCTTAAGAATTTGGCTAACTTTCACGGACACATAACTAGTATCGGCACCCGAATCGAATAAAACAGTAACGAAGAAGTCGTCAAGAAGAAACTTACCCATCACAACGTTGGGATCGTTCCTTGCTTCTCCCTGACCAATCACGAACACACGACCCCTGGCACCGTTGCCATCATTGTTTCCTCCATTGTTGCCCCCATTATTGTTCCCGTTTCCTTGGTTGTGATTCTGATTCTGATTTAACTGCGGGCAGTGTCTCTTGAAGTGACCTTCAGCACCACACTGAAAGCATCCCTTGTTGCCCTGTTGCTGTTGCTGATTCTGCGGTGCTTGCTGTTGCTGCTGACGATTCTGATTCGTAGGCCGTGGGCTCCTGCAATCCTTGGCTTCATGACCCATGTTGAGACACCTCTGACAGTGTCCCTTGTTGCACTGACCACTGTGGTGTCTGTTGCATTTGTTGCACTTTGGGTGGTTTCCTCGATATCCACCCTGTCCTTGACTACCAGAAAAGTGCTGACCAGGGCTCCTATGGTCCTCAGTCCTTCGTTGCTGAGACTGAGACTGAACAGAGGCAGAGCCTTTGCCGGAATTCCCATCCCATTTTCGTTTGTTGTCGGTAGGTGCATCAGAAGTAGCAGCACCAATACGCTTGGGTAGTCTGTTTTGTTCCACTGCCTGGTCGGTGAGACGATGAGCCAATTTGACGACTTGCTGGATAGTACCCAAGTTGGCTGAAGTCACATGACTTTGAATCTCTGGTACAAGGCCCTTGAGATAGAGCTCAATTCGTTTGAAGGGAGGGTTCACCATGGTTGGACACAAGATGGCCAGCTCGTTTGACTTCTTAGTATACGCCTCGATCTCAGATCCCGTCATCTTCAGATTGTAAAATTCCACCTCTAGCTTATGGATGTCATCCCGACTACAGTACTCCTCCTTGATCAGCTCTTTGAAACCATTCCAGGATGTGGCATTAGCAACTGCCAGTCCTAGTAGTTGAACTTGTGCCTTCCACCAGGTTAACGCAGCTCCTTCAAGTGTTTCGGTAGCATATTTCACCCTACGGTCTTCGGGGCATTCGCTCATCTCGAAAACTGTCTCAAGCTTTTCAAACCAGTGAAGAAGGCCCACTGCTCCTTCGGTGCCACTGAAAGTGGTAGGTCGACAGTCCATGAACGTCTTGAACGTGCACACAGGAGGTTGAGCATGTTGACCTCCTGCAGGGTTAGCTGCGAGTGCCTCCGCAACTCGTTCGTTGATCAAAGCCGTCAACTGGGCTTGAGTGAGGTTGATACGTCCTTCGCGTCCGCTCATGATCTTCATAATGAAGCAACGTAAGTGAGGAAAGTGTCGCGAAAGTGTGTAAGTGTGTGGGACGACATTAGAGAGTAAGCACACAAGGTTCAAATAGCAATTATCACGTTATCTAATGCACAGTGAGAACTATCTAACCGACAATATAACATAATCATACCACTTATGGTGTCGAGTCTTGCACGTGGAGCGAAGCGTCGTTGTGGATCGTTGAGCACTGTACAGGTTATAGTCTGGTTTTAATAAAAACTTTTTCCCTTATTAAAAACCAAGTTCACTATAACCAATGGCTCTGATACCAATCTGTCACACCCCCAAAATCCACCACGCGGGGTATCACCGCTTGGAGGCGTGACATGACCAGGATCGAGCCACCAATCATATTGAACAATTCAATTAAGTAAATAAAACCAAGCGTAATACGATTGGTGACCAAAGCTAGTTAACCTTGTTTGGTTTAAACAGCGGAAGCATAAACGTGAGTTCAAAACATAAGTTCACAGTTCATAAGTTTAGAGTCTCAAACATAAGTTCCATAGGTTTATAAAGTTCAATTATTAAGTATGGGATATAACAACCCATGTTCCACAACGACTCCTTCCCCGTGCAAGCTCCAAGCATTTAGCGACCTGTAAGGCATGTAACAACTAGTCAACAACAAAGTTGAGTGAGTTCACGTTTGGTTGTTTAGTTAATGAGTTCGTATCAGGAATCGGAAGTTCGTTTCATAACCAAGTATTACCCATTATTCTTGATTCCCAAACCTTTACGATATTTAGTGGGGGCTTCCCATTATGTATGTTACTAGACTAGGCGTATCCATAAGAGTCCTTCCCAATCCGAGGACGGTGTTAAGTATGAGTGTACGTAGGTTTTACGTACGTGCCCTTCTCATCCGAGGACAGTAGTGAGTGTGAGTGTACGTAGGTTTTACGTACGTGCCCTTCTCATCTGAGGACAGTAGTGAGTGTACGTAGGTTTTACGTACGTGCCCTTCTCAATCCGAGGACAGTAGTAGGTAGTCTAGTAGTGTTGGTAATATAAATAGAGTGATAGTACGAGTAGTTATTCAATCCCATTCCCAACCACCGGGAATCCCATGCCTTAGTAAGGGTGTGAACTCACCTCGGTTTGCTCGGTTAGATTCTCAATATAGCTAACAGTCAAGGTCGGTCAATCACGTCCTAGTATGATTTACCAGTTAGTCATTTAGTGGCTTTCCAATAGAACACAAAGTTCCTACACGTATCTATCACATAACATGCATCACTGTAACGGTTTATGCCCATCTAAGTTTCCCGTCCATTCCCCACTCAAAATCAAACATACGATAATGCACATAACATATATAACATGTTAAATCATTCACAGATAGCATACTCGACATTTAGACACGCAAGTCACAATTTATGTCAATTCAGCATTAATACACCAAAACCGGCTGTTTTCGGACATTTAAATAAAATAGTTAGATTATTCCAAAAATTCCCAAATTTTTATACAATGTCATAAACATTCCATATTTTATTGTGTAGAAATATCGGGGTCCGGTTCATCACCAATATTTTATAAAAATTCATATTCGGGACTGAACTCAGATTTATGTATTTCTGACCACAGTCCACGAAACAATTTATTAAAAATTCTTCGTAAGTCCGATTTGTGAAATTCCAGTGGGGTAATTACAAATACTTCAGTTATCATCTACAGTAAGATTTTCATGGTCCGATTCATCACAAAACTCAGGTTATGACTGAAAGTACGACACCCATTTATTGCTGTCAAAATTCAGCTTAAGTAGCTGTTACAAATTAACACTTTAAAAATAGTAAACGGAGTCCAAAAATTACGATTCCGGTGCCATTAGAACCGTATTTCATAATAGCATATTTTAGATTCAAAATATCGATTTTTCGTTGAGGTTAAGACCTGTTTACAGCCAACAGAAGTGGGCTGTAAAAGTTAGACAGATTCTGATTTAAAGTGTTTAACCATCTAAATCATGTTCGATCGATTCCGTTAACGAGTTTAGTGACCACAACAACATCATATACTAATATCATTCAGTAAAGCATCAGATAATTACCCAATCATCATAACCACACAAGATCTACATGATTTACACACATATTCATCCATTAACCAACATGTTCAAGACTTTAGTGCAAGTTCTTTAGTGTTTCATAACTTTAATCATCAAATCACTTATTAACCACTTAAATAACATGAAGAATGAATGGATCTAAGTTCTTACCACTAGCACAAGGCTAGGAGGGTTCGAGTGTAGAAAAGTGGTGGTTAAAAGCGAATAGAGAAGGTCCTTCCACTTCCGAACGCACCGAGCTTCGTTGTGTGACCCGTAGCACCTTTGAGTGTATGTAAAATGGCTTGATCAAGACTTGATGGTGGTTGTATGGTGGGAGGTGGTGGCTGCCGTAGGTGATGGAGAGAAGAAGGAGAGAGTTTGTTGTTGTTGGGTGATTGATGAAAGAGATTGGTTAACTAGTGTGTCAATTTATAAACCAATTCCAAGATTAACCATTGTATAATGTGCATTCTAGATATGGGACATGAATAAATAAAATAATCATAAAATTTGTGGAGTGTGTCCCACATGGGGACCGATTTGGTTGAAGGGGGGGGGGTATTAGTTTGATTTCAATCATATAGTTAGTAACTAGTTATGTTAATTAGAACTTTAAGCTAGTTACTAGTGTGTTATGTAATATAACGGGTGTTAGGGTGTTCGGGGACCCTAACTGGCTCAGAAAAGGATAAACAATGTCATTGCAATTATTTTTGTGTTCCGGGTAAAGTCCGGTTGTTCGGTTCGATACTGTTTCGTTAAACCGTTTAATTAATCCGTAAGGCGTCCTACTTATATATTTTTGCAACGTTTTTACTTTCTAACACTCAGGAAAATATAACGGACTATTTAGTGACCTTTCTGTACACTATTAGTATATTAACAAATACGTGTAAGCATAACACAGATATCAGAAAGCAGTTAAGTGATTCCACACAGTCGTCAAGCACATTAATTATTATTAATAAACTGTACGGTTACATGTAAATTCGAGGGTTGTCACATTCTCCCCCTGTTAAGAGAATTTCGTCCCGAAATTTAGCGCGTGGTTACTGAGGAAGCTAGTTAGGTTGCGTTGTTTTCCAGATTTTCCTGGGGTGTCACAGTATTCGCTTGGAAAATATGTCGACATTACTTATATGGTACTCAGTGTACGATTTTCACGGATCATAAAAGTCTTCAGCACATATTCAATCAAAAAGAACTAAATATGCGTCAGCGACGTTGGATTGAATTGCTGAATGACTATGATTGTCAAATTAAGTACCATCCGGGCAAGGCGAACGTTGTATCAGACGCCTTGAGCCGAAAGGAACGAGTTAGAACTTTAAGAGTTCGAGCATTAGAGACGACGATTCACACGGATCTTACCACACGAATCCGTGATGCACAACAAGAAGCACTTATGGAAGAACATCTTAAAGCAGAATCATTTCGAGGCATGGAAGCACGGTTAGTGCCAAAGGAGGATGGAACTTTGTACGTTGCAGGAAGAATTTGGGTTCTACTCTTTGGCGGCCTTCGAGATCTTAATTTTAAGGAAGCTCATAGGTCAAAGTACTCGATATATCCTGGAGCAGATAAGATGTACCAAGACTTGAAAGAGTACTATTGGTGGCCTAACCTCAAAAAGGATATCACTACCTATGTTGGAAAATGCTTGACCTGCGCGAAGGTCAAGGCGGAATACAAGAAACCCTCGGGTTTGCTGCAACAACCCGAGATTCCCATTTGAAAATGGGAACAAATATCGATGGACTTCATTACAAAGTTACCCAGCACCTCAAGAGGCCACGACATGATATGGGTAATCGTCGATAGATTGATAAAGTCCACACACTTCTTGCCGATTCGGGAGAAGGATAGCATAGAGAAACTAGCAGAACTCTGTCTAAAAGAAATAGTGGCTCGTCATGGAGTGCCTATTTCAATCATTTCAGACCGAGATGGTCGCTTCATTTCAAGAATTTGGAAGTCTTTTCAGGAGGCCTTTGGATCACATTTGAATCTAAGCACGACCTTTCATCCACGAACAGACGGCCAGAGCGAACGAACAATCCAAACACTTAAAGACATGATTCGTGCGTGTGTTATGGATTTGCGTGGCAACTGGGATACTCACTTACCGTTGGTTGAGTTTTCCTACAACAACAGCTACCACACAAGTATACAAGCTGCACCGTTCGAAGCTCTCTACGGTCGAAAGTGTCGCTCGCCCCTATGATGGGCGGAAGCAGGTGATAAACAACTAATCGGTCCGGAGTTAGTCCAAGAGACTACAGATAAAATCTTTCAGATCAAAGACCGTATCAAGGCGGCTCGCGATCGACAAAAGAGCTACGCAGACAAGAGACGGAAGCCATGTTCCTTCGAGGTCGGAGACAAGGTCTTATTGAAAGTCTCACCTTGGAAGGGCGTAGCAAGATTCGGTAAGCGTGGAAAGCTTAACCCTCGTTATCTAGGAAAATTTGAAATCTTAGAAAAGATTGGCACCGTTGCCTACAAGTTGAAGTTACCCGACGAACTGAGCAGTGTGCACGACACATTTTATGTGTCGAATCTCAAGAAGAGTCCAACGCAAGAAACAGTTATCATCCCGGAGGATGAGATTCACATTGATGACAAACTTCAATTCACAAAGCACTAGTTAAGGTCATGGACCGGAAGGTCTAGAAAACACGAAGGAGTCGTAACATATTAGTAAAAATTCGTTGGAACTCTCGACACGGACCCGAATATACTTAGGAACGTGAAAATCAAATCAAAACCAAAATACCCCCACCTATTCGAGAATACTCCTACAAAGGATGACTCATTTTGAATTTCGGGACGAAATTCTCAATAACAGGGGGAGAATGTGACAACTGCCACTTTTCGGTAACTTTCTTACACTTAAAATACTCATTTTTAGCTACATTTTTATGCATTTTGAACATCCGAACTACTTATTTCGTGACATACACTTAGAATACTCATGGAATACTTACTTATGATGCATATGATCCATTTTTATTAAGTACATTTGAAACAGTTTAAACAATGCATCGAAACTACTAGAAAAGCACCTAGTAAACTAATATTCTGACGAAAACGCAGGATCCGCAGAAACGATCTAAACGACATCTTTAGGACTCAGACGAAAGTCCAACATCTAATATATATTAAACCCTAACTAGGAATGCAAGGATTTGATTTAAAACCTTCCCGAAGTCCGATAACACTAAAAATTGCCCGAAAAACACTAAAAGCGATGATTCAACACTTTTCCGCAGAAATTCTACAGAAATCAGCTTTCTAATATTTATACAACATGTAAAAATGATGTTTAACATAGAATTCATATGAGGATACCTTCGGGTATCATCCATACCAACAACTACATCAATTCACACAAGTTACACAACTTAGCGTTCAAATAACGTCTAACCGAAACAATTCGAAACGAATATCCGAACAATATCAAATCTTTTTTTTATGATCATCTAGTGTTATTTGGATCATTATGGTCTAGTAATGGTCACTTAACACCCTTTTATCACTTAAACACTTATACATATAAGTTTCCTAAACAATTTCCTCAATAATCCTAACACTTTTTAACAAGGAAAGTCATGAAACAAATTCACAAGGCAAGGGTACCCCCCCCCCCTTCATTCACGGTTATAACACCATGTGGGGCCCATTTTTTTCCTTGTTTCCAAAAATATCTTGCTAGTTACCCTTTATGCAAGTTGGTGAAGCAAGTTTGCCTAGTGGTGAAGTATATGAAGACTTTTAACAACTAGTTACCATAATCCTCTAAGCACTTCATCTCATTTTTCACCATCTTTTTCACACACTTAAGAAACTCTCTCAACATTCATATATTATCCAAGAACACCATCAAAAATATTTCACCTTTCAAGCCTTCTTTGATGATCAAGATGGAGCTTGAAGATACTTAAGGTGATCTAAAGCAACAACAAGAAGAAGCAAGCCTTTCCATCCATTCAAAAGCTTTCAAAACCCCAAGATCAACAACTTTTTCTTTTCTTTAAATCATCATCAAGATCATCCCTAGCCATTAGTGCTAGAAGTAAGCTTCTAAAATCCCTTTTTCATACTTATTTATGTATTATTTGTTTAAAGAACATGTAATAAAATAAACAATCATACAAAATAATAAGAAAATACAAAGAAGCAAAATAAAAATCATGATATATAAGTTTGGTATTGTTATGATTTGAAGCTTATTTATTGCATATTTGATCTAGTTTTGATGATTAGCATATGAATAACTTGTTAGATGATGTTTAAAAACATAATCTAACAAGTGTACATGAAAATGTTTAAAGTTTTTGTTAAACATAAATGTTTAGATGGATGATCATAATCTTGGATTTTGTTAAAGTATATAAGGTTTTTCACTAAAAAGAATACTTTTACAAAGTTATAAAAAAAAAACATAAAAGATGGGTTTTTATAAAAAGTTTTTTTAAAACTAGAAGTAAAGCATGGATTTTGAACTAGTTAACTTATGATATGATCATACCAAAACCCTACATATTATTGATTTCATCTTGTTAACATTTTGATATAAATCTCATATGTTTTTATTAAGAAAAATATGAGAAGATTATTGGTGATTTTGATAAGAAAAAGATATGTTTTATTAAACATGGCTAAGTATATATTTCAAAGGAAATATGGCCATTTTTCTTAAAAATCATGTGTTATAAAAACTATCACTTTTGACAGAATCATTATTAGAATAAAAAGATTTTAAAGAATAGTTTTTATAAAAGCAAAACGAGTTATAAATATATATTTTTGAGAAAATATATATTTAGTTATCTTAACAACTTATGTGCTATGTGTTATTTGTTTGTATTAGTTATATGTATGAAAACTATTAACTTGAATACAATGGTACAAATAAACACAAGACACATTACAACTAAATTCTTACAAGACTACACATATAAAGACACCTTAAAAACAACTTACGGACGATCCAATCCTTCGGACACAACTTATGGACAAATCGGACTTACGGACAACTATACGGTCTATAATACACAATATATCAACGACTTGGTAAACTACATTTTCTAAACCGAATAACTAACCATATATTTTCTACAATATACAAAATATATTACTTATGGTTTATATTAAAAAGGTTTTGTTCTTGAAATATATAAACATACGTTTATATTTCTTACAATCTAAAATATATTGTTTTAGTGAAAGACTAAAAATATATATTTTAGAACTTATCTTAAAAATAGATTATTTTTAAGATATTTCCTATACCTTTTACCAAGTATAACATATATACTTTTATGAAACATACCTTAGAATATATAAGTATATATATTCTAAGAATCCAAGATCACATATAACAAACATGCGGACATACGTACTCCTATACGTGCAACGATATGCACTTTCACATCACCTAACACTTGATGAAAACACATTTATACAACTACGATACAACTCATGAGATACAAGAATATATATTTGGTGAAATATATACACTAAACAGTTATCAGTTAATATATCTAAGACACAGTTCAATGGATAACAAAGACATACAAGTCTTAACACATATTCAAGATAAAAGACTTGTACTCAAGTCATTACAAGACCGAAGTGTCTAACAAATATAGAACGTTTGTAGGTCGTGACACTATTCAGGACGACCGTACGTCAGATCACAGTTACTTACCATTCACGGACGCAATTCTGTTAGTTCATGTCCCCTATTCATTTTAAATGCTTTACAACTTTACAACTATCGGGGAAAATACATGTTCAATTGTATGTTAAGTCATGGAATGAAACACCTTAGATCATGTGCGATTAGGGTCATACATCTAAGCACCATTTGTGACAACTGGCACAAACCGGTAATTTCCGTACACTTTGATTATTGCTTAATGACTGCAATTATGCCCTTAATTGTCAGCAATGGCTGAACACGTAATAAACAAGTGAATTCATGCACGTTGTATACTACAAAATATTGCTTTATGCATAAACATGAGCGTTGCGTCAGAATAATAGTAAACTCACCGGTAAGACACTATGTGTCAACGGAACTGCAGAAGGCAGTCAGACAATAAAAATTGGAGCCTAGGTGTAGGTCCGACAGCAAGAATGCATTAAAACCCAAGAGTACATACAAGGGTTTAATATATATGCAATACGAAAGCAAAAATAAGCACTAAAAAGCACCCGAAACGCACTTTAAGTGCAGAATTTATACAAATCAGCAAGAATTCAGCATTTAGACATATAAATATTATGCAGAAATGTCGTTTTATTATCCAGAATATTTCCCTAAGTGTTGGGAATTGAAAGGGTACAAGAAAGGTACTTAAACGACACTAAAAAGTGTAATTTAGCACTTTAACGAATCGGTATGTAACCGAACAACCGGATATTACCCGGAACACCAAAATAATGTTAGAAGCATTGTTTGTATTTTTCTAAGCTAGTTAGGGTCCCCGAACACCCTAACACACTATATTACTCAACATACATAAACCACTAATTATTTCATTATTCCCCTAACTAGATTAGTAACTAACAATTACCACCCGACTAGATACCCCCCCCCATTCTCTAACCGGCCCCAAACTAGGGGAACACACAAGTACTAAGTGGATTATTATATGATAGTGTGTTGAATATCTAGGGGACATTGTGACCATGGGTTAATAACATCTAAAATTGCCTATAAATAAGCACTTAATCACATGAACCTTATCACTTCACATAATCACCACTCCAACTCCTCTCTCTTTCCCTCTTGATCACTTTCGGCCGAACCCCACTCCTCCCACCATCATACTTTCGAGTTTCGATCTTGCAATTTCAAGGTGATACAAGTATTAGGGGTTACATATTAGGAGGTTTGGAGCAAACGGAACACGAAGGACCTCTCTCGTTAGCTTTTATCCACGCGTTTTTCATCAAGATTCTTCCCTAGCCCCGAGCTAGAGGTATAATGTTTAAAACTCTTGTTTGAACGTATCTAAAGTGGGTAAAAGGAGTTTCGTCGGTTAAATAACGATAACATACTTTTTGAAGCATAAAAGTCTAGTAAAAACACTAAAATGGTGGTTAATAGCTTGTAACTTGTGTAAAGGTTGTAGTACTTGGAATTTGTGATTTTTGAGACCCGATCTATGATGTGGTAGCTCGGATCATCGTTTAACCCGACTTTGTAAGATCATGGATCTTAACATAAGCTCGTTTTTAGTTAACACAAGGGTTAAAGGGTGAAACTCTACCACACATGAGACATGGACTTGTGTAAAAGCATTTTTGTTGTGTAAAAGCAATTTAACTTGTGAAATAGTGTTTAAAACTAGTGGATCTATGTATCTACAAGTGGTATTTTCAAAAGACCAAGCATCAAAAGAAATCACATGTTCTAAACCGGATCTTACACAAACAAAAGTGGTTTTTGTGAACAAACAAGTGTGTGGACACTTGTGTAACAAAAGTTTTAACGAAGAAATAATTTGCGTAAAAACCGACTAGAAGTTGTAAAACTTCATATTCTTTAAAAATAAAGTTTTTTTTTTTAGAAATTAAACTTATTTTTAAAGATAACAAGACTTACTAAATGTGCTAGTAAGTTACTACACATCTTGGTAAATATCCAAGTTCATGAAGTGGGGAAAAGTAGTGATTATTGATGAAAATTGTTGTTGCTGATTATTGATGATTGATGATGATTTAAAAGAAAATAAACACACGTTTTGGAAACGTGGGAAACCTCCATTTTTAGGGGAAACTCTGTCAAAATTTTTATAAATTTCGACACTTAGAAAAATATAAGTTTTTGAGAAACTTATTCCCTAAAAATGTATTTAAAAGTATTACCAAGGTTTCCCTGATTTTTGGTGACAAGAAATGGTGATTTCTTCAAAAATAAAACGGATATTATGTATATATATTTTTGAGAGAAAAATATATATTATTTTATCACCAACCTTTGTGCTAAGTGTTTATAGTATGTGTTATACGTATTAGTGTATTAAGACTTAAAAATACACTAATTACTCATGAGGAGTAGAAATATAAAAATACACATACAAAATACAAGATACATAATTCGGGTGCAAAGTGCAAAACATAAAAGACTTATATTTATTTTTGGAAAAAAAATAATATAAGTAAGATACGTAGTTAAAAATATAGAATATTTTTAACACAAGAATATATACAAAGGAGAGTGACTGTACTTGTGTGACGCAAGTCTAGTGACTAACATTAAGAAAACGCGTATAGGTTACGACGTTAATTAAGCAAATCCGGTGGAGTTTACGACGCTAGGAACGCAAAGTTGTGAGTTCATGCTCCCCCTTTTCTCTTTAACTGTTTTCAGTTTTTATAACTTCGGGGGTGAAATACATGTACAAATGTACAAAAATTTATAATTGGTATGATATAAATACAAGAAGTACACTTGGTGAGAACGAGAACCAAGTGTGACGAAATATAAATACAAGAAGTACACTTGGTGAGAACGAGAACCAAGTGTGACGAAATATATGAATATGAGAAGCGCATTTGGTGAGACGAGAACCAAGTATAAGGCGCTATGAGAAATGATAACAAGAAACGCGCTTGGTGAGAACGAGAACCAAGTAGGAGGCGTTATGAGAAATAGTGTCACGAATAGGGTACAGAAGCACCATTAATCAACAATATACCTAGACCGCAGAACAAAAGGTTAGATCTAACGGGTGCCTGGCAGCCACACTCCTGGTCGGGGCGAGAATCGAGGAGTGCTTTTGTGTCTCAGAATATACCAATTAAATGCCTTAGGTTTGGTGGCTTCCTATGACGTGTCACATGTTAATGGCTTTGCAACCCATTAACAATCCTGATATTTACAGGAATATTTTAATTACATGAAATTCATACCATACTAAAATTGATGAACACTTGAGTACGTGGGGTACTCAAGAAGAGATTGAATTATACCTGAAGTACGTGAGGTACTCAAGAAGAAATTGAATTATACATATGTACGTGGTGTACACATAAAACTGGATTTACATATGAAAACCTGATTTACTCACAAACTATGTTTTCATACAAAGTATACAAACATGAAATACAAAACTGCATGAATTCACACCAACTTTATGTTGACGTTTTTCCAAAACTCACATGTATTTCAGGTAACTAGGATGGATGTGCGCGTGGTCTTACTCATGCTCGTGGATGTCGCTTTGTCTATCTTTAAATAAAGTTGTGACTTTTAAGACAATATGATATCTCGTGTTGTAAACACTTAACATATGTTTTCAGTAATGTAATATTTGAAGATATTTTTGAGCATGTAGTATGTTTACTCTTCGTATGCAATGAGAACCTTTCATGATCACACCTCGTGCTTCCGCCGCAGAAAGGGGTGTGACAGATTGGTATCAGAGCTGCGATTGTAGTGAACCAGGATTCCTTCTCGAGTCTAGTCTACAATCTCTAGGATCCTTTCACGAAAACAATTTTCAAAGAGTTTTCATTGCATAAAACGTCCCGCGACATCCACTGCCTGAAACTGTCTACATGAGTCTAGAAAAGACACTACGAGACTTAAAGTGCACTTGAGTAGCACTTGTCGTTGACTAGAAATTACTTGCAATTATGTGTGATAATTAGCATGTACTAGAAGTAGAATGTCACAAGTATACGTGACTTTATCCGAAAGCGATGGCCTATCTGAAGGAAGAAATACGAGGATGAAACGAACTGTGCGGACTGTGCAAGGAGTTACGTAATTATGGATGCATACATAATTATGGAATTCAGTGCACAGAAACCACAGCAAGTCTTGTCACGTGTAGATTCCCTCAGTGCAAGCCTACTAAGTACTCTGCTAGAGTAATAACTGTTTGATGTCACTTATGTGGTATATATACCTGTGAATATATGATACTACTGTCTAGTGTGACGATATCAAACAAATACCTAACCCTGCTGTGTTATGTTCTGTCAGAACATGACACCCAGGAAAGCTGTGAACGCTCGTGACCAACCTCCTCCTCCCCCACTGCCAAGAATTGCCGAAGAGCTGGAGGCTCTACTGGAAGAAAGGGTCTCCGCTGCTATCGCCCAGTACGAGGCAAACCGTACTCAAGACAGTGAAAGACCAAGCAACGCTAGACATAATGGGAATGGAGATTCATCTGGAAACAGCGCAGTTCGAAGCTGCACATTTAAGCAGTTCCTCGACTGCAAGCCGATGAACTATGATGGCACAGGAGGTGCAGTAGCATTTGTGCGCTGGACGGAGAAGACTGAAGCTACTTTTCGCATGAGCAAGTGTACCGCGGATCAACAAGTCACCTTTGCTACCGGGTTGTTTGTCGATGAAGCTCTGACTTGGTGGAATTTGCAAGCCCAAACCTTGCTCAATAATGCCGCGTATGGTCTAACCTGGGAGGAACTAAAGGAAAGGATGAGAGAGAAGTATTGCTCTCGTGCTGAACTCCAAAGACTGGAAACGGAGTTATGGCACTTGACTATGGAAGGTGCTCATATTGATAGTTATACTCGAAGATTCCACGATCTGTCCAGAGTGCTTCCCTACATGGTGACTCCCGAATTCAAGCGTGTCGAACGCTACATTTGGGGACTGGCCTCAGAGTTTCGTGGCATGGTGACGTCAGCCAAACCACAAACAATCACTGAGGCTGTAACTCTGGCTGTCAGCCTGACCAAAGATTGTGTTCGTAAGAAGAAGTTATCATTGAACCCAACAAAGAAGACCGAGACTCATGATGAGTTGTCCGGTGACAAAAAGAGAAAGCGTTCGAATCTGAATCGAGCGACTCGCAACAACGAAGGTTTCAACAAAAAGCGTGACGCTAACCCGTCTCAGGAGGCGAAGACCCTTTCAACCAAGGCATACCAAGGCTCCATGCCTGAATGCCAAAAATGTAAGTTTCATCATAAAGGAGCTTGTCGCATTCCAAGGTGCGACAAATGTGGTAGATTGGGTCACCAAGCAGAAAACTGTTGGGGAAACGGAAGGAATGGGAATGAGAATGGCAATGGTAACCGGAATAGCCGTGGAGCTGGGAAAAGCCAAGGATGCTTTGGTTGTGGAGGCATGGATCATTTCAAGAAAAATTGCCCAAGGGGAAACAATGCTCAGACCCGAGCATTTGTAATTAGAGGAAGGGACGCACGCAAGGACCCTAATGTGGTCAACGGTACGTTCCTCATTAACAATCACATTGCATCCATATTATTCGACACTGGCACCGATTATAGTTTCATGTCTGTGGAATTTAAACGCATACTTGGAATAGAATCTAGTAGATTAGAAATTCCTTATTCCATAGAACTAGCCAATGGTAAACTTGTTGAATCGGGC
The DNA here is from genome assembly GCA_030545235.1 of Helianthus tuberosus. Lineage (NCBI taxonomy): Eukaryota > Viridiplantae > Streptophyta > Magnoliopsida > Asterales > Asteraceae > Helianthus > Helianthus tuberosus. The sequence continues at coordinate 104,879,705 of CM060352.1, read as the reverse complement.
GAAATTGTTAGAGGCTGCACACTGGAACTTGGCAAACGAAATTTTAGCATCGACCTCTTATCTATTCAATTGGGTAGCTTCGATGTAGTGGTCGGAATGGACTGGTTGTCCAAAAACAGAGCTGAAGTTATCTGTCATGAGAAAATCATTCGCATCCCTCTAGCGAATGATGAAACTCTCATCGTGCATGGAGAAAAACGAGACGCGCCTCTTCGAATCATCAGCTGTATGAAGGCACAGAAGTGCTTGAGGAAGGGATGTGTCGCCTTCCTAGCACACGTTATAGACAAGAAGGCTGTGGAGCCAAAACTCGAAGACATTCCTGTGGTGAATGAATTTCCTGATGTTTTTCCCGAAGATCTGCCAGGATTACCTCCGCAACGACAAGTCGAATTCCGTATAGACTTGGCCCCAGGAGCTGCTCCTGTAGCTAAGGCACCCTATCGACTTGCACCATCCGAAATGCAAGAATTATCTACACAACTTCAGGAGTTGTTGGATAAAGGATTCATAAGACCAAGCCTCTCACCCTGGGGAGCTCCAGTATTGTTCGTGAAGAAGAAGGATCGATCATTGCGGACGTGTATCGATTACAGGGAACTGAACAAGCTCACAATCAAGAATCGGTATCCGCTACCGAGGATTGATGACTTGTTTGATCAACTGCAAGGATCAAACTACTATTCCAAGATCGACCTTCGATCTGGATACCATCAGCTGAGAATCCAAGATGAAAGCGTGCCAAAGACTGCATTCAGAACGCGCTATGGGCACTACGAATTTCTGGTAATGCCGTTTGGGCTGACGAATGCACCAGCGGTCTTTATAACCGCGTATGCAAACCATATCTCGATAAATTCGTGATTGTATTTATCGATGATATCCTGATTTACTCGCGAACGAAAGAAGAACACGAGCAACATCTCAGAACCATCTTGGAGCTACTGAAGAAAGAGAAACTTTATGCAAAGTTCTCAAAATGCGAATTCTGGATTCGTGAAGTACAATTTCTTGGTCACGTGGTGAATGAGAAGGGCATTCATGTAGACCCATCCAAGATTGAAGCAATAAAGAATTGGGAAGCTCCCAAGACCCCAATTGAAGTTCGTCAATTTTTGGGCTTAGCGGGCTACTACCGGCGATTCATTGAGAATTTCTCGAAGATAGCTCAACCGCTAACGACCCTTACTCAGAAAGACAAGAAATACGACTGGGGTCACAAACAAGAAGAAGCCTTTCAGCTACTTAAGAACAAGCTCTGCGATGCACCGATACTGTCGTTACCCGAAGGCACTGAAGACTTCGTGGTATACTGTGACGCCTCACGACAAGGCTTGGGTTGCGTGCTCATGCAACGCCAAAAAGTCATCGCTTATGCTTCAAGACAACTGGAGGTTCACGAGAGAAATTATACCACTCACGACCTGGAGCTGGGTGCAGTGGTATTCGCCTTAAAGTTTTGGCGACATTATTTATATGGTACTCGATGTACAATCTTCACAGATCACAAAAGCTTACAACACATATTTGATCAGAAGGAATTGAATATGCGCCAGCGACGTTGGGTCGAGCTGCTGAATGATTATGACTGTGAGATTAAGTACCATCCTGGAAAGGCAAACGTTGTAGCAGACGCGTTGAGCCGAAAAGAAAGGGTTAAGACCCTAAGGGTTCGAGCATTGGAAATGACGATTCAAACGAACCTCACTGCATGCATTCGAGATGCACAACAAGAAGCTCTTAAAGAAGAGAATCATAAAGCTGAATACCTACGGGGTATGCTGAAATACATGGTGCCAAACGAAGAGGGAGCCTTATACTTTAAGAAGCGTATTTGGGTTCCACTCTAGGGTGGCATACGAGAAGTCATCCTTAATGAAGCCCACAAATCGAGATATTCGATCCACCCAGGATCGGACAAAATGTATCAAGATTTGAAAGAATACTATTGGTGGCCGAGACTCAAAAGCGACGTTGCTGTTTATGTTGGAAAATGCCTAACCTGTGCGAAGGTTAAGGCCGAATATCAGAAACCGTCCGGCCTACTACAACAACCAGAGATTCCCGTGTGGAAGTGGGAACAAATCTCGATGGACTTCATAACGAAATTACCCAGGACCCCGAGAGGGCACGATATGATATGGGTAATAGTTGATCGATTGACGAAGTCTGCGCACTTCCTACCGATCCGAGAAAAAGACAGCACTAGAAAGCTTGCTGAAATATACTTAAGAGAAATTGTGGCACGTCATGGAGTGCCAATCTCAATCATTTCAGACAGAGATGGACGCTTGTCTCAAGAATCTGGCAATCATTTCAGGAAGCCTTTGGATCTCAGTTAGATCTGAGCAGGGCATCCCATCCGCAAACAGACGGCCAGAGCGAACGGACAATACAAACGTTAGAAGATATGCTTCGCGCATGTGTCATGGACCTAGGCGGCAGCTGGGATACTCATCTACCTTTAGTTGAGTTTTCCTACAATAACAGCTATCATACGAGCATAAAAGCCGCGCCGTTCGAAGCTCTGTATGGCCGCAAATGCCGATCGCCCTTATGTTGGGCAGATGCCGGAGATAAACGTATGGTTGGTCCGGAACTTGTACAAGAGACAACCGACAAGATTGCGCAGATCCGAGAGCGCATTAAGGCGGCTCGAGAGCGACAAAAGAGCTACGCGGATCCAAATAGAAAATCGGTAGATTTCAAGGTGGGAGACAAGGTGTTGTTAAAAGTCTCACCATGGAAGGGCGTAGTCAGATTTGGAAAGCGTGGAAAGTTGAATCCACGATATATCGGACCATTCAGAATATTGAAGAGAATTGGTACCGTGGCATACAAGTTGGAGTTACCGGAAGAACTTAATGGAGTACATGATACGTTTCATGTATCCAACCTGAAGAAGAGTCCAACACAAGAAAACGTGATCATCCCGATGGATGAAGTGCATATTGATGAAGCCCTCCGATTTACAGAGCAACCCATTGAGGTTACCGACTGGAAAGTCAACAAGATCAGGAGGAGCAGTGTGAAACTTGTCAAAGTACGTTGGAGCTCTAAGCACGGACCCGAGTACACATGGGAACGTGAAGACCAGTTCAAGAAAAAGTATCCCCACCCATTCAAGAAGACTCCAGCGAGAGTTAGTTCAGTCTGAATTTCGGGACGAAATTCTTTTAACGGGGGGAGACTGTGACAACTGGCACAAACCGGTAATTTCCGTACACTTTGATTATTGCTTAATGACTGCAATTATGCCCTTAATTGTCAGCAATGGCTGAACACGTAATAAACAAGTGAATTCATGCACGTTGTATACTACAAAATATTGCTTTATGCATAAACATGAGCGTTGCGTCAGAATAATAGTAAACTCACCGGTAAGACACTATGTGTCAACGGAACTGCAGAAGGCAGTCAGACAATAAAAATTGGAGCCTAGGTGTAGGTCCGACAGCAAGAATGCATTAAAACCCAAGAGTACATACAAGGGTTTAATATATATGCAATACGAAAGCAAAAATAAGCACTAAAAAGCACCCGAAACGCACTTTAAGTGCAGAATTTATACAAATCAGCAAGAATTCAGCATTTAGACATATAAATATTATGCAGAAATGTCGTTTTATTATCCAGAATATTTCCCTAAGTGTTGGGAATTGAAAGGGTACAAGAAAGGTACTTAAACGACACTAAAAAGTGTAATTTAGCACTTTAACGAATCGGTATGTAACCGAACAACCGGATATTACCCGGAACACCAAAATAATGTTAGAAGCATTGTTTGTATTTTTCTAAGCTAGTTAGGGTCCCCGAACACCCTAACACACTATATTACTCAACATACATAAACCACTAATTATTTCAGTATTCCCCTAACTAGATTAGTAACTAACAATTACCACCCGACTAGATACCCCCCCCCCCCATTCTCTAACCGGCCCCAAACTAGGGGAACACACAAGTACTAAGTGGATTATTATATGATAGTGTGTTGAATATCTAGGGGACATTGTGACCATGGGTTAATAACATCTAAAATTGCCTATAAATAAGCACTTAATCACATGAACCTTATCACTTCACATAATCACCACTCCAACTCCTCTCTCTTTCCCTCTTGATCACTTTCGGCCGAACCCCACTCCTCCCACCATCATACTTTCGAGTTTCGATCTTGCAATTTCAAGGTGATACAAGTATTAGGGGTTACATATTAGGAGGTTTGGAGCAAACGGAACACGAAGGACCTCTCTCGTTAGCTTTTATCCACGCGTTTTTCATCAAGATTCTTCCCTAGCCCCGAGCTAGAGGTATAATGTTTAAAACTCTTGTTTGAACGTATCTAAAGTGGGTAAAAGGAGTTTCGTCGGTTAAATAACGATAACATACTTTTTGAAGCATAAAAGTCTAGTAAAAACACTAAAATGGTGGTTAATAGCTTGTAACTTGTGTAAAGGTTGTAGTACTTGGAATTTGTGATTTTTGAGACCCGATCTATGATGTGGTAGCTCGGATCATCGTTTAACCCGACTTTGTAAGATCATGGATCTTAACATAAGCTCGTTTTTAGTTAACACAAGGGTTAAAGGGTGAAACTCTACCACACATGAGACATGGACTTGTGTAAAAGCATTTTTGTTGTGTAAAAGCAATTTAACTTGTGAAATAGTGTTTAAAACTAGTGGATCTATGTATCTACAAGTGGTATTTTCAAAAGACCAAGCATCAAAAGAAATCACATGTTCTAAACCGGATCTTACACAAACAAAAGTGGTTTTTGTGAACAAACAAGTGTGTGGACACTTGTGTAACAAAAGTTTTAACGAAGAAATAATTTGCGTAAAAACCGACTAGAAGTTGTAAAACTTCATATTCTTTAAAAATAAAGTTTTTTTTTTTAGAAATTAAACTTATTTTTAAAGATAACAAGACTTACTAAATGTGCTAGTAAGTTACTACACATCTTGGTAAATATCCAAGTTCATGAAGTGGGGAAAAGTAGTGATTATTGATGAAAATTGTTGTTGCTGATTATTGATGATTGATGATGATTTAAAAGAAAATAAACACACGTTTTGGAAACGTGGGAAACCTCCATTTTTAGGGGAAACTCTGTCAAAATTTTTATAAATTTCGACACTTAGAAAAATATAAGTTTTTGAGAAACTTATTCCCTAAAAATGTATTTAAAAGTATTACCAAGGTTTCCCTGATTTTTGGTGACAAGAAATGGTGATTTCTTCAAAAATAAAACGGATATTATGTATATATATTTTTGAGAGAAAAATATATATTATTTTATCACCAACCTTTGTGCTAAGTGTTTATAGTATGTGTTATACGTATTAGTGTATTAAGACTTAAAAATACACTAATTACTCATGAGGAGTAGAAATATAAAAATACACATACAAAATACAAGATACATAATTCGGGTGCAAAGTGCAAAACATAAAAGACTTATATTTATTTTTGGAAAAAAATAATATAAGTAAGATACGTAGTTAAAAATATAGAATATTTTTAACACAAGAATATATACAAAGGAGAGTGACTGTACTTGTGCGACGCAAGTCTAGTGACTAACATTAAGAAAACGCGTATAGGTTACGACGTTAATTAAGCAAATTCGGTGGAGTTTACGACGCTAGGAACGCAAAGTTGTGAGTTCATGCTCCCCCTTTTCTCTTTAACTGTTTTCAGTTTTTATAACTTCGGGGGTGAAATACATGTACAAATGTACAAAAATTTATAATTGGTATGATATAAATACAAGAAGTACACTTGGAGAGAACGAGAACCAAGTGTGACGAAATATAAATACAAGAAGTACACTTGGTGAGAACGAGAACCAAGTGTGACGAAATATATGAATATGAGAAGCGCATTTGGTGAGACGAGAACCAAGTATAAGGCGCTATGAGAAATGATAACAAGAAACGCGCTTGGTGAGAACGAGAACCAAGTAGGAGGCGTTATGAGAAATAGTGTCACGAATAGGGTACAGAAGCACCATTAATCAACAATATACCTAGACCGCAGAACAAAAGGTTAGATCTAACGGGTGCCTGGCAGCCACACTCCTGGTCGGGGCGAGAATCGAGGAGTGCTTTTGTGTCTCAGAATATACCAATTAAATGCCTTAGGTTTGGTGGCTTCCTATGACGTGTCACATGTTAATGGCTTTGCAACCCATTAACAATCCTGATATTTACAGGAATATTTTAATTACATGAAATTCATACCATACTAAAATTGATGAACACTTGAGTACGTGGGGTACTCAAGAAGAGATTGAATTATACCTGAAGTACGTGAGGTACTCAAGAAGAAATTGAATTATACATATGTACGTGGTGTACACATAAAACTGGATTTACATATGAAAACCTGATTTACTCACAAACTATGTTTTCATACAAAGTATACAAACATGAAATACAAAACTGCATGAATTCACACCAACTTTATGTTGACGTTTTTCCAAAACTCACATGTATTTCAGGTAACTAGGATGGATGTACGCGTGGTCTTACTCATGCTCGTGGATGTCGCTTTGTCTATCTTTAAATAAAGTTGTGACTTTTAAGACAATATGATATCTCGTGTTGTAAACACTTAACATATGTTTTCAGTAATGTAATATTTGAAGATATTTTTGAGCATGTAGTATGTTTACTCTTCGTATGCAATGAGAACCTTTCATGATCACACCTCGTGCTTCCGCCGCAGAAAGGGGTGTGACACCATTAATCCAGTTTGGACATAGGTACAGAGGGTTAGATCTAATGGGTTTTGGCGAGCCCCACTCTTGGTCGTGGAACCATTCAGAAGAGTGCGTTTGTGTCCCAGTCGATGGTAGTCGACACGAAATCGTCTAGGTTTGGATTGCTTCCTAATTCGTCACACATATTAATGTCCTCGCGAAACATTAATGATCAACGATTTCATTGACGCTTTGCATACTACATCATTACATACAGATACATTTTATACAACTCACATTTTATGGATACATTTTATACAACTCACATTTTAGCTATACATTTTATACAACTCACATTTACAGATACATTTTATACAACTCACATTTTACAGATACATTTTATACAACTCACATTTTACAAGATACATCTTATACAACTAAACTGCACAAACTCGCCAACTTTTGTTGATGTTTTCAAACTCACATGTATTTCAGGGAATTAGTGGACAATGCAGACATTTCAGTTAAAGAAAGCAAGTATCAAGTCCATGCCACCATTTGAAGGGTTTGCTCGTTATATACCGCCTCTTTGCGGTGATATAGTGGTCAAAGCCTTGACATTTTAAGACTTACATTTTGATGTATAAAACAATGACAACTTATTTTCATTTTATGGTTTGTAACCAATGCATTTAACTTATGTTGCGTCCTTTTGAAATGATTATGACAATTGCATTGGAGCTTGTTTTTATTCATTTAGTATGTTCACTTATATTGTTATGCAATGAGAACCAATCATATCACACCTCGCGCTTCCGCTATGAGCGGGTGTAACAGTTAGAATGGATAAAACCCTTTTACCCATATTGAGCCTTTCGAGGTGATCAATGTGGCTTTTCATCTTAAAGACATAATATGAGACCGATTGGGTTTCCTCCATTCGACATGCATGAAGCGCCCGAAGAGTTCTACCCTTGCATATTGTAGGAACATTTCCTTCAATTGGGTAATCATGTCGTATGGTCATGATGTTCAAAATCCTTTTGAATCTCGGGAATCATAATTCCTAACATGAGGCAAGAGGCTTGCATAGTATCCTCGATATACTTAATCCAATCGTCATAGGCATCCTTATCTTCCATAAGATGTTCATCGGGATTAGGATCGTTCAACACATAGGATATCTTTTTTTACTTGAGAACGATTCTTAAGTTTCGATATTAATCCATAAAGTGTTATGATTGAGACGATCCTTTTCAAGGATTGTTTTTAGTGATAGGTTACGGACGGTTTGGGTAATATTGTTAGCGACCATCTACAAAATTTAACAAGGTTCAATTTTAGTATTTTCGATATCATTATATTTTAGTCATTAATACCCTTTTATGTCTCATAGACAATTAATAATTAAAATCTAGAATCCAACGTTACATTTAAATATTGGTTAGGTGACCTTTATCCCATTATTTAAATTAACAAGGTAGTCAAAGTTTGACAATTGCAACCCTATGCAACTTCTAGCCATATGGGATCGGTTAAACATCTTTATGTTTAGTTGGCATGTTTAATCCCATCAACACCTTTTGTTCGCCATGCTTCGGTAACCCTAAGTTCATGGTTTCCAAATCAAGTCGTCCAACTTACGCACACGTGTGAGTTTAAACACATAAGTGGTTAGGTGACCTTTATCCCACAAACATGGTAAACCCACCTCGAATATACAAGTTCCCTCAAATGTGGTTAGGTGACCTTTATCCCACAATAAGAGTTCCCAAGTGATTTGAGTGTTGCATAAAAGGATGGTGTTTGACTTGTTTTATTAAAAGGGATTTTTAATATTTCAAAATTCTAGTTTAGAAAATATTATGTACCATACATTTGCATGAATTCAAATCCTTGGTACTTTAGTGAAAACCAATTTTCAAAGTTCTTTTTAATACAACTCATTTTATTATAAAATCATTAATTTTTAATAACCTTTTATTAACCAATTTTAATGATTTTTAAGAACAAATTTTAAGCTTGTTGTTGATTATTAGTTTGTTAAGCATGCATGTCCAAATATCATCAAAACAATATAAATAAGCAACCACAAGCACAACATACATAACAATAGGTGCATAACCATAGCCAACTATTTTAACAACGCTTGTTAGCCGAAACAAGTGTGTCAAAAGGTCCTTCCTAAAGGGTGAATATTGACACAAGTATTATGTCGTTGAACTCCCACTTGATCCCGCATCCAAATGCTTCAAGTCTTCTTCTTGTGTTGTGATTTCTTCACATTCTTTGGGCTTCCAAATGTCTTTTATATCCAGCTCCAAACTCCTTTGGACTTCAAAAATGTGTTTTGGTTATCGGGCTAAAATCCCGTTAAGAACTATGAAGTCCTTTAGGCCCGAAATTAGCCAAAATCAAAACCGCATTTTTGTGTGCATCTTCTTTTACAAAAAAATATCCTAATACATTTTTTCTAGTAAAATGAAATACACCTAATCTATTTATTTACATGCCAAATGAAAATAAATAAATTACAAAACTTTACAAATGGAAGAACAAAATAATAATTATTACAACCTTTGAAATAATTAAATATAAATCACAAACACAAACATTCAACATATTCAAGCACAAGGTCATGGCTAGGTTATGTGTACCAAAATATATATCCACATATATAAAATTCAAGAAGCAAAAATTGGTTCCCTTTTACAACCTACATTTTTCGGTCAAGAATGAAAAAACCGAAAAAGTGGGTTTTTATCCAAACAAAACAATCATCCAAATGACATAATTTTTCAAGATACTTTTATGCATGTATGAAAATAATCTTGAAAAACAAAAGGAGAACCATGATGAAAAATTTCGGCCATAGGGTTTAACCAAACCCGAAAATTTCATATCCTATGAAGCATGAACTCATATAAGCGGCTCTTAATGCCATTGTTGGGTTTTTCACATGTTTATCAAAGTAATTTCATCCGTATGAAACAAAAACGCAGCGGAATATTATTTAAAACATGTTTACTTTCAAGATATAAAACCCATTTTATATGCAAAACCCAATCACCGGATCCATATACGAACATGCATGCTATCAAAAATTTAAAACACAACCATAGGGTGTTTAGAATACTACCTTCCAATGAGTAAAGGATATGAAGAAGATGATGCTTCTTGAACGGTTGCCTTCAAGTGTAGAAGACCTCAAGCTTGCATACCCCAAGCCTTCCAACAAACACCTTAAGTTTAGCTAGGATTTCTACACTTATGAACTTACTAAGATTCCCTCTAAACAACCACATCATGGCCGAAAATTATGAGTGGAATAATAGTGTTCTTGCACTTGAATGTTCAAACTTGAAAGGCCTTCTTGATCAACCATACCTTGGCCGATTTTTAGAGAGTAAATTCAAGTCTTGTATCTTAATTTTCAAACTTGAAAAACCCTTGAATATTTACCCTCTTGGCCGAAAATTCCCCTATGGAATTATCAAGTTCATCACACTTATTTTTGTCACCAAAAATTGTTATAAAAGCTTGAGAGACCCAACCTCTCATTTTTCCCAATCAAAACCCATTCAAATATGACAACTTGCATGCAAGATTATTGGACCATTATGGCCTTGGGAAGAGGGGAAAGCCCACCTTTATTTAAAAAAAATAAATTTTATTTTTAACAATTTAAATCTCATTTAATTTTATAACTTTTATAAAATTATAACATCACATGTTATAAGACTTATGCAACTTTTAAAATGTTATTTGACCCATTAAATAACAAAATAAAATATTCTCTCAAAATAGATTATCCATATAATTTATTAGTTTATCAAGTGCAATTATTTAGAAAACCATTTTCTAAATATTATAAGTGTTAATATTTATTTGTTTGATCATATCACAAATAAATATTATAAGTGTTTGTCTAGCTTGTATTTGGGTATGACTCGACTTGGATCATAACGTACTAGCCACATCAATCTAATATGTGTCTTGGGCATACATAATCCAACATTAATTTCCTTCAAGGGAGTCTGACTTATGAAACTACTGTCCAGGTGTAAACCAGTGGGTTCAACACCTGTAGTAGCTGCTCCACTTGAACTACTGAAAGAAATTACATTTAATTCCTATAGTGTAGCCTCCTCAAATGTTGGTGGGTTAGCAGAGATAGAGACACCAGACTCAGTCACTTGTTGTGGCATATTCTCATTTATAGGTGATTGAGAAGAACTGATTTGTGTCTGGGCTATATCAACTGCATCCAATAGAGGTATTATTGATGGTGGAATTTGTGCAGTGAGGATAGGGGTAGAAAGAGAATTTGCCCCGGGAGCTGGGCTGTTGAACATAGATTCAAGTGAATCAAATGTTTCATATTGTGGTGTCCCAGTTGATACAAACTGATCTTTTGAGAAGATGCAGGAGGAGTTTGAGGCTCAGGTTGAGATCTTTCTTCCATCTGTTGTGAGGAAGTAGTAGCAGTGGTTATTGGTGACTTTTGTGTTATCACAGGTATAATCTCTGGGATCTCATCTTCCAGAGTTACCTTTTTAGTGGGTTTGGGGGGCTTTTGGACATTTTTCTTTTTGGGTCTTTTGGTGATTTTAGGTGTGGGTTTCACAGTAGTGGTTGTGCTGCTGTGATCACCTTGAGTAGTGGGCTCAACAGCAAGAGCCTGAGGAGCAGTGGTTGCTGCTAAATTCAGCTCAGGATCCTCTGTTTGTGTTTTTGAAGGTTTTGACAGCCTTATAAATGTTTCAGATGATAGGTTATTCATTTGAATAGGGTTTCCTTGGATAAGCACATGTGCATTATCCTTTGAAAATTTCTTTTGTAAGTAAAAACTTAGAAATCTTGGAAACAATAAAAATGATTTTTTATTGACATTTTTTACCATATCATTGAAAATCTCCTAGGAGTAGTTAAAGTTTTCTTCAGACATGATAGCATAACCCAGGTATTGGATTTTCAATGGTATTTCGTTAAAAGCTATGGTTTTATTTGACACACACATGAGGAGGGTATGGAATAAAAACCTCATGGCAGGTGGAAAATTGTCTTTTTGTAAAGTGTCTTTTTTCATTTCTTCTTCATAACCTCTCTTAATGAAATCAGTTTGATACTCTATTTTTGGGAAAGAGCTTTTACCTGTAAGATCATTGATTTCGAAAACCTCTGAGATGGTTTGAGGTGTGATGGTAACTGGAATTCCCTTTATTGATGAAATAATGGCTAAGGGCTTTTTGTCCTTAGTTTCTAGTTTTGCATTTTTCAAGAATTCTAGTTGGGTATCCAGGAAGATGGCTTCATTGCAAGTCAACAAAGTTTTCTACTTTGAAGACGAAAGTGCATCAATGATGGAGTGAAAATCTGTGTTTTGACTTGTTTTTGCAAGGGTACATAGGTAGTTATGAGGGGTTTTTAATGGAAGATCCATGATGAATCGAAGGTGATTAAGAGCGAATGAAGAAGATGAGTGATTTGAGAGAATTTTATGATAACTTCTTTTGAAAGTAATTTTGGATTCGATTCGACAGTGAAAACCCTGTTTGGGGTTTTGATCAAGGTTTTATAGGTGGAAAAAGTGAACGTGATGTGCACAAAATGCAACATATAAATTACATCAATTGTGGCATAAAACTAACCCTTTTTTAGTACTAATGTTGGAAAAAGTGTGTTTTTGTCTTCCTTTTGTATTTTCAGGATTAAATGAGCTCAAATGAACAAAAGAAGCAAAAAGGCAGCTAAATCTAACATAAATACAAGAAAAGGAACAAACGTGGCATGCCCGACATCCCCGACAGCATCTTCCCAAGCAAAACAAGAAAAACAGAAGGCTGAACACGCCTCGTGCTCAGTAAACACGGGGGCATGCCCAAGTGCCAGCATAAAAGACAAAGTTATAGAAGCTTCTATCGCCCACCACGGGGTCGTTCTCAGCGGACACGGGGTCGTGGTCAACTATAAGATTCGCAGAATCCAGGTAAATCTTGATAGTACAGATATGCTTCTGCACACGGGGGCGTGCCCAGCGGACACGGGGGCGTGGTCAACTAATGCAGACAAACTGCAATTAATGAAGACAGAGAAGAGGATGGACACGGGGCCATGCCCAATGGACACGGGGTCATGCCCGAGCTGCTGTTCAGGCTATAAATAGGGGTGCTTGGCTCATTTGCAAACCATCCCTTGGCACACCACCTCTCTCACACTTCACCGACCACCCACCACCATCACAACACCATCATCCACCACCATCATCCATTGTCCATCATAGAGTGTGTGAGTCGTCTCGGGATCCAAGATTGATTGTAAGAGTTCTTGACAATCAAAGGCCATGTTTGCCTAAGTCTCTTACATCACTTGGTGAAGACAAGTGTCTAGTGTAATACTTTTTATTTTTAATCTTTTCACACTTTTTACTTGGTTATGTATTAATGACTTTAATAACTAGTTTCTTATGTTGAAGATGATTCTTCCTTATCGTTTTTCTGTGGTGTCTTGGCATTATTTTACTGTCTATATAAAATAATAGATTTTCACCATTCATATCTCCACAGTCTATATGGAGGTATGTTGGCTACCTGGTCGGGGGTTAAGGGAATGGTTTGGTAAGAGTCTTGCCTTGTTCAGTGTATAGATCCTGCAAGGACCTGGGTCAAATTTAGTTGGACCTCCTTCAATCCCCACCGGTATTGGATGGCGGGGGTCCAAACTCTTTGATCCCCTCATATGTAAGCTACTATTAATACTTTAATCCGGCTACCTAGGATTGTATCCTTGCTGACTCAGACTACTTAGCCGAGGGTTACGTCACCTTCAAAAGAGGGGCCTACCATAATATGCATTAATACCTTAATTAATTATCTTTCAATAATCCGACCCTTTAGGATTGTATCCTTGCTGACTCAAACTACTGGGTTGAGGGTAACGTCACCTTCAAAAGAGGGGCCTACTACAATAACTAAGATAATCTCTTAAAAAGTGCAAAAGTGCGGAAATAATCAAAGGTTACACTATACACGAGTCGGAGCCAAGTGATTCATCTTGTCTATCTGTTTTTATTTTTATTTTATTTTTTAGCATTTTAGTTAGTTTTTATTTTTCTAGTTTAAAACATTTTTCTAACTTTTGATTTGATTAGACGTTGAGGATAAACCGGTACTAAAAGCTCTTGTGTCCTTGGACGACCTCGGTATCTTACCAACACTATACTACGCTCACGATGGGTGCACTTGCCCATATGTGTGTTTAGTGTTAGTAAATATCGTGTTTTATAAATTTAAAACTTGGCTAAAAAGTGTAAAAGGGCTTAAAATATACATTAAAAACCATACACACTACACACGCATCAAGTTTTTGGCGCCGTTGCCGGGGACACAAGGATTTTAAGAAAGTTAGGAATCAACGGCCTAATCATTTTTTTCTAATTTTTCTGTTGTTTTTTAGGATTTTTGTAGTTTTTCAGTTTCTGCAGAGCTCAGCACGGGTCGTGCCTGGTCAGACACGGGCCGTGCCCAGCATTGTTACTGCCAGTTTTTATTTTCTGAGTTACAGAGAGCTGAGCACGGGGCCGTGTCGGTGTAACACGGGGCCGTGTCCAATTCCCCAGTAACAGGGATCCGGAAAACAATCACTGTATCTCCGACCACGGGCCGTGTTCACCTGAGCACGGGGCCGTGGTGAACCTTCTGACCAACGTTCTTTTCTGTTTTTATTACAGGACTAGGAACCCAGGCGCCACATCTGAACTTTCTACGTAGTGTATGAGCTCCGGTTCTAGTAGAGACATAAAAGAACCTCTAGAAGAACCCGAACGCTTTCTCAGAAAAAGACTTGAAGCTAAAAACCAAGAGAAAGTTTTCTGACCTCTAGAAGAACCCGAACGCTTCCAATGGTGGACCAACGTACCCTCATGGATTACCTACGACCCACCGTGGGTAATCTCGGCGCCGCTATCAATGCACCGAATGTCGAAGTGTAGGATCGTTTTCTGACCCGAACGAGTCGTTCAGAAGATTTTATCTCAACACGAAAGGCGGAAACAGACGTGTAGAGTGCAATTCAGCTAGATTTACTCATTAAACTGTTGTATGATTGATTTCGTAACGTTTTACAACCTGACAACACTTCGGCAGCACTTCGTTGCTCTGGCCGGAGAGTTACAAATGATGAAAGTTTGAAGGGTATATATAGGAATGGACCTGACCGTTTGAAGGTGACATGCCACCCTTCAAACGGTTACCTCTTCAAACCGTGACCCTCTCAAACTAGCAGGACACTCTCAAACTAGACCTCTTCAAACTTGACCTCTTCAAACTTGACCTCTTCAAACTTTCAGTCCGAGACTCGATATAAGACGAAGACGACAGATGTATGCACTAACAGACTCCCCCTCAGATGTTGACGAGTCTTAAGTGTCGAGTCTTCTCATCTTCAGTCTTTGTCAGTCTGTTCACTTTCTTCAAAATTCTCCATTGTAAGCATCCTCAATCGATCTCTTACTCTTTCTCGTAATCTTCAGGATCTGAATCTGTCTCTACAATCTTCAAACTCCCACTTGATGTCTTCAGACTCCCCCTTTCAGTAGGCTGGGATCGTAGTCTGGAATTCAGTTTCCACAGGTTCTTAGATATTAACCTGGCACTCATCTAGCTCAGGTTTCGGAACCTGGCTAACCTGCACAACTCTACCCAAAAATAAGTTTCACAAAGACTAAATCTTTAAAATTTATAAACTATTTGCACGAAATATTCAAAATGATTTATTCTCTGCAAACCACTTGTAAAAACTTCTTCATACACTCTCTCCCAAACCTGTCCATCAAGATTAGCACTTGGAATTTTGAATATCAGCCTTCCAACAACAGTTGTTGAAAATCTTTTTGGATTTTTCAAAATTTATGCTAAAACACATTGAAAATCTTTTTGATTTTTTTTAAAGAAACAGAAATACAATAAAGAAATATATACAGACAATATTTTTGTGAGTTCGTGCAAGAGGATCATATCAGATTATGAGACCAATCACTAACACCGTTAAGCTTGATTTCATTTTAAGTTCTAAACAATTCACATTGATTGACGATATTGTTGTCCACTTAAACTCAATCTAAAAACTTTCAATCTGCTTACCGATACTTTAAGGTATATTAAGATTGCACTAAGTTCTTATGGACCCCATGATCTCAGCATATTCCCTCATCATGTAATACATTATCTCAAGCAATGCCTTTAAACTTTTATCAACTGTGATTTGTGCGAAAACAAAGCAGAATGTTTAAACATTAACAATCAGGTCGATACTTCCGTATACGCAGAGAAAGTCCAATGTTTAAACAAAATAAGAAAAATAAAACAAGTTGAAGGTGTTTAGGCTTTAACCACCAGGTCGATACTTCCGTATACGCAGAGGAGGTCCAAAGCTTAAACGAAACACCACAGAAAATAAAGCAGAACGTTTAGGCAACAACATCCAGGTTGATACTCACGTATACGCAGAGGATGTCCGATGCTTAAACAAAATAAAGAAATAAAACAAGTTTAAATCTTTGCAAAATGAAATGCACAATCACAGTGACTTTTCAGCGAAGTTGTGAAAATTCACAAACTTAACCAGTTTTATGTCTTTCGACAATCAGCGATTACTGAGTAGGCACACAGTCAAGAAGGACAAAACTAAGTACTATGCTTTCGACCATGTTTCCCACTTAGAATTAGGCTTTTTCATTTAAGTTTGTATCGTTATTGCAAATCTACTAGTCTAGCTAAGCCTACCGTCACATCCTTAGTGAGACCGTTTATCACATTATATCTTTCCATTTCTTTAGCATGCTGTGACAGTCCACTGATGTACTATCAATTCCTCTTTTATGCAACAAAAACTCATTTTTCATTTTTCATTTTTCATTTTATCATGTTTTTGTCTTTTTCAAATTTTCAAATGTTTTTGGATTTTCAGAAATTTCTTACTCCCCCTAAAATGCAAACACATCTAAAGAAAATTGAAAACAAACTGTACAAGAACATGACAACTGATATCGAATTGCCTCAATTCGCCATCCACTTGGCATAAACAATCAGAACTCCCCCTTACAACAAACTATTTTCCCATTATGATCTCAAAACACTTAAGTTTGTTTTAATCAAAATGGTTTTTCCGGAAAATTAGTTTTGTTGATTTTACCATTTGTAGATTCGGGGAAACTCATCACATTGTTTTTCAACCACTTGTAGGAAATCAGATACAACTTAATGTCCTTGATTTACCATTTGTAAGAATAATCCAATCAAGTTCAAACTAATGACCTTGATTTTACCACTTGTAGGTAAAAACCTTTTTCAACCACATGGTTTACCAACCAATACCACTTGTAAGTTACCATATGTAGGTTGAATTCTCAAGATGCCGATTCCTACTCCACACTTACCAACCTGGGAGTTCCGGCTATTCACACTTATACTCAAACAATTTTCACAAACTTATAAATGATGCTGATTCATGATCCGCGATTACCAACTTGGGATCTCCGGCAAGTCAGGTTTTCACTGTTTGAAAAATATATCCACCCAAGCCTGACCTTCCTTGGGTGTAACAACCTCTTCTTCATTTTTACTTTCAACCGACCTGTGAACATTTCTTTTAGAAGCATAAAATTCTTTCACTCCTTTGGCCTTACCATTGACCATTTTTCCAAAAATGTGTTTCACAGTTCCGTTGAAAACCTTATCAACATCAAATTTCTTCTTGTCAAAATAAAATTGATTTGAAATTTCAACTTTTCCAACTTTCTTCTTAAAATTTTCAGCCCGCAAAGGTGGAAAATTCACATCATCCACATTCGGAACTGATTTCTCAACCTTTTCTTTAACAACTTTTGGCTCCTCTGATTTTGTGGAATCAGATTCATCACCAGAACTGTTTCCTGAACCCTTAACAACCCATTTTTGATTTTTCAAATTTTCTTTTCTTTTTACCACATTCTTTGAACATTCACCAATCTCAAAGGTTGAATTTTCAAAGCCTGTAAACTTTCTGGTTGTAAGTTCAGTTTTCTCAACAACTTTTTCTTTCATTTTACCAGAGACTTCCTGTTTTGGTTTGAATGTTTTCGGACAATTTCTAGCAATATGACCAGCAGTTTTGCACTGAAAACAGGTTCTCGTCTCTATCTTCTTCTGAGCAATACTCTTCTTCATGTCCTCTTGCTTCTTTGCAAGGAATTCTTGATTTGTCTACTTTCTGAATGCTTGCTCTTTCTCATCATCTAAAGATTTTCCTGAAACAAACACAGTTTTTGGTTTATAAAATTTTTCATTTTTATAATTTTTCGGTTGATTAAATCCTAATCCTTTCTTTTTGAAATTACAGTTATGGTTTGGTTTTTTATGAATACCAGAACCAGAACTGTAACTCTTTTTCTTGTTTAATATTTGTTGTACTCTTGAGTTGTAAGGTCTTGGATTTTCAGAAAGATTAATATCTTTTATTTCAGAAATATTAATTTATGTTAGTTTGAAAACCTTTTTAATCATTTCAGTTTTAACACCTCTTATTGGAAAAATCTCATCAGAATATAATTTGTCAGAATCTTTCAAAGTATATGCTACTTTGACCGGTTCGTCATCCAAATTAGATTTTGATAGCAAAAATTTCTTATCATAAACCCGTTTGTCCTTTTTGATTGTTGACTTTGACTTGTCGGACCCAGACTTTGACTCGGATTTGGACTCCGGTTTTGACTCCTCTATGTCATCTTTATCTAACACCTGATCGACCACACGTTTAATCTGTTAGTGCATTAAGTGTCTATCGCCTCTGTCAATCAAAATCGTAGTAGAAACCGAAGAATGCAAGACTTGATGATGTTATTAGTTAGTAAAGGCAAGGTGGCAATTTTGTAAATAATGAGATTTCTCATTATAACCTTGTGCCTATAAATAGGAGCTTTAGTTGTAAAGTTTAAGACTTTTGGCTCATTTGGAGATTTAGAGACCTAATCCTAGAGAGAGAAAGTCTAGAGAGAGAAAGTCTCTCCGTGTGATTCTCGGCTATTGTACACGACATATTATTCAATAGAATCACGTCATTTGTACGTTATTGTGTGTTTGGTCACGTACGTTCACGGATTCCGCACGTCGAACGTTCGTTACGCAATCGAACGGTGTCAAAACCGGTCCTACAAGTGGTATCAGAGCTAGGAGCTCGATTGTTTGATCAAACACATCGTTTTCGTACCAGATTTCAGCCGATTCAGATCCGATTTCATCTATTTCTTCATCTTCTACCTATTTCTTACATTTTTCACGGTTTTTAGTCAAATTGAACTTGTTTTCACGGTCCGATTTGTCTGAATTCTTGATATGTTGTGCGAAAACACCTGATCTATAACCCTATCAAGTTTCAGATCCTAATTCCTAGCCGTTTAGGAGAAATCTGAGTTTTTGTGTCCGACATCGTTTGAAAGTGACCCTCTCGTTTGAAATTGACACATACCGTTTGAAATTGAACATATCGTTTGAAAACAAACTGATCGTTTGAAGTAATCGTTTGAAAATAGATTCTGTCGTTTGAAATTGTCGTTTGAGTTTGAACTATCGTTTGAAAGTGAACCTCCCGTTTGAACTATCGTTTGAAACTGTCCATCTCGTTTGAAAGAGGACATCCCGTTTGAACTATCGTTTGAACTAGCACATGACCGTTTGAAACAGTCCTGACAGTTTGAAACAGACCTGATCGTTTGAACCTGTGACTGTTTGAAATTGTTGTCCGTTTGAGAACTACAGTTTGAGGGAGTAACCGTTTGAGGACGTGACAGTTTGAAATCAAAGATCCTGACCGTTTGAAAGTATCATAATGATGACATGACCGTTTGAAATCCTGTCTGTTTGAAAGTGGTTATCAGTTTATGTGATTAATATTCATCGGCTCAATCAAATTAAAACAAACAGATTCACTTGATAATTGGTTCAATAGGATTTTAGTTGGTAATTGATTTTGTCGGACAAATTGATTTTCTTAATATCAAGAATATAGTGACAGCTTAGTGGACATTGAGGTCAAATGAGAAGTTATTTCACAAAATATTATAGGCCAAATCATAATTGCACCGACCCACTAGTTATTTGAGGTCCAATCATATTGGTTTTATGTGATAATAGTCAGATTACATTGTGAAAGTTATTGTCAGCTCATTAATCAATTGTTAAAGTCATCGATAATTACAATTAGAATTAATGAAGTTGTCGGTCTAGTGGTACATCGATCCAATCAAGTGAATCTCGAAACTAGAATTGAGTTTGTGTGTTTGAGATTATCGACAATAAAATTGAGGTTGCATGTGATAAGATTCTTTAAATTCAAATTGTCGAATTTTGTGGGTTTATTGTTCAAAATAAATCGAGTGTTAGAATTGTTAATCCAATCAACTGTGCAGTTCAACAAAATTGAAACGACTCCGCGAATCTTTGACAACGAGTCTTAGATTGATTTCGTCAACAAACACACTGTTACATATTTAGTTTGTTTGAACTGATAGCTTGTTTGTTTTGTTTGCAGGTGATTTCGAGGTTATTTAAGGACATAAAAAGATGGCAAATTCCGAACCTATTCCGTGGAAAGACGATCGAACTGAAGAGCAGAAGTATAGATATAGAAAAATGATTGCTGAAAACAAAATCATTAGAATTTCTCGTATCTTTCTGGAAGCAAGGAGAGCAAATAGATGGGATCCGGACAGAGAGTGTTATCTTGATGAATATGGAAATATTGCGATCGATGATAGTACGCTTGATATAGAAGCCATAATTCAGCAGTACAAAGAAGAAGATGATTATTGGCAAATGAAATGGTGGGGAGATGAAGAAGAGAAAAAGAAAAAGAAAGAGTTAATAGATGAAATAGAAAGAAAATCAGAAAATATAAGTTTGGATGTGTTTCTTGAAATAATCAAAAGATGTGAAAATGAAACGACAAAGAATGCAGAATCAAAGATGGATGAAACTTCGAAAAGTGAAGTTGTGTGCTCAAAATGCGAAAAATCCGAAGCAGAAAATTTCAATCTCTTGAAAGATGTGGAGAATTTGACAGTGGAAATCAAAAGCTTGAAGGATGAGAAAGAATCTGATAATAAACAGATTCTTGAAATGAGAGAAAATTGTGAGAAATTGACGTCTGAAAATGACAAACTGTTGAGTAGTTTGGACAGTTTGACATTGGAAATTAATGACTTGAGAGAAAAAGAAAAAGATTTTGGAAAAATCAAAATTGAAAATGAAAACGTTTTTTGGATAAAATTGGAAAATGAAACGTTAAAAGAAAAAGAAAAAGATTTTCAAAATCAAATCAAGATTTTAGAAGATGAGAGAGATATTTTTGGTAAAGATAATCTTGAAAAACAAATTGAAATCAATTCTCATCTTGCTAAAATCATTCAGCTTGAAAAAGAAGCTGAAAAAGCTCGGATGAAAATCAAAGAGCTTGAAGTGAAATTGAAAGGTTTTGTGACTTCGGCACCATATGAGTGTCCAAAACCAATCAATTCTTTTCCAATAAGTGACAATGTCACAAATTTTGACAAAGTCAAAGTCAAAATTGAAGATTGTGATGAAATATCTGATGATGAAAAAGAAAAGAAAAATACAAGAAAAATTTAAAAATACTGTTTCGCAATCTACTGAAACAGGTGAATGTTCGAAACAAAAACCTGTTAAGAAGAGTGTAGAACAGAAACAAAAAGATAAAAATTTGAAAAATCCTAAAAATGAAAATAAAAGCTCATCAGATAAGTCATCCAATCATTTTGAAAAATCACAAAAATCTAAAAATGAAAACTCACAAAATGTTGGTAATAAGTGGTGCAGGTTTGACCACAGTGCTCAAATGCCAAATCAAGGATACAAGAGGAGACATGATTACCACAAGGCAAATCAATGCTTTGATCTAAGTGTGTGGTATGAAGAAGGTGTTTGGTATGAAAGAAATGAGAGGTATGATAACAGAGTGTGTTACAATTGTGGATATCAAGGACACATTGCTGTTAACTGCCAAAGTCAGAGATTCGAAACAAGAAGATGCTATGAATGTCACATCAGAGGACACATTGCCAGAGATTGCCCAATGAGATCAAAAGGAAGATCGAGGGTTGAATCTCAGAAAATGGGAAAGAAATCAGTCAGTGTCAAGCCCAAAGAACATAAAGTTCAAGAACCAAAAGTTCAAGAACAGAAAGTTCAAGAAAAGAAAGTTAAACTTTCACAAGGGCAGAAAGACAGACTGCGAAAGAAAAGGAAGAAGGCGAGAGAGTATCTCGAGAAAATTTTGTCTTCGGGTTCACCGGACAGATTGAATAAGAGTTCTGATGAATCAACTAACTTGATTGCAAAGTCAAGCAAGACGAATTCATCGGATGCAAATCTGAGGACTAAAGAAGAAAAGAAGAAGAAAATGGTTGGCAATGAATCTGATGCGTCCAAGTCAGACAAGCCACCATCAGGCAATGAATCTGACAAGTCAAAGTCAGACAAGCCATGTTCAGGCAATGATTCTGGTTTGTCAAAACCAGAAGAGCCATCTGTTGAGGTAAAAAATGTCAAACCCAAGGCTGGTCAGGCTTGGGTGAATCTTTTCAAATAGAAAAACCTGACTTGCCGAAGCTTCCAGGTTGGTAAGCGTGAAGCAGGTATCGGCATATTTCTTGAGAAATTCACAGATTTGTAACTGTGATATTTCGATTTACAAGTGGTAAATCAGGGACATTAAGTTGTACTTGATTTTCTACTAGTGTTTGTTATTGTCAAGGGTCTTAATTGATTAATTCTTTAAAATGATTGGAAAAGAACAATGTGATGAAACCCCGAGTTTGTAAAAAGACAAACAAATCTAATTTTCTGGAAAAGCCATTTGATTAAAACAAACTTAAGTGTTTTGAAATCATAATGGGAAAATAGTTTGTTGTCAGGGGGAGTTCTAATTGTTTTTGCCGAGTGAATGGCGAATTGAAACGATTTGATATCAGTTTGTCACGTTTCTTGTATAGTTTGTTTTCAAATTTTCCCAGAAAATCAAAATTGAAACATATTTTGATTTTAGGGGGAGAAAAATTTTAAAAAAATTAGAAAATTTGAAAATGCCAAAAACATTGAAAAAGCAAAAATGAGTTTTGGTGTATAAAAGAGGAAATGATAGTAAATCAGTTGGACTATCACAGCATGCTAAAGATTTGGAAATGATAGTAAATCAGTTGGACTATCACAGCATGCTAAAGATTTGGAAAGTTAAATGTGATAAACGGTCTCACTGATGATGTGTCAGTAGGTTTTTGCACATTTAGTAGATTGTGACGAGATATAAACCTAAATTCAAACTTGCTTATATCGTGGGTAACATCTCTCGGATATATGGGTAACCCCCGAAATCTCGTTTGAAAGATTTCGTATTCTGATATACAGGTCTTTATACTCAATAATGTCTAGGGTATTATTCTGGGACTTCTGCTGAACGGTGGTTCTGACCTAGTCCTTGAATAATACTTTCTGCAAATGCTTGAAACATAGCATCACCCTCAGCATCAATGATAAGACAATAAAATTTCTTAGCAATGCTGTTGTAAAAAAGATCCTCTAAAGGGGACACACCGAAAGTTGAGTCATGATCTCTCTGCTGAACGGTAGTTCTGACCTGAGCTCTCATGATTCTTCATAATTTATTACCCCTTACAGATATCATTTGTGTTATAATTGCCTGTAAGACTGAATATTGGGATCTGGATACAGGAGTATATTCTGAGGTGGGATACGCGAATAAGTTTAAGTATCTAAGACATTAAACTCGTATCTCGAAGCAGTTGAACTTTGTGTGAAAATTTAAGTGGATCAGTATACTGACAATCTAAGTGAATCGTTTAAAACTTAACATGTTTAAAGCTTAACGGTGCTAGTGATTTGTTTCATAAACTGATATGATCCTCTTACACAAACTCACAAAAATATTGTTTGTATATATTTCTTTACTGCATTTCAGTCAAGATCAAAAATCCAAAAAGATTTTCGGAGTGTTTTAGCATAAAATTTTTAAAATTCAAAAAGATTTTCGACAACTGATGTTGAAGGACTGATATTCAAAATTCCAAGTGCTAAACATGATGAATTGGATTGGGAGAATATGTTGAAAACTTTGAATGTCATATACAAATGTTTTGAAAGATTGTGTGTTTTAGTTAATCAAGGTCATTCATTTGAACTTGATGTAACTAGTATGATTGTTGAATTAATGATTTCTACCAGTAAGTTTCTTAGATCTAACTGTTATAAATTTGTGAAACTTATGTTGAGGTAGAGGATGTGCAGGTTAACCAGGTTTCAAATCCTGAGTAGATGCAGAACAAAGCCAGGAATTGATCCTGAATTTGTGAACTTGTGAAAGCCAGACTACGATCCCGACAGCTGAGTCTAAGGGGGAGTCTAAAGATGAGCTCAACGCAAGAGAAAGCGTGGATTCAAAGAGCCAGATATCTATCTTGGAGGAGCTTGTATTCGGAAAGGCAGGTGACGATCCCAAAAGCACGGAAGCTTGACGAAAGGGGGAGCCTGAAGAAAAAGACTACCGAGAGGGAGAGCAACTGAGTTGAAGACAGATCCACGGGGATTTTGTTCAAGATAGAGAAAGAAAAGATGCTACGAGATTGACTACGGCAATATCCAAGGGGGAGTCTGTTAGTGCATTAAGTGTCTATCGCCTCTGTCAATCAAAATCGTAGTAGAAACCGAAGAATGCAAGACTTGATGATGTTATTAGTTAGTAAAGGCAAGGTGGCAATTTTGTAAATAATGAGATTTCTCATTATAACCTTGTGCCTATAAATAGGAGCTTTAGTTGTAAAGTTTAAGACTTTTGGCTCATTTGGAGATTTAGAGACCTAATCCTAGAGAGAGAAAGTCTAGAGAGAGAAAGTCTCTCCGTGTGATTCTCGGCTATTGTACACGACATATTATTCAATAGAATCACGTCATTTGTACGTTATTGTGTGTTTGGTCACGTACGTTCACGGATTCCGCACGTCGAACGTTCGTTACGCAATCGAACGGTGTCAAAACCGGTCCTACAAGTGGTATCAGAGCTAGGAGCTCGATTTCTTGATCAAACACATCGTTTTCGTACCAGATTTCAGCCGATTCAGATCCGATTTCATCTATTTCTTCATCTTCTACCTATTTCTTACATTTTTCACGGTTTTTAGTCAAATTGAACTTGTTTTCACGGTCCGATTTGTCTGAATTCTTGATATGTTGTGCGAAAACACCTGATCTATAACCCTATCAAGTTTCAGATCCTAATTCCTAGCCGTTTAGGAGAAATCTGAGTTTTTGTGTCCGACATCGTTTGAAAGTGACCCTCTCGTTTGAAATTGACACATACCGTTTGAAATTGAACATATCGTTTGAAAACAAACTGATCGTTTGAAGTAATCGTTTGAAAATAGATTCTGTCGTTTGAAATTGTCGTTTGAGTTTGAACTATCGTTTGAAAGTGAACCTCCCGTTTGAACTATCGTTTGAAACTGTCCATCCCGTTTGAAAGAGGACATCCCGTTTGAACTAGCACATGACCGTTTGAAACAGTCCTGACAGTTTGAAACAGACCTGATCGTTTGAACCTGTGACTGTTTGAAATTGTTGTCCGTTTGAGAACTACAGTTTGAGGGAGTAACCGTTTGAGGACGTGACAGTTTGAAATCAAAGATCCTGACCGTTTGAAAGTATCATAATGATGACATGACCGTTTGAAATCCTGTCTGTTTGAAAGTGGTTATCAGTTTATGTGATTAATATTCATCGGCTCAATCAAATTAAAACAAACAGATTCACTTGATAATTGGTTCAATAGGATTTTAGTTGGTAATTGATTTTGTCGGACAAATTGATTTTCTTAATATCAAGAATATAGTGACAGCTTAGTGGACATTGAGGTCAAATGAGAAGTTATTTCACAAAATATTATAGGCCAAATCATAATTGCACCGACCCACTAGTTATTTGAGGTCCAATTATATGTGAACGTAACATCAATATTTTCTGGTAAGTTATCTGACGACACAGACTCCCACTGTAAGTTAATTGCCTTTTTGACTCTTTCGGAATATGGACTTCGAGACAAATATCCATTTTCGACCGGGGGTGGACATTTGTTATAGACAACACTTGGTTTCTCACTAGAAATTTTCACTTCATCATCTTCTTTTGTCTCGGACTTATTTTCTTCTGAAGTCTTCTCTTCTTCAAACGTCTTCATTTGTTCCACAACTGGATAAATCCTGTCAACAACAAAAGTAGAACATGAGTAACTTTCTAATAAATTTTTAACTCTCTCAGTTTCTATTCTTTGTGTTGCCAGCTTCAATTCCAGATCAGCACATTTCTTTGTGTAAAAGTTGACATTATCAAGCTGTCTTATGTAAGCTCCTTTGAGTGTATTCATTGCTACAGCTTGTTCACTGTTTGACTCAGTGTACTTGTTGATCTCTCTGTTCATTGTATCATATGATTCTTTTAATCTGTTAATGTTGTGCAACAGTTCATTGTTTTGCTTGATCAACGAATCACAATTCAAACACTTTTCAGAAACTTTGACTGCTTCAGTATCAACTTTGATCTCAAAGTTCGGAACATCTTTGACTGTTCTGTTTGATTGGAAAAATTCATTTCTTCTCTTTCTCTCGGCTTCAGCTTCAGCTTTTAACCTTTCTTCTTCCTCTTCATCTTCTTCAATTTTTCTCCATTTTTCTTCTTCAGCTTCCCTGACCTTTCTGATTTTTTCTGCCCATTTCAGATCGTAAGCATTAGCAATACAAGCTTTAACATTTGATATCTCTTTGGACATTTCTTTGGCCATGAATTCTTGATCTGGGCAAAAATTATCCCAATTGAAACCTTCAGCTAACTTTTCATCATCTTGATCTGCCAGACACACTCTGCTATTTGTTGGAATGTAATTATCCCAATTGAATCCACTATCCTTCCCCAGACAAGCTTTCTTTGAATCTTTAATCTCTATTCTTCCATGTGCAGTTTGTGCTTGATGCAATGCTTGTTGTTGTTGTTGTTGATATGGTTGTGGTGTGACTTGATGATAAATCTCCTTTTTGTGATAATCATTGTTTCCGAAAGGATTTTGAGCTCCACTCGCTTCTCGATTTGTGCACTCTCTCTTAAAATGTTCCTTTTCCCTGCAACGAAAACATGTAACTTTAGTCTTATCAAAACCTAAAGGTGAAACATGTGCCTCGCGAAAATCATCTCTGCCTGTGATTTGTTTAAACTTTTCAGCTCGTCTCAACACACTAGCCATGCACCATTTAATATCCATTAATTCCATTTCTTCGGCATCAATTTGATCGTAATCCTCTTTCATGAGCATTGGATTACCGATTCTCCCTGCAACTAATCCACCATAGGACTCAATCACTGTAACCAATAATGACATATGGCTTTTAGCAACTTCCTCTGTATAGTTCTGATCATTCTCAAGCTTTAAGGCAATGTTGCATTGAAGAACTTTTCCACTTTTTGTTGTAGTGAACTGAGGATCGTATGTCGGAAATGAAGAAAATTCGGATGTGCTGCTTGATCCTTGAGTTAATTTTTCCGAAGAACCTTTTGCATTATAAGCTGTTTCAACCTTTGGAGAAAGATTCGTCTTTTCACTAATACCACTCTTAAAGTACAAGCTGATGTCTTGTTCTCCATCATAATTCTTCATTAGAGCAATCTTCCTCTGCTCCATCTCTTGAGCTTCCAGATGTTTGATGAACTCTCCCAATGTTAACTTTTTATATTCCTTCCGATTGTTTCTCAGCATCATCAGGAAAGTTCCCCAAGTCTCATGTGGTAGTGCATCAGCAAGTTTCTCAATCAGCTCATCTGTATCTTTTTTAATACCAAGTTTTGACATATTTCTCACCAAGTTACAATATCTTTCAATAATTTGCTTGGTGTTTTCAGATTTCAAACCACAGAATAGATCAAATTCTTTCTTCATGAACGACATTTTGTTTTTAAGCATATCATCACTTCCTACAAATTTTGCTTCCAGTTCAGTCCAAATCGAATAAGCAGTTCCATCATGTTGAAGCAAGATCAAAATGTCCTCTTTGATTGCTTGCTGAAGCAAACTCACCATCAGTTTTTCATCTCTATATTTCTTTTTCTCTTCAGTACTCATTTCTCTAATTGTTTGCTGAATACCATTTGTTGTAGGTCTAACATATGGTTCTTCAGTGTGTTCCCACGCATCCAAGTGATAAGCTTCAACCCAATTTCCAAACCGTTCGGACCATGCATTGTAATCATCAATATCCAAGAGCTTAGGTGGTTTCTGTGATGTCCCGGTTTCATTTTCCAACTTCATATTTTGAGCAATAGAAACCGGAGTAGTCGGAGTAGCAAACACGTTGTAAAAATCGTTGTCCATGTTTCGGATTTTCAAATGAGCTGTATCACCTTGTAAAACACCTGACAACCAAACAAACAAAAATACAATCAGTTTAAAGAATTATCAACTAACAGAATAGGACTGGTACTCGAACTGGTGAATATTCTGTGCGGACTGAAAGTTGACAAAACTGTGCGGACTGAAGGTTGACACACTGTACGGACTGCTATGACCCGGATCAAAATCAAACAACCTTTTCCAATGACCTCGGTATACAAAGACACGACCTGAACTGTTTCAAGTGATTTGACTGGATTGCTTTGAACCGTATGACTTTGATGTGACGATTCTTGACTTTCAATCCATTCAAACGGACATATCTCATGTACACACTAATCAATTCCGACAATAATCAAAAACTTCACATGCACACTGAGCTGCCTGACAACAACTAAAGATGACACAATCCAATTTGACCTTTAACAAAAATAATAGAAATGAGAGTTCTTGAGCTGATGAAAATATCACATGGGCTGACAACACCAATAACTATTCTCAAAATTGATTGGGCCGCAATGTAAATTTAATCCCAAATCACATGCAACAACCTATATCTCGATTAAGACAAGTCTTCTAATTGGGCCTTTAAATTTAGTGGCCGACACTTGTTTCTGATTGGACCGTTATTATGCGGATTACATGATCAGATTACTTAATGCATATCTCATGTATATCACTTAATCGTTTTGTTGGGCAGATACAATTCAATGATCACATGCACTTCTTGGGCCAATAAAACACATGCAAACTAATATCTGACAAAAACTTCTCAAAGGCCGACAACTTTAATGAAGATTACTTAATTCCCATACTATTCTTGAACCAAGCATTCACGTGTCCTCATGACACACTTTAAAACTTTCACATGCAAATCTTGAATAAAGCAATCATGTGACCGACTCGTGATTTTTAGTCCCAACAAACTGACACCTAGAATTCAATGTTACACAATATTCAATGAACAATCACGTGAAATACTAAAACACTTTCAAACGGGCACCATGTTTCAAACGGTCATGTCCAATTTCAAACGGTAAGGTGGCAGTTTCAAACGGTCAGGTGCAGTTTCAAACGGTCAGGTGTAGATTTCAAACTGTCATGGTCAATTTCAAACGGTCACGGTCAATTTCAAACGGTCACGGTCAATTTCAAACGGACAGGTGCTGGGCTCGTTCAAACGGTCACCAGTTTTCAAGCCATTTTAACCACTTTTACTTCGAATTTTGAACTGAAACTTTCAAGGGTTTGTTAAAATGCACTTTTTCACATTCTGTGAAAAATTGATCCAATTTTAACCATGAAATTTTTTTTAAATTTTGAAAGGTGTAGAAAATCAGAATTTGTGGCTGAATTGGTATGAACTCTTCCTCCTGAGCTCTGATACCACTTGTAGGATCGTTTTCTGACCCGAACGAGTCGTTCAGAAGAGTTTATCTCAACACGAAAGGCGGAAACAGACGTGTAGAGTGCAATTCAGCTAGATTTACTCATTAAACTGTTATATGATTGATTTCGTAACGTTTTACAACCTGACAACACTTCGGCAGCACTTCGTTGCTCTGGCCGGAAAGTTACAAATGATGAAAGTTTGAAGGGTATATATAGGAATGGACCAGACCGTTTGAAGGTGACATGCCACCCTTCAAACGGTTACCTCTTCAAACCGTGACCCTCTCAAACTAGCAGGACACTCTCAAACTAGACCTCTTCAAACTTGACCTCTTCAAACTTTCAGTCCGAGACTCGATATAAGACGAAGACGACAGATGTATGCACTAACACGAAGCCAACAACTTTGAACTTCGGCCGCATTTGATACAAATGCTTCAAAACTCCGCAACCTTCCATGGGCTTGCGGACGAGGATCCTCATCTACATATTACTAATTTCTTAGAAATATGTGATACCTTTCAGATCAATGGAGCATCAAACGCCGCCATCCGCCTTTGTAGGTTTCCATTCTCACTAAAAGACCGAGTTAAGGCTTGGCTTAACACCCTCCCAGTTGGTTCGGTAAACACCTGGGATGAAGTAGCCCAAAAGTTTCTATATAAGTATTTCCCTCCTGCTAAAACGGCTAAATTAATGACTGAAATTAATACATATTCACAAGAGGATGGGGAATCCATATATGAAACTTGGGAAAGGTTCAAGGAGCTACTAAGAAAGTGTCCTCATCACGGTCTTGCGGTATGGCAACAAGTATCCACTTTCTACAATGGGTTGTTGCCACACACAAGACAAACACTTGATTGTAGCTCCGGGGGACTTTTAGGTAATCGTCGCCCAAATGAAATATATAATCAAATTGAGGAAATTGCTCAAACCAATTTTCAGTGGCACACTCCCCGAGGCAATAAATCTATTGCCTCGGGCGCCCATAAGGTTGATGAAAGCACTTCTTTGCAAGCCCAAATCGAGGCCCTTTCTTCAAAAATCAAAAAGTTAGAAATGGCAAAAACGGTCTCGGTAATGGCTTGTGAAGGGTGTGGTGGGCCACATGAAAATTGGAGTTGTATGAAAGAATTAGATGATCAAACGGAAACGGTAAACTACATTGATAATAAACCTAGGCTGTCGGGTCCTCCAACGGGTACCTACCACCAAGGATGGCGTAACCACCCTAACCTTGGTTGGAGAGATCCCGACAATAGTAGTAACCAACAAAAGCAACGAACTAACTTTCAACAACCATAAAATTTTTCTCAACAACAAGGTGGACGAGAAAGGCTTGAAGATACTGTATCTCGCCTTATCTCCGACACCGAAAAGAAAAGCTCGGATCGATTTCAACAGTTGGAATCGAATTTTAGAAATCAACAAGCTAGCATTCAAAACATTGAAAAACAATTAAATCAAAGAGCTCAAAATTTCTCCGAGAGACCACAAGGTGCGTTACCAAGTAATACCGAAACCAACCCAAAGGCACAAGTACATCTCATAACATTAAGAAACCGTACCGTGGGTCCCGAAGAGGCTCCACTTCCACCAACTGAAAGAAGCCAATCTAGCAAAACCACAACTCCACCCGCACCCCAACAAGAGAAGGCTTCTCCACCAGTTCAAGAGCCCACTAAGACTCCTCCGGTTCCAAACCCCGGTCGGTTAATTCGTCAAAAGACCGATGAGCAATTCGCAAAGTTCGAAAATTTACTAAAACAATTGCATGTTAATATTCCATTTATCGAGGTCCTAACTCAAATGCCTAAATATTTAAAATTTATAAGGGACTTCCTCACTCATAAAAGGAAAATTGAATCATTGCAATTAGTTAACTTAGGCGAATAATGCTCCGCCTTACTACTCAACAAACTCCCGCAAAAGAAACTTGACCCCGGAAGCTTCACAATTCCTTGCTCAATTGGGAAATCCCCCATTCGTAATGCACTAGCCGATCTCGGGGCAAGCATTAACCTCATGCCCTCATCAATGTTCAATCGACTCGGCCTAGGAAAAACAAGTCCTACAAAAATAAGCATACAACTCGCCGATAGATCCGTCAAATATCCACAAGGTGTCGCTGAAAATCTATTGGTCAAAGTCGGCGAATTTGTCTTTCCGGCTGACTTTGTCATACTAGATATGGAGGAAGATACCGAAGTAGCACTCATCCTTGGGAGGCCATTCCTAGCTACGGCCCAAGCAGTGGTAGATATGAATGATGGAACACTAACATTGAGGGTTGGGGACAAGGAAGTAAAGTTTGGAGTCGGAAAAAGAGTAGAAGACGAAGACCCGATCAACTACATGAAGGTCATTGACTCAAGTTTGGACGATGCTCTCTGACGGTGTAGCATGGGATGCAAAACATCCCACTTGGGTAACATATGACCAAGCTTTGGGTCTAGCCAAGGACCCTTATAAACGTGGCGCACCACGGAGACATTCCGTGGAACTTGACGGGTGGTCCATAGGACAACCCTTAATGATGTTAAAAGATGAAATTATCCTTCACTTAATCGTGTAATTATCTTGAATTAGATAACTACGTTTGCTTATGTTTCAGGTGCGGTTCGGGAGCTAAAAAAGGGATAAAACGCAGCTTTGGACGGTTTGGAGATGAACGGGTCGTGCGTGGGAGGAATGAAGAAACAAAACACACAAGTCAGGGCTCCACCGTAAATTACGGTGGCCATCGTAATTTACGGTGGCCCTGAAAAATCAGCAAATCCCACCGTAACTCAGGCTCCAGCCACCGTAAATGTTTGATGACCACCGTAACTTACGGTGGCACCGTAAGTTACGGTGGATTCTGCGCACAACTTTGTAACTGCCTTCATTAAATCAGTTTTTGGGGGCCTTTTCACATTATCTCATGATTGGACGTTTCTCTGGAGTGTTGGGGCGAATTTTGGCTTTTGGCAAGTGTTTGTGAACAATTTCTAACATTCGGTTTGTCTTTTGATTTACATGAACTTCAATCTTGATGTTATGATGATCCACCAAAAAATGTCTGGCTAAACTTTCAGTGATCATCTTAGGTGAAGGTTTCTTATTGACTTTGGTGTGATGAATCTTTATTTCTAGAATAATAGACTTGGTATGTTGCTATGTTTATTATGATGCGTGAATGTTTGATTGTAAATTGTTAATTGATGTTTTGTTCCTAATCTAAATCGTACGTTCTTGGTGTCGTTGACAATCGAGATATCACGGGAAGGGTTAGGGTTGGATATTGGTTAATGGATCATCGGGTAACAACCTCGCGTTTACATAATCCGAGTACTTTGTTCCCTTTTATCACAACAAACGTTTATGCATGAGTTATGTCTATGTAACTCTTTCTAGTTGGATTCGCACACAATTGTTAATGGAAACTGGAACCTAAGATGGTCATTTTCTCTTAATTTGTTAAACACCCAATTTTGATTTGCAATTTGCTAGTAATTTAGTTTTCTAAAACAACAATCCAAATCATTGATCTTTAAATTTTGCAAATTAGGTTAATTTTAGTTTAACTTCAAAGCTACATAATCGACATATTTTCCACATACTCCCTGAGTTCGATACCCATTTACCACTATCTATAGTTGTTATTGGGATTAAATTTGCGTGACCACGACATCACGTTAAATTTTGGCTCCATTGTCGGGGAGTTGTGCGCAACGTGTGTCAGTTTGTTAGTTTTGCTTTTTTATTTTCGGGTTTACACTGGTGTGTTTAGTGTGCAGGTTCTACAGGTGCATGCATACTAGAGGCTCTCATAAGTCTTCACCATTGTCATTTGATCCGGAGATCGAAAGAACGCTAAGGCAAAACCGTGTTTTAGTAAGAGAAAACAGAATTATTGGTTCACCAACATCACCCATTACACCACGAAACATCATGCAAGAATCTCAACTACCACCCACAATGGGTCAAACGACCTCATCATTTATACCTACTTCCACACAACCATCACAAAACACAACCATACCAAATTCCACTACAATTCCTACTCCACCTCATGACACTACACCAACCAACACCACACAACCGATCACCACTCAAGTTGAACCCAATCTTACCTTTAGCCCTTTAGCCACAATCCCACCATTATCACACTTCTTTCCCCCATCTGCGGGTCAATCATCTTCCCACTATTCAATACCCCATACATCAAATATTGTCCATTCTACCTCTACATTTAGACCATCAAACCAAATGGGCTTTCAATACTCATCCATTCCATTTGGGCAAACTTCGGGTATAGGGGGAGATGGATATGAGGAAGGATACGAAGATTTTGAGGG
The DNA here is from genome assembly GCA_030545235.1 of Helianthus tuberosus. Lineage (NCBI taxonomy): Eukaryota > Viridiplantae > Streptophyta > Magnoliopsida > Asterales > Asteraceae > Helianthus > Helianthus tuberosus. The sequence continues at coordinate 104,845,772 of CM060352.1, read as the reverse complement.
CTATGATGAAGACGGGTATGCTTATGGGGGTTATGGTGATCAAGGAGAGTTCGGTTATGTGCAAAGCCAATCTCAAGGGATGGCAAGTGTAGGTGGAATGCCACAACAACAACAACTCATACCACAACATATTAGGCCAAGACCACAAGTGCCACAAGTGCAACGCCCTATACCATTGCAACAATTTCGACCGCAAAACGTACAACCTCACTTCCAAAGGCCGATTCAACACCAACCTATGCCACAACAACAATTTCAACCACATGTACCACAAGGGCCTATACCAAGGCCAATGGGTCTTGTTCGACCAAGGGTTCGGTTGGGTGTACCAAGAAGGCATCTTAGAGAACATGCGAGAGGCATTGAAGCGCATTTAGGCTGGTAATCACTCAAAACCCTTCACCGGTAGTTATTCCTCACAATGATCAAGGGAGGACTTTTGAAGTGAGAACAAATTCCTTGCAAAGTTTGCCGAAATATAAGGGTCTAGCAACGGAGGAACCGTATTTTCATTTAGAGGCCTATGACTCAATTTGCAATACTCATGGGAGTCAAGGTTTTTCAGCTGATGATGTCAAGTTAGTCCTGTTTCAATTTTCTTTAGAGGATAAGGCAAAGAAGTGGTTCTACACTTTGCCTTCAGCATCTATTTACACTTGGGCGGAAATGCAACAAATTTTCCTAGACGAATTCTACACCGCTCAAAATACCAACGATGCTAGGAAGGGGTTGAAGAGTTTTCAACAACAACAAGGTGAAATGTTTCATGAAGCCTTTGAGCGTTTCAACATGATGATCAAGAATTGTCCTCATCATGGAATTGAACTTTGGGAGTTAATGAATGCCTTCCACGAGGGGTTGAGTGCCGAAGATGCTCACGATTTAATGTCTATTACCGGTGGGACTTTTGGTACAAACTACGAGAATGATGATTGGGAGTTTTTGGAGAACATGGCAATTACATCAAAAAGAAAAGCTCAAGCATCGAGGAGAGCATGACTGGCCATTGCCCGACCTCAAGTGCACGCAATAGATGATGGTAATGTTCAAACCACTAACCAAATTTATGATGTTTGTGCATTGTGTAATGAAATAGGTTATGCGGCTGAAAATTGCCAAGGAATGGTGGAAGGGCAATATGAAGAAGTTCATGCGGTTCAAGGTCAAGGAGGGGGTGGTAGAAATTACAACAACATGAATTCTAATACCTACCACCCCGGGTTGAGGAACCACCCAAATTTTTGGTATGGGAACCCTTCAAATCAAGCTAACCCAAACTTTCAAGGTAGCCAAGGTAACTTTGGTTCGCGCCAACCTTACAACAATCAAAGTGGATATCGAGGTGGGAACAACCAAGGGTATCAAAAGCAATATCCAACGGGTCAAGAACAAAGGGGGTCTTCGGGTGGAAACGAAGTAATGGAGATGTTGAAGGCGATGCAAGTTGAAATGCAACGAATGAATCAACGTGATGAGGTTCGGATGCAAAAGGATGAGGCCCGTGATAAAGCGATTCAAACTTTGACCACCCAAATGGGTCAACTTGCAAGTGAAGTGGCGATATTGAAGAAAGCAAAAGGCCAGCTACCAAGTGACACGGTGATAAATCCCAAAAACATTAAAAGTGTTAATATCAATGTGGTAAGCACCGTTCCTGGTACAAAATTTAATGAAACATTGCTAACTTCTTCATATCAGGTGAATGCAGGTTTGGAAAAAGATGCCGAAATCGAGAATGATAAAGAGTATGGAGCGCCAATCGTGCCTATCCGAGTGGGGAAACTAAAAATTCCTCATGCATTGTTGGATTATGGGGTGAGCATGAGTGTGTTACCGGGTGAGCTATATGACATGTACGATTTCGGTCCGCTTGAAGATGTAGACACCATGGTGAGCTTGGCGGATGAGAGTTGGAGGCGTCCACGGGGAATGGTTAAGAATGTTATGATGCGGTTGGGAGAATTCGAATACCCGGTGGATTTTCTGGTTTTAGATTATGCTACTACCATGATGGCGTCACAACAAAGGGTGATTTTGGGTCGACCGTTTCTCTATACGACAAATGCTCAAATCGATTGTAGAGAAGGAATCATTACTATGACCGAAAAGAACCGTAAGTTGTCATTTGATGTTCAGACTAAGATGATTAGTTACAATTTTGTTGTGGCGAAGGATAGCGGGTTTAGTGAAAAGGTGTTTCAAAGAATGAGAAGAAATCACCCACCGGATCGTGAAGAAAAGCATATGGGTTCAAGCAAGAGCGTATTTGATTACCCACCGAGTCAAAACAAGATGGATGCATTTTGCTCAATGGCACAAGGAAGTGATGGAGATGGCAGGAACCGCCTCTTTGAGCCACCATAAACGAGGGTGGCATGGTCTGGCTGAAGACTCAAAACTTAGCGCTGCTCGGGAGGCAACCCGGGGTTTTATATTGATCTTGTTGTTTTTATCTTTCTATGTTTCAGGGCCATGGCGACATTCAAGTGTGGGGAAGATGTACGGATATTTGGGTGAAGGTGATGATAGGAAGTCAGATTATCTACAACATCTGTTGTGGCAAACTTCACCAGGTCAATGTACTCTTTCCTTAGTCTTGTTGTGTTCTTTAGCTTTGAAATATTGGTAGTTAGTTGTTTGCTTTTGTTTATGGTTGGGAGGTTTGGGGGTGTATTAGTTTGATGTTTTGTGTTGGGTTGTGCTAGTTGGTGGTGTTGATGTTTTTAAGAATATAAGAAAAATATAAAAAAATATATAAAATGAAAAATACCAAAAAAAGAAATTTGTGGTTTGAGTGTATAAGCTTTTAGTTGGTGTTTAAGAGTTTAAGCGATCAAATCCTCTTAAAACCATACATTGGGGTCAATGTATCCCAAGTGTGGGATAGGGGGAAATTTTTGAAGATTTTGAAAAAAATTTAAATCAAGCGAAACATGGTGAGAATTTGAACACCCTAGATTAACCCCAAATGATGCACCGGCAACCCTTAATACCCTTTTATTCTTGGTGAGAGTTGAAGCCACACATGTAAATAAATAAAACTTGTCTTTGATGAGAGTGGCTACGGGTGGGGGTGCTTTAGAACTTGTGCCTTGATACGGTTTGAGTCCTTAGTTAGATATGAATGCGAAGAGGATAAGGGCATTTAGGGAGCCTCGTCTTTAGTGTGTGTGAGTGTGGGATTTGGGGGGTTGGACCTCATAAGTTATATATATGAGCATGGTAGTGAGAGGGGCGGGGGTTTGGACATTTAGTTGGCCAATTTTGTGCCTAAAAGCGTATCATTTGTTAACCCTAGCTAGTTACCTAAAAATTTACCCGACTTGACCCGGTCTTATAGTGTTAGTGATTATTTAGTAGTATGTAATTTTATTTGATGTTATGTTGATAGTTATTATGTTTTGTTCCAAAAAAGAAATCAGAAAAATCAGAAAAAAAGAGAAAAAGCAATGAAAAATGAAAAAGAAGTGATGTTTAGTTGTCTTGTATTTATTAGTTAAATTAGTAGTTGTTAGTTTGCTTTATTGTGTAATAAAAAGACCGGGTTAAGTTTTCGCTACTTCATATATATTCCATTTCCTACCCATACACCTAGCCACGTTACAACCTTGAAAGTCCCTTTGATTTGCATCCATGTTTGGCACTTGTTAGGAGAAGGATCAATTTAGGTACAAGCCTATAGTTGTGCAACCGCCCGTTAGCCTTTGTGTGTCTAGCTCATATTGCTAGTGCTTACTTGTTACCGAGAGGAGAGACATAGTGAGGGGTGCGTTATTTTGGGTGTTGAAAAGGGGTTAGTAAAAGGAATACATGTTTCTGCTTGGTTTACAATGATCGCGTGTTTTGAAATTGATTTGATGAGTTGCTTGGGACAAGCAACGGTTAAGTGTGGGGATGTGACGGGTGGTCCATAGGACAACCCTTAATGATGTTAAAAGACGAAATTATCCTTCACTTAATCGTGTAATTATCTTGAATTAGATAACCACGTTTGCTTATGTTTCAGGTGCGGTTTGGGAGCTAAAAAAGGGATAAAACGCAGCTTTGGACGGTTTGGAGATGAACGGGTCATGCGTGGGAGGAATGAAGAAACAAAACACACAAGTCAGGGCTCCACCGTAAATTACGGTGGCCACCGTAATTTACGGTGGCCCTGAAAAATCAGCAAATCCCACCGTAACTCAGGCTCCAGTCACCGTAAGTTACGGTGGAGTCTGCGCACAAGTTTGTAACTACCTTCATTAAATCAGTTTTTGGGGGCCTTTTCACATTATCTCATGATTGGACGTTTCTCTGGAGTGTTGGGGCGAATTTTGGCTTTTGGCAAGTGTTTGTGAACAATTTCTAACATTCGGTTTGTCTTTTGATTTACATGAACTTCAATCTTGATGTTATGATGATCCACCAACAATGTCTGGTTAAACTTTCAGTGATCATCTTAGGTGAAGGTTTCTTATTGACTTTGGTGTGATGAATCTTTATTTCTAGAATAATAGACTTGGTATGTTGCTATGTTTATTATGATGCATGAATGTTTGATTGTAAATTGTTAATTGATGTTTTGTTCCTAATCTAAATCGTACGTTCTTGGTGTCGTTGACAATCGAGATATCACGGGAAGGGTTAGGGTTGGATACTTGTTAATGGATCATCGGGTAACAACCTCGCGTTTACATAATCCGAGTACTTTGTTCCCTTTTATCACAACAAACGTTTATGCATGAGTTATGTCTATGTAACTCTTTCTAGTTGGATTCGCACACAATTGTTAATGGAAACCGGAACCTAAGATGGTCATTTTCTCTTAATCTGTTAAACACCCAATTTTGATTTGCAATTAGCTAGTAATTTAGTTTTCTAAAACAACAATCCAAATCATTGATCTTTAAATTTTGCAAATTAGGTTAATTTTAGTTTAAGTGCAAAGCTACATAATCGACATATTTTCCACATACTCCCTGAGTTCAATACCTATTTACCACTATCTATAGTTGTTATTGGGATTAAATTTGCGTGACCACGACATCACGTCAGAACTATCCTTAGTTTAGTTTACATTAATTTTTATGTTTTCTAGTTTAGTTTTAATTTTCAGGAATAAAATACACTCGGGATGGTGAAGGATAACAAGGGAAACTTGAACCAGCACCCCATGCACGAAAACAGGGCCATCTGACGAAATTTTCTTCATTACAGCAAGTTCAGCACGGGTCGTGCCCGCCAAACACGGCCCCATGCTGCACAGTCTGCAGAAAATGCCCAGTTCAGGTAACTGGACACGGGCCGTGTTCACCCACACGCCCCCGTTCCCAGGCTTCTGTTTCTCCTTATTCATTTCTGTTACTGGCGATCTGAACACGTGGCCGTGCCCGGACACCACGGGGCCGTGTCCAAACGCCCAGTAACACAAATTTTGCTTTTTCACACCTTTTTACACATTCAATCAACCTAAAAACTTATTTTTGGGACACATTGAGGACAATGTGTAATTTAAGTGTGGGGGGATGCTAAAACTTTGAATCTTGCAAGTCCTAATCACAAGCTTTACACAAAACTCTTTTGGAACCGCTAATCACCCCAAATTTTTTCAAATTTTTTTCATTTTTTCTTACTTGTCTAGGTTTAACTTGGGAATTTCAAGTTCTAAAAAGGTTATATTTTTACAAATTTACAACCGATAGCGTCGTGATAAAAAGAACCAAGATAAGAAAATTACGTAAAGGCATGACAAGCTTAGTTAAAATTTGATTATATATCCTTGATCACATAAAAACCCATTCCCACAAAAAGTGAGTTTTGAGCCTTTATTGAGCATACAAATACATATCTTTAAACTAAATGCTCATTTTTCGTTTCTTGTGTGAATAGCCGCTTGGTTCTTACGACTCTAGAACTTGCCACGACGATACAATCCCGGTCCTTACCAACTTAAACCCGAGTAAGTAAATGATGGAGGCATTAGGACTAACCCTTTTTATTTCTACACCATTATTTTTCTTTTTTTTTTACCACCTACCCAAAATCCCCCTAGTTAACCCCTTTGAGCCTAAACCTTTTCATTTCTTAACCCAAAAACAAACACCATTTTTACCCACCAAAACCCTTTTTATTTTAAACCCTTTGTTTTAGTAACAAGCTCGGTTTTTCTTATGACTTTTTTTCAAAAAAAAGAAAAAAAAAAGAAAATGTTGATGATGAAGCAAAAGAGAAATAAACAAACAAGTTCATCCAAAATAACTTTGTTTGAATAATGGCTTCATCAAAATAAAAATTACAAAAATATAAAGTCTTACGAAAACCGACGCTTTTTACGTCTTTCGCCCTTTTACTAACCGCTAACCCAACCACCTACCTTTAACCCAAGCCTAACCCTTCACCCAAAAGTCCTCTTGATATTTACAAAGGTATATAGTTAAAAAGGAGGATGATGATTGATTGCTTGGCAAGCCTATGGTAGGAGTAAGTTCCATGCCGCTCTAGAGTGATTCACTAAAATACATCTTCGGCCGAGTGTTGAGTGATCCCCCGTGAGGTATGTGAACTTGTATATAAATGGAATTTTAAAAAGGCATGTTATGCCCTAATAAGTAATTTATCTTATGTAATGTTTTAAATAAATAATGACGAATAGGATTGTAAATAAATAAAAATAAAACTTAATAAAGAATCTTGGAAATCCCGACACTCTATGACAAGCCCAAAAACCTTCTCTTCTACCCATTCCATTTGGGAGTGTAAAGCCACATTATAAAGAGTTTTGCTTGAGGACAAGCAAAGATTCAAGTGTGGGGGTATTTGATGTGCACAAAATGCAACATATAAATTACATCAATTGTGGCATAAAACTAACCCTTGTTTAGTACTAATGTTGGAAAAAGTGTGTTTTGTCTTCTTTTTTTGTTTTCAGGATTAAATGAGCTCAAATGAACAAAAGAAGCAAAAAGGCAGCTAAATCTAACATAAATACAAGAAAAGGAACAAACGTGGCATACCCGACCTCCCCGACAGCATCTTCCCAAGCAAAACAAGAAAACAGAAGGCTGAACACGTCCCGTGCTCAGTAAACACGGGGGCGTGCCCAAGTGCCAGCATAAAAGACAAAGCTATAGAAGCTTCTATCGCCTACCACGGGGCCGTGCTCAGCGGACACCGGGCCGTGGTCAACTATAAGATTCGCAGAATCCAGGCAAATCTTGATAGTACAGATATGCTTCTGCACACGGGGGCGTGCCCAGCGGACACGGGGGCGTGGTCAACTAATGCAGACAAACTGCAATTAATGAAGACAGAGAAGAGGATGGACATGGGGCCGTGCCCAATGGACACGGGGCCGTGCCCAATGGACACGGGGCCGTGCCCAATGGACACGGGGCCGTGCCCAATGGACACGGGGCCGTGCCCGAGCTATTGTTCAGGCTATAAATAGGGGTGCTTGGCTCATTTGCAAACCATCCCTTGGCACACCACCTCTCTCACACTTCACCCACCACCATCATAACACCATCATCCACCACCATCATCCATTGTCCATCAAATAGTGTGTGAGTCATCTCGGGATCCAAGATTGATCGTAAGAGTTCTTGACAATCAAAGGCCATGTTTGCCTAAGTCTCTTACATTACTTGGTGAAGACAAGTGTTGTCACACCCCGACCACGTTAAAACAACAAACCGTGGCAGAAACGTCGGGGAGTGTTGTAACAGAATCATCGTTTCAACAACCATGGTAATCAAAAGTTTCGTTTTATTGAATTAATAAGTAATTTACATTGTCTTAAAACCAACAAACAAATTAAACATCGTCTACTATCGTTTTTATATCACTAAGGCCTTGTCCAGATCCTAAGTGAACACTCTTCCTAGCAATCATCACGCAACATCACCTGAAACATATGTAAAAACAAAGTCAGCAAAGAAATGCTGGCGAGCACATAGGTTTTATAAGAGTATCGGAATCATGGCTCGTTTATGTATATATTGCAATACCTTGAAAAACCTTGTTTTGAAAAGTATATAATATTGCAACATGATTAACCAACTCAAATCAAGATGGTTATAATTTATAAAACCTCATAGCCATGATTCTTAACCCCAAAACATTTGCTTTAGTAAACCAATTCGTGAGACATCTCGTTAATAAAACTCGTATGGTTTATATCATTTCGAAAACCTCGTTGTGTGACATCGTTTCAAATTGTTTCCCAAGTGAACTAAATAATGACCCGCAATGTAATATGATAAAAGCATTTATATATAAGATGTACCGGCGGCGTATCTACCATGCTTCTATCGTACTACACCCGTCCCATTATCTAATCACTACCCAAAACCAATCGTTCGTTCAAATCATTTTTATCGTTTAAGTCGTTCCAAATCGTTTAATTCGTCCCAAAATCGTATTCGTTTTAATTGTGAAACTACTTTCGATCGCTTCGCTAATAACATTCAAACCTTCGTGACTCGACTACCTCGTTTATCGTATTAACAAACCACCAAAGGGTAAGTTAACAATCATTAGATTCGGTCGTTACCTACATAACCCCCCACACATAACCATGGGTGTAGTCTGATAACGGGATTTGTCAGATCCTATGGTACCATAACCTAATACTGGTCGGCCTGATCAATGCTAATGAATGTCATTCGTTATGTAATTTCAACCAACAAGTTCGTTCACATTATCGAAATCGTTATCAGTTTAATATAAACCATCTTAATCGTTTTTGAAACCATCGTTTAAACCTCGAAAATTGTTTTGATACATATGAATCACCCCAAAACAATCGAAAATAGTAAAATAGGGGAACTATGTACTCACATTGAACGAAGAGTATCCTTGATCTAAAGAACTTAGCGAAGCTCAGACAAACCAAGGAAATTCAAGTAGTACCTAGTAATCGGATCACTAGTAAATAAAATTGACACCTAAATCGGAGGATCGGATAGAATGAGGTCTTGTAAACCAATGAGTGTGGAACTCATGTGATATGGTTTAACAAAGCCTACATTCTAAATCGGAACTTAGCCTAAGTGCTTTCGACCTGTTACGACCCATTAAGGTAGCTTATGCTACTTTAACGCGCCGTTTGCGCAAAACTATGTTCGGATGGTTAACTATGTGCTATGTTAAGTCTTACATGCCCAATAATACCTAAACATGTTACTAAATCAGATTATATGTCAAAAACATGTTCACATATGTAAAATATGGATTTATGCTTCAAAAGGGAGTTTTGGTCATTTCTTATGGGCATACAACCTACTTAACAAATAATTAACCAATCGTATGTGATCATAAGGTATAACCTCAGTGGTTATTCCCTATGCAACTATGATCACTAATCGAGCTTAGTCGGATCCTAATGATCGACCAATCGGGTCGGGTTCGAAAGTCTAAGCGGTTGTTTAGACCGCTTAACTTACGACCTTAAACAAGCACTAAACTAATAGTGACGAGTTAAACATGTCAAAACATGTTTAACCTACTTAGAAAACTGATTTGGTATCAAAACAATGGGTTTTGATACCCGAAAATAGTTCCGTTGCAAAATGCGTGCTAAAACGCATTTTGACCGAAACTTTGACTCGTCACTACGCCTAGTTAACGTGGTAATCAGTGGGTATAATCGCTAAGGATTATAACCATCGTGATTACAATCACGTTGCAAAGTTCAATTGAACTTTGACTTGACCAATCGATGGTCAAAACCAAAAGTCAAACCGTTGGCCAAACCATTTGACTTTCTGCTTAAACATAAAGAATAAGCATGAAAGAACACTTACAAAGGGTCCTAGCTATCTTTTCTACAAAGAATAATCAGATTAGAAAGCTCCAAACACTTGGGAGAGAGCTCCAAATTAGATGTAAAGAAGAGAATGAGGAAATGAGCAATGAAACAATGAATGGACCTTGCTATTTATAGTTGTTGCAACTCAACAAGATCATTACACATGTTTGTGTAACCTCCAAGCAAGAATCAAGGCCCTACAATTGTCACAAGCAGGTACAAAGCCTTGGGGAAGAGATAACTTGCTCACCACACCAAGGAATTTGCATTTTTGGCCCCTGAATTATGAAACAACAGCTGAAAAAAAGTTTATGGTCACTGGGGACTTTAGGCGGCCCGCGTAAGGGATAGGGGCAGGCTTACGCGCCCCGCCTGACCCTCCCAGATCAGCCATAGTTTCATAATTGACAGTTTAGGTCCCTGCATGTGTTTGAGCCCATTTTTGGCGTTTTTGACCCCCGTTAAGCCATTTCTACAAGGTCAATAAAGTTTAGAGGACTCAAAATATGCTTGGAACACTCTCGGATGTCGGCTCGTTTGGTCGTACGGTCGCGTTGTTCGTTAAATTACGACGAAACTCAAACGGACGCGAAAACGAACCAAATTAAGCGGCGAACGGTATTTTTGCATGCCGATCACTAAAATAAAAAATTTTTAGTGTCTACAAAAATTTTGAGTGTCCAGATGTGATCAGAACGTAAGATATGCGCGAAAATGCAAACTTACGTCGTTTTTGACACTTTTAGTCCATGTAAGATCAAATTAGCATGTTTTTGCACACCGAACCACTCAAAGCTTATTTCTAAGATATGTTTAGGTTATTTATGGTATGTTAAGCTTATGATCAAGTTCCGCACTCTTCGATACCATACGAATCGGTATAGTTTCGCAGTTTGACACAAATAGTCCCTGCGATCGAATAGACTTATTTTCAACACACCAAACCATCCAAAACTTATTTCTAAGTTATGTAAAGGTTATTTTAGGTATGTTAAGCCTATGTCACTATTCCGGAGTGTTTGTCGCGTTAAACTGACTGCGTTTACGCACCAGTTTGCGTATAACTTTCCAGAAAGCGATTTAAAGCTTGTAGTTGGAATCGAATCGAATTGTAAAATCATCAAACACAAATACAAATATAGTAACACCAAAACACATTGTTTTATTGATAATTAACATTGTTTTGCATTGTACATCGATTACAGAGCACAGTTGTCACAAGTGACTAGTGTAATACTTTTTATTTTTAATCTTTTCCCACTTTTTACTTGTTTATGTATTAATGACTTTAATAACTAGTTTCTTATGTTGAAGGTGATTCTTCCTTATCGTTTTTCTGTGGTGTCTTGGCATTATTTTACTGTCTATATAAAATAAAAGATTTTCACCATTCATATCTCCACGGTCTATGTGGAGGTATGTTGGCTACCTGGTCGGGTGTTAAGGGAACGGTTTGGTAAGAGTTTTGCCTTGTTCAGTGTATAGATCCTGCAAGGACCTGGGTCAAATTTAGTAGGACCTTCTTCAATACCCACCGGTATTTGATGGCGAGGGTCCAAACTCTTTGATCCCCTCATATGTAAGCTACTATTAATACTTTAATCCGGCTACTTAGGACTGTATCCTTGCTGACTCAGACTACTTTGCCAAGGGTAACTTGACCTTCAAAAGAGGGACCTACCATAATATGCATTAATAACTTAATTAATTATCTTTCAATAATCCGACCCTTTAGGATTGTATCCTTGCTGACTCAAACTACTGGGTTGAGGGTAACGTCACCTTCAAAAGAGGGGCCTTCTACAATAACTAAGATAATCTCTTAAAAAGTGCAAAAGTGCGGAAATAATCAAAGGTTACACTATACACGAGTCGGAGCCAAGTGATTCATCTTGTATATCTATTTTTATTTTTATTTTATTTTTCAGCATTTTAGTTAGTTTTTATTTTTCTAGTTTAAAACCTTTTTCTAACTTTTGATTTGATTAGACGTTGAGGATAAACCGGTACTAAAAGCTCTTGTGTCCTTGGACGACCTCGGTATCTTACCAACACTATACTACGCTGACGATGGGTGCATTTGCCTATATGTGTGTTTAGTGTTAGTAAATACCGTGTTTTATAAATTTAAAACTTGGCTAAAAGTGTAAAAGGGCTTAAAATATACATTAAAAACCATACAAACTACACACGCATCAGAACGCTGATGTGGCAGCGGTTACAAAAGATCTGACCGCTAAGTACTGTCCACGTGCCAACCTCTGATGAATAATGGATGACAGTTGTTTAGGAAACCACTGATGGAGCAATATCAGTGGTTTACAAAGGTTAAAATGAAACAGTTGCTGACTTTTAACTATTAGTGGATAGCCTATCAGTGGATTAAAACACTGAGGTTTAACAACAGTGAGTAACAAAGGGAATCAGAGAACAGAGGTTGACTTTCAGCAGTGGACACCATTCAGAAGAACAAATGTTTGAACCAAAACAGTGGTTATGGCAGACTTTTAAGGATTAATGAAAATTTTCATTTTTATCTATTTTTAAGGATGAATTTTTTATTTTCTGAAAACATTTTATTCATCCTTGGTATGAACATGATGCAGAGAAATCAAACCTTTTTCATAGCAATCCCTCCCAAAGTGATGTCTGATGTCAATGTGTTTGGTGGTTGAGTGTGAAACTGGATTTTTGATGATATTTTCTGCTGCCTGACTGTCCAACATGAGAGGTGTCTTTAAGGCATTGATACCAAAACCAGCAATTGATTTTGAAGCCATAACAGTTGGAGTGTACAGCTTGCAGCAACTATATACTCTGCCTCAGTAGTGGATGTTGAAACAGCTGCTTGCTTTTTGCTTTGCCAAGATACTAAGCAATCACCTAGAAATTGGCACCCTCCTGATGTGGACTTGTTGCATTGCACCCAGTAAAGTCACTGTCTGTGAAACCTGAAAGCTTAATATTCCCATTAGTAGAATACCAGATACCAAGTGTGGGGGCACCTTTTTATGTATCTGAGTATCCTTTTCATAGCTATTAAGTTAGACTTTCTAGGGGATGATTGGGATTTTACACAAACACATTTTGCAAACATGATGTCCAGCCTAGATGCAGTTACGTACAATAAAGACCCAATTATGCGTCTATATAGAGTTTGATCCACGAAATCATCCTTTTCATCAGTCATGGCTAATTTGGTGGTTGCCATGGGTGTACTACATGGTTTACAATCATTCATCTCAAAGTTCTTTAGCATAATTTCTTTGATGAATGAATGTATTATTTTGCAGTTGCTTTACTTGGAGACCAAGAAAGCATTGTAGTTCACCCATTGCACTCATCTCAAACTCAGCTGTCATGAGTTGTCTAACCTCTACACACATTTTAGGACATGTGCTTCCAAAGATGATGTCATCCACATATATCTAGACAATCATCAAATCTTTCCCTCTCCATTTTAGAAACAATGTTTTATCAATTTTACCTCTTGTGAAACCAATGGAAAGAAGAAACGTGGAAAGAGTTTCATACCAGGCTCTAGGTGCTTGTTTCAAGCCATACAAAGCCTTATTTAGCTTGTAGACATGATTTGGATAAAATGGATCCTCAAAGCCAGAAGGTTGACAAACACATACCTCTTCTTGTATCTTACCATAGAGGAAGCACATTTGATATCCATTTGAAACACCTTTATGTTGTGGTTGACAGCAAAGGCCAGGAACAGTCTGATAGCTTCCAATCTTGCTACAGGGGTAAAAGTTTCATCATAATCAATGCCATCTTCCTGTCTGAAACCTTGAACCACTAGCCTAGCTTTATTCTTGACAATAATGCCCCTTTCATCAGTTTTATTTTTGAAGACCCATTTTGTGCCAATAGGATTCATACCCTCTGCCAATGGTACAAGCTCCCATACTTGTTATCTTTTAAACTGTTGGAGCTCCTCTTGCATGGCTTCTACCCAACTGTTGTCTTTCAGTTCCTCTTGGTACTTGACAGGTTGATGGAGTGATAGAAAACCAGCAAAAAGACAGATGTTTTGGGATTGACTTCTTGTAAGCACCCCTTCACTGATGTTGCCAATGATTTGGTTAGGTGGATGAGACTTCAAGAAGATTAGATTTCCTTTGTATGGAAAAATGGCATTTAATAGTGAGGGCTGCAGATGTGAATCATCTGAGCTAACAACTGTTGGTGACTTTGATGATCCAACAGTGTCTTGAAATAGTGGTGGAGGAATAGGTGGAATTGGTGTGGAAACATGTTGAATTTTATCCACTGTTTGAGGACTTTTATCAACAGTGTTTGATGATGTGGAAGCAGGGGTTAAAGGGCTACTTTGGTCAACAATTGTTGAGGTAGCAGTCGTTGAGCTCTGACAGCTGTTTTGAACATCTGCTGCTCTGGCAATGGATTTGAAGGTTTGTTGTGGAATGATCACTTCATACCCATTGTCTGATGGAGGATTTTGAGATGGACCTGCACTGTTTGTCTTGACAGAAACATTTTCAAAAGTAAATTTATCAAGATCAAACAACTATGCAGGGTTTGCAGGGATTTTCATTAAAGAAAGTTCATTAAACTTTACATTCAAAGTCTCTTCCATTGTTTTGGTCCTTATGTTAAACACTTTGTAGGCCTTAGTACTGGTTGAGTATCCCAAATGATATCCACTGTCTACGTTGGCTGCAAATATTGAAATTGAGTATTTTAAGTTCAAAATAAAGCATGGGCAGCCAAATACTTTAAAGTATGAGATCAGTGGTTTGATTTTATACAGAAGTTCATAGGCGGTCTTTTGATGCCTGGGGTTGATTAAAACTCTATTCTGGACATAGTAAGCAGTGTTTACTGCCTCTGCCCAGAAAGTTAATGGCAAACCTGAATCAGCAAGCATGGTTCTGGCAGCCTCAATCAGTGTCATGTTCTTTCTCTCAACAACCCCATTTTGCTCTGGTGTCCTTGGAATGTTGTACTGCCTTACAATTCCTTTTGACACACAAAACTCATCCAACTCCCTATTTTTGAACTCTGTGCCATTGTCACTCCTGAAGACTTTTACTAGCAAGTCAAACTGCTTTTCAACCTGTATGACAAAGTCTTGCAGAATGCCTACAGTCTCATCTTTGGAATGTAAGAAATAAGTCCATGTAAACCTAGAAAAGTCATCACCAATTACCAAACAATATCTTTTCTTTTTAAGACTCGTGACTTTTACTGGGCCAAACAGATCCATGTGCAGCATTTGCAAGCACTTGGTTGTTTTGGACTCTTCAATGGACTTAAATGAGCTTTTATGTTATTTTCCTTTTAAGCAAGAAACACAATGCTCAGGACAGGTGAACAATTTTTGAGGAAGACCTCTTACTAACCCCTGTTTTGACAAAGCAGTTATTGTCTTGAGATATATGTGCCCCAATCTCCTCTATCAAAGTTCTGTCTCTTTGTTAGAGGCAGCTGAGAACAGACAGGCATCAGTCCTGGGACTCTCTTTTGACAAATCAACTAAATAAACAATGCCACTCCTTTGAGCAACAAGTTGAGTTTTTCCATTTTTTATTATTTCATCAATCTTTTTGACCATTTCTGGCCCAACAATCCTACAACAATCCTTAGTGAAGAAAGAGCCATAGCCCTTATCACTCATTTGTAAGACACTAAGAAGGTTGAATTTTAGATTGTCTATCAAATTGACATTTTCAAACTTAACATTTCCAGACTGTACTGTGACAACTCGTATTTCTGGACCTATCTTTGTGCTTAATGTAACGTGTATGAACTCTATGTGGCAAGTTGATATGTTAGTTTTAATGAATAAGTGCTACGTGTTATGTGATTTTGTGTAACGTATGTATGTAATGTAATCGCACAAGCCCATTCGGGCGACACTATTTGTACTCGAAACCCAAGGGCAACCCATGAAGGGTTCGGCCCAGTCCCTTAGCTCGCATAACACCTAAGGTGTTAGTATAAATCCTACACTTCACCAACACACACAAAGTTTAGCAAACCCTAAATCTCTCCTATCTCTCCCTCTCAAAGCCAACGGCAACACACCCCTTTCCATCGAAGCTTTTGTGTTCGGATCAATCTCTACTCTCTTCTCTAACCGGTTAGTGTTTTAACTACTAATTGTATGTTACATGATGTTGTGATCTATATGTTCTACATGATGATTTAGGGATGATATGCGATTGATTGTGACGTAAACTGTTAAGGTTTGGTGTTCATATAATTGGCACACATGTGTAGTATATACGGATAAATATAGGGTTTGATGATGATATGATTTGAATGATGATATAAAACCGAATGTATGTAAATCGGCTGTGTTTAAATCCGGATGAATAGTGTGGATAGGTTGCATACGTTAATTCTAGTAGTTAATCCGATTGAATATTATGATAGGTTGTTATTCATGATTGGATGTTAATTAGGGTTTATATGAATTAGATGATGATTGTCTGATTTGATCGAGATATGCATGATTGAAACTGTTAGTTTTGTTAATTGATAAATTGCATAAATGGAAACCATGTAACTGATTGCCATGATTTTGGGATATTGAAAACTAATCGCACAAGTCCCTTAATCGTACAAGAGCCAAACGTACAAGCTCCTAAATCGCACAAGAGACTGATCGCACAAGACTGTCGCACAAGATTGGTGCAACTGTTTAAGTACAGTACAACTAGAATATGCATGATCGCACAAGACCTTGTGGATCGCACAAGACAGTGCCGATCGCACAAGGCTTGGGCCACATAAATCTGTTGAACATTACTATGATGTTAGGCCTCAAAGCCCAAACCCGGTCGCACAAGGACTTTTCAATCGCACAAGTCCACCCGGACCGCATAAGACCAATATTTTTTATTAATTGGGCCGGGGTGGTTGTTGGGTTTCATTAGTGAATCGGACAAGTGGTTCGGCCCAAATCATTTGGATCGCACAAGTTGAACTTTGGGCTTAGTTAACTGACCTGTTTAACATGTTCTAAGTGTATGCCATGTATGCCATGATCATTACGTGTTCTTGACTTGTTAGTTCTGTGTAAACTTACGTGCACTACTTGAACCTAGTCCTGACTTATGTGGTAACTATGTTAGGACGAGGTTGACCCCTAGCAGCTCAATCGACCCTCACTTATCTGCCGAGCAAACTTAGGTGAGTTCACACACTTTCTAAGGCATGGGATTCCCGGTGTTTGGGAATGGGTTAAAGAATTAAAACAGAACCTACATATCCTCCTTGGGTAGGATATGTACCGCCCTCCTCCATGGGTAGGATGCCAATATTAATCCTGCGTATTCTCCTTGGGTAGAATACGTACGTTCGTCCTCCTTGGGTAGGACAACAACCTTAAACTTACTAGACAAAACTCTATCATTAAGTCCCACATTTTTATATCGACTTAATCGCCGGGCCAATGGCGAGCGGGTCATTAGTTAATAGCGTTATTTGGGTTGACAAGCCTGACACCGTACCGGTAGGACGGACGTGTACTAATGGATCTGGCTCACTCAATGATGATAGACATTGACTTAGGGCACAACTTACTTTCGTCAGTTGTCGATATGGTAACGGTCTAGTGTTTCACATGGGGAAGCCCCCACTGATTATGGATATGGTTTGGGAAACAAAGATACTGGTTAAATCGTGGTTTACGAAACAACTTATGGTTTTCAAAACAAACTGGTAAAATTAAACAACCAACTGTGAACTCGCTCAACTTCGTTGTTGACTCGTTGTTACATGCCTTGCAGGTTGTTAGATGCTTATGGAGCTTGCACGAGGAGGAGAGGTCGTTGTGGGACATGGACTGTTGAGTTCCATGTTAAACCTTTAAACTTTATGAACTTATTACCTATGTTTGGGTTTTACATTTTATGCTTCCGTTGTTAACTTAAAGTTGGTTACTTTCTTTTGGACACCAATTATATTGTGTTTGGTTTTATATACTTAATTAGGTTGTTCAATACGATTGGTGGCTTGATCCTGGTCAGTCACGCCTCCATGCGGTGATACCCCGCTTGTGGATTTTGGGGGTGTGACAGATTGGTATCAGAGCCATTGGTTATAGTGAACTCGGTTTTAAAAAGGGAAAATCTTTTTAACAAAACCAGACTATAACCTGTACAGTGCTCAACGATCCACAACGACGATTCGCTCCACGTGCAAGACCCAACATTCTAGGTGATATGGTTTATGTTTATAGTACCTACCTGTTAGTTACGTTGTTCATGGTATGCTTAGATAAATGTAGCAACTACTGTTTGAGACACATGTATGCTTACTCTCTTCTGTCATCACATTTTTGCGATACTTATCTCACTCATGCTCTCTTACTATGAAGATCATGAGTAGACGTATCAACCTAACTCAAGCCCAGCTGACGGCTTTAATCAATGAACAAGTTGCTGGAGCACTAGCAGCCGCTCAGGCAGGAGGTCAGCATGCTCAGCCTCCTGCGTGTACTTTCAAAACTTTTATGGACTGCCGACCTACTACTTTCAACGGCACTGAAGGAGCTGTAGGTCTCCTCCACTGGTATGAGAAACTCGAATCTGTTTTCGAGATGTGTGAATGCCCTGAGGCTCGTAGGGTGAATTATGCTACTGGTACTCTTGAAGGTGTAGCGCTCACATGGTGGAACGCTCAGGTTTAAATGCTGGGGTTGGTTGCTGCTAATGCCACCCCATGGAATGACTTCAAGGATTTGATCAAAGAGGAATACTGCAATCGTGATAACATCCACAAGCTGGAAGTAGAGTTCTACAACTTAAAGATGACGGGGTCGGAAATTGAAGCGTACACGAAAAGATCGAACGAGCTGGCTATCTTGTGTCCTACTATGGTAGATCCTCCTATCAAGCGTATCGAGCTGTACCTCAAAGGTTTAGTGCCAGATATCCAGAGTCATGTAACTGTAGCGAACCTCGCCACTATCCAGCAAGTTATTCATTTGGCTCATCATCTCACTGATCAGGCAGTCGAGCAGAACGGGCTGCCCAAGCGTATTGGTGCTACTAATACTACTACTTCTGATGCCCCCAGCGACAACAAGCGCAAATGGGATGGAGTCTCAAGCAAAGGTTAAATATCAGCTCAGTCTCAGTCTCAACAGCGAAAGACTGACGACTACAAGAGCTCTGGTCCGCAGTCTTCTGGTAGTCAGGGGCAGGGTGGATACAGAGGAAATCACCCCAAGTGCAACCGATGCAACATGCATCATAGTGGGCTGTGCAATAAGGGTCGTTGTCAGAGATGTAACAAGCTGGGTCATGAGGCTAAGGATTGCAGGGGTGCACGACTGGCAAATCAGAGTCGTCAACAACAGCCACCAGCTCCACAGAATCAGCAGCTGCAACAGCAGGGTAACAGGGGATGCTATCAGAGTCGTCAACTTCAAGAGAAACTGCCCCCAGTTGAACCTGAATCAGAACAATAACAATAATCAGGGGAACGGAAACAATAATGGGGGTAACAATGATGGCAATGGTGCCAGGGGACGTGCTTTCGTGTTGGGTCAGGGTGACGCAAGAAACGATCCCAACGTTGTGATGGGTAAGTTTCTTCTGGATGATTTCTTTGTTACCGTTTTATTTGATTCGGGTGCCGATACTAGTTATGTGTCCCTAAAAGTTAGTCAAATGCTTAAACGTACTCCAATAGTTTTGAACACCAAACACACGGTAGAGCTAGCAAACGGTAAAAGTCTTGAAGCCACACACATAGTTTAAGGGTTGTAACCTCGTCTTAGCTGGTCAGACTTTCTCTATCGATCTCATCCCTATCGTTCTTGGTAGTTTCGACCTCGTTATTGGGATGGATTGGTTATCTCAACATCGAGCAGAGATCCTTTGCAAGGAGAAGATCGTCTGCATTCCTCGTTCTGGTGAAGAACCTTTAGTAATTCATGGCGACAAGAGTGGTGCTGTGGTGGGAATCATTTCTTTCCTTAAGGCCCAGAAGTGTTTGCGAAAGGGTCACACTGCTATTTTAGCCCTCGTCACTGACACCTCGAAGAAAGAGAATGAGATAGAAGACATTCCTATTGTGCGCGACTTTCCTGAGGTATTTCCTGAGGAATTACCTGGTCTTCCGCCTCATCGACAAGTCGAGTTTCAAATCGAGCTAGCTCCTAGAGCAGCACCCATAGCTCGAGCACCTTATCGTCTAGCTCCATCTGAACTAGAGGAACTATCCGCACAGTTACAAGAACTCTTGGAAAAGGGTTTCGTACGTCCTAGCTCTTCGCCCTAGGGAGCTCCAGTGTTATTTGTAAAGAAGAAAGACGGTACCTTCAGAATGTGTATTGACTACCGCGAACTCAATAAGGTGACCGTTAAGAATCGTTATCCTCTCCCACGCATTGATGACTTATTCGACCAGTTGCAAGGGTCGAGTTTCTACTCAAAAATTGACCTGAGGTTAGGCTACCATCAACTGAGACTCCGAGACGAGGATATCTCTAAGACAGTATTTAGGACTCGGTATGTGCATTACGAGTTTCTGATTATGCCTTTTGGATTGACGAATGCACATGCGGTCTTCATGGATCTTATGAACCGGGTGTGCAAGCCTTACCTGGATAAGTTCGTTATATTATTCATCGTCGACATCCTGATCTACTCTAAGAGTCAGGAGGAACATGAACATCACCTGCGACTTATTCTGGAACTCCTTTGAACAGAGCAGTTATATGCCAAACTTTTGAAGTGTGACTTTTGGCTTCATGAAGTCCATTTTCTAGGCCACGTGGTAAAAAAGGACGGGATTCATGTTGATCCGTCCAAGGTAGACTCGATCAAGAATTGGCCAACACCTCGTACACCAACAGAAATCCGCCAGTTCTTGGGTTTGGCCGGCTACTACAGAAGGTTTATCAAGGATTTCTCCAAGATTGCGCAACCTCTAACTTCACTAACTCAGAAAGGTGTTACCTATCGTTGGAGTGATGCCCAGGAGTCCGCGTTTCAGCACTTAAAGAATAGACTTTGTAGCGCACCTATTCTCTCTTTTCCTGAAGGCACAGAAGATTTCGTGGTCTATTGTGATGCGTCGATCCAAGGACTGGGTTGTGTGTTGATGCAACGTGAGAAAGTCATTGCTTACGCATCACGTCAGCTTAAGGTTCACGAAAAGAACTACATTACTCACGATCTGGAGCTGGGAGCAGTTGTTTTCGCACTTAAGATATGGAGACATTACCTGTACGGTACCAAGAGCACCATTTGCACCGATCACAGGAGTTTCGAGCATATCTTCAAGAAAAAGGAGTTAAACATGCGACAACGTTGATGGGTTGAGCTCTTGAATGATTACGAATGCGCGATCAAGTACCATCCGGGCAAATCCAATGTTGTGGTCGACGCCGTCAGTCGAAAGGATACTACACCTAAGCGAGTGCGTGCATTACAACTTACCATCCAATCTAGTCTTCCTACTCAGATACGAGATGCTCAGGTTGAAGCATTGAAAGCAGAAAATATCAGGGCTGAGTCCCTGCGAGGATCGAGAAAACGGTTAGAACAAAAGGAAGACGGTGCTTATTACGTAACAGGGAGCATCTGGCTTCCACTCTATGGTAACCTACGTGAGCTTGTGATGGATGAAGCACACAAGTATCGTTACTCGGTACATTCTGGTTCTGATAAGATGTACCACGATCTCAAGACTACGTATTGGTGGCCTAGTATGAAAGCCAACATAGCAACCTACGTTAGTAAATGTTTGACTTGTGCGAGAGTCAAAATCGAGTACCAGAAACCGTCAGGCCTACTTCAACAACCAGAGATATCGACATGGAAATGGGAGCAAATTTCCATGGATTTCGTTACTGGCCTGCCTAGATCTCAGCGCCGAAATGATACCATTTGGGTGATTGTGGATCGACTGACCAAGTCTGCACACTTTTTGGCTATCAAAGAAACGGATAAGTTCTCTACTCTAGCAGATGTCAATCTTAAGGAAGTAGTCTCGAGGCACGGGGTGCCAACCTCCATCATATCTGATCGTGACGTGCGTTTTACCTCTGAATTATGGCAAGCGATGCACAAATCTTTTGGCTCTAGATTAGACATGAGCACAGCATTTCACCTGCAAACGGATGGGCAGTCCGAACGCACCATCCAAACCCTTGAAGACATGCTAATGGCATGTGTGATTGATTTTGGTAACGACTAGGAACGACATCTACCTTTAGTGGAATTTTCGTATAATAACAGCTACCACACCGGTATCCAGGCTGCTCCTTTTGAGGTATTGTACGGACGTAAATGCTTGGTGATAGCCAAATCACAGGCCCAGAACTTGTGGTAGACACAACTGAGAAGATTGCTCCGATACGACAATAAATGGCGGCAGCTCGTGACCGTCAGAAAAGCTACGCCGATAAGCGCAGGAAACCACTCGAGTTCCAGGTTGGGGATCGAGTGCTACTCAAAGTCTCACCTTGGAAATGTTTTGTTTGTTTTGGAAAATGAGGCAAACTCAACCCGCGATACGTCGAACCTTTCAAAATCATAGAGAAAATAGGCAAGGTAGCCTACAAACTGAACCTACCCGAAGAACTCAACGGAGTTCACAACGTTTTCCACGTGTCAAATCTGAAGAAGTGTCTATCAGATGAGACCCTCATAGTTCCTCTCAAGGAGCTCACTATCGACGATCAGCTGCGATTTATCGAGGAACCAGTAGAGATTACTGACCGAGATGTGAAGATTCTCAAGAGCACCAGAATTCCTCTTGTTTGAGTTCGTTAGAACTCCCGTCGTGGCCCAGAGTTTACCTAGGAACGAGAAGACCAGATGAAGCACAAGTATCCCCAGTTGTTTGGAAACAGTGAAACCACTACTGAGGCTGAAGCTACTATGGAATTTCGGGATGAAATTCCAAACCAACGGGGAAAGGATGTGACACCCAAGGAAAACCATGCAACTTAACTAGCTTCCTTAGTGAGTACGTGGTAAATTTCAGGACGAAATTTCTTTCAACTTGGGGATGATGTGACAACTCGTATTTCTGGACCTATCTTTGTGCTTAATGTAACGTGTATGAACTCTATGTGGCAAGTTGATATGTTAGTTTTAATGAATAAGTGCTACGTGTTATGTGATTTTGTGTAACGTATGTATGTAATGTAATCGCACAAGCCCATTCGGGCCACACTATTTGTACTCAAAACCAAAGGGCAACCCATGAAGGGTTCGGCCCACTCCCTTAGCTCACATAACACCTATGGTGTTAGTATAAATCCTACACTTCACCAACACACACAAAGTTTAGCAAACCCTAAATCTCTCCTCTCTCTCCCTCTCAAAGCCGACTGCAACACACCCTTTTCCATCGAAGCTTTTATGTTCAGATTAATCTCTACTCTCTTCTCTAACCAGTTAGTGTTTTAACTACTAATTGTATGTTACATGATGTTGTGATCTATATGTTCTACATGATGCTTTAGGGATGATATGCGATTGATTGTGACGTAAACTGTTAAGGTTTGGTGTTCATATAATCGGCACACATGTGTAGTACATACGGATCAATATAGGGTTTGATGATGATATGATTTGAATGATGATATAAAACCGAATGTATGTAAATCGGCTGTGTTTAAATCCGTATGAATGGTGTGGATAGGTTGCATACGTTAATTCTAGTAGTTAATCCGATTGAATATTATGATAGGTTGTTATTCATGATTGGATGTTAATTAGGGTTTATATGAATTAGATGATGATTGCTTGATTTGATCGAGATATGCATGATTGAAACTGTTAGTTTTGTTAGTTGATAAATTTGCATAAATGTAAACCATGTAACTGATTGCCATGATTTTAGGATATTGAAAACTAATCGCACAAGTCCCTTAATCGTACAAGAGCCAAATGTATAAGCTCCTAAATAGCACAAGGGATTGATCGCACAAGACTGTCGCACAAGATTGGTGCAACTGTTTAAGTACAGTACAACTAGAATATGCATGATCGCATAAGACCTTGTGGATCGCACAAGACAGTGCCGATCGCACAAGGCTTGGACCACACACATCTGTTGAACATTACTATGATGTTGGGCCTCAAAGCCCAAACCCGGTCGCACAAGGACTTTTCAATCGCACAAGTCCACCCGGACCGCATAAGACCAATATTTGTTATTAATTGGGCCGGGGTGGTTGTTGGGTTTCATTAGTGAATCGCACAAGTGGTTCGGCCCAAATCATTTGGATCGCACAAGTTGAACTTTGGGCTTAGTTAACTGACCTGTTTAACATGTTCTAAGTGTATGCCATGTATGCCATGATCATTACGTGTTCTTGACTTGTTAGTTCTGTGTAAACTTACGTGCACTACTTGAACCTAGTCCTGACTTATGTGGTAACCATGTTAGGACGTGGTTGACCCCTAGCAGCTCAATCGACCCTCACTTATCTGCCGAGCAAACTTAGGTGAGTTCACACACTTTCTAAGGCATGGGATTCCCGGTGGTTGGGAATGGGTTAAAGAATTAAAACGTAACCTACATATCCTCCTTGGGTAGGATATGTACCGCCATCCTCCATGAGTAGGATGCCAATATTAATCCTGCGTATTCTCCTTGGGTAGAATACGTATGTTCGTCCTCCTTGGGTAGGACAACAACCTTAAACTTACTAGACAAAAGTCTCTCATTAAGTCCCTCATTTTTATATCGACTTAATCGCCGGGCCAATTGCGAGCGGGTCATTAGTTAATAGCGCTATTAGGGTTGACAAGCCTCGCACCGTGCCGGTAGGACGGGCGTGTACTAATGGATCTGGGCACTCAGTCAATGATGATAGACATTGACTTAGGGCACAACTTACTTTCGTCAGTTGTCGATATGGTAACGGTCTAGTGGTTCACATGGGGAAGCCCCCACTGATTATGGATATGGTTTGGGAAACAAAGATACTGGTTAACTTGTGGTTTACGAAACAACTTATGGTTTTCAAAACAAACTGGTAAAATTAAACAACCAACTCTGAACTCGCTCAACTTCGTTGTTGACTCGTTGTTACATGCCTTGCAGGTCGTTAGATGCTTATGGAGCTTGCACGAGGAGGAGAGGTCGTTGTGGGACATGGACTGTTGAGTTCCATGTTAAACCTTTAAACTTTATGAACTTATTACCTATGTTTGGGTTTTACATTTTATGCTTCTGCTGTTAACTTAAAGTTGGTTACTTTCTTTTGGACACCAATTATATTGTGTTTGGTTTTATATACTTAATTAGGTTGTTCAATATGCTTGGTGGCTTGATACTGGTCAGTCACGCCTCCATGCGGTGATACCCCGCTTGTGGATTTTGAGGGTGTGACATGTACTGTACCAAAACCCATCACCTTCCCTTTACTATTATTACCAAAAGATATATGACCCCCTCCATGAGTTTTAAATTCTTTGAGTAGGGCTCTAGATCCAGTCATGTGCCTGGAGCCTCCACTATCTACATACCAAAGACTATCTAAGCATGCAGAAGCTCCCTGCACATCAAGTAAATAATTAGTTCAGGAGGGTCTCTAAAGCCAATAAGGCTTTGGATGGGGTCTCAACAGTGTCTGTGTTAAGTTCTGGTGGATGGACAGTGGTTAGCTCAGGTGTTTGGACAGTTTTGGAACTATTTTTCTCTAACTACTGTTGGGGGTCCTGCCCTATCAGTCGTTGATAACCAAAGGGATGTCTATTCACTCTTGGTTTAGAAGGCTTTTTGTAAGCCTCATAAACATGTGGGACCCTTGGGTATGGAGGTTGACCTTTACCTCTTTGGTACTGGTTAACAGAGGGTGCATCCGTCACCTGAACCTCTCTTTTGACAAAGGTTTGGTTCAGCTGTTTTGTAACGGCTGTTTGGACTGGTACAAATAGTGGTTGTTTCTTGACATGTGGCTTTGATGAACTCATGAGTGTTTTTTATGTGTATTCTTCCTTTTTGACCTCAAAGGATTTTAAATACACACACTCCAGAGTGGAATGATTTGATTTTCCACAGATGGTGCAGCTCTTGGAAGGCACAATGGTACTTGTTTTGTTAAGGTCATAAGCTTTTAAGTGAAAACAATCTTTGGTCAGGTGATTTTTCTTTTCACAAAAGTCACAAAACAGGTTTTTAATCTTTTCTCTTTTCTTCCTCTTTTCAGACTCCTTTGCAACAGAGTTTTGAACTACTGTTGGGATGTCCTTAAGAGGAATGACCATGGACTTTGGAGCTTTGATACCTTCCACTATGGTGAAATCCATGGGCTTGAAATTTTCAAGGACGTCACACTCATCAGACCATGTGGGTTTGAATTGGTATTTCTCAATCTCCTCAAAAGTTGAGGACTCCACATATCTTTCCAAAGTTATTTTGTTACCAAGTTTATCAGTTATTTTAACTCCTTGGCCATCCTTGTTGGTGGGTATGATTTCAACAGAACCAGTTTGATTTGCAGCAGTGTTTTTAACTTGGTCATTTTTTCTAAACCCTATGCCAAATTTTACATTGCTTTCAAGCTGTTTTTCAAGCATAACCTCATAACCTTTGCAGGATTCCACCCATTTTTCACAAGTGATTTGGGTGGTTTCCAACTCCTTTTTATAGACTTGATATTTTTCTATCATGGTCTGGAGTTGGTCCTTGGTTATGCTATGCTCTTGTTTGAGGCTGCAAATCTCATTTTCTTTTTCTGACAATTTGTTTTTCAATTCTTTTAAAGATTTTTCAAATTGTACTTCATCATTTAACACTCTATCCCTAAGGTTTTCATTCACCTCTTTGATGTTTGCGAATGCTATGATGCATTTATCTGAACAAAGGTTTTTAAGAACCTGAGGTGATACCTTAGCTGCAGCCATCATGGCACAATCACAGACATGTTCTTTTTCATCTGGCATTTTCTCTTCTTCTTCACCTTGTTTTTTCTCTTCTTCTTCAGACCAGGGGTCAGACAGTGGTTCCAACAGGATTTCTAAATTTTCTCCCAACAGTATTTCATTAGCAACAGCAGTAACCACTGCTTCAGCAATCTCATCCACTGTTTCAGCACTGGATGTTCCTTCTTCAGTTTCCGGCCCTTCAGGAATTGACTCTAATGCTACAAAACAAAATTCATCACTAGAAATAGCATCATTAGCATAAAGAGCAAAGTTTTCATCTCCTAGTTCCTCAGGCAAGCTACTCCAATCAACAAAACCTTGTGTAAAAAAGCTTTGCTGATCTACTTGAACAGCTGTTTGAGGTGCAGCTTGTTGAGGTGTAACTTGTTGCACCTGAACCTGAGGGATTGGGGCTTGGACATACTGTATCTGAGGAACAGTGGTTTGGACATAGTGCACAGGAACAGGGGTTGCATGGTGTGCATAATGAGCAGTGTTTACATGGGCAGCAGGGGTATATTGGGAATAATGCACAGT
Source organism: Helianthus tuberosus (assembly GCA_030545235.1). NCBI lineage: Eukaryota > Viridiplantae > Streptophyta > Magnoliopsida > Asterales > Asteraceae > Helianthus > Helianthus tuberosus. The sequence continues at coordinate 104,818,565 of CM060352.1, read as the reverse complement.
GGTTTGGTTATTTTGTGGTCTAGGGTTTGAGCTAGGATGTGTGATGATTGGTCCACTGGTTTGACTCCTACACTCTCTAGCAAAATGACCTAACCTATTACACTTGTAGCATTTTATCTTTGATTTATCCAACCCTACTTTCAGATTCCCATGTAACCCTGGAAATTTTCTCCCTGTCCTTTTGTAAAACTTGTTGGTTCTAACACTCAGTAGTGCAAGTTGGTGCAAAATATCCATCTCTTCCAAATCAGTTGGATCAAAATGATGGAGATCATTGAGTTCAAAGCACAGATTATCAGAATTCTGGCTTCCTCCATTTGCTGTGAAAGCATAATTGGATGAGTGAGAATCAGAGTTAAAATTTCCACCAGCTGTTATGTTAATAAAGTGATCATAACTCTGATCCTTATTGCTTCCAGATTCTTCCTGACCCAAAAGAGCTGTGTTGCCAAATGAATAGTCATCTGCAACTTTCCCAGACTCTTGTAACTTCTTTTTCTGGTTCAACTCCCTTTCATAGGTCAGGAGTCTACCATGAAGCTGGGTTAGGGTCAGATATTTGAACCCAACTGAATTCCTGGTTACCAAAGAAATTGTGTCCCATTTATCAGGAAGTGACCTAAGAAACCTGCTATTTTGTATTGCATTAGAAAATTCAACCTTAACAATTTTTAGTTCACTTATGAGACAGCTAAATCGCTCAAACTGTTGTGTAAATGATTCACCCTTTATGTGACAAAAGGTTTCATACTGTTGATTCAAAATTTCCCTGTTATTTTCAATTACTTCTTCAATCCCCCCAAATTGTTCCTTAAGTGCATCCCATAATTCCTTGGCACTGTTACAGTGTAACAGACCAGCATAGATCTCATTTGGTAGTGCGGATGCAATGATGCTAAATGCCTTGGCATCCAGTTCAATTTTCTGAAAATCCTGGTCAGTATAGTTCTCAATTTTCTTAGGAACCATGATCTTTAGATCCTCAGCACTTCGCACCAGTGGAACATGTGGTCCAAAGATAACCGACCTCCAACATCCGGTATTCTGTTGAGCTAGGATGTGACCCATCCTTCGCTCCCAGATGTTGTATTCAGATCTCTTCAACATAGGTGGTTTGAAGAGTGAACCAATGTTATTATTGACAACTTGTGATTGTGATGTCATTCTGGTTGTTTTTCAGGCACTGAATAATCAACTTTGTACGTGATTACACCTTACTTTGTTTTACAACAAAACGAACAATTAAAAGTATCAACGATTTTGAGCTGAACTTTTACGTCAAAATGATTGTTAGATCAAGTTTGACTATCCTTGCTCTGATACCAATTGTTAGGATCTGAGTTTCTTATGATTGTGCTTGTTTGATAACAATGAAGATAAATTAGAAATAAGTGCAGCGGAATTAAATGGAACAAACTTTCAACACACAATTAAATGAGAGAATTGTTTTCAACAAACATGTTTAACATGAAATCGAATGATTATATTTATTACAATCTTCAATTACAATGCATACATGCATACAATCTCCCCCTCAGCCTGAGCTCACAGTGATTTGTTCATACAGAATGACTTTGTGATGAAGAGAGCTAATAGAACAGTACAGGGTACTGTTCTATTTATAGTACAGAACAAACCACTGAAGCATCTTTGCTGACATCACCATGAAAGTGATATCTAACATCCTAACAACCTATAACCACTGATTTATACAACTACTTCTTTACAAACTACTGATTGCAATGAATACAAATGATAAACTAAACTACTGCTTCTCCTTCCACTATTATGACTCCAGCAGTACTTTGTGTCTTCAGCAGTGCTTGACCCATATTAGTAGATTGAGCATCAGTGTTTCATCTTCAACAGTCTTTAAGTCTGAGCAGTTGTTGAAGATCAACAGTTGTTGTAGAAGGACAGTAGATAGAGGTTATCAGATGTTAGACCACTTTCAAGGGGAAAGAACTGTTGCAAACAACTGCTTATTCTGAATCCACTGATCTGATCCAGTTTTGGCTTTATCAACTGTTCCTTTGGTAGGGTACAATCCCAACAGTTTTGGTGGGGTACATATTGGAAACCCTCTAGGTAAAATATGATCGGAAAGTTTTAGTAGTTCATGTGTTACGATATCATTGGAACGTCTTCCTGATTTTCATTAACATTTTTGAACAGTGCACGGATGTACATATAAAACGTTCCAGGGCTGTAACCCACGATCATTTACCGGTGCTGAAGGACCCTTAGATATCACCCGATGGATTGAGAAGATGGAATCTGTCATGGCAATCAGTGGTTGTGCTGCTGATCAACGGGTGAGATATGCTTCTTGTTCTTTTCTTGGTGAAGGACTATCTTGGTGGAACTCGCAAGTTCAAATTTTGGGTGAAGACACTGCCTACGGTCTAACCTGGAATGAACTTAAAGAGATGCTCCTAAAAGAATACTGCCCGTGCAGTGAAATTCAGAAAATCGAGACTGACTTCTGGAACCTAACCATGGAAGGTCTGAACGTCAGAGCTTACACTTCTCGTTTCAATGATTTGGCAAGGTTAGTTCCACGAATGGTTACTCCTGAATATGTAAAGGTAGAGAGGTATATCTGGGGATTGTCGCCACAGATTCGCAGCATGGTTACATCAATGAAGCCGATGACGCTGCACGCAAAAGTGGTCTTGATAAAAAGGAGGAAACCGGGAAGTCATCCGGCAAGGCCAAAGCAGACGCGGAATCTGAACGGCCGGGGCATTCTGAGACTAAGACAGAAGATTCAAATAAGCGCAAGTCTGAGAGCTCGAGGAAGGAAACCAACGAGAAGCGCGACAGGAAACGCAGTTCGAGGAAGGCATACGTAGCCAGTTCCAGAAACTCTAGAAAGGATAAAGCCAGAGATAGCTGAAGTGGTTCTGAGAGGAAGACTCACGAGGATGAGCAGAAGAAGTGTCGCCGATGCGGACGAAATGGGTATGTTACCCGCGAGTGCTATGCTTAAAGTACTCTGGAAGAAACAAAGCTTGAGGGATGCTTTCAGTACGGGGAACAGGGACATTTCAAGAAGGATTGTCCTAAGGCTAAGGGTTAAAATTCCAGGGGTAGAGCGTTCGAGCAAAACACTGGGAAGGCACGTGATGATCCTGCTATTGTCACTGGTATGTTTATGATCAATAACCATTCTGCATTTGTACTCTTTGATACCGGAGCTGACTTGAATTTTGTCTCTAAAAACTTTGAACCATTTTTGTGTTCACCAACAAGTAAGCTAGGTAAGAAGTACTCGATAGAACTAGCAAATGGTAAACTGATAGAAACTAGCGAAGTCGTTCGCGACTGTAGTATTCAGTTAGATGATCATAGTTTTAGTATCGATTTATTACCAGTGGAGCTGGGAAGCTTCGACGTAGTTGTAGGAATGGATTGGCTGTCCAAGAACAAAGCGGAGATTATTTGCTCGGAGAAGCAAGTGCGGATACCTCGTCCTGGTGGTGGCAAAGTGATAGTGGTACACGGAGATCGATCAAGTCGAGTGTCGAGTGTCGTCAGTGTTATGAAGATGCTCAAGATGTTGCAAAAAGGTTATCCTGCGTTCTTAGTCAACGTGGTGGATACGAAGGCCGAATGTAGGATTATCGAAGAGATTCCTATTGTTCGTGATTATCCAGAAGTTTTTCCTGAAGACTTACCTGGATTGCCCCCTGCGAGATAGATCGAATTCTGAATCTATCTAGTACCCGGTGCTGCACCAATTGCAAAATATCATTATAAATTAGTACCGTCTAAAATGAAAGAAATGTCAAATCAGCTTCAAGAGCTATTAGACAAAGGTTTCATTCGACCCAGCTTTTCACCTTGGGTTGCACCTGTTTTGTTCGTGAAGAAGAAGGATGGATCCTTCAGGATGTGTATTGATTACAGAGAGCTGAACAAGTTGATTATCAAGAATCGGTACCCTTTACTGAGGATTGACGATTTATTCGATCAGCTACAGGGATCCAGCTACTACTCGAAGATAGATCTACGTTCAGGGTATCATCAGTTGAAGGTTGCTGATGAAGATATTCTGAAGACATTCGAACACGATATGGCCATTACGAGTTTCTAGTCATGCCTTTTGGCCTAACTAATGCGCCAGCTGGGTTCATGGATCTCATGAATAGGGTATGCAAACCCTACTTGGATAAATTCGTGATAGTATTCATCGACGATATACTTGTCTATTTGAGAACCAAAGAAGATCATGAGCATCATTTAAAGTTGATTTTGGAGTTGTTGAAGGAAGAGAAGTTGTATGCCAAGTTCTCTAAATGTGAATTGTGGATTCGGGAAGTTCATTTCCTCGGACATGGCATAAATGAGAAAGGTATACATGTGGATCCGTCTAAGATTGAAGCGATCAAGAATTGGGAAGCGCCAAAGACTCCGTCAGAGGTGCGACAATTTTTAGGGCTTGTTGGGTACTACCGGAGATTCATTGAGAATTTCTTTAGAATAGCGCAGCCATTGACGCTTTTAACCTAGAAGAAGAGGAAGTTTGATTGGACGGAGAAGCAGGAGGAAGCTTTTCAGACGTTGAAGTAAAAGCTCTGCAGTGCACCTATTCTTTCCCTTCCTGAGGGAAGTAATGATTTCATTGTTTACTGTGATGCTTCACGTTTGGGCCTTGGATGCGTTCTAATGCAGAGAGACAAAGTGATAACGTATGCATCCAAACAATTGAAAGTGCATGAGAAGAACTACACAACGCATGATTTGGAGCTTGGAGCTGTTGTGTTTGCCCTGAAGATTTAGAGACACTACTTGTATGGCACGAATTGTACGATATACACGGACCATAAGAGCTTCCAGCACATCCTCGATCAGAAGGAGCTCAACATGCGACAACGACGTTGGGTAGAGTTACTCAATGATTACGAGTGTGATATCCGTTATCACCCAGAAAAAGCAAACGTTGTTACAGATGCGCTCAGCTGAAAAGAACGGGAGAAGCCTCTATGTGTGCACGCTTTGGGTTTGACCATACAGACGAGTTTGACCGATCGAATTCGTGATGCACAACGAGAAGCTTTGAAGGATGAAAGTCTGAGGAGAGAAGGCTTGAAGGGCTTAGAATGTAAACTGATACCAAAAGTGAATGAAGTAATGTACTTCATGAACCGAGTTTGGGTCCGCTTAGTGGTAACCTTCGTGAACTGGTTATGAACGAAGCTCATAAATCTAAATATTCCATTCACCCAGGTTCTACCAAAATGTATCAGCATATCAAGGAGTTTTATTGGTGGCCGAAGATAAAGAGAGATATTGCGATCTACGTGAGTAAATGTCTGACGTGCTCTAAAGTTAAGGCTGAGCATCAGAAGCCGTCTGGGCTTTTCTGTAGCAACCAGAGATTCCTAAGTGGAAATGGGAACATCTTACGATGGATTTTATCACCAAGTTACCCCGTACGTCGCGTGGACATAATATGATCTGGGTAATTATGGATCGATTGACAAAATCTGCTCATTTCCTAGCGCTTAAGGAAATAGACAGCACGGAGAAGATTTCGCAATTGTACCTTAAAGAGATTGTAGCTGTAACACCCCAAAACGGGTTTGGTAATCAAACCACGCTAATATTTATGAACGAGTAAAAATACCGTTAGTGGTGAAATTAACCCGGTAAATATTAGGATTTAAACAAATAAACCTAATATTAAATAAAAGTTGAACGAAAACTTTTGAGGAAATAAAAGTTTATAAACAGCCCGAGATAACGGGACTTAAAATAAACTGAGTCGTACCCTATAATATAAACCTTATATTATAAATTCGATATCGGTAATAAATAAAACGAGCTAACTAGGAATAAAAATAACCTAGTTGGAAGAAAGTCTTGTAGTAACATGTTAGTGGGTTAAAATCACCTAAAATAAGGACCTAATAATAGATGAGGGGCCAAAGGTGTTAAAAAATCAAACTAGTTTTTAATTAAAACAAAATTTAATTTCCAAACACACACTTATGTGTATGTGGATCGTACACAACACAGGGGGGCGACCAAGCTTGCTCTCAAACCCTAGTTCATGCAATTTGATCAAATTGAAGGCCTAAATCAGTTCCAAAACGAAATCCAAGCAAAGATTAGTGATCACCTTCCAAAACGAAAGGATCATATGGTATGCCTAATTTTGCTATTTGGTTTCACCTTGAGTTCTAGGTGAAAGCAAGAAATCGAAATTTTAGCTTGCATGATCGAAGTTTGGATGAAATTAGGAATGATTTTATGTCTAGGAGTAAACCCTAGTCATTTACTTGTTGAATTGATGTTCATAATTGTGAATTCATGATCACCCGATTATGTGCTAAATGGGTTTTGCAGAAACATGATGAACCCTAGAATCATAATGGTTAAATTGTGTTAATAGAACTCCCTGAACTTAGATTTGAAGTTTGATGTTAGTACTTGTTAATTACGCTAGAATTTAAGGATTTAGAACACTTAAATGGGCTAGAGAAATTTGATGTTTCGTGTTGCACACAAGGTGCTTGATGAAATGCTTGAACAAGAAAATATAACAAAGCTGATTGGGATTAAAAATTATTGGGCTACAGTTTTTAAAAAATCATATAAAATCACTGGAACGACCTGTGAGATTGAGCCTTATATGCTCAGAAAGCTATTGAAACATATTACGTTTTATGTTTGAACATGTTTGTTAAATTCTGATGTTAAACGGGTCAAAACAGTGTCTAAAGTCGGCTGAACTGTTTTCACAGCAAGCTGATCGGAAGCATTTTGACTTCGGAGCTGATTTTGAAAAAATCATAATTAATTCTAGGATGCTCGGATTGAGCTGATTCATTTTGGGATGGAAAGATATTTTAGTATTCTTCATTTCATCTTTGATCACGAAGGGCTAAATAAGACCGCAAAGTGGTCAAAAGAGTCGATTCAGCAGCTACATTGTAAAGTTGCTGCACATTTTATTGATAAACTTAATCCAAGGAAAGTTGTATTTTGTTCATACTTTGCCTTGTTTATAAAACAATTGTTTCATGAATATTAAGCATGTTATTTTGCTTATTGCAAGTATTTAAAATACCTACAAATAAGCTTGTCAACGAAGTTGTGAAAATTAGAAAAAGAATGATTAAAGCATATAATACATATGGGTAGTTTGACTATTAAGAAAGTAAAACTGACCTATGATTTAGTTAAGTAAATTATATGCAAGAAACCCCATAGGAAATAGTAGCCATAATATGAAATGACTAAACTAACCATTTTATGGGTAATATGATAGTTTGACTATTGACGAGCTAGGTGAAGCTTGGAGGAGATGATCAAACGGGATAAAGGCACGAGTAAGACATGCTTGGATGAAAGGTAAGTAAAGCTTACACCTATTTTTTAGCATACGTATTTATTCTATAGGTGATAAATACAACAATAGATCATGTTCGAATTATGGGTTCCGACACGAAACGAAATGGGTCGGAACGAATAAAAACGTTTAAAATCATGATTAATGGTGAAAGAGGTAAAATGGTGATTTAGTCATAAATCGACTAAGAATTTATGAGTTTTCTTAAAGTTACCTCATAGCTTAACTAATAATGGAAAAAGGGGCAAAATGGTAATTTAGTCACGTGATGACTAATTGTAATCGAGATTAAAAGGATACCCACGGCGTAAGCCGAACTGGGTCAAATATGTAAGAAAAAAAAAGGGAAATTTTTGTGGTAAAATCCGTAATGGGTCGGATGCGTGATTGAGTAATTAGAAACTATGATTTGTAATAAATATAATTGTTTGGTCGTATAGACCAAATGGGTCAAATGATGGTGATAACATCATATGACCATATCGACTAATGTTGGTTGTTAAGTCATATGTTTACAGGAACAAATAGCAATTTGGATAATTGCGTAATCATTTAATATTGAATTAATAATAGCAAGGTATAAACGGGTCTATACGTTGACTCGAGCCAGGTACGCTTATATATATATTTATAGTTAAAAGTGTTTAACTTCCCTTAACGGGTCAAAAGGAGTAGATAGGTAAAAACGGGTTAAGAATTTATAAGAAACCCGTAATTTGAACCTTGCACATTAGTAAATTGATATAACTTGATATGCATGATATTTTGAAAAGGTAATAAACAAGTTTGTTTGATAAATCACGAACGGGTCAAAAAGTGTCTTAATTGAATTTCAAGCCGAGAGCTTGAAAGTTAAAATTTTGTGAATTTAGATGTCGGGTTTTCACTCTGTAAGATGGAGAATTAAATTACGAACGCGTAGGAAAAAGAATCGCGAAAAACGGACTTGTAGAATGAAAGTTATGCACCTTAGAAGTTGAAAAATTGAAAGAAAATGGTGCTGGGCAAAAGTGCAGGATTTTAACCTGCACCCGCTGGAAAACAGTCTCCCCTGTGGCACGCGAAGGGAGTCACTTGTTCTGGCGTGATACGCGGGCGCGCTCGCGGCCCGCGAAGGATTGAAAGGAATTTGTCGCGTGGCGCGACAGATCAAAAATTTGAAATTTTATTTTTTTGTTATTTGTATGATACCGGAACTTGTTTTTACATGTTATAAAGTTGTCAAAACTAACAATTGATGTGGTTTTTACCTTAGGTGATGTTCGTCTCATTTCGGATGCCGATCAAGCAAGAATTCAAGAACCGAACACAAAGTTTTGAAGCTTCCGCGCTAACCTAATCTTGTTTGAGACAATGTTTATTTGTAAACAATAAACTCAATGTTGTATGTTTAAACTAGTTAGTTTGTAAACTAGAATACCATAACCATGTAAACTTAGTTTTTATAATTAAGTTTTGAAATGATGCATTTTGAAATTAAAAGAAAAAAAATGCGTGTTTTTAGTTTAAAATCTTAAAACAAAGAGACTGGTGTTACAAGTTAGTAATCAGAGCTCATGGTTAAAGAGTAAAGTGTGTTCGGTTTGAGGCTTGATCGCAAATCCGGTAAGTACAAGTATGTTAACGGTTTAGTATGATTAAAGTGTTGTGAACAACACATAGGGTTATCGTGTAATACACGTTACCCCAATGAAAATGATTAGTATAGCTAACGAAATCATGTGCGTTGACACGTGCAGTAAAAAGCTTTGTATTACAATACGGGCATTTATTAATGTCGAAATTACTAACTTTTGTAAATGTTTAGTTGAAGGATACTCGCATCTGAAGAAGACAAGAGTTGAATGAATTGTGGATATGACAGTGGAACGGTCCGAGGTATGACAAGCAGAGCATACGCATCAAGGACCTAAATCGCGCGACGATCGCAAACAAAGTTAACAGCAAGAAGAGCCCTTTAGGGCAAGCATTTACAGGTGCACATTTTAAATTTATTGAGTGAATAGTAATATGCAACAAATACGTAGAAACTGACCGTTGCATATGTAAATTAAAAACTTGGAAAACCCTGAATAGAATACCTATCCAGGATGTTATTTCCAAGAAAACTAAATAGAGGCGTCACTTACATGGGGTGTAATGTGATAATATTAAAAGGTCATGTATATCAGGTGTTGATCGCTTACTCTGGCCAAGTAAGTAGTGAATACGTGGTACCATGAACTTTTATGATGGACATACTGACATCCGATGTAGTAAGGACGGGGTGAATGGGACAAATTAAAAAGGTACACAAATGAGTCAAATAAGCAAAATGTTTGATGGTAAACGTAAACACAAGTCGGATGACAGAAGCGTATTATGTTAGAATAACGAGCCCGAGAGAAGGGACAAAGATTAAAGTAAATAAAAATACGAACCAATTAATGTGAATGCTAAGGCATAGGGGATAAAGTTTGACTGTCATAAGTGATTCACACAGACAAGTCAAAGGGGTAGAATAAAGGGCTTGAATGAATTAAAACGATGAATTTCGCTAAGACGACCAAATAAATTAAAGTGACGTCTAAAACCATATAAGAATGGTTACTTGATGATGACTTCGGTAAAGATACCCGATAGATGGGTAGGATTTTGAAAGTATGCATAAACCAAGAAACGGGAATGCGAAATAGAAAGTCAAAGGACTCAGATTAAGAGTCATGACTAAAAGAAGATGAGAATTTGCGAACAGGAATTTTGCTAACTACGTTCAACTATTTTAAAGTTGAATGGGTCGAATAAAGATTGAAGTTTGACGTTCAGGAGTTATGAAATCTCACACAAATAAGTCAAACGAGACGAATAAAGTATAAAAGCTTGATAGGGCAAGTAAACGCAAACCGGTGAAACCGAAAAGCACAAAAAAAAAACAAATACACAAACATAAAAAAATAATAATAAAAGAACCCTGGTAATGGGTTGTAAATAAATATAGGAATAATCCGGATAACAAATAACAAACAAAAAAAAAACAAACCGACGTGTAAATGACATAGGAAGTCATAGAGTCGGAATATTAGTTTAAAATGGAAGCGGGTGCAACTTTAGACTACGGTCAGGTCCATAGAATTCAGGAATGAAAATAAACGACTTCTAAACATCAAAAAGGGTGTGCTAACACCGAAAGTATAACTTTAGAACGACATGTGTAAAAGAGGATCTACGGGATTGTTATGACCCTCAGGATAGTAAGTGGTGTTGAGGTCTACGGGACCAAAAAGACCCTTGGGTCACAAATAGAAAGAAACAAACCGTTGGAATCTCCACTTAAAAAGGTGGAAATCTAAAGAGATAACCTACGAGGCTAAGTAAAAGAAGCTACAGGTCACTTGGGTAAGGCGTGGAAAATTGGTTACAATTCTTTGCATAAGAATAATAACGGTCAGGAATAAACTTAGAACGAAAATTCCTAGACATGAGAAAAAGACGTAAGATAAAGAGAAAACGTAAACTAAAAATTTAGTTTTTAGTTAAAAGCAATGTTTTAACAAACATAAGTAGTATGAGGTGGTTTAAGAAATAGTAAACACACATAAAGCCGGAGATGGCAGTATAGTATGCCTGGGTGCCGGGGCACGAAATGGCGGTGACTAATCAGTCAAGCCAGTAAAACCATTGAAGTCAAAAGAAGATTATTAACTAGGTAAAGCGCTCGTCAACATAAGATTAGCGTGGAGTAAATGTGTTGACGGACTAACGCAACTGAGTGGTCAGTGTAACACCCTTATTATTATTTAACGGTTTTCGTATAATTTATGAAGATAAACGGGTAATTATGATTTCAAATACATTGAAATTACGGGTTCATTAAACCTTTTACAGAATTAAAACTATACAACATAACGTGTGTGAGTTCGTCATTTAACATAACAACGATACATAGTGCGGAAGCTTATTTCTTAATTGTGTTCGGTTCTTCATTGTGCTTGATCGTCCTCCGGTGCTAAAATTATACCTGAAACTCATAAAACATGAGTTGGATTAGTCATACGTAACTTAGAACGTATTTAAACGAATCCGGGAAGCGAAACTGATTAAAATAATTTTTTTTTCGCCAAAACAGGGTTCCGTCACGTGGCGCGGTGGCGCCATGTTGCTCCCTCGCGTGGCGCGGGGGAGACCAGTTTCCAGCAGGTCTGGAGCTGGGTCCTGCATTTTTCAGCAATATCGGTTTTTACGGAAACGGCCATAACTTCTTCGTTATTGATCCGTTTTACGCGATTCTTTTTCCTACGCGTCCGTAATTTAATTCTCCATCATATGGAGTTAAAATCCAACATCCAACATAATAAATTTTGAGGCTTCTAAGCCTTCGAATCGTTACCTTTTTACCGAATTTTAACCCGTTTGTGCATTTTATCAAACAAACATATTTGTTTGATCCTTATATCACATACACTTCTTCAAATTAATGTTATCTACCATATTAGGTTCTAATCACAGGTTTATTACACAATTTAAACCCGTTTTCGCTCGTATGCTTATTTTGACCCGTTAAGGGTATTTAAGCACTTTAAAGCTTGAAATCGCTTTCATTCATTTCTAGCATCTTATTCCTACATTTCTTATCAAGTAATCTTCCACCACATCTATATGTGCGTTGGATTTAATGTGGATATCTATATGTTCCGAGTTTTTACCCATCGGATTAACATTTTACGGCAAAAACTCATATAAAGTCTTTCGACCCAAGAATTTACATCTTTCACTTCCTATACTCATTCTAAGCATTTATTTAATCATAAAACTTGTTTCCGAACCACCTTTAAGGGTCGTTCGTTCGAATTAGCTTACAAGGGCAATTTGGTCAATTTTCATCATTCTTTTACTACAAGGACCTTTAAATACTTGTTTGACTCAAAATCCGACCTTTTAACTATAATTCTTGTTTGTAAACCCATGTGCTTCTAAAACACTATAATCATAACTCAATTTATTCGGTTTACCTAAAAGATAACCGAATATCGATATTTTAATCTTGTCTAACTCTTATAGAACTCCAAATTCTACATGATGAGTTGTGTTTGTAACATCTGTGCTTGTAATCATTATGAACAGTACCATTATCAATAAAACAATTTCATTTGATCCCAATGTTTGTTTGGTTATGTTTTACATTTTTCATGTTTTGACTTTTATCCAATTTCAAACTCTACATCGCTTTCTGGAAATTTATACGCAAACGGGTGCGTAAACGTAGTCAGTTTAATGCGAAAAATACTCTGGAACATCAACATATACTTAACATACCTTAAACAACCCTTACATAACTTAGAAATAAGTTTTGAAGGCTTTGGTATGGCAAAAACAATTTAATTCGCTTACAGGGACTAAACTTGACAAACTACGAAAGTATGCCAATTTGAACTGTAACGAACATTCCGGAACATGACCATAAGTTAAACACACCTTAAATATCCTTTACATAGCTTAGAAATAGGCTTTAAGGGGTTCGGTGTGCTAAAATAAACTTTTGGGTCATTCAGGGACTAAAAGTGTCAGAAAGTGCACAAGTTTGCATTTTCGCGCATAACTTACGTTCTGGATACATCCGGGCATCCAAAAATTTATGTAAGCACTATAATATTTTATTTTAGTGTTTGGCATGAGAAAAATCCATTCGTCACGCAATTTAGATCATTTTTCGCGCTTATGCGCATTCCGTCGTAATTAAGCGAACATCGCGATCGTACGGCCAAACGAACCGACATCTGAGATATTTTTGAGCACATTTTACGTTCCCTATACTTTAACTTCATTTTTGAGCTTTGAAATGGGGTTAAAGGGGCTTAAACGTGTCAAAAAAACGCATCGAAAACCAAGTTTTGAGGTTGCAGGGACTGAAACTGTAAATCTGCCAAACTAGGTCCGTAAGTAGGGGCCAGATGCAGCAAAACGTTTTTTTTCAGCTGTTAACAGCCCTTAACACTCTCCAAAGGCCAAGTGCCAAGTGTCAAACTCTTATGGTGGATGGCAAATGAGTTACCACAACTTTCCAACAAGTGTACGGCTTAGATCGTGCCCCCTTTTCCAAGAAATGATCCTAACGGTGAACCAAAAACTATAAATACCCACCTCCACCCTTCACTTTTCCTCACAAGAATCTGATCTAATGTGCTCTAAGTTGAAACCTTTGTTTCATACCTGAGCTATTTTGATCTAGATTAGCATTCGGGGACCCTTCGTAAGTGTTCCTTCGTTCTTTTATTGTTTTTCGAGTCCGAAAGTCAAACTTTGTTTGACTTTCTGCATTGACCAGTTTATGGTCAATGCGAAGTTCGTTTGAACTTCGCAACGTGATTGTAATCACGATGGTTATAGTCCCTTGTGACTATACCTACTGATTACCACGTTGTCTAGGGTCCTAAGGGTAAGCGATCTAATAAATCGCTTATACCTTCGAACCCGACCCATTTGGTCGATCATGTCACACCCGCTCGTAGCGGAAGCGCGAGGTGTGATCTGATCGGTTCTCATTGCATAACGATATAAGTAAACATACTAAATGAATAAAACATGCTCCAATGCCATTGTCATAATTGTTCAAAAGATCGCAACATAATTTAAGTACATTGTTTACAAACCATCAAATGAAAATAAGTTGTCATTGTTTTATACATCAAATGTAAGTCTGAAAATGTAAAGGCTTTGACCACTATATCACCGCAAAGAGGCGGTATATAACAGGCAAACCCTTCAATAGTTGGCATGGAGTATTGATACTTGTTTTCCTTGAACTGAAATCTTTGCATTGGTCCACTAATTCCCTGAAATACATGTAAGTTTGAAAACATCAACAAAAGTTGAGCGAGTTCATGCAGTTTAGCTGTATAAGATGTATTTGTATCAAAACAGTATGTAATATGTATTTGTCTCAATTGTAATTGTATCCAAACTGGATATAAGATGTATCCGTAAAATGTGAGTTGTATAAAATGTATCTCGATGTATGATGTATAAACTGTATCCACAACATGTGAATTGTATAAAATGTATCTGTATGTATGATGTATAAACTGTATCCACAACATGTGAATTGTATAAAATGTATCTGTATGTATGATGTAGTATGTAAAGCGTCAATGAAATCGTTGATCATTAATGTTTCGCGAGGACATTAATATGTGTGACGAATTAGGAAGCAATCCAACCCTAGACGATTTTATGTCGATTCCTATCGACTGGGACACAAACGCACTCTTCTGTATGGGTTCACGACCAAGAGTGGGGCTCGCCAAAACCCATTAGATCTAAGCCTTTGTTCCTTGGTCCAAACTGGATTAATGGTGCTTATAGTATGGCCCTAATTCGCACATGATCTAAGGTGTTTCATTACCTAACTTTAACATACTATGAACATGTATTTTCCCCGATAGTTGTAAAGTTGTAAAACATTTAAATGAACAGGGGAACATGAACTCACTGTATTGCGTCCTGTGAATAGATGTAAATAAGATCTCACGTGCGGTCGTCCTGAATAGCGTTGCGACCTACAAATGTTCTTATTTTTGTTAGACACTTTGGTCTTTGTAAAGAACTTGAGTACAAGTCTTGTGTCTTCAATATGTGTAAGACTTGTATGTCTTTACTGTTCGTTAACTGTGTATTCGATGAATGAGTTGTTCAAATGTTCTATATATATTTTCACCAACTATATATATATAAATGTTATCTTGTATCTTGTGAGTTGTATAGTCGGATCTAGTCCGCTGAATTTCGTGTCTTATATGTATCCGTTGTATAGTTGTGTTTCCAATAATGGTAACATTGGGCCAAGCCCATGTTTTCAAGTTATTGGGCTTAAATAGTGCTGGGCCTTAAATAGTGTTGGGCCTCAATAGTGTTGGGCCTCAAATAGTGTTGGGCCTCAAATAGTGTTGGGCTTCAATAGTGTTGGGCTTGAATAGTGTTGGGCTTGAATAGTGTTGGGCTTGAATAGTGTTGGGCTTGAATAGTGTTGGGCTTGAATAGTGTTGGGCTTTAATAGTGTTGGGCTTTGGCCCATATGTTTAGTATTTGGGCTTAGCCCATGAATTTATGTTAAGCCCATTATGAAGATAAGCCCATTAAGAAAAATAGCCCATAAGTAATATAAGCCCATTTGTTATAAAAATAGCCCACTAGTATAATAAGCCCATTTATTTTTATAAAAACCTTTTTATAAAAATTTACTAAGTATACTTGTTAGTAAATAAAAAAAAAACATACTAGTTTTTATAAGTTGATAAACATCCGAAATTTGTTATCGATAGGATACTTATATTTCGTGTCGATAAATCGTCTAAACGTCGTAGTAACTCCCCGGATTGGCAATTCACTTATGTAGTCGTCCGTCGTTCATTTTGACCATAAATGGTGTCCGATTATTCGAATCGTCCGTAACTCGTTTTAAGGCGTAATTATGTGAAGTCTTATAAGACTTTGATTATTATGTATCATGTGTTCATTATTACCATTGTAATAAAGTTCCTATCTTTGATATATATAACTAATACATCAAATAATCACATAGCACATAAGTTGTTAAATCACCAAATATATATTTTTCTAAAAAAAAAATATATATTTCTCTTGTCTAAAAACAACCAAAAATGTTGTTACTTTATAAAATAAAGTTTTTATGAAAAATGGCTATATAACCTTTGTATTTTATTCTAACCATGTTTTATAAACATATCATTTTCTTTATCAAATCACCACCAATTTACTCTACAACTTAACTAAACATATGAGACTTTTATAACATGAAATTATCAAGATGATATCCAAATCATGTAGGGTTTTAACCATGATTATTTCATATGCTAACAAGTTCAAAAACCAAGTTTAATTTTAGTTTTAACAACTTTTATAAAAATCTCTAGTTGTATGTTACTTTTTATAATCTTGTGAGAGTATTGTTTTTAACCAAAAACCTTATATATTTTTACAAGATCAATAGTTATGATCATCCATTAATCCTTTATGTTAAAAACCCTTTAACATAAACATGCATAATTTTTAGATCATAACTTAAAACATCTTCTAATAATTTATTTGCATCATAAACATCATAACAAGACTAAATAAGCATATATCAAGTCTTAGATCATAATATAAACAATCATAATTATATCATGATTTTTATTCTTTGCTTCTTTGTATTTTCTTCATGTTTATTATGTATGATTTTCTTGGTTATTATTAGCAATAATAACAATCATAAACTTAATACATTTGTATAAAAAAAAAATAGATAAAGAAGCTTACTTCTAGCACTAGGCTAGGGATGATCTTAGAATATTATTAAGACTAAGAAGATGATGATGTTGTTGGTAGAATACTTTTTTTTGTATGGATGAAAACCCTTCCTTTTACTTCCAAAGGCTTTAGATCCTCTTATGTTACTTGGAAATCCATGTTGATCATGAAGGAGATGATAAAAATAATTGGGTTTTTGAAGGTGTTCTTGATAATATGGATGAAGATTGAAAGAGTTCTTATGTGTATGAAAGATAAGGTGTAAAGGTATGATAATGTGGTTAGTAACTAAAGTACTAAATGTTATAATCTTTCACCAACATCATCCACTTGCAACTAATGAAAAATATCTAGATATTAATCAAAAGAATAAGGGGTAAAGTGTAACATTTTTTATAAAAATGTCTTAAACATGTAGATATTTTGGTAATTAGGCTAAGTATGGTGATTAGGGTAATCTTTAGCCATTAGGGGTAATTAGGGATTCGGAACATAAATTAACATTAACTAGTTCACTAAACTAGTAGAAATCATGTTTTGATACTTTGAATGCTTTTCGTTTCGTCGTTGGCTAGTTTACGGCACTTTTGTGGCGTACCGACGGAAGTTTGCCGTAAGTTGACATTCCGCATTAAAAAGATGTATGAAGTTATTTTGAATCCCAAAATAAGCTTAACTAGTTCACTAAAGCTTTCATTTGGTTGTTTTTGATGTTGGTATTGTCGTTTATTAGCTTGTCGGTGCAGAAACGGACAAGTTGTGGGGGTTGCAACGCAGTGTCGAGAGCTTATGTTTCGAATACTCCATTAATATCCTCATATTGTTTCCATATGTTTGTCATCATTTGTCATATTTTCGGAGTCCCGGAAATGCTAAATTATTATTTTGGACAAGTTAAAATTGTCTTTTTTTTAGTGAAACAGACGATTTAGCGATTAGGGCGTTGTACCGGAAAGTCTTATATCTTTGTAAGATATGTTTTCTTATTAGTGTTTTCTTATATAAACGGACTCAGTTATGTCATCCGTGTGTCGTTTTTCCTTGTTTCGTTCTGTTTTCACGGTTTTGCTGGCATGAATAGTGTAACCGTGAATAGTGCGCGCAACACTTTTTACCAACACTTTTAGGAAATTGTTTAATTGGTTTCGCAATACAACGAAAACCAATATATGTTATATCATTGTTTTCTTGTCCTAACATTGTCATCTAATATACGACACCGTTACGTAATTAAATTACGCTAATTGCATGAGATTATATACTAAGAATAGTGATTAGACTGTACGGAATTTCCGGTTATTTGCCATTTGTCACATTCTCCCCCTGTTATTGAGAATTTCGTCCCGAAATTCGAACTGAGTCATCCTTTGTAGGAGACTACTCAAACAGGTGAGGGTATTTGGCTTTGATTTGATTTTTCACGTTCCCAAGTATACCCGGGTCCGTGTCGAGAGTTCCAACGTACATTTACTAATTTGATTCGACTTCTCCGTGTTTTCTGGACCTTCCAGTCCCTGACCTCAACAGGTTCTTCGGTGAATTGGAGTTTGTCGTCAATGTGAATAGAATGATAACGGTTGCTTGTGTTGGACTCTTTTTAAGATTCGACACATGAAACGTGTCGTGCATACTGTTAAGTTCATCTGGTAACTTCAACTTGTAGGCAACAGTGCCAATCTTTTCTAAGATTTCAAATGGTCCAATGTAACGTGGGTTAAGCTTTCCACGTTCACTGATCCTCGCTACGCCTTTCCAATGCGAGACTTTCAACAAGACTTTGTCTCCAACCTCGAAAGATAATGGTTTTCGTCTTTTATCTGCGTAGCACTTTTGTCGATCGCGAGCCGTCTTGA
The DNA here is from genome assembly GCA_030545235.1 of Helianthus tuberosus. NCBI lineage: Eukaryota > Viridiplantae > Streptophyta > Magnoliopsida > Asterales > Asteraceae > Helianthus > Helianthus tuberosus. The sequence continues at coordinate 104,800,070 of CM060352.1, read as the reverse complement.
TACGGTCTCGGGTCTGAAAAATTTTATCCGTAGTCTCTTGGACTAGTTTCGGACCAATTAATTGTTTATCGCTTGCTACCGCCCAACATAGCGGAGAGCGACGCTTTCGACCGTAAAGAGCTTCAAACGGGGTAGCTTGTATACCAGTATGGTAGCTGTTATTGTAGGAAACTCAACCAAAGGTATATGAGTATCCCAATTGCCACCTAAATCCATAACACACGCACGAAGCATATCTTCGAGTGTTTGGATTGTCCGTTCGCTCTGGCCGTCAGTTTGTGGGTGAAAGGTCGTACTTAGATTCAAATGAGATCCAAGGGCCTGTTGAAATGATTTCCAAATTCTAGAAATAAAACGACCGTCTCGGTCTGAAATGATTGAAATAGGGTACCCCATGACGAGCCACTATTTCTTTGAGATAGAGTTCCGCTAGTTTTTCAGAATTAGCCTTCTACCAAATCGGTAAGAAGTGCGTGGACTTTGTTAGTCTATCGATGATTACACATATCATGTAGTGACCTCTTGAGGTCCTGAGTAACTTCGTAATGAAGTACATCGATATTTGTTCCCATTACCAAACGGGAATCTCGGGTTGTTGTAACAAGTCCGAGGGATTTTGCTACTCGACTTTGACTTTCGCGCAAGTCAAGCATTCTCCGATATAAGTCGCGATATCACTTTTGAGGTTAGGCCACCACTAGTATTCTTTCAATACTTAGGCCTATGTGATTCCTCAAAATATCATCTCGAAGGCCGCCAAAGAATGGAACCCAATTTCGACTCATAAGGTATAAAGTTCCATCTTCTTTACACTAATTGTTTCTTCATGCCTCGAAGTGTTTCTGCTTGAATATGCTCTTCCTTGAGCGCTTGTGAATCATCTTCTCTAATGCTTGAACTCTCAGTGCTATAATCGTTCCTTGCGGCTCAAGGCATCTGCTACAACATTTGCCTTGCCCGGATGGTACTTTATTTCACAATCATAGTCGTTCAACAATTCAACATACATCGTTGATGTATATTTAATTCTTTTTGGTTGAATATGTGTTGAAGACTTTTATGATCCGTGAAAATAATGCATTAAGTACCATATTAATAATGTCGCCATAATTTTTAAGCGAATACCACCACGCCTAACTCAAGGTCGAGAGTGGTATAGTTCTTCTCATGAACTTTTTAATTGGGCGCGACGTGTACACAATAACTTTTTCACGTTGCCTGAGTACGCAACCCAATCCTTGATGCGAAGCATCATAGTCTACAACAGAGTCATCGGTATCGTCGGATAATGATAAGATTGTAAAATACTATGCACCAACCTTAAGAATAAGTTGTAAGGCTATATCTTGTTTTTCGATTTGGGGCGAATTTATTGTCTTTAACAACTCTAAAATGGTTCTCAAATGTTGCTCATGTTCATCAGTCGATCGAGAGTATATCAAAATGTCGTCAATAAACACTATGACGAATTTGTCAAGATACGGCTTGCACACACGATTCATTAAATCCATGAAGACCGCTGGTGCATTTGTTAAACCAAAAGGCATAACGAGAAACTCGTAATGACCGTAACGAGTCTTAAAAGCCGTTTTCGGTATGCTTTCCTCTTGAATTCGTAACTGATGATACTCCGATCGTAAGTCTATCTTAGAGTAGAAGCTAGAACCTTTCATAAACCATTTGAGTTAGTTGGAAATTCATTTGTAACATGGTTTAGAAATATGAATTTTCGTTCATCGAAATGTTGTGCATTTTTGCAAAACTTGTATGTATTTCCACCCCCAATGGTAAAGAGTGGGGGTTATGAACTCACAACATCCTTATTCAGTCAACTTCAAGGTTCAGAAGGTGCTAGTCAACATGGAGATTTGGCTACGGTTGCAGCTCCCGGTACCAAGTCGATGTGAAACTCGACTTGTCGATATGGTGGTAGTCCTGGCAAGTCTTTAGGAAAGACTTCAGGGAATTCTTTTACCACAAGAATATCTGTCAGCTGTTGCCCAACGGCCTTCTTGTCTACAACAAGTGCTAGATAGGCTATATAACCTTTCCGTAAGCATTTATGTGCTTTCATGCACTTTATGGTCCGCAATGATGTGTCGCGCTTCTCTCCATGTATCACATGTGTTTCTTCGTTCAGTAGTGGTAGGCGAATGATCTTCTCGTGACATAAGACTTTGGCTAGGTTATCGGATAACCAATCCATGTCAACCACTACTTCGAAACTACTCAACTGAACAGGGAAGAGATCGATATGAAATTTCTGCTCCTGACTCGGCTAGTTTACCGTTTGCCAATTCTATAGAATGAGGAGACGTCTAGCTTACTTGACTCTAGGCCAAGTACATTTTGAATTCTATGTAGTAAAGACTTCCCTGTACAGATGGAGAGGACAACCCAATCCCTATGTTTAGATGTAGGATAACCCAATCCCTATGTTTAGATATAGGATAACCCAATCCCTATGTTTAGATGTAGGATAACCCAATCCCTATGTTTAGATGTAGGATAACCCAATCCCTAATTGTAGCTAGGACAATCCCGTCCCTAGCCATGAAACTCTTGTATATGAAATGTTGAGATGAAGCTAAAATTGGCAATGGTATCAAATAACATGGATGTGAAACGTTGATGAATAGGATACATACCGGTGACCATTAATGATTTGATATGTCTCAGCTAATTCCCCATTAGCTAACTTGATATAGTAATGTGTGTCTAACATGACTCTAGTTCGAGTATATGCTTAATATCTCAAGACACTAGCTAAGCTAGGTGTTGGTATTAAAGAATTGATACATGATGATCGTAGAGTGTACGTACTCATGACTTCATTGGGATTTTGTGGAATATTCATAGTTCTAACCACGCATACACTTATTCACATTTAGGATTTCGGCAGTTACCAGCATACATCCTGGTGCCAAAATCGTTTATGGCAGCAGTTGCCTTCATTTCTCTCATGGCGAGAGTTATTGTTTGAGTGATTGAGGTAGGGAGGGATGATGCGATCATGCTTCGGATCCCCGAGGCTAATCCTAAAATGTAACACTCAGTGTGTTTGAATTCGGGTGTTACCCATTATGGAACAACCCTTGAGATATCGTGAAAGCATCAAGTGTAACCAACAATATTGGCTCTAGTTATGATCGAGTTCTTTTATAAAATCATATGAAGATAGATATGAAAATCAGATGATATAAAAGAATAATGTATGGTTAAATAAATAACCAATGAAAATGTAGTGTATAAATATATCATGTCTCGAAATAGAATATTATGTCTTGTGTAAAGGATGTCGTGTCTTGTGCGAAAATGTCGTGTCTTGTCTTTGTCGAAGAGATTTGAATAACACCACGATATGCAATATAATATAAGCACTTATATATAGGAAGTACCAGCGGCGTATCCACCATGCTTTTATCATATTACACACGTCTCATCACTTATCAATAACTACTAAAAATGTGTTGTGTAAACCAACGTCAAATGTCATGTATACCAATGTCTTGCGTAACAATGTCATGTATAAACCACGTCTTGTGTAAAAGAAATGATTTTCAACACATAACTTTTGACTTAAACATTTGATTCTTTTGGCACCATGATCTTTTTAATACACACTATTAAAAGAATCTAGACATGTATTTAGATAAATAAAGTCTATCGGGTGCCCAAGAATGAAGAAGGAAATCAATCGGTCATGGAAACCTCAAGACCGTATTGTTCATACATGTTTGAATAAATGATAATGTGGATAACCAAAACCAAAAGGTGTAATGCCTCTTGCATGTATTGGTCATATGTCTAAATGGAAAAAGAAAAATAATTCGTTCAGGAGGGGAAACCGACCAGGGGTCTTCGTCCATATAATATGTATTCCCTACTCTATGGACCTTGATCGTCCTAAGTAGAGAAAATCCTTTGTCTTACTTGTCCATGTGACAATTATGATAATAGTACTTGAGTTTCACGAGCTCTAGCAAAATTATTAGAATTTCCAAAGATGTCGAATAGAATGTAATGAGGGAGTTGCAGCATGACTCATGCCATACCATCCCTTGGAAAAAGACAATTGTCAAACGACGGAATTTATTGTATCACTTCCAATAAATATGATAAGATAAGGTAAAGTAGGATAAAGTGTCATAGACACCCTGGAACCAACCCATGTTCAAGAATTTCGAGAATGTTGAGGAAAAACCTCCATGAGTAGCTAACACGTTTTGTTTGTTTAAATGACTAGTCTCAATTGAATCGTGATATAGATCGAATGTTAGGTGTGAACAAATATGTGTCGTCTTCCCGTATTGTATTGTATTGTATTGTATTGTATTGTATTGTATTGTATTGTATTGTATTGTATTGTATTGTATTGTATTGTATTGTATTGTATTGTATTGTATTGTATTGTATTGTATTGTATTGTATTGTATTGTATTGTATTGTATTGTATTGTATTGTATTGTATTGTATTGTATTGTATTGTATTGTATTGTATTGTATTGTATTGTATTGTATTGTATTGTATTGTATTGTATTGTAGGGTGTTATACTAACCACCCCCAGTTCGTGTTCTACTAGATAGGAAGAATTGAATCTCAAGTAATAACTTAAGAATTTTGAATGAATAGTAATCATTAGCTTGACCCGCAGAGTCCACCAGAATTTCCATGCACTACAAGTTGTTATTACGTAGGCCTCCGTACTAATAAATTGCCTTGCATGGTCACCCTAGCGTTCTCTCGTACAAAACAGCCGATCAGTCAGAGGGGGGACACTATTGTCTATATACCTTCAACATAGGAGGGACCTTCGTGATAGATCACGTGTCAACGTCCGTTTTCATTACTCACAAAACAGCACAACGTTAGATGGAATAGAAATGGAAAGAATCTGTAACAATAACAACTAAAGGGGCACCTTCAAGATGAGTACTTCATCTTCCTTGTAGGGACAAGAGTATATCAACCTTGATTAGTATGAGTCACAGGGATCCCGTCCCACTAATAGAGTTGTTGTCCAAGGTTACCACCTCCGCCTCGTCGTCATTATCATGGTCAGGCATCTCAGCATTCGCGAGAAAGCAACCATATTTTACGGAATTAAGTTTAAGATTTCACTTAGGAATCATGTTCGCCATAAGCTCCGCAATAGACATGAGGTCGATATTTTCACCGTGTGAGTAAAGAATAATTATAGGGTTTGAAGTCGAAGGTATTTTGTTCTTGACAAAATATTTCATGCAACATATATATGAACCACCTATATATATAATCATGTAAAATCCTATCAATCAAGGATTTCTATCTTGTATAAGCTGAATTTGTGAACTGTTTATAATGCATAAACTGATAAGGTAATGTATTGTAGGCACATAGTCTATTAATGTATTGTGTCTGTTTCTCATAGACTTCACCCATGGAAATGTCCTCGCTTGATTTATGTGAAATGAATTTTTGCTGTAGTGGACCTTGAAAAATGTTTATGCAATGAAAACCTTTTGACTTGTCCAATTTTATTTATAATCTGTTCAACATGAACAAGAGGTTTTCGTGAGAGATCCCTAGTGATTGTAGACTTAGACTCGAGAAAGAATCCTGGTTCACTACAATCGATGCTCTGATACCAATCTGTCACACCCGCTCGTAGCGGAAGCGCGAGGTGTGATCTGATCGGTTCTCATTGCATAACGATATAAGTAAACATACTAAATGAATAAAACATGCTCCAATGCCATTGTCATAATTGTTCAAAAGATCGCAACATAATTTAAGTACATTGTTTACAAACCATCAAATGAAAATAAGTTGTCATTGTTTTATACATCAAATGTAAGTCTGGAAATGTAAAGGCTTTGACCACTATATCACCGCAAAGAGGCGGTATATAACAGGCAAACCCTTCAATAGTTGGCATGGAGTATTGATACTTGTTTTCCTTGAACTGAAATCTTTGCATTGGTCCACTAATTCCCTGAAATACATGTAAGTTTGAAAACATCAACAAAAGTTGAGCGAGTTCATGCAGTTTAGCTGTATAAGATGTATTTGTATCAAAACAGTATGTAATATGTATTTGTCTCAATTGTAATTGTATCCAAACTGGATATAAGATGTATCCGTAAAATGTGAGTTGTATAAGATGTATCCGTAAAATGTGAGTTGTATAAAATGTATCTCGATGTATGATGTATAAACTGTATCCACAACATGTGAATTGTATAAAATGTATCTGTATGTATGATGTATAAACTGTATCCACAACATGTGAATTGTATAAAATGTATCTGTATGTATGATGTAGTATGTAAAGCGTCAATGAAATCGTTGATCATTAATGTTTCGCGAGGACATTAATATGTGTGACGAATTAGGAAGCAATCCAACCCTAGACGATTTTATGTCGATTCCTATCGACTGGGACACAAACGCACTCTTATGTATGGGTTCACGACCAAGAGTGGGGCTCGCCAAAACCCATTAGATCTAAGCCTTTGTTCCTTGGTCCAAACTGGATTAATGGTGCTTATAGTATGGCCCTAATTCGCACATGATCTAAGGTGTTTCATTACCTAACTTTAACATACTATGAACATGTATTTTCCCCGATAGTTGTAAAGTTGTAAAACATTTAAATGAACAGGGGAACATGAACTCACTGTATTGCGTCCTGTGAATAGATGTAAATAAGATCTCACGTGCAGTCGTCCTGAATAGCGTTGCGACCTACAAATGTTCTTATTTTTGTTAGACACTTTGGTCTTTGTAAAGAACTTGAGTACAAGTCTTGTGTCTTCAATATGTGTAAGACTTGTATGTCTTTACTGTTCGTTAACTGTGTATTCGATGAATGAGTTGTTCAAATGTTCTATATATATTTTCACCAACTATATATATATAAATGTTATCTTGTATCTTGTGAGTTGTATAGTCGGATCTAGTCCGCTGAATTTCGTGTCTTATATGTATCCGTTGTATAGTTGTGTTTCCAATAATGGTAACATTGGGCCAAGCCCATGTTTTCAAGTTATTGGGCTTAAATAGTGCTGGGCCTTAAATAGTGTTGGGCCTCAATAGTGTTGGGCCTCAAATAGTGTTGGGCCTCAAATAGTGTTGGGCTTGAATAGTGTTGGGCTTGAATAGTGTTGGGCTTGAATAGTGTTGGGCTTTAATAGTGTTGGGCTTGAATAGTGTTGGGCTTTGGCCCATATGTTTAGTATTTGGGCTTAGCCCATGAATTTATGTTAAGCCCATTATGAAGATAAGCCCATTAAGAAAAATAGCCCATAAGTAATATAAGCCCATTTGTTATAAAAATAGCCCACTAGTATAATAAGCCCATTTATTTTTATAAAAACCTTTTTATAAAAATTTACTAAGTATACTTGTTAGTAAATAAAAAAAAACATACTAGTTTTTATAAGTTGATAAACATCCGAAATTTGTTATCGATAGGATACTTATATTTCGTGTCGATAAATCGTCTAAACGTCGTAGTAACTCCCCGGATTGGCAATTCACTTATGTAGTCGTCCGTCGTTCATTTTGACCATAAATGGTGTCCGATTATTCGAATCGTCCGTAACTCGTTTTAAGGCGTAATTATGTGAAGTCTTATAAGACTTTGATTATTATGTATCATGTGTTCATTATTACCATTGTAATAAAGTTCCTATCTTTGATATATATAACTAATACATCAAATAATCACATAGCACATAAGTTGTTAAATCACCAAATATATATTTTTCTAAAAAAAAAATATATATTTCTCTTGTCTAAAAACAACCAAAAATGTTGTTACTTTATAAAATAAAGTTTTTATGAAAAATGGCTATATAACCTTTGTATTTTATTCTAACCATGTTTTATAAACATATCATTTTCTTTATCAAATCACCACCAATTTACTCTACAACTTAACTAAACATATGAGACTTTTATAACATGAAATTATCAAGATGATATCCAAATCATGTAGGGTTTTAACCATGATTATTTTATATGCTAACAAGTTCAAAAACCAAGTTTAATTTTAGTTTTAACAACTTTTATAAAAATCTCTAGTTGTATGTTACTTTTTATAATCTTGTGAGAGTATTGTTTTTAACCAAAAACCTTATATATTTTCACAAGATCAATAGTTATGATCATCCATTAATCCTTTATGTTAAAAACCCTTTAACATAAACATGCATAATTTTTAGATCATAACTTAAAACATCTTCTAATAATTTATTTGCATCATAAACATCATAACAAGACTAAATAAGCATATATCAAGTCTTAGATCATAATATAAACAATCATAATTATATCATGATTTTTATTCTTTGCTTCTTTGTATTTTCTTCATGTTTATTATGTATGATTTTCTTGGTTATTATTAGCAATAATAACAATCATAAACTTAATACATTTGTATAAAAAAATAGATAAATAAGCTTACTTCTAGCACTAGGCTAGGGATGATCTTAGAAGATTATTAAGACTAAGAAGATGATGATGTTGTTGGTAGAATACTTTTTTTTGTATGGATGAAAACCCTTCCTTTTACTTCCAAAGGCTTTAGATCCTCTTATGTTACTTGGAAATCCATGTTGATCATGAAGGAGATGATAAAAATAATTGGGTTTTTGAAGGTGTTCTTGATAATATGGATGAAGATTGAAAGAGTTCTTATGTGTATGAAAGATAAGGTGTAAAGGTATGATAATGTGGTTAGTAACTAAAGTACTAAATGTTATAATCTTTCACCAACATCATCCACTTGCAACTAATGAAAAATATCTAGATATTAATCAAAAGAATAAGGGGTAAAGTGTAACATTTTTTTATAAAAATGTCTTAAACATGTAGATATTTTGGTAATTAGGCTAAGTATGGTGATTAGGGTAATCTTTAGCCATTAGGGGTAATTAGGGATTCGGAACATAAATTAACATTAACTAGTTCACTAAACTAGTAGAAATCATGTTTTGATACTTTGAATGCTTTTCGTTTCGTCGTTGGCTAGTTTACGGCACTTTTGTGGCGTACCGACGGAAGTTTGCCGTAAGTTGACATTCCGCATTAAAAAGATGTATGAAGTTATTTTGAATCCCAAAATAAGCTTAACTAGTTCACTAAAGCTTTCATTTGGTTGTTTTTGATGTTGGTATTGTCGTTTATTAGCTTGTCGGTGCAGAAACGGACAAGTTGTGGGGGTTGCAACGCAGTGTCGAGAGCTTATGTTTCGAATACTCCATTAATATCCTCATATTGTTTCCATATGTTTGTCATCATTTGTCATATTTTCGGAGTCCCGGAAATGCTAAATTATTATTTTGGACAAGTTAAAATTGTCTTTTTTTTTTTAGTGAAACGGACGATTTAGCGATTAGGGCGTTGTACCGGAAAGTCTTATATCTTTGTAAGATATGTTTTCTTATTAGTGTTTTCTTATATAAACGGACTCAGTTATGTCATCCGTGTGTCGTTTTTCCTTGTTTCGTTCTGTTTTCACGGTTTTGCTGGCATGAATAGTGTAACCGTGAATAGTGCGCGCAACACTTTTTAGCAACACTTTTAGGAAATTGTTTAATTGGTTTCGCAATACAACGAAAACCAATATATGTTATATCATTGTTTTCTTGTCCTAACATTGTCATATAATATACGACACCGTTACGTAATTAAATTACGCTAATTGCATGAGATTATATACTAAGAATAGTGATTAGACTGTACGGAATTTCCGGTTATTTGCCATTTGTCGCAGATCATTAGGATCCGACCAAACACATTAGGTGACCATAGTATATAGGGAATAAGCTTCCGAGGTTATACCTTATGGTCGCTTCGTTTAAGTAGTTGTATGACAGGTAGTTTATATGCCTTAGGTAAATTACCAAAATACCCCTTTGATGCCAAAATTCATTTTAAACATATGTAACATAACTTTTGACATCTAAACTGATTTGACAACAATATTAGACATGTTAAGGCATATGTTACTTGTCATAGGACTAGTTAAGCGGTCCGAACGCGTTTCACGCGAGCGACGCGTTAAAGTAGCATAAGCACTTAGGTTAAGTTTCGTTTTAGTATGTGGGCTTTGTTAAACCATATGACACGAGTCTCCATACTCGTTTGGTTTACGAACCCTCATTCTATCCGATCCTCCGATTTAGGTCCGGTTTATTAACATAGTTACCTATATTAGGTGTCGTTTGATTCCGTGATCTCTAGCATTGCTTGGTGGTTATCTTAGGACTTCTGAGCAATCTCAAGTGAGTACATAGACCCCTCTTTTACTGTTTTCCAAACTGTTTTGGGGTGGAACACATGTGCCTACTTGTTACTTTCATGCTTTCCTGCTTTCAAATCATATACTTGCTATGTTCATTAGTACATTTATAGTACATGATTTCATTGTGTTCTATGCTATGTATGCCCATTGTGTGTGTACTTAGTACATTGTTTTACATTACATTTCATGCTATGTATGTCCATTGTGTGCATACTTAGTACATTGTTTTACATTACATTTCATGCTATGTATGTCCATTGTGTGCATACTTAGTACATTGTTTTACATCACATTTCATGCTATGTATGTCCATTGTGTGCATACTTAGTACATTGTTTTACATCACATTTCATGCTATGTATGTCCATTGTGTGCATACTTAGTACATTGTTTTACATTACATTACATTTCATGCTATGTATGTCCATTGTGTGCATACTTAGTACAGTTGTTTTCATCACATGCTTACATTTTGTTATGACATTTGGGTTGTTTTCAATGGAACAATACATTCATTAACATTAGCTACGCCGTTCGTTAGTAGGTAGTGGTACCATAGGAATTGACAACTCCCGTTCCTGAAATCCTGGGTTTGTTTGGATTGGAAGGAATGACCGAATTCGATATACATACCTTAGATAAACCTTTAATTTGTTTAAGGGTTCATCGCCACAGTCTCAAGGCTTGGATGTATGCATTTTCACAATACCGCATAAATGTTTGTAATAGTAAAGCATGCATTTGTTACACAAAACATAACTTTGATTTAAACCATGTTTTATTTCAATACCTTGTTTTTGTGCATTTTACATATGGTTTAGTTGATATATTTCACTTACCATACATGATATTTTTGGGTAAACATTACATGATCTATATTAACATAAACATTTTGACATTGATATACACATTTAGTGGTTTACATTAGACATAGACATTTCAATATGGTTTACACATTAACACATGACAATTCATTTATACATGAACAAGTTACATTGATGGTTGGTTTGGGTAAATGATTCGAGTAACGAGGCGAGTGTAATATAATACAAGCATGGTGGATACGCCGCTGGTACCTCCTATAAATAAGTGTTTGTATGATATTTCATGTCGTTGCGTTACTTAAATCATTTCAATATTTGACATATTACATTTTACATAAACAACTTATTTTCACAAGACATTGATTTACAAAACGACTTATCTTATACAAACTCATTTTTACTTGGTTATTCATTTAACCTTACATTATTCTCTTATTTATACATATCATTGCTTTTTAATGATTTACAAAACAAAACAACTTACAAGGTTCATGACTGACTGTTATTAAACAATTTTTCCTAAAACTTATAAGTCATGAATCCTATTTTCACAAAACCTATGTATCTCACAGGCATTTTTATGCTGACGTACCTATTTTCACATGTGTTTTCAGGAGCTTTTCCGTAGGATGATGATCGTGACACTAGGGCGGACGTGTGCCTTAGAGACATAAAATGAAGATAGATTTAGTTTAATTATGTTCTGAACTCTTTATTTCCTGTTTAAGACAATGTAACTCTTATGTTTATAAATAAAATACAACTTTGAATGCCATGGTTATGAAACAATTAATTCTGTTACAACACTCCCCGACGTTTCCGCCGCGGTTGCATGTTATACGCGGTCGGGGTGTGACAGAAGAGTTGGTATCAGAGCCAATGGTTATAGGGAATTAGGTTATTAGTAATTCTTGGACCTAGACTATAACTTTTCTAGGACCCTAATACAAGTTATCTTGTGTTTAGATCTTAAAACATGCACATCACCTATCCTTAGGTGATTATCAAAACAAAAACCAAATTTTCCAAAACGATTTTTTGAAAAACAATCATCTGTTTTTGAATGATTTATTACAAGGTTTTGAACCCTCTTTTGTAAGGTTTTGAACCCTTCCAGTTTGACTAAATTTTTGGCCTTGTGCCTTCAAATTTTCAAAATCTCGTCAACATTTTGGGTTTTAAATAATGTGAACACGTGCAAACTGGAAGAGTGAATTCCTGTATTCTGGGTTTTCTGTCTAGGCAAGCACTTCGTATACATCTCATCAAACGCGAGACCAGTTGTGCTTACCTGGGAATTCTTGGGATGAGTGTTCACTTATAGGCGAGCATGTCTTCGCAATACATTATTTTTGATCCATTTACTTTGATTAGTCACCGTGTGTCGTTTGTATGCTGGGTAATGCGGACGAATGACCACCATCTTTGCTTTTGTTGATTTTGTTTCATCTCATTCTCTTCATCCAATCATCTCACTCGTTTCCTTTAATGATTTCCTCTTTTAGAATGCCTCCTCGACGCGAGAACCAGATAGCGACTGCCGAACTGGCAGAAATCATTGCGCAACAGATGGCTACCCAATTCCCAAATCTCTTTGCTCAATGGCACCAAGCCAACAACAACAACAATTCTCCATGCAAATACAAGGATTTTAACTCGGCTAAACCACTCAAGTTTAGTGGTTCTGAAGGAGCGACTGGGCTTCTTCAATGGTTCGAGAGCATTGAGAATACTTTCCGTCACGTGCAGTGTCCGGATAATCGCAAGGTCGAGTTTTCTTCGAGCGTGTTTCAGAAGAGGGCTCTCACATGGTGGAACGGGGTTATGAGAGACCGTGGTGCAGAAGTTGCTCTAGCACAAACTTGGGCTGAACTTAGGGCCCTTATGATGAGGGAGTTCTGTCCTCGTCATGAACAGCGAGCGTTGGAGAAAGAGTTTGATGACTTGAAGCAAGATAGTGGCGAGCACAGGGCGTATACTGATAGGTTTGAGGAGTTGAGTCTGCTATGCCCAACAATGGTTACCCCACTCGACAAGGCTATCGAAAGATACATCGACGGCCTACCTGACTCAGTGCAAGACATCATTACTGGTAGTAACCCTGCCACACTCCGTCAGGCTATCGAGTTATCAGCGACATTGACTGAGTCGCAGATTCGGAAGAATAAGTTACACCGGAAGGGTGACAAGGGCAAGAAACAGACATCTGACAAAGAAGATAGCAAGAAAGGTCAAAACAAAAATGGAAAGGATTCTGGTTCATCGAAAAGGGCAAGGAAGCGTAAAGCTTCCCAAAACTATGCTGTCACTGCCCAAGCTAACCAGGCAGCTCCCAACCAACCCGCTCAGCCTCCAGCAAAGAAGCCTTATTCAGGGAATGCACCTTTGTGCAATAGATGCAACAGTCACCATCAGCCGCAACATCAGTGCCGTTTCTGTACTAACTGTGGGAAGTCAGGTCATCTTGCCGATGTTTGTCGGTTTACTCAGAATCGCGCAGTTCAGAACCCGGCTCAACAAGTTGCTCAGCATCCTGCTCCGCAACAGGGTCAAGCTGCACGACCACCCTACCCACCAGGTGCTTGTTATAACTGTGGGGATCTGACCCATTACAGAAATCGGTGCCCAAGGCTAGCTAACCAGAATCAGAATCCAAACCAGAATCAGGCTCAGACTCGAGGGCGAGTCTTCAACATGAATGCCCAAGAGGCGCAGGCGGACGATAATGTGGTGAACGGTACGTTCTTTATTAATAATCAGCCTGCATCTGTTCTTTTTGATTCGGGTGCCGACAAGAGTTTTGTGTCATTGTCTTTTGAGCCAATGCTTCGCGTGTCTAGAACGAAACTAGGAAAACCCTTGACAGTAGAAGTTGCTAGTGATGAACCCATTGTTCTTGATTCTGTTCTACGCAACTGCCAGTTGAATCTTAACGACCATATTTTTCCTATCGACCTCACGCCTATGCAACTTAGAAGCTTCGACGTTATTGTGAGAATGGATTGGTTATCCAAGCATCACGCAGAGATAGTTTGTTCTGAGAAGATTGTTCGTGTGCCGCTTTCGACAGGCGAGATCCTACAGGTTCAAGGTGAGAAACCGTCTGGTGGTCTCAAGCTCATGTCTTGTTTTAAAGCTCGGAAGTATCTGCGGAAGAACTATGTGGCTTTCTTAGCACATGTTACAGCAGATAAAGGCAAGGGTAAGTCTATTTCAGATATTCCTATCGTTCGGGATTATTCTGAAGTATTCCCTGAAGAGTTACCTGGTCTACCCCCAGCACGCCAAGTCGAGTTCCGCATTGATCTCGTACCTGGTGCAAATCCTATTGCCAGAGCTCCATATCGTCTTGCACCATCTGAGATGCAAGATTTGTCTAGGCAGCTTCAGGAGCTCTCTGACAAAGGCTTTATCCGTCCCAGCTTTTCACCTTGGGGTGCTCCCGTTCTTTTTGTCAAGAAGAAGGATGGATCCTTTAGGATGTGTATCGATTATCGTGAGCTTAACAATCTTACCATCAAGAATCGATATCCCCTACCTCGCATTGATGATCTCTTTGATCAGTTACAAGGCGCTTCTTATTTTTCGAAGATTGATCTACATTCTGGGTATCATCAACTTCGAGTGCATGAAGAAGATATTCCCAAGACAGCGTTCCGCACTCGTTATGGGCATTATGAGTTCACAGTTATGCCATTCGGTTTGACTAATGCTCCTGCGGTTTTCATGGACTTAATGAATAGGGTCTGCAAGCCTTATTTGGATCAGTTCGTCATTGTTTTTATTGACGACATCTTGATTTACTCTAAGACGAGAGCTGATCACGAGCAACATCTTCGTCTTACTCTGGAACTCCTAAAGAAAGAACAACTTTTCGCCAAATTCTCCAAGTGTGAATTCTGGCTTAAAGAAGTTCAATTCTTAGGACATATTGTCAACGAACGAGGTATTCATGTAGATCCCTCCAAGATCAGTGCGATTAAGGATTGGGATACGCCTACTACTCCTACTGAAGTTCGTTCTTTTCTTGGTCTAGCGGGTTATTACCGCCGCTTCATTGAGAACTTCTCAAAGATTGCAGTTCCTCTAACTGCTCTAACTCAGAAGAACAAACCCTTTGATTGGGGATTCAAGCAAGATGAAGCTTTTCAACACTTGAAGCAGAAACTTTGTGACGCGCCTGTTCTAACTTTACCTGAGGGCAATGATGATTTCGTCGTTTATTGCGATGCATCTAAATTGGGTCTTGGCTGTGTTCTGATGCAAAGGAACAAAGTCATAGCATACGCATCGAGGCAGTTGAAGATACATGAGAAGAACTACACCACTCATGATCTTGAGTTGGGTGCAGTTGTTTTCGCTCTAAAGATCTGGAGACACTATTTGTATGGTACAAAATGTGTGGTTTTCACAGACCACAAAAGTCTTCAGCATATCTTCAATCAGAAAGAACTCAACATGAGGCAACGACGTTGGGTCGAGCTTCTAAAAGACTATGATTGTGAAATTCGCTACCATCCTGGTAAGGCGAATGTCGTAGCCGATGCATTGAGTCGTAAGGAACGTACTAAGCTTCATTGTGTACGTGTTCAATCTGTTATTCAAGCTCGATCTGATATTCAAGCCCGCATTTCACAGGCTCAACAATCTTGTGTTTCACAAGGTTTAATGGATAAGGAATTTCCCTATCACATAACACCTGCTCTGGAACTGAAGGACAATGGATCGTATTACTTCATGGACCGTTTGTGGGTCCCAAGCCTAGATAACCTTCGCACCTTACTTATGGATGAAGCCCATAAGTCGCGTTATTCTGTTCATCCTGGCTCAGATAAGATGTATAAGGATCTTCGTATTCACTATTGGTGGCCTGGTATGAAGAAAGACATTGCCTTATATGTATCAAAATGCCTTACTTGTCTCAAAGTTAAGGCTGAACATCAACGTCCTTTGGGTTTATTGGTGCAACCAGAGATCCCAGTTTGGAAATGGGAAAACATTACTATGGATCTTGTTACCAAACTTCCACGCACAAAGAAAGGTCATGATGCCATCTGGGTAGTTGTTGATCGTCTTACTAAGTCAGCGCATTTCTTGCCAATCCGTGAGGATTTTTCTGCTGACAAACTTTCTAAAATCTATGTGGATGAAATAGTAGCTCGACATGGTGTTCCTTTGAACATCATTTCTGACAGAGATGCTCGCTTCACTTCTCGTTTAGTTTACGAACCCTCATTCTATCCGATCCTCCGATTTAGGTCCGGTTTATTAACATAGTTACCTATATTAGGTGCTGTTTGATTCCGTGATCTCTAGCATTGCTTGGTGGTTATCTTAGGACTTCTGAGCAATCTCAAGTGAGTACATAGACCCCTCTTTTACTGTTTTCCAAACTGTTTTGCGGTGGAACACATGTGCCTACTTGTTACTTTCATGCTTTCCTGCTTTCACATCATATACTTGCTATGTTCATTAGTACATTTATAGTACATGATTTCATTGTGTTCTATGCTATGTATGCCCATTGTGTGCGTACTTAGTACATTGTTTTACATTACATTTCATGCTATGTATGTCCATTGTGTGCATACTTAGTACATTGTTTTACATTACATTTCATGCTATGTATGTCCATTGTGTGCATACTTAGTACATTGTTTTACATCACATTTCATGCTATGTATGTCCATTGTGTGCATATTTAGTACATTGTTTTACATCACATTTAATGCTATGTATGTCCATTGTATGCATACTTAGTACATTGTTTTACATTACATTACATTTCATGCTATGTATGTCCATTGTGTGCATACTTAGTACAGTTGTTTTCATCACATTCTTACATTTTGTTATGACATTTGGGTTGTTTACAATGGAACAATACATTCATTAACATTAGTTACGCCGTTCGTTAGTAGGTAGTGGTACCATAGGAATTGACAACTCCTGTTCCTGAAATCCTGGGTTTGTTTGGATTGGAAGGAATGACCGAATTCGATATACATACCTTAGATAAACCTTTAATTTGTTTAAGGGTTCATCGCCACAGTCTCAAGGCTTGGATGTATGCATTTTCACAATACCGCATAAATGTTTGTAATAGTAAAGCATGCATTTGTTACACAAAACATAACTTTGATTTAAACCATGTTTTATTTCAATACCTTGTTTTTGGGCATTTTACATATGGTTTAGTTGATATATTTCACTTACCATACATGATATTTTTGGGTAAACATTACATGATCTATATTAACATAAACATTTTGACATTGATATACACATTTAGTGGTTTACATTGGACATAGACATTTCAATATGGTTTACACATTAACACATGACAATTCATTTATACATGAACAAGTTACATTGATGGTTGGTTTGGGTAAATGATTCGAGTAATGAGGCGAGTGTAATATAATACAAGCATGGTGGATACGCCGCTGGTACTTCCTATAAATAAGTGTTTGTATGATATTTCATGTCGTAGCGTTACTTAAATCATTTCAATATTTGACATATTACATTTTACATGAACAACTTATTTTCACAAGACATTGATTTACAAAACGACTTATCTCATACAAACTCATTTTTAGTTGGTTATTCATTTAACCTTACATTATTCTCTTATTTATACATATCATTGCTTTTTAATGATTTACAAAACAAAACAACTTACAAGGTTCATGACTGACTGTTATTAAACAATTTTTCCTAAAACTTATAAGTCATGAATCCTATTTTCACAAAACCTATGTATCTCACAGGCATTTTTATGCTGACGTACCTATTTTCACATGTGTTTTCAGGAGCTTTTCCGTAGGATGATGATCGTGACACTAGGGCGGACCTGTGCCTTAGAGACATAAAATGAAGATAGACTTAGTTTAATTATGTTCTGAACTCTTTATTTCCTGTTTAAGACAATGTAACTCTTATGTTTATAAATAAAATACAACTTTGAACGCCATGGTTATTAAACAATTAATTCTGTTACAACACTCCCCGACGTTTCCGCCGCGGTTGCATGTTATACGCGGTCGGGGTGTGACGGTGTTATTATACATACCTGGCTCGGATCAATATATTGACCCGTTTCAATACCTTGCCTTAGTGGCGGCTAAGTGATAGCGCTGTAAACATCCATGTGCTATTTATTCCCTAGAATCATACAACTCGACAACCCATTAGTCGATATTGTCAAAGGGTGATAATTTCACCTTTTGACCCGTTTGGTCTAAATGACCAATTATATTAGCGAGATGACATTTATTACCACCTCGTATATATGACTCGCTCCGATTTACACCGTGCGGTCATTTTACTTATAATTCCATTTCTTAACACTTTTTGGCCTATTATGGCTTACGTCATAATTGTCTTTCAAAACTAACAGTTATGGTCAACGTGTGACCAAATTACCATTTTGCCCATATTGGTTATTATGATTTACCTTATATGGTAACCATTAAAAGTACACGTTTCATTCGTCATAATAAGATCGAATTACCGATTTAACTCATTTTTAGCCATCACTATAGTTTCTCATCATATTTGATTATCTTGTTCCGTACGACTACACGCCGGAACACCATATCTCAATTAGGTATTTGTCTTTTTCGTAATTAACACGACAAAAGGATATTTTAAAGTATATGACTAGTGTAAGATATACTTACCTTGCATCTGAATTATGCTTTTCCTCCATTCTTGATTAGTTTGACCCGCTTCCTTTCTCAAGCCTCCACCTAGCTCGTTAGGCGTCAAACTATTTTCAATCATTTACACGGTGGTTAAATTAGTCATAAAAATCATGACTATTCCACCTCACTTATTTTCTATGCCGAAGCTACTATTCGACTTCATGATTAGTTAACTTAGCTTATCTAAAGTTAACTACTTTTTGATCACATGGGTTACAACATTAAGTCTAAATCAACATAATATTTAGAACCCTAATCACTTTATATTACGCGTAATTGCCATATCATTCAAATACACACTTTAATCCTTATTTAGGCATTTTAACAAACACCTAATATGCATAAATTTTTACACATTTACAACTAGTTCATAACTAGTTATTTCTACTAAACATAAACAAGATTTCAATTCCATTATGTTTAGCATCCATACTATTCTCAGATTCATCTCATGGAAATCAGTTAATCATCATTTTAATAGTCATAATTCTAGGGTTCATCTTATTTCTACAAAACCCATTTTAACACATAAATGGATAATCATGAAATTCACAATTATGAACCTCAATTCAACAAGTAAATGACTAGGGTTTACTCCTAGACATAAAAATCATTCCTAATTTCATCCTTGGATCATAATCCATCAACTTATTTGCAAGTAACCTACTTGTCTCAAATTTCAACTTCAACCAATCTAGGTTTTGTGACATACCTTGTGATCCCCATGACTTGGTGATCGTTTCTACGCGTTCATGCATTGATTTGGATCTTGATTCGAGCTTCAATTTGACCAATTTGTTGAACTAGGGTTTTGAGCTCCTTGCTCTTGCTCCTGGTCGTACGCACACACACACACACACACTAAGTGTGTGTTGTGTTTTGATTTTTAGTTTTTATAAATCAAGTCCCTTTTTTGCAACTTAAGTCCCTCTAGTTTGGTTAGTTATTAAGTAGGCCATAACCTACTTATTTCTAGTAACATTCCCTCTTATTAACTAGGTTAAACATTCCTAGTTAACTTAGTGGGTTCGGGGAAGTTACGACTAAGTTTATTTTAAGTCCCGTTATCTCGGGCTTCTATAAACTTTATTTCTTCGAAAACTTTCATTTAACTTTTATTTTAATAATAGGTTTGTTTATTTAAGAATCCTAATATTCAGCGGGTTACTTTTACCACTAAAGGTAAATTACCCGTCTTTTATTACCCGTCTTTTAGTATAAACGTGGTTTGATTACCAAACCCGTTTTCGGGGTGTTACAGTCAGGTAACAACTCGGTCAAGTAGGAGAAAAAGATATGAGATATGAAATATAAAATGAAAATTTCGGTTCATAAGGACTTACACATAAAGGACGCTCATGTCAATATGAATGATAATATTGTCTGAAAGAATGAATATCATAGAAATGAAACTAAGTTCGTTCAGTCTAAATTAAAGAACTAAGTGAGAAAGGTTTCGGGGACGAAACCTCTTTCAGGGGGGTAGACTTGTTACACCCCAAAACGGGTTTGGTAATCAAACCACGCTAATATTTATGAACGGGTAAAAATACCGTTAGTGGTGAAATTAACCCGGTAAATATTAGGATTTAAACAAATAAACCTAATATTAAATAAAAGTTGAACGAAAACTTTTGAGGAAATAAAAGTTTATAAACAGCCCGAGATAACGGGACTTAAAATAAACTGAGTCGTACCCTATAATATAAACCTTATATTATAAATTCGATATCGGTAATAAATAAAACAAGCTAACTAGGAATAAAAATAACCTAGTTGGAAGAAAGTCTTGTAGTAACATGTTAGTGGGTTAAAAACACCTAAAATAAGGACCTAATAATAGATGAGGGGCCAAAGGTGTTAAAAAATCAAACTAGTTTTTAATTAAAACAAAATTTAATTTCCAAACACACATTTAAGTGTGTGTGGATCGTACAGAACACAGGGGGGGGCGACCAAGCTTGCTCTCAAACCCTAGTTTATGCAATTTAATCAAATTGAAGGCCTAAATCAGTTCCAAAACGAAATCCAAGCAAAGATTAGTGATCACCTTCGTGAAAGGATCATAAGGTATGCCTAATTTTGCAATTTGGTTTCACCTTGAGTTCTAGGTGAAAGCATGAAATCGAAATTTTAGCTTGCATGATCGAAGTTTGGATGAAATTAGGAATGATTTTATGTCTAGGAGTAAACCCTAGTCATTTACTTGTTGAATTGATGTTCATAATTGTGAATTCATGATCACCCGATTATGTGCTAAATGGGTTTTGTAGAAACAAGATGAACCCTAGAATCATAATGGTTAAATTGTGTTAATAGAACTCCCTGAAGTTAGATTTGAAGTTTGATGTTAGTACTTCTTAATTACGCTAGAATTTAAGGATTTAGAACACTTAAATGGGCTGGAGAAATTTGATGTTTCGTGTTGCACACAAGGTGCTTGATGAAATGCTTGAACAAGAAAATATAACAAAGCTGATTGGGATTAAAAAGTATTGGGCTGCAGTTTTTAAAAAATCATATAAAATCACTGGAACGACCTGTGAAATTGAGCCTTATATGCACAGAAAGCTATTGAAACATACTACGTTTTATGTTTGAACATGTTTGTTAAATTCTGATGTTAAACGGGTCAAAACAGTGTCCGAAGTCGGCTGAACTGTTTTGACACCAAGCTGATTGGAAGCATTTTGACTTCGGAGCTGATTTTGCAAAAATCATATTTAGTTCTAGGATGCTCGGATTGAGCTTATTCTATTTAGGATGAAAAGATATTTTAGTATTCTTCATTTCATCTTTGATCACGAAGGGCTAAATAAGACCGCAAAGTGGTCAAAAGAGTCGATTCAGCAGCTACATTGTAAAGTTGCTGCACATTTTATTGATAAACTTAATCCAAGGAAAGTTGTATTTTGTTCATACTTTGCCTTGTTTATAAAACAATGGTTTCATGAATATTAAGCATGTTATTTTGCTTATTGCAAGTATTTAAAATACCTACAAATAAGCCTGTCAACGAAGTTGTGAAAATGAGAAAAAGAATGATTAAAGCATATAATACATATGGGTAGTTTGACTATTAAGAAAGTAAAACTGACATATGATTTAGTTAAGTAAATTATATGCAAGAAACCCCATAGGAAATGGTAGCCATAATATGAAATGACTAAACTAACCATTTTATGGGTAATATGATAGTTTGACTCTTGACGAGCTAGGTGAAGCTTGGAGGAGATGATCAAACGGGATAAAGGCACGAGTAAGACTTGCTTGGATGAAAGGTAAGTAAAGCTTACACCTATTTTTTTAGCATACGTATTTATTCTATAGGTGATAAATACAACAATAGATCATGTTCGAATTATGGGTTCCGACACGAAACGAAATGGGTCGGAACGAATAAAAACGTTTAAAATCATGATTAATGGTGAAAGAGGTAAAATGGTGATTTAGTCATAAATCGACTAAGAATTTATGAGTTTTCTTAAAGTTACCTCGTAGCTTAACTAATAATGGAAAAAGGGGCAAAATGGTAATTTAGTCACGTGATGACTAAATTGTAATCGAGATTAAAAGGATACCCACGGCGTAAGCCGAACTGGGTCAAATATGTAAGAAAAAAAAAAGGGAAATTTTTGTGGTAAAATCCGTAATGGGTCGGATGCGTGATTGAGTAATTAGAAACCATGATTTGTAATAAATATAATTGTTTGGTCGTATAGACCAAATGGGTCAAATGATGGTGATAACATCATATGACCATATCGACTAATGTTGGTTGTTAAGTCATATGTTTACAGGAACGAATAGCAATTTGGATAATTGCATCATCATAGAATATTGAATTAATAATAGCAAGGTATAAACGGGTCTATACGTTGACTCGAGCCATGTACGCTGACATATAGATTTATAGTTAAAAGTGTTTAACTTCCCTTAACAGGTCAAAAGGAGTAGATAGGTAAAACGGGTTAAGAATTCATAAGAAACCTGTAATTTGAACCTTGAACATTAGTAAATTGATATAACGTGATATGCATGATATTTTGAAAAGGTAATAAACAAGTTTGTTTGATAAATCACGAACGGGTCAAAAAGTGTCATAATTGAATTTCAAGCCAAGAGCTTGAAAGTTAAAATTTTGTGAAATTAGATGTCGGGTTTTCACTCCGTAAGATGGAGAATTAAATTACGAATGCGTAGGAAAAAGAATCGCGAAAAAACGGACTTGTAGAATGAAAGTTATGCACCTTAGAAGTTGAAAAATTGAAAGAAAATGGTGCTGGGCAAAAGTGCAGGATTTTAACCTGCACCCGCTGGAAAACGGTCTCCCCCGCGGCACGCGAAGGGAGTCACTTGTTCTGGCGCGATACGCGGGCGCGCTCGCGGCCCGCGAAGGATTGAAAGGAATTTGTCGCATGGCGCGACAGATAAAAAATTTAAAATTTTATTTTTTTGTTATTTGTATGATACCGGAACTTGTTTTTACATGTTATAAAGTTGTCAAAACTAACAATTGATGTGGTTTTGACCTTAGGTGATGTTCGTCTCATTTCGGATGCCGATCAAGCAAGAATTCAAGAACCGAACACAAAGTTTTGAAGCTTCCGTGCTAACCTAATATTGTTTGAGACAATGTTTATTTGTAAACAATAAACTCAATGTTGTATGTTTAAACTAGTTAGTTTGTAAACTAGAATACCATAACCATGTAAACTTAGTTTTTATAACTAAGTTTTGAAATGATGCATTTTGAAATTAAAAGAAAAAAAAATGTGTGTTTTTAGTTTAAAATCTTAAAACAAAGAGACGGGTGTTACAGTAGCCCGTCATGGAGTACCAGTGTCGATCATTTCGGATAGAGACGGACGATTTGACTCCAGGTTTTAGCGATCTCTCCAAGAATCGTTGGGTTCTAGTTTGGATATGAGTACTTCATATCATCCTCAAACGGATGGTCAGAGCGAACGGATGGTCAGAGCTAGAGGACCATTCAAACATTAGAGGATATGTTGAGAGCATGTGCGATTGATTTCCTACAACAATAGCTACCACGCTAGTATTAAGGCCGCTCCGTTTGAAGCCCTGTATGGAAGGAAGTGTCGATCACCACTTTGTTAGGCTGAAGTCGGCGAGAAGCATTTGACCGGACCCAAGCTTATCCAGGAGACCACTAACAAAGTTGTCCAGATTAAGAATAGGTTGAAGGCCACCGCGGATCGACAGAAGAGTTATTCGGATAACGAAGGAAGCTGTTGGAGTTTCAGGTCAGTGTTCGAGTCATGTTGAAGGTATCTCCATGGAAGGGCGTTGTGAGGTTTGGGAAAGGGGGAAAGCTGAGCCCGCGTTATATAGGTCCTTTCGAAATCGCATCTCGAGTTGGACCAGTCGTGTATAGGCTTAAGCTGCCACAGGAATTGAGTGGAGTTCATGATGTATTTCATATCTCCAACCTGAAAAAGTGTATGTCCGATGAGACACTAATTATACCCCCTAGAGAGGTCCAAGTGGATGATAAACTGAGGTTTATCGAGGAACCAGTGGAGGTTCTGGATTGGAAAACCCAGAAACTCAAGAGGAGTAGGATTAAGTTGGTCAAGGTCCGCTGGGATTCTAAGCGAGGGCCCCAATTCACTTGGGAATGACAGAACCAAATGCAATAGAAATATCCTCATCTCTTCCCCCCGAGTGCTAAAACGAAACCTGTAAAGTAGAATTTCGGGGATTAAATTCCCTAAACAGGGGGAGACTGTGACACCCGACTTTTCAGGCCGCACCGTATGATTGTAACACGTGTAGTGAACATATAAAAAGGCTGTATGTGACTAATTATGATATTTATGTATGATATTTAATGTGTTGGTGAGTCCAAACTTTTATAAAAATTATGTTGGCAACGATAAAATAAACGCTTATAGCGTAACGATTAAAATGCGAAACGAACGTCGGTGACCACCCGATCAGTGTTAAAATCCTAAAAATAGTCCGTTATGATTAGAATAGTCATTTTAATCATATCCGTGAGGAAAACTAAATTAAAACGCTAATAAACTCTATTTTTCGAGTTCAAGCGCGTATCGCGTGATACTGCGCGTATTAGACAAAATACTGTCAACGCAGCCAGTTGTGACAACTGGCACAAAACCGGTAATTTCCGTACAGTTTAATTATTATTTTATGACTGCAATTATGTGCTTAAATGTCAACATTTTCTGATTTCATACTATACAAGTGAATTTATGCACGTTTTATACTACAAATATTGCTTTATGCATTAATGAACAGCGTTGCATCAGAAATACTAGTAAACTCACCGGTAAGACAAATTGTGTCAACAATTCTGCAGAAAGCAGATAGACAATAGAATTGGAGCATAGGTGTAGGTCCAAAGACAAGAATACATTAAAACCCAAGAGTACATACAAGGGTTAACATATAGACCTTCCGAAAGCTAAAATACGCACTGAAAAGCACCCGAAATACACTTTAAATGCTGAATTTTATATATTTCAGCAAAATTCAGCATTATAACAAGAATTTACCGTGCAAAAACATGACTAAATGGTCCTGAATACTTTCCTAAGTGTCGGGAATTGAAAGGGGCACACAAGGATACTTAAAGGACACTAAACGGTGCAATTTAGCTCTTTAACGAACCGGTATCTAACCGAACAACCGGACATTACCCGGAACACCAAAATATTGCTAGAAGCATTGTTTAATTATTTCTTGACTAGTTATGGTCCCCGAACACCATAACATATTAGATAATGCAAGACACACATAAAGCACTAAACTTTTACATCTTAACTTCCACTAAATCACCTACTTACCATTTAACTTTACAATTTACCCCCCCCCCCCATGCATATTTACGGTCATAAGGGATGACCCGACATCCAAATCTTCACTTGATTTGCCAAGATCTCTTAAAATCTCTAGTGACTTGGTGAAAGGATTTGTTATGTACTTTGTGAACATATAATCTATTGGATAATAGAAATGTGATTATAAGTAACCATTTCATCTTCACTAATCACCAACACTTCTCACTCCCTCCTCTCCTTCAACTCTCAGCCGACCCCTCTCCCTCATACACTCACCATTTTCATTTCAAGATCATACAATCCAAGGTCTTCTCAAGGTGCTAGAAGGTCACTAACGAGGCTCGGTGCTCACGGAACTTGAAGGACCTCATTCGTTTGCTTTTATCCACCACATTTTCACCATTGTTCTTCCCTAGCTTTAAGCTAGTTGTAAGCTTCTTGCAACCCTTGTTTACTTCATATTTTTAGTGGTTAAAAGGTATATTATGATGAAATCACAAGAACACTAAAAGACTTGAACTTGAATCTTGAAACATAAGATGAAGTATGATGATATATAGATGAAATGTTATTGTTTAGCATGTCACACCCCGACCACGTAGAACATACAAAACGTGGCGGAAACGTCGGGGAGTGTTGTAACAGAATTAATTGTTTCAAATCCATGGCAATTGAAGTTTCGTTTTATTGATTAAAAGTGTTACTATGTCTTACAAACAAGGAAAAACAACATAATTAACTAGTCTTGCATCTTTTATTATCACTAAAGCCCAAGTCTGCCTATGTGTATCTTGATCATCTTATGCAACAGCTCCTGAAAAACACATGTGAAAATAGGTACGTCAGCATAAAAATGCGTGTGAGATACAAAGGTTTTGTGAAAAATGAGATTCATGACTTATGTTTAGGAAAATGTTTAGTCATGAACCTTTTAGTTTGCTTTGTCTTGTAAATCGTTTGAAAAACAATGAGTTCAGATGATATGTATAAAATAAGTGAATAATGTATGGTTAAATGAATAACCATAGTAAAATGGGTATGTATAAGATAAGTTGTTTGTAAAACAATGTCTTGTGAAAAGTATGTTATTTGTATAAAATGTTCTATGTCTCAAACTGAAATGATTCAAATAACGCTACGATATGTAATACCATACAAACACTTATATATAGGAAGTACCAGCGGCGTATCCACCATGCTTGTATCATATTACACACGTATCGTTACTTAATCACTTAATCAAACCAAACCACCAAAGTAATGTTTAACAATAGTAGAAATGTTTATGTATGGTCAAATACGGTTCACAGATACAAACGGTTCACAAATACAAACGGTTCACAAATACAAACGGTTCACAGATACAAACGGATCACAGATGCAAACGGTTCACAGATATCAACGGATCACAGATACAAACGGTTCACAGATATCAACGGATCACATAGTCGAATGATTACAACGGTTCACATAGTCAAATGTTTACAACGGTTCAATATGTAGTATAATGTGTTCATAAGCTGGATAAGCATATGCAACAGAAAAACAATGTAAAACAATGTACTAAGTATGCACACAATGGACATACGTAGTATGAAATGTCATAAAATCATGTACTATAATGTACTAACGAACATAGCAGTATATGATGTTAAAACAGGAAAGCATGAAAGTAACAAGTAGGCACATGTGTTCCACCCCAAAACAGTTTGGAAAACAGTAAAAGAGGGGTCTATGTACTCACTTGAGATTGCTCAGAAGTCCTTGAGTAACAACCAAACAAAGCTAGAGATCGCGGATATCAAACGGCACCTAGTATAGGTAACTATGTTAATAAACCGGACCTAGATCGGAAGATTGGGTAGCATTAGGGTTTGTAAACCAAACGAGTGTAGAGACTCGTGTCATTTGGTTTAACAAAGCCTACATACTAAATGAAACTTAACCTGAGTGTTTTCGACCCATTACGACCCGTTTAGGTAGCTTATGCTACTTTAACGCGTCGTTCGCGTGAAACGCGTTCGGACCGCCTAACTAGTCCCAAGGGACTATGACCAACGTGATTACACTCACGTTGCGAAGTTCAAAAGAACTTCGCATTGACCATTACTGGTCAACGCTGAAAGTCAAACAAAGTTTGACTTTCGGACTCGAAAAGCAATAAAATAAGGAAAAGAACGAAAGAATACTTACGAAGGGTCCCCGAATGCTAACCCAGATCAAAATAGCTCAGGTATGAAACGAAGGTTCCAACTTAGAGCCCAAATGATCAGATTTGTGAGAAATGAAGAAAAGGGGGTGGGGTATTTATAGATTTCGGGTAACCGTTAAGATCGTTTCTTGAATAACGTGCCTTAATCGGAACCGTACACTTGTCGTAAAGTTGTGGTGTCCAGGAAGTTTGTTCTTATCCGCTGACTAGACGATAGGAAACGAGTGGACACGAATCAATCAGCTGCAACTTGCAAACAAAACATTGAATCTGGTCAGTTTTAGGCAGTCGCGTAGCGCGACTGGTAAGTCTTTAGGGCTCGCGCTACGCGACACCCCTCCCTGTTCCAGAAATGTTTCATAAATGACAGGTTTAGTCCCTGCACGTGTTTAAGCCCTTTTTCGATGCGTTTGAGCCCCGTTGACCTCATTTCAAGGCTCTAAAATGAAGTTAAAGTATAGGGAACTCAAAACATACTCAAAAATATGCCGGATGATGGTTCGTTTGGTCGTACGAACGCGATGTTCGCTTAATTACGACGGAATGCGCATAAGCGCGAAAAACGATCCAAATGACGCGACGAATGGATTTTTCTTAAGGCGATCAATAAAATATAATGTAGTCATGCTTACATAAATTTTTGGATGTCCAGATGTATTCAGAACGTAAGTTATGCGCGAAAATGCAAACTTGTGCACTTTTTGACACTTTTAGTCCCTGAATGACCCAAAAGTTTATTTTAGCATACCGAACCCCTCAAAGCCTATTTCTAAGCTATGTAAAGGATATTTATGGTATGTTTAACTTATGGTCATGTTCCGGAAGGTCTGTTACAGTTCAAATTGGCATACTTTCGCAGTTTGTCAAATTTAGTCCCTGTAAGCGATTAAACTTTGATTTCATCACACCAAACCTTCCAAAACTTATATCTAAGTTATGTAAAGGTTATTTAAGGTATGTTAAGCCTATTTCACTATTCCGGAGTGTTCCTTGCATTAAACTGGTTATATTTGCGCATCAGTGCGTGTATAACCTTCCAGAAAGCGATTTAGAGCTTGAAATCGAACATGAGTTGATATGTGCAAAAGATACACATATTTATACAAGTCCAAAGTATGAAATACATTATTTCATTGGTTTGGCATTTGCTTGATGGTTGAAATGACACAGGTGTTACAGTCTCCCCTACTTTAGGAAATTTCGTCCCGAAATTAATTCGTAGGAGTCTATTTGTGACTTTGTGTTAGATAACCACCAGAGATATGTAAAGCATAATCCTGTCATTTCCTTAACGGACATTCTTCAGAACGAAAATGAACAAACGGAGTCATTTTCCTCAACGAGTATTCTTCAGAAGCGGAAATGAAGGAATAAACAAACGGGGATTCATTTCTTTAACGGAAAATCTTCAGAAACGAAAATGAACAAACGGAGTCATTTTCAACAGATGCTTCCTCAGAAACGGAAATGAGAATGATAGACAAACGGATATTCATTTCCTCAACGGACAATTCTTCAGAAACGAAAATGAACAACAGAGTCATTTTCAACGGCTGCTTCCTCAGAAACGGAAATGAGAATGATAGACAAACGGATGTTCATTTCCTCAACGGACAATTCTTCAGAAACGAAAATGAACAACAGAGTCATTTTCAACGGTTGCTTCCTCAGAAACGGAAATGAGAATGATAGACAAACGGATGTTCATTTCCTCAACGGATAATCTTCAGAAACGAAAATGAACAACAGAGTCATTTTCAACGGTTGCTTCCTCAGAAACGGAAATGAGAATGATAGACAAACGGATATTCATTTCCTCAACGGACAATTCTTCAGAAACGAAAATGAACAACAGAGTCATTTTCAACGGTTGCTTCCTCAGAAACGGAAATGAAAATGATAGACAAACGGATGTTCATTTCCTCAACGGATAATCTTCAGAAACGGAAATGAACAACAGAGTCATTTTCAACGGTTGCTTCCTCAGAAACGGAAATGAAGGATTTAAATAAACGGATATTCATTTCCCTCGACGGGTATTCTTCAGAACGAAAATGCACAAACGGAGTCATTTTCCTCAACGGGTATTCTTCAGAATTGGAGATGAAGGATAAACGGATATTCATTTCCTCAACGGATATTCTTCAGAAGTGAAAAATGAATAGCTAGTTCATTTTTCCTCAACGGATACTTCATCAGAATTGGAAATGAATAGGGTTAACTTCTAGGTACATGACAAAGCTCGCTGTGGTTTCTGTGCACTAAATTCCATAATTATGTATGCATCCATAATTACGCAATTCCTTGCATAGTCCGCACAGTTTGTCTTGTAATGTTCATAAGCACATAATCACATAGTTGTTTAATTGTTATTATCTTGTTATTGATTGCTATTAACTTGGCACCTCGTACTTCGTTTCTCTTGGAAGAAACGGGTATTTAGGATTTTCGGGAAAAACACAGGAGATCATACAACGGAAGAAATTTGGAAGTAGTCTGTTCTTCAAGGAATGCGGTTCCTTGATTGTCGGTGTTGTAGGGGATATGTTGTTTATACATACAATCACATAAATACATTGCAATGTAAATAAAAGATTTATTTATAAACAACGATAACAACTGTTTCTTGGATCTTGACAACAAAAGAAAATAATACATAAGACGTGATTATTTCTAAACGATGTTGTCTTCTGGTTGATCATATGCTCATCCCTGCGCTGGATTTGCATTAGCAAGCCTTGGGCAATTCCTACGAAAATGGCCCATCTCGCCACAGTTGTAGCAAGATCCCGGTGGAAAACGAGCTTGAGCAGGATAGTTGCCAGCTTGATTTGGTGCAACTGCGGTTGGGCAAACCCTAGCTGTATGGCCTATAAGTCCGCAAATTTGGCATGTGCGGCACTTCACCCCAGCATGATGATGTAGGCCACATTGGTTGCACAAGGGTGCAGTTCCGTTGTAGGGTTTCCTGGCAGGGGGTTGAGCTGGTTGGTTGAGAATGGCTTGATCATTGTGAGCGACCACAGCGTAGTTCTGAGAAGCCTTTCGCTTCTTTGACCTCTTAGGGGATCCAGTCTGTTCATCCATGATCTTTGATTCCTCGATTGGTTTCGATTCTTCGACCGGCTTCTTGTCACCTTTTCGGAAAAGTTTACCTTTCCTGATCTTTGATTCAGTCAAGGTTGCAGATAGCTCAATGGCCTGTCTAACTGTAGTAGGGTTGCTACCAGTCAAAATGTCTTGTATTGAATCAGGGAGGCCATCAATGTACTTTTCCATTGCCTTATCCAAAGGCGTGACCATGTTTGGGCATAACAGACTTAACTCTTCATAACGGTCCGTGTAGGCTCTATGCTCACCGCTGTCTTGCTCCAGATTGTCGAATTCCCTTTCCAAAGCCCTGATCTCGTGTCGAGGACAGAATTCCTTCATCATAAGGGCCCTAAGTTCAGCCCATGTCTGTGCTAGTGCAACTTCTGCACCACGATCTCTCATAACACCGTTCCACCACGTAAGGGCTCTCTTCTGGAACACACTCGAAGCAAACTCGACCTTGCGATTGTCAGGACACTGCACGTGGCGGAAAGTATTCTCAATGCTCTCGAACCATTGAAGAAGCCCAGTCGCTCCCTCAGAACCACTAAACTTGAGTGGTTTCGCCGAGTTAAAACTCTTGAAATTGCATGGACCATTGTTGTTGTTGTTGGCTTGATTCCATTGAGCAAAGAGGTTTGGGAATTGAGCAGCCATTTTCTGCGCAATTATTTCTGCCAGCTCGGCAGTCGCTATCTGGTTCTCGCGTCGAGGAGGCATTCTAAAAGAGGAAACATGAAAAGAAACGAGTGAGAGATTTAGACGAAAAGAATGAGATGAAACAAATCTGATGAAAGCAAGGATAGTGGTCATTTGTTTGTTACTACAAAGCAACAAACGACCTCGGTGAAAAATCAAAGTAAATAGGTCAAAAATAATGTATCGCGAAGACATGCTCGCCTATAAGTGAACACTCATCCCAAGAATTCCCAGGTAAGCACAACTGGTCTCGCGTCTGGTTGAGATGTATACGAAGTGCTTGCCTAGATAGAAAACCCAGAATACAGGTGTTCACCCTTCCAGTTTGCACGTGTTCACATTATTTAAAACCCAAAACCTTGACGAGATTTTGAAAATTCAAAGGGGTTCAAAACCATATAACAGAGGGTTCAAAACCTTACAATAGAGGGTTCAAAACCTTGTAATAAATCATCCTAGAACAGATGATTAGTTTTCAAAGCGGTTTTGAAATTTATGTTCTAGTTGTGATTGTCGCCTAAGGATAGGTGACGGTATAGTTTTATGACTAAACGCAAGTAAACTCGCGTTAGGGTCCTAAGAAAGTTATAGACTAGGTCAAAGCATTACTAATAACCTAATTCCCTATAACCATTGGCTCTGATACCATCTTTTCTGTCACACCCCGACCACGTAGAACATATAAAACGTGGTGGAAACGTCGGGGAGTGTTGTAACAGAATTAATTGTTTCAAATCCATGGCAATTGAAGTTTCGTTTTATTGATTAAAAGTGTTACTATGTCTTACAAACAAGGAAAAACAACATAATTAACTAGTCTTGCATCTTTTATTATCACTAAAGCCCAAGTCTGCCTATGTGTATCTTGATCATCTTATGCAACAGCTCCTGAAAAACACATGTGAAAATAGGTACGTCAGCATAAAAATGCGTGTGAGATACAAAGGTTTTGTGAAAAATGAGATTCATGACTTATGTTTAGGAAAATGTTTAGTCATGAACCTTTTAGTTTGCTTTGTCTTGTAAATCGTTTGAAAAACAATGAGTTCAGATGATATGTATAAAATAAGTGAATAATGTATGGTTAAATGAATAACCATAGTAAAATGGGTATGTATAAGATAAGTTGTTTGTAAAACAATGTCTTGTGAAAAGTATGTTATTTGTATAAAATGTTCTATGTCTCAAACTGAAATGATTCAAATAACGCTACGATATGTAATACCATACAAACACTTATATATAGGAAGTACCAGCGGCGTATCCACCATGCTTGTATCATATTACACACGTATCGTTACTTAATCACTTAATCAAACCAAACCACCAAAGTAATGTTTAACAATAGTAGAAATGTTTATGTATGGTCAAATACGGTTCACAGATACAAACGGTTCACAAATACAAACGGTTCACAAATACAAACGGTTCACAGATACAAACGGATCACAGATGCAAACGGTTCACAGATATCAACGGATCACAGATACAAACGGTTCACAGATATCAACGGATCACATAGTCGAATGATTACAACGGTTCACATAGTCAAATGTTTACAACGGTTCAATATGTAGTATAATGTGTTCATAAGCTGGATAAGCATATGCAACAGAAAAACAATGTAAAACAATGTACTAAGTATGCACACAATGGACATACGTAGTATGAAATGTCATAAAATCATGTACTATAATGTACTAACGAACATAGCAGTATATGATGTTAAAACAGGAAAGCATGAAAGTAACAAGTAGGCACATGTGTTCCACCCCAAAACAGTTTGGAAAACAGTAAAAGAGGGGTCTATGTACTCACTTGAGATTGCTCAGAAGTCCTTGAGTAACAACCAAACAAAGCTAGAGATCGCGGATATCAAACGGCACCTAGTATAGGTAACTATGTTAATAAACCGGACCTAGATCGGAAGATTGGGTAGCATTAGGGTTTGTAAACCAAACGAGTGTAGAGACTCGTGTCATTTGGTTTAACAAAGCCTACATACTAAATGAAACTTAACCTGAGTGTTTTCGACCCATTACGACCCGTTTAGGTAGCTTATGCTACTTTAACGCGTCGTTCGCGTGAAACGCGTTCGGACCGCCTAACTAGTCCCAAGGGACTATGACCAACGTGATTACACTCACGTTGCGAAGTTCAAAAGAACTTCGCATTGACCATTACTGGTCAACGCTGAAAGTCAAACAAAGTTTGACTTTCGGACTCGAAAAGCAATAAAATAAGGAAAAGAACGAAAGAATACTTACGAAGGGTCCCCGAATGCTAACCCAGATCAAAATAGCTCAGGTATGAAACGAAGGTTCCAACTTAGAGCCCAAATGATCAGATTTGTGAGAAATGAAGAAAAGGGGGTGGGGTATTTATAGATTTCGGGTAACCGTTAAGATCGTTTCTTGAATAACGTGCCTTAATCGGAACCGTACACTTGTCGTAAAGTTGTGGTGTCCAGGAAGTTTGTTCTTATCCGCTGACTAGACGATAGGAAACGAGTGGACACGAATCAATCAGCTGCAACTTGCAAACAAAACATTGAATCTGGTCAGTTTTAGGCAGTCGCGTAGCGCGACTGGTAAGTCTTTAGGGCTCGCGCTACGCGACACCCCTCCCTGTTCCAGAAATGTTTCATAAATGACAGGTTTAGTCCCTGCACGTGTTTAAGCCCTTTTTCGATGCGTTTGAGCCCCGTTGACCTCATTTCAAGGCTCTAAAATGAAGTTAAAGTATAGGGAACTCAAAACATACTCAAAAATATGCCGGATGATGGTTCGTTTGGTCGTACGAACGCGATGTTCGCTTAATTACGACGGAATGCGCATAAGCGCGAAAAACGATCCAAATGACGCGACGAATGGATTTTTCTTAAGGCGATCAATAAAATATAATGTAGTCATGCTTACATAAATTTTTGGATGTCCAGATGTATTCAGAACGTAAGTTATGCGCGAAAATGCAAACTTGTGCACTTTTTGACACTTTTAGTCCCTGAATGACCCAAAAGTTTATTTTAGCATACCGAACCCCTCAAAGCCTATTTCTAAGCTATGTAAAGGATATTTATGGTATGTTTAACTTATGGTCATGTTCCGGAAGGTCTGTTACAGTTCAAATTGGCATACTTTCGCAGTTTGTCAAATTTAGTCCCTGTAAGCGATTAAACTTTGATTTCATCACACCAAACCTTCCAAAACTTATATCTAAGTTATGTAAAGGTTATTTAAGGTATGTTAAGCCTATTTCACTATTCCGGAGTGTTCCTTGCATTAAACTGGTTATATTTGCGCATCAGTGCGTGTATAACCTTCCAGAAAGCGATTTAGAGCTTGAAATCGAACATGAGTTGATATGTGCAAAAGATACACATATTTATACAAGTCCAAAGTATGAAATACATTATTTCATTGGTTTGGCATTTGCTTGATGGTTGAAATGACACAGGTGTTACATAGCATATGGATGATGTTTGCTTGTTAATTACTAGAGATGTTGATGTTGATCATTACATGGAACTTGCTAGATTATGATTAAAAACATGATTTAGCAAGTTAGGAGATGATTATGTGTTTACCTAAGATAATCATCTTCTAGTAAAGACATGAACTTGATAAATAAAAATGATTTCTTGAAAAGTAATTAACAAAGTAACCTAGTAATTTTATAAATCTAAGATGTATAAATGATTTTTCCAAAGAACCAAGTTAAAATATGATTTTTGGAAGATCATGGTGTTTACTTGAACTTACACTATTTTTGGTGATAAAATAAGTGTAGAGATACTAGTGAAACAAGAAGATGTTATAAATAAACATTTTTGTAAAATGTGATTATAAGTTGTAAACACTTAGTTTCTTTAAGAATGAGATTTTTAAAGGAATAAACACACTTTTAAGGGTAACTAAACCTACTAAATAACATGGTAAGTTACTACAAGTTTTTATAAAAACTTCAAGTTCATGATGTAGTGAAATTTACTTGATTTTGACACTCGGTAAGTGTTGAATGTGTTGTTGATGTTTGATGATGATTTAAAAGAAAATAAACACATGTTTTGAAAACATGAGAAACCTCCATTTTTAGGGGAAACTATGTCAAAATTTTTGTAAATTAATTTTGACACTTAGAAAAGTATAAGTTTTTGAGAAACTTACTCCCTAAAAATGTATCTAGAAATATTTACCAAGGTTTCCCTAATTTTTGTGTTAAGAAATGATGATTTCTTCAAGATAAAAATTGATATTAAGTATGTATATTTTGAGAAAAATATATATATTTATTTGTCACCAAATTTTGTGCTAAGTGTATGTAGTATGCATTACATGTAATAGTGTATTAGGACTTGAAAATACACTAAATACTCCTAAGGAGTGAAAATACAAAAATACACATACAACATGCTTAGATAAATACAAGAGAATATATTTATGAAAGAGTAAAATGCCATTTTAGGCCCTGAGTTTTGTCCAAATTTGCCATTTTAGTCCAAATAGTTTTTTTTTACCTCTGGGTCCCTGACTTTTCCCTTTTGTTGCCATTTTGATCACATACACTAACTTCATCCAAAAACTCCATCTTTAACCAGGGATATTTTGGGGATTTCATTTTAAATGTTTTCAATTGCCATTTTGATCCAATTCCAAAAAATCAAAAAAATTCCAAAAAATCAAAAAAATTCCAAAAAATTCTAAAAAATAATAAAAATTCTAAAAAATCAAAAAAATTCTAAAGAATCCAAAAAATCCGTTTCGGCGAGAACCGTTTCGAACCCGAACCGTTTCGAACCGAACCGTTTCGACCCGAACCGTTTCGAGCTGAACCGTTTCGACGCGAACCGTTTCGACCCGTACCGTTTCGAACCGAAACGAACCGTACCCGTACCGGTTTGAAACGGAACTGGTCGAAACGGTTCGCGCCGAAATGGTTCGCATCGAAACGGTACGGTTCGAAACGGTACGGGTCGAAACGGTTCGCGTCGAAATGGTTCAGCTCGAAACAGTTCGGGTTTGAAACGGTACGGGTCGAAACGGTTCGGTTCGATACGGTACGGTTCGGTTCGAAACGGTACGGTTCGGTTCGAAACGGTACGGTTCGGAACGGTACGGGTCGAAACAATTCGGCTTGAAACGGTTCGGCTTCGAAACGGTTCGCGTCGAAACGGTTCAGCTCGAAACGGTTCGGGTTCGCGCCGAAACGGATTTTTTGGATTTTTTAGAATTTTTTGGAATTTTTTTGATTTTTTGGAATTTTTTTGATTTTTTGGAATTAGATCAAAATGGCAATTGAAAACATTTAAAATGAAAATCCCCAAAATACCCTTGGTTAAAGATGGAGTTTTTGGATGAAGTTAGTGTATGTGATCAAAATGGCAACAAAAGGGAAAAGTCAGGGACCCAGAGGCGAAAAATAACTATTTGGACTAAAATGGAAAATTTGGACAAAACTCAGGGACTAAAATGGCAATTTACTCTTTATGAAAAATATATTTCTTCATAGAATAAATAACTTGGACAAGTTATGAACATGAAATGAAGTTTGGACAAAATACCTAATTCGGGTGAAAAATACAAGATACTTATATTTATTGTTGAGAAAATAATATAAGTAAGACGCATAGTTAAAAATATAAGTTATTTTTAACACAAGAACAAATACATAAAAGATGGTGACTTGTACTTGTGCGATACAAGTCTAGTGACTAACGTTAATAAAACACGTTTAGGTCACGACGCTAGATAAGCAAAAACCAGTGAAGTTTACGGTGCAAGGAACGCAAAGTTGTGAGTTCATGCTCCCCCTTTTCTTTTAATTGTTTTCAGTTTTATAACTTCGGGGGTGAAATACATGTTACAAATGTCATAATGTTTACAAATGGTATGATGGATACAAAAACAAGAAGCACTCTTGGTGATAACTAGTACCAAGTATGATGCGTTTTAAGGAATGATACGAGAAATCGTGTCACGAATAGGGTACCATAAGCACCATTAATCGTGTACATACTAAGACCGTAGAACAAAAGGTTAGATCTAATGGGTTTTCGGGCAGCCACACTCTTGGTGAAAACTAGTACCGAGTAGTGCTTTTGTGTCTTCGTCGTGAATCGACAACTAGAAAAATGCCTATGGTTTGGTTGCTTCCTATGTCGTGTCACATGTTAATAGCCTTGCAACCCATTAACAACAAGATACATACATAAATACTTGATTTATACATGATACATACAGAAATACATGATTTATACATGATACATACAGAAATAATTGATTTATACATGATACATACAGAAATACTTGATTTATATAAGATACATACCATGTTTTCATACAAAGTATACAAACATTCAATACAAGAACTGCATGAATTCACACCAACATTATGTTGACGTTTTTTCAAAAACTCACATGTATTTCAGGTAACTAAAGTTGATGTGCGCGCGGTCTTACTCATGCCCTTGGAAGTCGTTTATGTTTATCGTTGAATAAAGTTGTAAACTTTTCAGACAATATGCTGTCTCGTGATGTAAACACTTAAACTATGATTTCAGTTATGTAATCTTTGGCATTTGAAGTTATTTTATGAGCATGTAGTATGTTTACCAATCGTATGCAATGAAAACCTTTCATGATCACACCTCGTGCTTCCGCCTTAGAAAGGGATGTGACACCAGTCAAGGCAACTGGTAATTATTTCAGTAATAATTTTGTGTGATTATTTTTATAGAATGATAAAAAATAATTTCAAACTCACTAAAACGGGTTTAAAACGCTAGATAAAATACCCGATATTCAGTAAAATACATGTTTTTGCACTAATTTACATATAATATATGTATGTATATAAAATGTGTGTGTGAGAAGGGTATGTGGCGGCATTGTGGGTTGCCCACATTCTCTTGATTCCCTCAATTAGACACTTGTAACATCTAGAAAAATGGTGGTGATGATTAATACTTGTAAAACCTTCCATACTCTTTCATACTTCCAAGGAAACTTTTCAAAACCATTCTCTCTCTCTCCCCTGAACACTCACAGCCGAACACCCCCTATTACACTTCCATTTTCATTTTCAAACTCAAATCTTGAAGAATCATGTCCATTCCAAAGTGATTTCAAGCTTACATGAAGGTTTAGAAGTGATTTCAAGGAGGTTTGAGCAAGAACAAGGCTTCACATCATCATAAATCTTAAAACCCACTAAGATTCTTGAAAGTATAACATATTTTCTTTTAAATCTTGTTCTTGATTCATGGTGATGAAGATGATAGTGAAAGTTTCTCTTGTTCTTGAATCTAAACACTAACTTAAAACTAAAAACAAATGGATTTTTGAATGAAGTAAAAATGGGTGTATGCATATATGTATGTATGGCCGTGAATATGTGTGTGCATGTGCATGTGTATATGTTTATGTTTTTTATGTTTGTTGAAAGATTTGTTGATTTATTTGAATTTTTGAAAAATAGGATGCATGAAGGAATTACTATGAGTTACAAAACAATGTTCTAAAAAGTAAGCTAAGATTTGAAAGTGATATGTTGAAAAGTAAATTTTTGGAAGTATATGTATGTATGTATTTCGTATATATGTATGTATATATGTATGCATGCATATAAAAGTTGTCATATAATCTTGAATGTGAAGGATATTTGCATGAATGATTTGAATGATCATGATGATGTTTGTAATGTTTGTAAGAACATGATATTAATGAATGTGCCGTGTTGTGGCTTGTTTTTTTGATTTGGTTGTATTGGTTGTCGTGTAGTTGTTTCTGTTTGTGTGGTTTACTCCTGTTAGGCATGTCTTTCAGGAGAACTGAGGAGTGTATTTTGCTTCTCACTTGTTTTATTTGGTGTGATATAAAATTAACCGGGGTAACCCTTTACCCAAAAAAAAAACATGATATTAATGAGTTCTAGAGTATGATTAGATCATAAGTGATGATGATAATGTTGTATGAGTGTATTAAATGCACACATGTGAACCTACATGATGATGTGAAAGTTTGAAATGTTCATTTGGGTATGACTTAATAAAAATTAGTTTTAATCAGATTATAAACACTAAAATAAAATTATTTTGAAGTGTTTAATGATATACAACTATGACATAATGTTTACTAGCCTTGCATGTTCTATTTGGTGCTTTAGGAGTTGTAAAATACGTGAAATCGCATGATTTATGTGGCTTACACAAAAACTATGTCACACCCCGACCACGTAAAACAACAAAACGTGGTGGAAACGTCGGGGAGTGTTGTAACAGAATCATTGTTTCATAACACATGGAAATTGAAATATTGTTTTATTGAATAAAAGAGTTAAAATGTCTTGACAATCAAAGAAATATAACATAAATAACTAGTCTTGCATCTCTTATTGTCACTAAGGCCCAAGTCCGCCTAAGTGTATCTTGATAAATCCTATGCATCATATCCTGAAACACATGTGAAAATAGGTACGTCAGCATAAAAATGCCTGTGAGATACATAGGTTTTGTGAAAATAGAATTCATGACTTATGTTTAAGAAAATGTTTAGTCATGAACCTTGTAATTTGCTTTGTCTTGTAAATCATTTGAAAAGCAATAAGACCAGATGATATGTATAAATAAGAGAATAATGTATGGTTAAATGAATAACCAAGTAAAATGAGTTTGTATAAGATAAGTTGTTTTGTAAAACAATGTCTTGTGAAAAGTATGTTATTTGTATAAAATGTTATATGTCTTAAATGGAAATGATTCAAATAACGCTACGATATGTAATACCATACAAGCACTTATATATAGGAAGTACCAGCGGCGTATCCACCATGCTTGTATCATATTACACACGCCTCGCTACTTAAATCACTTACTCATACCGAACCACCAAAGTAAAAATGTTTATGTAAAATCAAATGTCAAAATGTTTTGTGTATATCAATGTCAAACTGTTTATGTCTAATGTAAATCATGAATTGTGTATATCAATGTCAAAATGTTTATGTCTAATGTGAATCATGAATTGTGTATATCAATGTCAAAATGTCATGTATGGTAAGTGAAATATATCAACTAAACCATATGTAAAATGCACAAAAGCAAGGTATTGAAGTAAAACATGGTTTAAATCAAAGTTATGTTTTGTGTAACAAATGCATGCTATACTGATATAAACATCTATGCGGTATTGTGAAAATGCATACATCCAAGCCTTGTGACTGTGGTGATAGACCCCTAAAAGAAATTAAAGGTCTATCTGTGTTATGTTTATCGAATTCGGTCATTCCTTCCACCCAAACAAACCTAGGGTTCAGGAACGGGAGTTGTCAAGTCCTATGGTACCATTACCTACTAACGAGCGACGTAGCTAATGTTAATGAATGTATATTGTCCCATTTGAACAAACCAAATGTCATACCAAAATGTAGGCATGTGATGAATAACAAATGTACTAAGTATGCACACAATGGGCATACATAGCAAAAAATGTAATGTAAAACAATGTACTAAGTATGCACACAATGGGCATACATAGCATAACATGTAATGTAAAACGATGTACTAAATATGCACACAATGGGCATACATAGCATAACATGTAATGTAAAACGATGTACTAAATATGCACACAATGGGCATACATAGCATAAACACAATGACATCATGTACTGTAAGTGTACTATTGAACATAACAAGCATATGATATGAAAAACCTGGAAGAGCATGAAAGTAACAAGTAGGCACATGTGTTTCACCCCAAAACGTTTGAAAAACAGTAAAAGAGGGGTCTATGTACTCACTTGAGATTGCTTAGTAGTCCTTGTGTAACAACCAAACAATGCTAGAGATCACGGATATCAAACGGCACCTAATATAGGTAACTATGTTAATATACCGTACCTAAATCAGAGGATTGGATAGAATGAG
Organism: Helianthus tuberosus; assembly: GCA_030545235.1. NCBI lineage: Eukaryota > Viridiplantae > Streptophyta > Magnoliopsida > Asterales > Asteraceae > Helianthus > Helianthus tuberosus. The sequence continues at coordinate 104,758,488 of CM060352.1, read as the reverse complement.
GGTTCGTAAACCAAACGAGTATGGAGACTCGTGTAATATAGTTTAACAAAGCCCACATACTAAAATGATGCCTAACCTAAGTGCTTACAACCCATTATGACCCGTTTAGGTAGCTTATGCTACTTTAATGCGTCGTTCGCGTATAACACGTTCGGAACGCCTAACTAGTCCTATGACAAGTAAAATATGCCTTAACATGTCTAATATTGTTGCCAAATCAGTTTAGAGGTCAAAAGTTATGTTACATATGCTTAAAATGAATTTTGGCGTTTAAAGGGCATTTTGGTAATTTTCCTAAGGCATATATACTACCTATCATACAACTACTCAAACGATGTGACCATAAGGTATAACCTCGGAAGGTTATTCCCTATCCAACTATAGTCACCTAATGTGTTTGGTCGGATCCTAATGATCGACCAAACGGGTCGGGTTCGAAAGTATAAGCGATTGATTAGATCGCTTACCCTTACGACCCTAGACAAGCACAAAACTAAAAGTGACGAGCTAAGCATGTTGAAACATGCTTAACTAAGTTAGAAAACAAGTTTGGTATCAAAACAAACGGTTTTGATACCTATAAGTAGTTTGGTTACAAAATACGCAAGAATGCGCATTTTGGCCGAAACTACGAATCGTCACTGAGCCTAGATAATGTGGTAATCAGTAGGTATAGTCACTAGGGGCTATAACCATCGTGATTACACTCACGTTATGAAGTTCAAACAAACTTCGCATTGACCATAAACTGGTCATTGCAGAAAGTCAAACAAAGTTTGACTTTTAACGCTAAAAGAATAAAAAGAACGAAGGATCACTTACAAAGGGTCCCCGAAGGCTTTGATCTCCAAAAAATCTCAGGTAGGAAGTGTATGAACACAACCAGTTAGAGAAAAACTCAGATTTCAAGTGGGTTTTGAGTTGTGAATCAAGGGGTATTTATAGGATTCTTGGAACCGTTAGGATCGTTTATCGAATAACGTGCTTTGATCTTGCCCCTACACTTGTTGCAACCTTGTGGTAACTAAAAATGGCCCCTCGTGACCAGGAAAGGGCAAGTGTGGGTGAGTTTGGAGTGCATAACAGCTGTTAACAACTGTTAAAACTAAATTAACTGATCTGGGAGGCTGACACGGGCCGCGTAAGCGATCACCCATGTGACACCTGTGCCTCCACGGCCATCAAACAAATACTGTATCAATGAAATATTGTATTTCATACTTGGGACATGTATAAATATGTGTATCCTTTGCACATATCAATTCTTGTTCGATTTCAAGCTTTAAATCGCTTTCTAGAAGGTTATACGCGCACTGATGCGTAAATATAACCCGTTTAATGCAACGAACACTCCGGAATATTGGAATAGGCTTAACATACCTTAAATAACCTTTACATAACTTAGAAATAAGTTTTGAAGGCTTTGGTATGGCAAAATCGAGTTAATTCGCCTACAGGGACTAAATTTGACAAACTGCGAAAGTATGTCAATTTGAACTGTAACAGACATTCCGGAACATGACCATAAGTTAAACAAACCTTAAATATCCTTTATATAGCTTAGAAATAGGCTTTGAGGGGTTCAGTGTGCTAAAATAAACTTTTGGCTCATTCGGGGACTAAAAGTGTCAAAAAGTGCATAAGTTTGCACTTTCGCGCATAACTTACGTTGTGAATACATCCGGACATCCAAAAATTTATGTAAGCACTAAAATATTTTATTTTAGTGTTTGGCATAAGAAAAATCCATTTGTCACGCAATTTGGATCATTTTTCGCGCTTATGCGCATTCCATCGTAATTAAGCGAACATCGCGATCGTACGGCCAAACGAACTGACACCCGAGATATTTTTTAACACATTTTAAGTTCCCTATACTTTAACTTCATTTTAGAGCTTTGAAATGGGGTTAACGGGGCTTAAACGTGTCAAAAGTGCATCAAATAGCAAGTTTGTAGCTTCAGGGGCCTGTTCTGCTATTTTTGAAAGTATCAGACCTGCAAGGTCCTTGCGCACCGCAAGGTTCTAAGTCTTACGGTGCGCAAGCAGGGGTCTGACAGCAGAAACTTGTTTAAACAGCTGTTAACAGCCTTTTAACCCCCCAAAGGCCAATGCCACATGTTAATCCCTGGTGGTGGGGGCAAAATGAGTTACCATAACATTCCAACACATGTACGGATGAGATTCGATCACATTATTCGAGAAACGATCTTAACGGTTCGAAGAATCCTATAAATACCCATCCATTCCAACCCCAAAACCCACAAAATCTGATCTAAAAGCTCTAAGTTGAAGCCATTGCTTCATACCTGAGCTACTTGGATCAAGTTTAGCTGTCGGGAACCCTTTGTAAGTGTTCCTTCGTTCTTTTATCGCTTTTCGAGTCCGAAAGTCAAACTTTGTTTGACTTTCTGCATTGATCAGTTTATGGTCAATGCGAAGTTCGTTTGAACTTCATAACGTGAGCGTGATCACGATGGTTATAGTCCCTAGTGACTATACCTACTGATTACCACGTTATCTAGGCTTAGTGACGAGTTGTAGTTTCGGCCAAAATGCGCATTCGTGCTTATTTTGTAACCAAACTACTCTTAGGTATCAAAACCATTTGTTTTGATACCAAACCTGTTTTCTAAACTTAGTTAAGCATGTTTTAACATGCTTAGCTCGTCACTTTTAGTTTAGTGCTTATATAGGGTCGTAATGTAAGCGATCTAAACAATCGCTTATACTTTTGAACCCGACCCATTTGGTCGATCATTAGGATCCGACCAAACACATTAGGTGACCATAGTATATAGGGAATAACCTTCCGAGGTTATACCTTATGGTCACGGCGTTTAGTTAGTTGCATGATAGGTAGTTTATATGCCTTAGGTAAATGACCAAAATGCCCTTTTTACACCAAAATTCATTTTAAGCATATGTAACATAACTTTTGGTATCTAAACTGATTCGGTAACAATATTAGACATGTTAAGGCATATTTTACTTGTCATAGGACTAGTTAGGCTTTTCGAACGCGTTTCACGCGAACGACGCGTTAAAGTAGCATAAGCTACCTAAACGGGTCGTAAGCACTTAGGTTAGGTTTCATTTAGTATGTAGGCTTTGTTAAAACCATACTAAATGAGTTCCCATACTCATTTGGTTTACGAGCCCTCATTCTATCCGATCTTCCGACATAGGTCCGGTTTATTAACATAGTTACCTATCTTAGGTGCCGCTTGATATCCGTGATCTCTAGCATTGTTTGGTTGTTACTCTAAGCAATCTCAAGTGAGTACATAGACCCCTCTTTTACTGTTTTCCAAACATTTTGGGGTGAAACACATGTGCCTACTTGTTACTTTCATGCTTTCCTGTTTTCACATCATATACTTTCTATGTTCATTAGTACATTTATAGTACATGATTTCATTGTGTTTTATGCTATGTATGCCCATTGTGTGCGTACTTAGTACATTATTTTACAGTACATTACATTTTATGCTATGTATGCCCATTGTGCTCGTACTTAGTACATTATTTTACATTACATTTTATGCTATGTATGCCCATTGTGTGCGTACTTAGTACAATATTTTACATTACATTTTATGCTATGTATGCCCATTGTGTGCGTACTTAGTACATTATTTTACATTACATTTTATGCTATGTATGCCCATTGTGTACGTAATTAGTACATTATTTTACATTACATTACATTTTATGCTATGTATGCCCATTGTGCGCGTACTTAGTACATTATTTTACATTACATTTTATGCTATGTATGCCCATTGTGTGCGTACTTAGTACATTATTTTACATTACATTTTATGCTATGTATGCCCATTGTGTGCGTACTTAGTACATTATTTTACATTACATTTTATGCTATGTATGCCCATTGTGCTCGTACTTAGTACATTATTTTACATTACATTTTATGCTATGTATGCCCATTGTGTGCGTACTTAGTACATTATTTTACATTACATTACATTTTATGCTATGTATGCCCATTGTGTGTGTACTTAGTACATTATTTTACATTACATTTTATGCTATGTATGCCCATTGTGCGCGTACTTAGTACATTATTTTACATTACATTTTATGCTATGTATGCCCAATGTGTGCGTACTTAGTACATTATTTTACATTATATTCTATGCTATGTATGCCCATTGTGTGCATACTTAGTACATCATTTTACATTACATTCTATGCTATGTATGCCCATTGTGTGCATACTTAGTACATTTATTATTCATCACATGCTTACATTTTGGTATGACATTTGGTTTGTTTAAATGGGAAAATGTACATTCATTAACACCGATCATGCCGCTCGGTAGTAGGTAGTGGTACCATAGGACTTGACAACTCCCATTCCTGAAATCTCGGGTTTGTTTGGATTGGAAGGAATGACCGAATCCGATTACATTTCTAGGTGGACCTTAGACTTTGTGCTAGGGTTTATTATACAGTCACAAGGCTTGGATGTATGAATTTTCACAATACCGCATAGATGTTTATATCAGTATAGCATGCATTTTTTTTTCACAAAACATAACTTTGATTTAAACCATGTTTTACTTCAATACCTTGTTTTGTGCATTTTACATATGGTTTAGTTGATATATTTCACTTACCATACATAAACATTTTGACATTTACATACACAATCCATGATTTACATTAGACATAAACATTAGACATGGTTTTCACATAAACATTTTGACATTTGATTATACATAAACATTTTACTTTGGTGGTTTGGTTTGAGTAAGTGATTTAAGTAACGAGGCGTGTGTAATATGATACAAGCATGGTGGATACGCCGCTGGTACTTCCTATATATAAGTGCTTGTATGGAATTACATATCGTAGCGTTATTTGAATCATTTCAATTTAAGACATATAACATTTTATACAAATAACATACTTTTCACAAGACATTGTTTTACAAAACAACTTATCTTATACAAACTCATTTTACATGGTTATTCATTTAACCATACATTATTCTCTTATTTATACATATCATCTGAACTTATTGTTTTTCAAATGATTTACAAGACAAAGCAAATTACAAGGTTCATGACTAAACGTTTTCTCAAACATAAGTCATGAATTCTATTTTCACAAAACCTATGTATCTCACAGGCATTTTTATGCTGACGTACCTATTTTCACATGTGTTTCAGGATATGATGCATAAGATTTATCAAGATACACTTAGGCAGACTTGGGCCTTAGCGACAATAAAAGATGCAAGACTAGTTATTTATGTTATGTTTCTTTGATTGTCAAGACATTGTAACTCTTTTAATCAATAAAACAATATTTCAATTTCCATGTGTTATGAAACAATGATTTTGTTACAACACTCCCCGACGTTTCCGCCATGTTTTGTTATTTTACGTGGTCGTGGTGTGACAACCCAGGGCTTACGTGGGCCGCCTGGGGGTCCTGATCAGAAAACAACTTTGCAAAAATGACAGTTTTGGTCCCTGTTGTTGTTTAAGGCTTATTTCGACACGTTTAAGGCCCGTTAAGCCAACTTTGAGGCCCTAAAATGATGCCTAAACATTGTGGACATGAAACATGCTCAAAAATATGCCGGATGTTGGTTCGTTTGGTCGTACGATCGCGATGTTCGCTTAATTACGACGGAATGCGCATAAGCGCGAAAAACGATCCAAATTGCGTGACGAATGGATTTTTATTATGCCAAACACTAAAATAAAATATTTTAGTGCTTACATAAATTTTTGGATGTCCGGATGTATTCAGAACGTAAGTTATGCGCGAAAGTGCAAACTTGTGCACTTTTTGACGCTTTTAGTCCCTGAATGACCCAAAAGTTTATTTTAGCACACCGAACCCCTCAAAGCCTATTTCTAAGCTATGTAAAGGATATTTACAGTATGTTTAACTTATGGTCATGTTCTGGAATGTCTGTTACAGTTCAAATTGGCATACTTTCGCAGTTTGTCAACTTTAGTCCCTGTAAGCGATTTAACTCGATTTTGCCATACCAAAGCCTTCAAAACATATTTCTAAGTTATGTAAAGGTTATTTAAGGTATGTTAAGCCTATTTCACTATTCCTGAGTGTTCGTTTCATTAAACAGGTTATATTTACGCATCAGTGCGCGTATAACCTTCCAGAAAGCGATTTAAAGCTTGAAATCGAACAAGAATTTATATGTGTAAAGGATACACATATTTATACAAATCCCAAGTATGAAATACAATATTTCATTGCTACAGTATTTGTTTGATGGCCGTGGAGGCACAGGTGTCACAGTCTCCCTACTTTAGGAAATTTCGTCCCGAAATTTTATTTAGAGGAAACTTGTGAGAGTTTAAAACATGAAGTTGAAAAGATCGAACAACATTGGTTAGGGTTCTGAACTTCTAGTAACTTTAATAACATCATGCTTGCAATGTAAGAGGGATACTTATATAAAAGTATATGAAGCGTCATTGGTGCGTCCACCGTACCTCCATTACATCGTTCTCATTTTGTTATTGTTGTCACTATCGGTTCTTACACATAATAAATCTTACTGGGTTTCTGTGCACTAAATTTCATAATTATATACGCGTCCATAATTAGACAATTCCTTGCATAGTTCACACAGTCTATTTTATAATGTGTAGGGGAAAACCAAATGAACAAACCTGTGATGAGTGTGACTAGACCACCATAGGGTCCCTTTTATTAAATCAATAAATGATTTTAATAGACAACCAAGGAGTCTTTTCAGCTTATATCATCACATGTCATTCTTAACCAGATTTTTGAATCAATCTTTTTGACTAGACCCCTAAAAGGGTCTCTTATGAATCATGGAGTGGTACTATATAATCCAAGGGTCTTAACTATTACATAGAAGCCCATTAAGGATTTAAGGTAGTACCTTTTTTAATATCCTACTATGAATCCCTCATATGAGGATATGAAAGATTCTACGAGGATTTGGATAACGAATATTCAGAGTATACAAAAACACAAAATGCATAAAAGAAAACACAAGATGCATAAACACATAGTCATATAACCACAAAGATTGTTTATCTAGATCTTTAATTTGTTAATTTGTTTTGCTAACAGAGCACATGTATTTATAGCACACTAGGAATCCATCTCGTGGATTTCATTTGGTACTTTAAACATTATCAAGAATCTAACTATAAAGATAGAAAGATTTTTAAAAGAAAAATTCGATTTCGATTATAAGAAACCGAAATGTTCGAATTTAGGTACATAAGGAATCCAATTAAAGACTCTGATTTGAATGATAATCATCCACAAGGGTCTAAATGTGAAGATAAAAAGATCCCATATGGATTTTAGAAGTTGAAGATGTTTTGAAACCTTGCACTAGATGTGTTTATTTCAAAACATGATGTAAAAATGCTTATGAAGTTGAGATGCTAGATATGCCAAGGTGACATATGAAGCAGAATTTGAAGGTTAAGTCAATGTATGAGGAGAATATTTTTGGAAAACTATGCATGGGGTTCTAAAAACGTGTTCAATGTTTTTGAAACCTTATATATAATACCTTTGAAATCATAAAGTAGGTGTATTAGGTAGGTATATATTAAAAAAAATGTTTTAAAATCATGCGAGATAAATTTTGAAATTATGTATAAGGTTTTTGAAAAACATGAATGATGCTTTTCGAAATCATGCACTTGATAAGAAAATGTACTGTGTTAATATTGTTTTCAGACTATATGAAACATTTTGAAATTATGAAGGTTGTTTTTGAAAACATAGCCAATGTTTTTGAAATAACATAGAAAATTCATTTGAAAAAAAAAATTGTTTTCAAACTATATGAAATGTTTTGAGATCATGAAGATTGTTTTTGAAATACTCTTACTATGTATGTTGAAAAATGAAAACGTAATGGGTATGAGATTTGAAAATACCCTTAGTTATCTAACCAAGGATTCAAAGGCACAGATGTGTAGAAGCATGATTACTCATAATGTCACTATATTTTCTGTACTTCGTATCTTAGAATGAAACGAGTACTTAGAATTTTCTATGGGAATCATGAGTAAACACAAGAATGGGAAATATTCACCAGAGTAGTTTGTAAGGAACATAGTTCCTTAATGTAGGTATTACAGGGAAATGCCATACACACATGTAACTATACTTGTATATCAGAATTGTGAACAACGATTTATTTATAAACAAAACAGATTGTTTCAGGGTTCAACAAAAGATACAAAAAGCAACAGATACAAACTATTAAAGTAGCAACTTCTCCAAATCAGTCAACTGTTTCATTTGTGGGCCAGATTTGCAACAGCTAGCTTTGGGCAATTTCTTCGGAAATGGCCCATCTCGCCATAGTTGTAACAGGACCCGGGTGAGAAACGAACTTGAGCAGGATTGTCGCCAGCTTGATTTGGTGCAGCTGTAGTTGGGCAAACCCTTGCTGTATGACCTATAAGTCCACAAATTTGGCATTTGCGGCACTTAACACTAGCATGATGATGAAGGTTACATTGGTTGCACAAGGGTGCAGTTCCATTGTATGGCTTCCTAGCAGGCGGTTGAGCTGGTTGGTTAGGGATGGCTTGACCATTGTGAGCAACCACGACGAAGTTCTGAGAAGCCTGTCGCTTCTTTGACTTCTTAGGGGATCCAGTCTGTTCATCCATGGTCTTTGATTCCTTGATTGGTTTCTTGGCTGGTAGTGCTGTCACTTGGCTAGGTCTTGCCTGTTTTGGTGAACCGCTGCGGGATTCTTTGGAGCTTTACATTTCTTTGGTTTAGGTGAAGGCTTGGCCTCTGCCTCCTTTGGTGACTCTTGAGTGGCTTCATTCTGTAGACGATACATGGCAATGCCTAAATCCACAGTCTTCAGAATCACTTCGCCTATTCGCTGGGCAAATTTGGCTGTTCGCTCGGACATTTGACCGTTGCTGAGAGGAAGAGACATTCTAGAAGAAAATGAAAGATATAGGAAGAAACAAGTGAAACGTCATCGGATAAACAATGCAGAATGGCAATGCATAAGAATTTGCGATCATTTGTTTGTTACCTAAGACAAACAAATGAGACAGTGACAAATCAAAGTAAACGGATCATATTAATGTATCACTGAAGACATGCTCGCCTATAAGTGAACACTCACCCCAAGAGTTCCCAGGTAAGAGTGATTGGTCCGATACTGCGGATTTGTACGAACACTCTAGCCTTCGACAGAAAACTCAGGGTACAGGCATTCACTCTTCCAGTTTGCACGTGTTCACATTATAAGATCCAAACTTTGACGAGATTTGAAAACTCAAAGGGGTTCAAAACCATATAACAGAGGGTTCAAAACCTAGTAATCAATCATCCTAGAACAGATGATTAGTTTTCAAAGCGGTTTTGAAATTTGTGTTCTTGTTGAGGTCGTCGCCTAAGGATAGGTGACGGTATTGTTTTATGACTAAACGCAAGTAAACTCGCGTTAGGGTCCTAGGAAGGTTATAGACTAGGTCAAAGCATTACTAATAACCTAATTCCCTATAACCATGAGCTCTGATACCAACTTTTCTGTCACACCCCGACCACGTAAAACAAAAAAACGTGGCGGAAACGTCGGGTAGTGTTGTAACAGAATCATTGTTTCATAACACATGGAAATTGAAATATTGTTTTATTGAATAAAAGAGTTAAAATGTCTTGACAATCAAAGAAATATAACATAAATAACTAGTCTTGCATCTCTTATTGTCACTAAGGCCCAAGTCCGCCTAAGTGTATCTTGATAAATCCTATGCATCATATCCTGAAACACATGTGAAAATAGGTACGTCAGCATAAAAATGCCTGTGAGATACATAGGTTTTGTGAAAATAGAATTCATGACTTATGTTTAAGAAAATGTTTAGTCATGAACCTTGTAATTTGATTTGTCTTGTAAATCATTTGAAAAGCAATAAGATCAGATGATATGTATAAATAAGAGAATAATGTATGGTTAAATGAATAACCAAGTAAAATGAGTTTGTATAAGATAAGTTGTTTTGTAAAACAATGTCTTGTGAAAAGTATGTTATTTTTATAAAATGTTATATGTCCTAAATTGAAATGATTCAAATAACGCTACGATATGTAATTCAATGCAAGCACTTATATATAGGAAGTACCAGCGGCGTATCCACCATGCTTGTATCATATTACACACGCCTCGTTACTTAAATCACTAACTCAAACCGAACCACCAAAGTAAAAATGTTTATGTAAAATCAAATGTCAAAATGTTTTGTGTATATCAATGTCAAACTGTTTATGTCTAATGTAAATCATGAATTGTGTATATCAATGTCAAAATGTTTATGTCTAACGTGAATCATGAATTGTGTATATCAATGTCAAATTGTCATGTATGGTAAGTGAAATATATCAACTAAACCATATGTAAAATGCACAAAAGCAAGGTATTGAAGTAAAACATGGTTTAAATCAAAGTTATGTTTTGTGTAACAAATGCATGCTATATTGATATAAACATCTATGCCGTATTGTGAAAATGCATACATCCAAGCCTTGTGACTGTGGTGATAGACCCCTAAAAGAATTTAAAGGTCTATCTGTGTTATGTTTATCGAATTCGGTCATTCCTTCCACCCAAACAAACATAGGGTTCAGGAACGGGAGTTGTCAAGTCCTATGGTACCATTACCTACTAACGAGCGGCGTAGCTAATGTTAATGAATGTATATTGTCCCATTTGAACAAACCAAATGTCATACCAAAATGTAGGCATGTGATGAATAACAAATGTACTAAGTATGCACACAATGGGCATACATAGCAAAAAATGTAATGTAAAACAATGTACTAAGTACGCACACAATGAGCATACATAGCATAACATGTAATGTAAAACGATTTACTAAATATGCACACAATCGGCATACATAGCATAACATGTAATGTAAAACGATGTACTAAATATGCACACAATGGGCATACATAGCATAACATGTAATGTAAAACGATGTACTAAATATGCACACAATGGGCATACATAGCATAAACACAATGAAATCATGTACTGTAAGTGTACTATTGAACATAACAAGCATATGATATGAAAAACCTGGAAGAGCATGAAAGTAACAAGTAGGCACATGTGTTTCACCCCAAAACGTTTGAAAAACAGTAAAAGAGGGGTCTATGTACTCACTTGAGATTGCTTAGTAGTCCTTGTGTAACAACCAAACAATGCTAGAGATCACGAATATCAAACGACACCTAATATAGGTAACTATGTTAATATACCAGACTTAAATCGGAGGATTGGATAGAATGAGGGTTCGTAAACCAAACGAGTATAGAGACTCGTGTAATATAGTTTAACAAAGCCCACATACTAAAATGAAACCTAACCTAAGTGCTTACGACCCGTTTAGGTAGCTTAAGCTACTTTAATGCGTCGTTCGCGTATAACGCGTTCGGAACGCCTAACTAGTCCTATGACAAGTAAAATATGCCTTAACATGTGTAATATTGTTGCCAAATCAGTTTAGTTGTCAAAAGTTATGTTACATATGCTTAAAATGAATTTTGGCATTTAAAGGGCATTTTGGTAATTTACCTCGGAAGGTTATTCCCTATCCAACTATGGTCACCTAATGTGTTTGGTCGGATCCTAATGATCGACCAAATGGGTCGGGTTCGAAAGTATAAGCGATTGATTAGATCGCTTACCCTTACGACCCTAGACAAGCACAAAACTAAAAGTGACGAGCTAAGCATGTTGAAACATGCTTAACTAAGTTAGAAAACAAGTTTGGTATCAAAACAAATGGTTTTGATACCTATAAGTAGTTTGGTTACAAAATACGCAAGAATGCGCATTTTGGCCGAAACTACGACTCGTCACTGAGCCAAGATAACGTGGTAATCAGTAGGTATAGTCACTAGGGACTATAATCATCGTGATTACGCTCACGTTAGGAAGTTCAAACGAACTTCGCATTAACCATAAACTGGTCAATGCAGAAAGTCAAACAAAGTTTGACTTTTAACGCTAAAAGAATAAAAAGAATGAAGGATCACTTACAAAGGGTCCCCGAGAGCTTTGATCTCCAAGAAATCTCAGGTAGGAAGTGTATGAACACAACCACTTAGAGAAAAACTCAGATTTCAAGTGGGTTTTGAGTTGTGAATCAAGGGGTATTTATAGGATTCTTGGAACCGTTAGGATCGTTTATTGAATAACGTGCTTTGATCTTGCCCCACACTTGTTGCAACCTTGTGGTAACTAAAAATGGCCCCTCATGACCAGGAAAGGGCAAGTGTGGGTGAGTTTGGAGTGCATAACAGCTGTTAACAGCTGTTAAAAGTGAATTAACTGATCTGGGAGGCTGACACGGGCCGCGTAAGGGATCACCCAGGGCTTACGCGGGCCGCCTGGGGGTCCTGATCAGAAAACAACTTTGCAAAAATGACAATTTTGGTCCCTGTTGGTGTTTAAGGCTCATTTCGACACGTTTAAGGCCCGTTAAGCCAACTTTAAGGCCCTAAAATGATGCCTAAAAATTGTGGACATGAAACATGCTCAAAAATATGCCGGATGTTGGTTCGTTTGGTCGTACGATCGCGATGTTCGCTTAATTACGACGGAATGCGCATAAGCGCGAAAAACGATCCAAATTGCGTGACGAATGGATTTTTCTTATGCCAAACACTAAAATAAAATATTTTAGTGTTTACATAAATTTTTGGATGTCCGGATGTATTCAGAACGTAAGTTATGCGCGAAAGTGCAAACTTGTGCACTTTTTGACGCTTTGAGTCCCTGAATGACCCAAAAGTTTATTTTAGCACACCGAAGCCCTCAAAGCCTATTTCTAAGCTATGTAAAGGATATTTATGGTATGTTTAACTTATGGTCATGTTCTGGAATGTCTGTTACAGTTCAAATTGGCATACTTTCGTAGTTTGTCAACTTTAGTCCCTGTAAGCGATTTAACTCGATTTTGCCATACCAAAGCCTTCAAAACTTATTTCTAATTTATGTAAAGGTTATTTAAGGTATGTTAAGCCTATTTCACTATTCCGGAGTGTTCGTTGCATTAAATGGGTTATATTTACGCATCAGTGCGCGTATAACCTTCCAGAAAGCGATTTAAAGCTTGAAATCGAACAAGAATTGATATGTGCAAAGGATACACATATTTATACAAATCCCAAGTATGAAATACAATATTTCATTGCTACAGTATTTGTTTGATGGCCGTGGAGGCACAGGTGTCACAAACTACACTAATCTGATTATAACCACTATTTTAATCAGTAAATAACATGTGTTGTGTTAAAATATCAAGTCATTCCGAGTTGGGATGATTATTGTAACGTTTAACGCAAAACTATGTGTTAAAACGGTCAAAACTCGGCTTTTCAAATGATTTTTATGAAACTGATTTAGATCAGTAAGTAAACTGATATTTTTAGCTTAAAAATAATTATTTTAACTAATTTTAAGTTTACTTGGTGTTTGGTTAGTCATACGTGACTTCCGACGCCCGAAAACGTTACCGAATCACTAAAATAAGCATTTTTCAATGAACACAAGTATGGGTAATTTTTGAGTGAACCTTATGTGTTAAGATGTGTTATGTGATTTAAACATGTGAATGTGAAAATATGTTAAGTTTTAACATGATATTGGAAATTTAGATTATGCATGTATACTTATGCGTTTTAAGTGGTAGACACGGCGAAAATCGCGTTAAATGTGTAACTTGTTTGTCGAACATAAAATTTGATATGTATAAGATATTTTATGTATACTTGCCTTCAAAATGACAAAATAGATAAGTTAAGGAAATTACACGTGATTCGATAATGATTTATGTGAACGTTTATGTATATATAGTACGACGCGCAAATCGTAGATATAATACGTATAAACAGGAGTGTTAATGGATTTACATGATAACGGTCACCAATAAAATCGTTCAAGTTGCAAAACCTTAAATATATATATATATATACATATATATATATACATATATTAACGTGCCAACATAATCAAAAACGACAACTTTTCAAGAAAATCTCAAAGTTATGTGATAATTCTAAGAAACGGAGAAACATAGGATTATTGTGATATATATTGATTTAAAAATCGTTCCTACATATAATAGGACGTGTAGAAATAAATCTGGTGGATTGCGCTATTTAAAAATACGCACCCAAAGGTGAGTGTCACTAAACCCCTCTTTTTACTATTTTGTATATGTTTTGGGGGTAGAACACGCCTAAAAGGGTTTAATAATGTTTTTGAAATAAAAAATAAATTTTGATATACATTATATATTTTCGTTGAAAATATATGGATTTTTGATAAATATTATATATATATATTTCGGGATGAAATGTTTTGGTGAATAAATATGTTTCGGGTGGAAACGGGGTTTTGCACGGCGTTTGGGGGAAAGCGACCGTTTAGTTGGAACGAATTTAGCTTGATCTCAAGAGAGTAAGTATCGGCAGGTTTACCTTCCGGTGGGGATTTCAGGGAATTCGTTCAACATCATATATTAAATTTGTCATATTAGTAGGATATATATATTGATGTGAGGCAGACATCATACATGGTCTCAATATGGGCCATGCGCCAATGGTGTCATTTAATCATTTAAGTATTGCACGCAATGAATTATTGGTAGATCTATCGGGTTGACAACCCCGTCGTGACCGGTCATCCCGTGTCAAGTCAAACGACGAATTGAAATTCTGTTTATTGTCTAGCATTGATTATCCCTACATGGTAAATATATAGTTCGTATTGTCTAGCTAACATACGGGTCTGAACGTTGACGCTATAAATTTAACATACAAAACTTGGGAAAATGCCTTGATGTCGGGTTTTCAAATTTACGACGGATGACCTATGGATTTTATTAAGGAAAAAATGGACTTTCTAAAAATTATATGGATGTTTCATTATGAACACATAATTAGAAAGCTTTTCCTTAGGATCAAATTGTTTAATTTGAATATGTGAACTCACTTTCCTTTGTGTTGACACTTGATTTTAAACGTGTTCTACAGGTACTTGAGTTTGGCTTCGGGAATCATGGCGTATCTTGTGTTTGTTGATGCATGTTTTGTCACAGAAAAATGTTGGACAAACTTTTAAACTTTCTGGGACGAATGTAATAAGATCCGCAAGGATCAATGACAACTTAACTATGTGGTTGTGTCGTGTTTTAAAAGATTATGATTAATAACTTGTGTTTTAAATAAGTCAATATGTCCAACAATTTAATGCATCCTTCTACAAGATATAAATAGGCACCAACTTCCGTCACCACTACGTTTTATATTCCGCTGCGACATTTTTGGGGTGTGACAGTTCTGGGTATCATCAGCTTCGTGTACTCGAAGAAGATATTCCCAAGACTACTTTCCGTACAAGATATGGTCACTACGAGTTCACTGTCATGCCTTTTGGTTTGACAAATGCCCCAACTGTTTTCATGGATTTAATGAATAGGGTTTGGAAACCTTATTTAGACAAGTTCATCATTGTTTTCATCGACGACATTCTTGTTTATTCTAAGTCCCGAGCCGATCACGAACAACACCTTCGTCTGACAATGGAACTCTTGAAGAAGGAACAACTCTTTGCCAAGTTCTCCAAATGTGAATTCTGGCTTAAAGAAGTTCAATTTTTGGGTCATATTGTTAACGAGCAGGGTATTCATGTGTATCCTTCCAAAATATTTTCTATTAAGAATTGGAACACACCTACTACACCTACAGAAGTTCGTTCTTTTTTTGGTCTTGCTGGTTACTATCGTCGATTCATTGCGAAATTCTCAAAGATCTCGGTTCCTCTTACCGCTTTAACTCAAAAGAATAAGCCTTTTGAGTGGGGACCCATGTAACACCTGTGCCTCCACGGCCATCAAACAAATACCAAACCAATGAAATATTGCATTTCATACTTGGGATTTGTAAAAATATGTGTATCTTTTGCACATATCAATTCTTGTTCAATTTCAAACTCTAAATCGCTTTCTGGAAGGTTATACGCGCACCGATGCGTAAATATAACCAGTTTAATGCAACAAACACTCCGGAATAGTGACTTAGGCTTAACATACCTTAAATAACCTTTACATAACTTAGAAATAAGTTTTGGAAGGTTTAGTATGCCGAAAACAAGTTAATTCGCTTACAGGGACTAAAGTTGACAAACTGCGAAAGTATGCCAATTTGAACTGTAACAGACATTCCGGAACATGACCATAAGTTAAACATACCATAAATATCCTTTACATAGCTTAGAAATAGGCTTTGAGGGGTTCGGTGTGCTAAAATAAACTTTTGTGTCATTCAGGGACTAAAAGTGTCAAAAAGTGCACAAGTTTGCATTTTCGCGCATAACTTACGTTCTGAATACATCCGGACATCCAAAAATTTATGTAAGCATGACTACATTATATTTTAGTGTTCGCCTTAAGAAAAATCCATTCGTCGCGTCATTTGGATCGTTTTTCGCGCTTATGCGCATTCCGTCGTAATTAAGCGAACATCGCGTTCGTACGACCAAACGAACCATCATCCGGCATATTTTTAAGTATGTTTTGAGTTCCTTATACTTTAACTTCATTTTAGAGCTTTGAAATGAGGTTAACGGGGTTCAAACGCATCGAAAAAGGCCTTAAACACGTGCAGGGACCATTGCTGCCAATTTTGAAACTTTCTGATTCAGGGGGGGCAGTGGCGTAGCGCCACTGCATGTAGCCTCACCAGTCGCGCTACGCGACTGCATGATCTGGATCAGATTCAATGTTTTAACAAGCGGGTCCCAGCTGTTCGATTCTCAACCACACATTCTCAATCGTCTAGTCAGCGGATAAGAACCTAATTTCAGCTTCCATAAGGTTCCGACAAGTGTACGGGTTGGATCATGGCACGTTTTCCATGAAACGATCCTAACGGTTCGGGTATTCCTATAAATACCCAACCCACACAACCTCATTTTGCACAATAATTCTGATTTGAGAGCTCTAAGTTGAAACCATTGTTTCATACCTGAGTTCTTAGATCGGGATTAGCATTCGGGGACCCTGGGTAAGTATTCTTTCGTTCTTTTCCTTATTTTACTGCTTTTCGAGTCAGAAAGTCAAACTTTGTTTGACTTTCAGCGTTGACCAGTAATGGTCAATGCGAAGTTCGTAGGAACTTCGCAACGTGAGTGTAATCACGTTGGTTATAGTCCCTTGGGACTATGCCCACTGATTACCACGTTGTCTAGGGTTGTAGGGTAGGCGATCTAATAAATCGCCTATACCTTCGAACCCGACCCAGTTTGGTCGATCATTAGGATCCGACCAAATACATTAGGTGACCATAGTAGGTAGGGAATAACCTTCCGAGGTTATACCCTATGGTCACATCGTTTAAGTAGTTGTATGATAGGTAGTTTATATGCCTTAGGTAAATTACCAGAATACCCTTTTCATGTATAATTGGTAATTAAGCATATGTAACCTAAACCTTTGTCATATAACTGATTATTAAACATGTTTAGGCATATAATACTTGTCATAGGACTAGTTAGGCGGTCCGAACGCGTTTCACGCGAACGACGCGTTAAAGTAGCATAAGCTACCTAAACGGGTCGTAATGGGTCGTAAACACTTAGGTTAAGTTTCATTTAGTATGTAGGCTTTGTTAAACCAAATGACACGAGTCTCTACACTCGTTTGGTTTACAAATCCTAATGCTACCCGATCTTCCGATTTAGGTCCGGTTTATTAATGTAGTTACCTATAGTAGGTGCCGTTCGATTCCGTGATCTCTAGCTTTGCTTGGTGGTTATCCTAGGACTTCTGAGCAATCTCAAGTGAGTACATAGACCCCTCTTTTACTGTTTTAAACTGTTTTGGGGTGGAACACATGTGCCTACTTGTTACTTTCATGCTTTCCTGTTTTCACATCATATACTTCTATGTTCGTTAGTACATTATAGTACATGATTTCATTACACTTTATGCTAGGTGTGCCCAATTGTGTGCATTACTTAGTACATCGTTTTACATTTACATTTTATGCTATTTATGTCCATTGCGTGCATACTTAGTACATTGTTTTTCATTACATGCTTACATTTTGGTATGACATTTGGTTTGTTTACATGGGACAATACATTCATTAACACCGATCATGCCGTTCGTTAGTAGGTAGTGGTACCATAGGAATTGACAACTCCTGTTCCGGACGTCCCAGGGAAAGGGGATGAAAGGAATGACCGAATTCGTTGATATAAGACAGATAGACCTTTAATTTGTTTAAAGGGTTTATCACCACAGTCGCCAGGCTTGGATGTATGCATATTCACAATACCGCATAAATGTTCATATTAAATATTTGCATGCATTTACACAAAACATAGCTTTGATTTAAACCAAGTTTTACTTCAATACTTTGTTTTTGTGCATATGGTTTAGTTGAGACCTTTCACTTGCCATACATGACATTTTGACATAGACATTTGACATGGATATTTGACATAGACATTTGACATGGATATTTGACATAGACATTTGACATGGATATTTGACATAGACATTTAACATGGATATTTGACATAGACATTTCGGCATAGACATTTTAACATGATTGACATTTGATCATGCATTTCCCACAAAACATAACTTTGATTTAAACCAAGTTTTACTTCAATACTTTGTTTTTGTGCATATGGTTTAGTTGAGACATTTCACTTGCCATACATGACATTTTGACATAGACATTTGACATAGATATTTGACATAGACATTTGACCTGGATATTTGACATAGACATTTGACATGGATATTTGACATAGACATTTGACATGGATATTTGACATAGACATTTTGACATGATTTACATCTTGACATGAACATTTTACATTGTTTGGTTTGGTTTGATTAAGTGATTAAGTAACGATGCGCGTGTAATATGATACAAGCATGGTGGATACGCCGCTGGTACTTCCTATATATAAGTGTTTGTATGGTATTACATGTCGCAACGTTATTTGAATCATTTCAGTTTGAGACATGGAACATTTCATACAAATAACATACTTTTCACAAGACATTGATTCATAAACAACTTATCTTATGCAAACATATTTTACTTGGTTATTCATTTAACCTTACATTTATTTATACTTATCATCTGATCTTATCATTTTTCAAATGATTTAAAAGACAAAGCAAATAACAAGGTTCATGACTAAACATTTTCTCAAACATAAGTCATGAATCTTATTTTCACAAAACCTATGTATCTCATAGGCATTTTTATGCTGACGTACCTATTTTCACATGTGTTTTTCAGGAACTGTTGCATAAGATGATCAAGATACACATAGACAGACTTGGGCTTTAGTGACAATAAAAGATGCAAGACTAGTTAATTATGTTGTATTTCTTTGTTTGTTAAGATATGGTAACACTTTTAATCAATAAAAACCAAACTTCAATTGCCATGGATTTGAAACAATTAATTCTGTTACAACACTCCCCGATATTTCCGCCACGTTTTGTATGTTCTACGTGGTCGGGGTGTGACAGAAATGATGGTATCAGAGCCAATGGTTATAGGGAATTAGGTTATTAGTAATTAGTAATGCTTTGACCTAGTCTATAACCTTCTTAGGACCCTGACGCGAGTTTACTTGCGTTTAGTCATAAAACAATACTGTCACCTATCCTTAGGTGACACCCACAACAAGAAACATAAATTTCAAAACCGCTTTGAAAACTAATCATCTGTTCTAGGATGATTGATTACTAGGTTTTGAACCCTCAATTGTAAAGTTTTGAACTCTCTATTATATGGTTTTGAACCCCTTTGAGTTTTCAAAACTTCGTCAAGGTTTTGGGTTTTAAATAATGTGAACATGTGCAAACTGGAAGGGTGAATGCCTGTATTCTGGGTTTTCTGTCTAGGCAAGCACTTCGTATACATCTCATCAGACGCGAGACCAGTTGTGCTTACCTGGGAATTCTTGGGATGAGTGTTCACTTATAGGCGAGCATGTCTTCGCGATACATTATTTTTGACCTATTTACTTTGATTTGTCACCATCTCAATTGTTTGCCTTAGGTAACAAACAAATGATCACAATTTTCATTCGTTACCATTCTGTATTGATTATCCAATAACCTTTCATTCGTTTCTTCCTATGTCTTTCATTTTCTTCTAGAATGTCTATTCCTCTTGGCACTGGTCAAATGCCCGAGCGAACAGCCAAATTTGTCCAGCAAATTGGCGAAGTGATTCAGAGGACTGTGGATTTAGGTATTGCCATGGCTCGTCTTAACAATGAAGCCTCTCGTCTCGACAATGAAGCCACTCAAGAGCCACCAAAGGAAACAGAAGTCAAGCCAGCACCACAAGTCAAGAAACCAATCGGGGAATCAAAGACCATGGATGAACGATCCCCTAAGAAATCAAAGAAGCGAAAGGCTTCTCAAGACTTTGCGGTGGTCGCTCACAATGGTCAAGCCGTCCCCAACCAACCAACTCAATCCCCTGCTAGGAAACCATACAATGGAACTGCACCCTTGTGCAACCAATGTAACCTTCATCATCACCCTAGTGTGAGGTGCCGCAAATGCCAGACTTGTGGACTTATAGGTCATACGGAAAGAGTTTGTCCAACTGCAGCAGTAGCAAATCAAGCAGGACCCATCCGGGTGGCAACACCACCTGCAAAGAAAGCATATGCCGGTACCGCACCTCATTGTGCACGCTGCAACGGTCATCACGCGGTACAACAAGCTTGCTGGCAATGCACGACGTGTGGTAAACTTAAGCATTTGGCCAATGTTTGTCGTTTGGGACAAAATCAGGCTTCTCAGGTCCAAGCTCCGGTTCAAGGGAATGCTGCAAGATTCCCACTGGGTTCCTGTTTCAACTGCGGAGAGATTGGTCACTTCCGCCACAACTGTCCGAGACTGGTGAATGCAAATGCTAATGCAAATCCAACTCTTGGATGAGCATTCGGCTGAACAAAGGATGTTGCTGTCTTATGCCTTTGTTTCTTTTGTTTTCGTGTATTGTGAAACAATATGTCTTGTTCATAAATAAAAAATCATTGTTCACAAATTCTGATATACAAGTATAGTTACATGTGTGTATGATTTTCCTATGATACCTGCATTAAGGAACTATGTTCCTTACAAACTACTCTTGTGATTCTCACTTCCAAGTGATCGCTCATAATTTCCTCGAAAGTTCTAAGTACTCGTTTCATTCTAAGAAACGAAGTACAGGAAATAAAGTGAAATTATGAGTAATCGTGTTTTTTTGCACATCTGTACTTTTGAATCCTTGGTTGGATAACTAAGGATATTTTCAAATCTCATACCCATTACGTTTTGATTTTTCAACATACACAGTACCAGTATTTCAAAACAACCTTCATGATCTCAAAACATTTCATATAGTTTGAAAACAATTTTTCTAGATGCATTGTCTATGTTATTTCAAAAACATTGGCCATGTTATCAAAACCAACCTTTCAAATTTCAAAATATTTCATATAGTCTGAAGACAATATTAACACAATACATTTTCTTATCAAGTGCATGATTTCGAAAAGCATCATTCATGTTTTTCAAAAACCTTATACATAATTTCAAAATTCATCTCGCATGATTTTAAAACATTTTTGTAAATATATCTATCTAATAAACCTACTTTATGATTTCAAAAAGTATTATATATAAGGTTTCAAAAACGTTAAACACATTTTTCTTAAAAGAACCCCATGCATAGTTTTCAAAAGTATTTTCCTCATACATTGACTTAACCTTCAAAATTCTGCTTCATATGTCGCCTTGACATATCAAGCATCTCAACTTCATAAGCATTTTACATCATGTTTTGACCTAAGCACATCCAGTGCAAGGTTTCAAAACATCTTCAACTTCTAAAATTCATATGGGATCTTTTTATATTTACAATTAGATCCTTGTGGATGATTATCGTTCAAATCAGAGTCCTTAATTGGATTCCTTATGTACCTTAATTCGAACACTTCGGTTCCTAATAATCGAAATCGAATTTTCTTTTTGAATCTTTCTATCTTTATAGTTGGATGCTTGATAAACGTTTAAAGTACCAAATGAAATCCACGGAATGGATTCCTAGTGTGCTTTAAATGCATGTACGCAGTTTACAAGACAAATTAACAAACAATTTTGTGGTTATGTGACTATGTGTTTACTCATCTTATGTTTTCTTTTATGCATTTTTGGTGTTTTTACTACTCTGGATATTCTTTATCCAAATCCTTGCAGGATCTTTCATATCTTCATATGAGGGATTCGTAGCAGGATATTCAAAAGGTACTACCTTTAATCCTTAAATGGGCTTCTATGTAATAGTTAAGACCCTTGGATTATATAGTACCACTCCATGATTCATAAGAGACCCTTTAGTGGTCTTGTCAAAATGATTGATTCACAATTTGGTAAAAAAAATGACATCTAGTGATGTAGCTGAACAGACTCCTTGGTAGTCTATTTAAATCATTTATTGATTTAGTCTAAAGGACTCTATGGCGGTCTAAGTCACGCTCATCACAGGATTATTCATTTGGTTTTACCCTACACATTATAAAATAGACTGTGTGAACTGTGCAAGGAATTCTCTAATTATGGATGCGCACATAATTATGAAATTTAGTGCACAGAAATCCAGTAAGATTTATTATGTGAAGGAACCAATAGTGACAACAATAACAAAATGAGAACGATGTAATGGAGGCATGGTGGACGCACCAATGACGCTTTATATACTTGTATATAAGTGTCCCTCTTACATTGCAAGCATGATGTTATTAAAGTTACTAGAAGTTCAGAACCCTAACCAATGTGGTTCGATCTTTTCAAACTTCATGCTTTCAAGCTCTCACAAGTTTCCTCTAAATAAATTTCGGGACGAAATTTCCTAAAGTAGGGGAGACTGTAACACCTATGCCTCCACGGCCATCAAACAAATACCAAACCAATGAAATATTGCATTTCATACTTGGGATTTGTAAAAATATGTGTATCTTTTGCACATATCAATTCTTGTTCAATTTCAAACTCTAAATCGCTTTCTGGAAGGTTATACGCGCACCGATGCGTAAATATAACCAGTTTAATGCAACAAACACTCCGGAATAGTGACTTAGGCTTAACATACCTTAAATAACCTTTACATAACTTAGAAATAAGTTTTGGAAGGTTTGGTATGCCGAAAACAAGTTAATTCGCTTACAGGGACTAAAGTTGACAAACTGCGAAAGTATGCCAATTTGAACTGTAACAGACATTCCGGAACATGACCATAAGTTAAACATACCATAAATATCCTTTACATAGCTTAGAAATAGGCTTTGAGGGGTTCGGTGTGCTAAAATAAACTTTTGTGTCATTCAGGGACTAAAAGTGTCAAAAAGTGCACAAGTTTGCATTTTCGCGCATAACTTACGTTCTGAATACATCCGGACATCCAAAAATTTATGTAAGCATGACTACATTATATTTTAGTGTTCGCCTTAAGAAAAATCCATTCGTCGCGTCATTTGGATCGTTTTTCGCGCTTATGCGCATTCCGTCGTAATTAAGCGAACATCGCGTTCGTACGACCAAACGAACCATCATCCGGCATATTTTTAAGTATGTTTTGAGTTCCCTATACTTTAACTTCATTTTAGAGCTTTGAAATGAGGTTAACGGGGTTCAAACGCATCGAAAAAGGCCTTAAACACGTGCAGGGACCATTGCTGCCAATTTTGAAACTTTCTGATTCAGGGGGGGCAGTGGCGTAGTGCCACTGCATGTAGCCTCACCAGTCGCGCTACGCGACTGCATGATCTGGATCAGATTCAATGTTTTAACAAGCGGGTCCCAGCTGTTCGATTCTCAACCACACATTCTCAATCGTCTAGTCAGCGGATAAGAACCTAATTTCAGCTTCCATAAGGTTCCGACAAGTGTACGGGTTGGATCATGGCACGTTTTCCATGAAACGATCCTAACGGTTCGGGTATTCCTATAAATACCCAACCCACACAACCTCATTTTGCACAAGAATTCTGATTTGAGAGCTCTAAGTTGAAACCATTGTTTCATACCTGAGTTCTTAGATCGGGATTAGCATTCGGGGACCCTGGGTAAGTATTCTTTCGTTCTTTTCCTTATTTTACTGCTTTTCGAGTCAGAAAGTCAATCTTTGTTTGACTTTCAGCGTTGACCAGTAATGGTCAATGCGAAGTTCGTAGGAACTTCGCAACGTGAGTGTAATCACGTTGGTTATAGTCCCTTGGGACTATGCCCACTGATTACCACGTTGTCTAGGGTCGTAGGGTAGGCGATCTAATAAATCGCCTATACCTTCGAACCCGACCCAGTTTGGTCGATCATTAGGATCCGACCAAATACATTAGGTGACCATAGTAGGTAGGGAATAACCTTCCGAGGTTATACCCTATGGTCACATCGTTTAAGTAGTTGTATGATAGGTAGTTTATATGCCTTAGGTAAATTACCAGAATACCCTTTTCATGTATAATTGGTAATTAAGCATATGTAACCTAAACCTTTGTCATATAACTGATTATTAAACATGTTTAGGCATATAATACTTGTCATAGGACTAGTTAGGCGGTCCGAACGCGTTTCACGCGAACGACGCGTTAAAGTAGCATAAGCTACCTAAACGGGTCGTAATGGGTCGTAAACACTTAGGTTAAGTTTCATTTAGTATGTAGGCTTTGTTAAACCAAATGACACGAGTCTCTACACTCGTTTGGTTTACAAACCCTAATGCTACCCGATCTTCCGATTTAGGTCCGGTTTATTAATGTAGTTACCTATAGTAGGTGCCGTTCGATTCCGTGATCTCTAGCTTTGCTTGGTGGTTATCCTAGGACTTCTGAGCAATCTCAAGTGAGTACATAGACCCCTCTTTTACTGTTTTCCAAACTTTTTTAGGGTGGAACACATGTGCCTACTTGTTACTTTCATGCTTTCCTGTTTTCACATCATATACTGCTATGTTCGTTAGTACATTATAGTACATGATTTCATTACACTTTATGCTAGGTGTGCCCAATTGTGTGCATTACTTAGTACATCGTTTTACATTTACATTTTATGCTATTTATGTCCATTGCGTGCATACTTAGTACATTGTTTTTCATTACATGCTTACATTTTGGTATGACATTTGGTTTGTTTACATGGGACAATACATTCATTAACACCGATCATGCCGTTCGTTAGTAGGTAGTGGTACCATAGGAATTGACAACTCCCGTTCCGGACGTCCCAGGGAAAGGGGATGAAAGGAATGACCGAATTCGTTGATATAAGACAGATAGACCTTTAATTTGTTTAAAGGGTTTATCACCACAGTCGCCAGGCTTGGATGTATGCATATTCACAATACCGCATAAATGTTCATATTAAATATTTGCATGCATTTACACAAAACATAGCTTTGATTTAAACCAAGTTTTACTTCAATACTTTGTTTTTGTGCATATGGTTTAGTTGAGACCTTTCACTTGCCATACATGACATTTTGACATAGACATTTGACATGGATATTTGACATAGACATTTGACATCGATATTTGACATAGACATTTGACATGGATATTTGACATAGACATTTAACATGGATATTTGACATAGACATTTCGGCATAGACATTTTAACATGATTGACATTTGATCATGCATTTCCCACAAAACATAACTTTGATTTAAACCAAGTTTTACTTCAATACTTTGTTTTTGTGCATATGGTTTAGTTGAGACATTTCACTTGCCATACATGACATTTTGACATAGACATTTGACATGGATATTTGACATAGACATTTGACCTGGATATTTGACATAGACATTTGACATGGATATTTGACATAGACATTTGACATGGATATTTGACATAGACATTTTGACATGATTCACATCTTGACATGAACATTTTACATTGTTTGGTTTGGTTTGATTAAGTGATTAAGTAACGATGCGTGTGTAATATGATACAAGCATGGTGGATACGCCGCTGGTACTTCCTATATATAAGTGTTTGTATGGTATTACATGTCGCAACGTTATTTGAATCATTTCAGTTTGAGACATAGAACATTTCATACAAATAACATACTTTTCACAAGACATTGATTCATAAACAACTTATCTTATGCAAACATATTTTACTTGGTTATTCATTTAACCTTACATTTATTTATACTTATCATCTGATCTTATCATTTTTCAAATGATTTAAAAGACAAAGCAAATAACAAGGTTCATGACTAAACATTTTCTCAAACATAAGTCATGAATCTTATTTTCACAAAACCTATGTATCTCACAGGCATTTTTATGCTGACGTACCTATTTTCACATGTGTTTTTCAGGAACTGTTGCATAAGATGATCAAGATACACATAGACAGACTTGGGCTTTAGTGACAATAAAAGATGCAAGACTAGTTAATTATGTTGTATTTCTTTGTTTGTTAAGACATGGTAACACTTTTAATCAATAAAAACGAAACTTCAATTGTCATGGATTTGAAACAATTAATTCTGTTACAACACTCCCCGATATTTCCGCCACGTTTTGTATGTTCTACGTGGTCGGGGTGTGACAACCCAAACAAGAGGAAGCTTTCCAAACACTGGAACAAAAACTCTGTGATGCTCCTGTCTTATCTTTGCCCGATGGAAACGATGATTTCGTTGTCTATTGTGACGCATCAAATCTAGGCCTTGGTTGTGTTCTCACGCAACGAGGTAAAGTTATAGCTTATGCGTCAAGACAATTGAAAATACACGAGAAGAACTACTGATATTCACCAATTTACATATATTTTAGTCCCCCATTTTATCCCCATTTTATGCGTTTTCGGTCGTAAAACCGTTAATCGGATACTTAATCAGGTATAATTTTGTTTACCGGTCTAAAACAGCATGCCAAACAAGATGATGGTGAAAATGAGGACTTTCCGGACGAAACGACAAACCTGCGAACATTCTGTGAAGATTCTGACCTGGACGTTTGGCACGGCCGTGCAGCTAATGGCACGACCGTGCGAATTCGACAACATAGCCCAACCCGGAAGTGCACGCCAGTGCGATCCGGAGTGCAAGCCAATCCCGGAGTTGAACGATCGTGCGGATGGTTGCACCCCGTGCGGATCCGATGTCTAGCACCAACCCGGAAATGCACTGCTTGTTTAGATGTCCGTGCCACCCTAACCCGGAGATGCACGATCGTGCGACCAATGGAATGGTCGTGCGACTACGAAATCTGGTAAAGATCTAATGATGTCACACGGTATGGTGAACAGTGATTCAAAAGTGAACGGTCGTGCACTTTATTGGCATGACCGTGCGATCACAAAATTATTTAAAAAACAGACAGTAGCATTCTGTTCATAACTCTGGATATTTTGGGAGCTTTTTAGGCGATTTTCAGGCTCCGGGGGCATTAGCTTTCACCCGTATTCAAGCCACATTGTGCCAATTAGCTCCGTTATCTTTCGGATTCTTAATCTAGTGCTTGTTTATGGTTTGATTCTCTAATCTTTCCATAATTTTGTTAATGTTTCAAGCATTTAGATTAATGTTTTATGTATTATTGTAAGCCTTTGGGCAAAAACACTACAATCCCTTGCTTAATTATAACCATTAGTATGTTAATTTTGTTTGTAATGACACTTGGAAGTATTTTCTATGTTAATCTTTGATGATTAGTTTGCGACCTTGTTATTGTTGTTGATTTCTTAATTATAAGTAATTATGTTGGATGATTAGTATATGGTTAGTTGAGATAGTTGAAAGATGAAGCTTAATTAATCATGTATTAGTAGACTTTGAACATGCTTAACTTGTTTAAAATGTGTGCACCATGATACTAGAAATGGTTAGTGGTTTAATAAAATGTAATTATTGTTAATCAAGAAAGCTTTCCGTCACGTAAGGACCTTAACGGGTTAGATGGTGTTGTTATGAATTCTTGCCATGAATTATTAGCTTAGTTAGTAGTTTAGGCCAAAATTGCTATCTTGGTGAATTTATATGCAAGATTTGTAAAATGAACTCGGTTGTGATTTAATCTAGTTTATGCTTGTCTCGGTGGTTGCATTGTGTTTATCGGTGTCACTTTTCTTGATTAAGTGAGGTAAAAAAACTCCTAACGGATGACTAACTTATTTTTAAGAGATTTTCATAGACATTTATCAATTGCACGTTAAAGAACAATTTTAGGTGGTTAAAGTGTGTTTATCGTTTTAGCTTTCCGAATGATTGTCATGTTAGGATTCCCGAAAGGGATACTAATTGTCTTGAAAATGAAGAATTGACCAAATGTTTCTAGTGACAAAACTGACTTAGTTTGCATGCTATGGTTATGTATAAAGCAAGGCTATATATTTATTTTCTTATTTGGAGTCTATTATGTTTTATAAGTATTTGTTTATGCTTATTTTAGTTTTTATAAAATCACACAACTTATCTTTCTTCCGTTAATTTAACGACAAAGGTCTAGTATTATTCCTCCGCCCACTTCCTTAGATCGATACTTGGTTCTTACCGATACTTTACTGCATATATGACGGGGTACACTTGCCTCTTTCGTGTGTGTTTTGATGTTGAAGTATAAATCACTTTTATAAATTTAAAACCGAATCGTGTGTAAATTCATTATAAAAATATGTATATACGCGCACACGTCAAGTTTTTGGCGCCGTTACCGGGGAGGTGGCGAGCTTTAGGAACGAACCGAGTCATTATTTTTATCGGTGCACATATTTGTTAATATTTGTGAATATTTTCCGATTCATTTATTCGTTTATTTATTTGTTAATATCTCTTGTTTTAATTTAATTTATTCGTTTTCCAAGTCTGTTTTTAACACTTATAAATTTCTAGTCCATTTATTTGTTCTAATTCCGACTCATTATTTATTTATTCTTTGAGTTTTCGGCTCCGAAAAATTATTTTCATACTAGCCGATTCGATTATTTGATTCATTTTGATTTTTATAAAATTTCGGGCCCATTTTTGAATTTTTATAAAATTTCCATCCCATTTTTATAAATATTCTGTTTCATTTCAGCAAAAAAAACATCATTATTATATTAATAAAATATTCATTGTGTCAATTTTTCGTTTGCAGGTTGATGTCCTCAACCCCCGCTCCCGACCCTGTTGAGCCGTCCGACAAACCCGAGCGCGATCTGAGGAGACGTATTCATGATAGATCCCGCGTGGTAGCGCTGCTACTCGCAGCTGGTGAGCAGGAGCAGGTGGTACCCGCTGAAGCCGAGGGCTCAGGGGCAGTAGGAAACAGAATCATGGCAGACGACGAGCGACCTTTGAATGACTCGAATCAGCCCGGCGGGGCAGGCCTGGAGCCGAGTATTCTACAGCCGACTATAGATGCACCTACTTTTGAAATTAAATCTAGTATTATTAATATGGTGCAGAATTCGGTGCAGTTTGATGGCGTGAGCATGAGGATCCCGGAAGACATATTCCTGCGTTTCTCGCTGTTTGTTCGACATTCAGAATTAGAGGTGTTTCGGAGGATAAAGTTCGGTTGAGGTTGTTTCCATTCTCACTGCGTGACAACGTTAGAGCTTGGCTTATGTCACTTCCAGCTGGGTCCATCAGGACCTGGAATGAGCTGGCAGAGCTGTTTATGAAAAAATATTTTCCACCTGAGAAAACAACTAAGATACATAACCGGATTGTGACCTTTTGCCAAGATGAGGGAGAGTCGTTGCACGCGGCCTGGGAAAGATTTAAAGATTTGTTAATTGATGTACCACATCACGGCTTCTCCAAAAGACAGCTGGTCTTGACATTATATCAAGGGCTTAGTTACAACACCTAGGAGAGATTAGACGTGAATGAAGGAGGCGATCTAGGAACAAAGACGCCGAATGAAGCGTATGATATCATAGAAAAAGTTGCGTTGAAGTCTAGCACGCGTCGAGAAGGAGATAGAGGCCGGGCAACAACATCATCATCATCATCTCACCCAGGAGTTCACACTGTGGACGACTACACTGTCACACCCCCAAAATTCACTATGCGGGGTATCACCGCTTGGAGGCGTGACTGACCAGGATCAAGCCACCAATCATATTGAACATTGTAAGTAATAATTAAAAATCATTCATCAATACGAAAGGTGTTCAAAACCATAACATAGTTAAGCGTTTAGCGGAAGCATAAATAAATAAACCCAACATAAGTTTGAATATTTCAAATGTTTAACATAGCACACAGCTTTCCATATTTCCACAACGACTCCTCTTCACTCCCATGCAAGCTCCATAGATACCTAATGATCTGCAAGGCATGTAACAGAGAGTCAACAACAAAGTTGAGCAAGTTCACGGTTTGGTTGTTTAGTTATAGCATCCGTTTCGTAAATCAGTTGTTTCGTTTTGTAAACCATATATCGTATTATTTCGTATCGCGGTCACCCTGACATGTTTGCGAATGATTAGTGGCCGGATCGCGGTTTCCCAAATATGTGTGCGATGATTAGTGGTGCTTACCATGTATAGACTAGTTGTATTTGTACGTGCCCTTCTTAATCCAAGGACCGTAGCGAGTGTGAGTGTACGTAGGTTTTACGTATGTGCCCTTCAATCCGAGGACAGTGAAAAGTAGTCTAATAGTAATGACAGTACTAGAAGTTATTAAATCCCATTCCCAACCCCGGGAATTCCATGCCTTGGTAAGAGTGTGAACTCACCTTAGTTTGCTCGGTATGCTAAGAATTACACGCTCACAATTTATCAGTCAAATCCTATATTTATGCACGTATGTTTGATCAGTACATGTTTGTAAGGTTTTGCATGCAATCAATATCACAGAGTATGTTTGACAGTTAATATTATGTATCACACAAATAGTAAATCACATTCATGTAACTCAAGCTTTACATTAGAGGTTTTTCTCAGTTTGTTTAACTCAGTTACTCAACAGTCTTGGTAAAACTTAACGGTGTTAATCAGGATCAGGAAAAGTATACATAATAGAGTTAACACCCTTAATGTAGTCACTGTGTAATAACAAAGTTACGTCAACATTAACAGAGTTATCACTTATAATAAGCTTAACATACTTGACATGTTTAATACTGTTAGCAATTTATCATATTTGTAATTTTAACAGATTTAATAAAGCATAACAGAGTTAATAAATTTAACTCAGTTAATAAGCTGACAGAGTTTATAGCATCAGGTATCAATAAACCAACAGAGTTAATAATTAACTGAGGTTAAATTTAACCATTTAAGAGTAAAGATTAAACTAACTAAATTAACCAACTATTTGCATTATCTAAACTAACTGAGGTTAAATAATTAACATAATTATTTAACTAATAAGGTAAACTATACAGGCCCTTCGACTAAAACCATTAGTGCCGAAATCACCATGAATGAGTGCCGAAATCCCTTAATGCCGAAAATACTACCCTTGGCCGAAATCCCTTTGGGATTTCGTTAAACATGTGGGCCGAAATCTCTTGGGCCTTGATAACTCCTCCTTGGGCCAAAGACACTTATTTAACTAATTACTATTACTGTTTGGGCCGAAACTGATTGGGCCGAAATCACCCATGTGATTTCGTCCAGTTAATATTTGTGGTGGTGATTTCGTTGGGGGTGGGGTGATTTCGTCGCCTCATCCTCATCATCAACATCAGTTACAATAACAATCTTAATTATCACTTAACAGATTCAACCATTTGTATAAACAATCGATTAAAAAGAAGCTAAACCATTCGGTTAGAACCCAAGTGTTTTCGTTGATAATATCATTATCAATATTAGCAGGTTGTTCGACAGCAGTTATAAAATGAATCACAAAACTCTAAATAATCATTCGACCACAGCAACCCTAGTATATTAGATCAACATCATGTTTCACATAGAGTTAAGTAAGGGACAGATCATACGTTATTCTTTCAGAGCATATCAAAACAGCATAACTATATATTAAGATATGTAAATAAGTAACTGTGTAATTCACTAACCGGACACAGAGATCAAACAGAATGATATGGCTTCAACTTGAAGGAGGGTTGCCTTCAGATCTCAAAGAGGACGAGAGAGAGAAATTGAGAAGTGAGAGTTAGAATTTTTATTTTTGTTGATTGAACTTAACGTAAATGTTGAGAGTCTTAAACTGCTCCATCATAACATCCACACAACTACTCTATTGTTGGCCACATGTCCAGCTAGTTTTTGTTGATTATTTTTACACGGAAAGGTTTGAGAATAATATAACTAATCCATGTAATCATGTAAGTACTCCACTCAACTACTCCTACAGCCTAACATGCAGCTTGTTTTTGTTGACTAGTGTGGGTCTCGTGGGTGTAAGTTGTAAAGGATTCCTTTATTTATTAATTTTATAAATCATATTGTCAGTACATGCCTACTAACAACCATATGCATATAATGACTATGTCTGACAATTATGAGGGATCCTTTTCATTAAACAAAAATCCAACATATGCTTATAATCATTACTAACATTCTGTCAGTAGATCATATGTTGATCAATTTATAATATTTCCATATTAATTGTTTAATTACAAAAACTCTAAACTCCATATCAACACCATGTTTCGTATGATAGATTGATCATATGTATTTATTTTAAAAACACATCAAACAACATAATTTTATACATACACACTTATGATGCACACCAAATATAAATATTTGTACATTACTTTGCAAACAAGTACTAGGTTAAGTCGAGTAGGAACCTTGAAAACTCTGGTTGTCACATACACGGCCATTACTGCACAAATCTCGGCTCTTTCAGCGAAATTCGATAAGTCCCAGATAGCTGCGCAAGTTGGTTCAGGGTGTGACCAGTGTGGAGTGCCACACGAACCTGGTGCATGCTTTCAGGGAGTCGTGTACGAGGGCCACGAAGAAGTGGATTTTGTGAGTAATCAGGTAAGCCCGCAGAACAATCCCTACAACAATACCTATAACCCCGGATGGAGGAATCACCCAAATTTTGGGTGGCAAGCGAATGTGGGTAATCAAAACCCATTGGGATTTACTCAGCGTGATCCAGCGCCACAGCAGGCTCAAGGTCAGCAATTTCAGCCATACAACCAACCTTACCAGCAATGTCCATATTCGTATCAGAATCAGGGCACTGGGAGTAGTTCCCAGCAGCAGGCCCCTCAATCTAGTTCCAAGCTGGAGGACATGATGGCTCAGCTTCTTACTAGCTCCTCGAGTGCGAATCAGTTGGCTGAAAAATGATACCAACAAAGCGAGGATCGTTTTCTTTCCCATGAGGGAGAAATGAGGAGTCACAAAGCCTCGATCAAAATATCAAGAACCAGGTTGGTCAGCTGGCAAAGATGATGTCTGAAAGACCCCAAGGTGGTCTTCCGGGCAATACCGAGCCAAACCTGTAACAACTCTCATCAAAAGTCATATTTATTTTATTATTTTATCTAATAGGAAACCCTAATTGAGACACCCAAGTGATTCTGCACAAACCCTAAAATTTTCAGAATCATCAGAATCAGGATCAGGGCCCCTAAAACTCAGGGGGGGTAAAACCCTAGTTACGATTATCTTAAAATCTCGCTGTCAAAAAACGAATTTTGAGAAACTGTCAACAAGCCTACACACACACGGGGGCTACCCTATAAATAGAGTGTAACCCTTACTGACCGTAAGGGATGAGGCTTACGGTCCGTAAGCGGGGTCAAAATTCGTGTATAAATAGGGGACTTTGGGACTGGAATTTGGGCACTTGAACGACGTAAATTCTCATTACGTACACTGAGTTATAGCATAAACAGTCCAAAACACACACACGAATCACGAAGTGCTGCCGCAATCAGGGTAATAACTCGATCGCTGATACGATTCAATGTCTGATCGATTAAACTATCCAATGGATGTTTAAGTGCTGCCCACATTAGGGTTTATGCTTTGTCATTCGTTGTTAATTCAATGGATGTTTAAGTATCGCACTTTGTCATTCGATGTGAGGGTTTAATCTCGTGAGTTATCGTAAATGCTGTATTAAGTTACTAACCGAATTGTGTGCCTGTTATTAAATTTAGGTTAAAAGGCTAATCAGTAGGCTAGGCTCTGCTCAATTAAATCTGCAATGTGAGTCATTCTCTTTTTATCAAATTACTTTCAAAATCATGTTTATTTTCAAGGTTATAATTACAGGGATTAAGTTTATGTAATCACCAAATTACAGCCAGTATGTGGGGTTATGTATACATTACTTGATAATCTTTGCCATTGGACAAACGGGTGGCCAATGGTGATATGACCATAGTCACAGATCCGGTCGAGTGACAAATACTGTGGGTAGTTGGTTGATATCTCAAACATTGTAATCTCCTTTAATACTGTAAATTATAACAAACGGGTCGTTTTACTAAAAAGAATGATTCACTCAGTATTTCCCGCTGACAAAACCTTTTTCAAACATGTTTCAGGTGATCTGTTGTGATCTAAGAAAAGTGCCGAGAAGCACTACAAGCTTAAGGAAGTGGCTCAATATGAAGATAAAAGAAACATGTTTTGTAAAAATAAAAGATTTCTCCGTGAAGTCTTATGAATGTAAATTATCGGGATTTTATCCCGAGTTGTGAAATAAAATAATCGGGAAATTGCAGTTTTTAAAAGATCCTGAAGAAACTTCCGCTGTTAAATAAATACCACGGGATTTTTTGTCCTGCGGCTCCTGAAACGGGTCAAACCGGGTCGGGGGCCGTGACAGAAATAAGGTGGTATCAGAGCCACTGATTTAAGCCAATTAAGTATTTAGAAATACTTAATTTTTACTGATTACCAATTACGTGATTATGTGTTTAAATAATTGAATATTTGTGTACAGTATGGGTAAGCAAAAGTTGTCAAACATCTATCTTAAATTAGATAGGTCATCCAACGAGAAGGGAAGTTCATCCCAAACCAAATCCTCACATCACTCTGTAATTCCTGATGAAGGAATATTTGTGCGAAAGACACAATATGAGGAACCACTTTCTCCTAGTAAAAGAAGTCTGATTATTAGGAAAAGTAAAGAGAAAATAAAGAAATCCCGAGAAAAGAAGATTAAACAGGAAACCCAGGAATTAACAAGTAAATCACCTTGGGAGGACAAGTTAGATGAGAAATGGGCAGATCTTTATATGCTAGCTACTGTAGCAGTTAGTGCAATTCTTTAAATAATTTTACCCAAGTCTTAGCATTTTTATTACCTACAATCCAGAAACCTTATCCAGTAAATAAATAAGTTTACAGTAAAACCTAAGTGTGTTTTGATTTTCAGTTGTTTTTGTCACACAATAATATTTAAAAGCTATTTATGAAATTTGTTTAGTAATTGTGTGTATTTTGCATAACAGCATGAGTGACTTGTCTGACGCCCTTCAGAATTTAAATCCTATCCAGTAAAAATAGAGGTTTCTAGAGATTTCAATAGGTATATACCAGACATAGCAGAACCTATTGAATTCAATGCTCCACCTCCGGAGAAACCTAAGCCCAAGAAAAGGAGAAAATTTGTGGGATGGAGGCGTGTGCGTAGGAGGAAACCCGTCCCTAGAAAGATTCCCAAAATAGAAAATCCTTTAGATAAAGGGAAGGGAATTGAAGTCGGGGAAGAATCTAGGCAGATGGGATTACAGTTTGATGAATATTCTAAGCAAATAGAAATGGATATTGGAGGAGGTTCTCAGGTAGAAGTTGGAGAAAGTTCTAAACAAACCCAGGAAATGACATTGCAGGAAGAGCTAGATTTTATATTGGCAAGCTGTGATACTATTCAGCCCGTCAATACAAATGTTTTTACTCATCCTATTGAAACTCAACTCCCTATAAACTTGGAACCAGCAATCCCAGAACCTATAATCCACACCTAACCTCTGGGAATGGACGAATGGTGGACGAATGATTGGCAATTCCAAAACTTGCTCAACAGTCCTTATTCCTTTCTTCCTCAATTCGACCCTGAACCTATACCTAATCCACCTATGAGCAATGAGAATTTAGCGGAACTCCGCCACTTTGGCGAAGAATTAATGGATGCGGGAAATAGGATCTGGGAAGTAGGAGAACAGATCTCCTGGAAGTATGA
Source organism: Helianthus tuberosus (assembly GCA_030545235.1). Lineage (NCBI taxonomy): Eukaryota > Viridiplantae > Streptophyta > Magnoliopsida > Asterales > Asteraceae > Helianthus > Helianthus tuberosus. The sequence goes on along the minus strand of CM060352.1, from coordinate 104,722,263 downwards.
TGAGAGGGAGCGTCGTTATTAAAATATTAGCTGACGAGGGATAAGGGGGTTATGAGACTGTGGTTGTAAATTAGCAATAATAATCTAATCTTGTGAAATAACTTAAAATAAAACTTTGTAAATAGTGTGTATTGATGCATACTATATAAAAATGGGAATCGAGAAATTGATAATTTTGGTCATATGTGTGTATGTGAAATTTGCATGATTATTTTATGTTTAATTGTTATTTATTCGATACTAATAAATTATATATATTAATGATCAGATGGAAAACGTTAATAATGAACCACTTAATGAAGTAAACCAATCCGAGCAACACCAGGAGGATCAATTTCTAAATAGGCAGGATATAGAAAATATTGTTGCTCAGGGAATAGCCAATGCTATTCCAGCAATAGTTGCTGCTGTTAGAAATCCAATCGAACCTCAACAAATCATTCCTAGCAAACGCATTTCTGAAGATAACTTCAGTAATAGCGTAAATGGAGGCGGTAATAATCACGATGATAATCCACGGCAAGCTCCGCTCCCTAAGAAAATGAAAGCTGCAATGCCTGGTTGCACTTACAAAGAATTTCTTGCTTGCAAACCCACTGAATTTGCAGGCAATGAAGGAGCGACTGCGGCACTACGTTGGTTAGAAAAGACCGAGGCAGTGATTACAATAAGTAAATGTGCCAAAGACGATCAGGTTATGTACGCGTCAAATCTGTTCAAAGAAGGGGCGCTAGAATGGTGGAACACGGTGTTACGAGCAAAAGGAAGGATGATAGCGTATGCTATGAACTGGGAAGAATTTAAGAGTCTTGTAGAAAGAAAATTCTGTCCCGAATATGAAAAAGATCAATTGGCAAATAAGTTCTTAAATCATAAAATGATGGGTGTAGTTTGTCGTGGTTATACTTCGACATTCTTTGAATATGCTAGAGTGGTACCAACACTGGCTTCGCCAGAATCGGTACTCATTTCTCGTTATATTTGGGGATTAATTGGCGAAATCCGCAATATCGTTAAAGCTGCGAGACTTCGCACTATTGACGATGCAGTAGAATTAGCTAACACCCTAACTGATGAACTGGTACGCACAAGAGATGAAAACAGGAAGAAGGAACTGGCTCAGAAAATTACCCAAGGATTTCGTACGGGTAATAATAATAGCTTCAAAAGAAGAGGAACAGGGCAATCTTCAAACTTGCCATTTTGCAAAAATTGCCGAAAGAAACATTATGGAAGATGTAATGTGATTTGCAATTTTTGCAAAGCCATAGGACATCGTGAAGAAGACTGCAGAAGGAAAACCAGGATCTGCTATAATTGTGGAGAAGCTGGGCATTTCAAAATAGAATGTCCTAAATTGATCAACCCGGCAGACAACAAAGCCAAGACAGCTGACGGAGCTACTAAGAAGAATGTTCGAGCTTTTCAATTAACTACTCAAGAAGCCGAGATGATTCCAGATGTGATAGCTGGTACGTTCCTAGTTCACAATGTGTATGCAAAAGTATTATTTGACTCTGGTGCAAACCAAAGTTTTATCAATACTTCATTCTGCCAAGCTCTTAACCTACCTTTAACCAAACTTAGGCAGATTTTTACAGTCGAAACGGCAGACGGAAATTCGGTTATCATAGATAAAGTTCTGCAAAAGGAAAATATAGAACTCCCAGGTCATAAATTTCATGCAAACCTATTACCTATGAAATTAGCTGAATTCGATGTTGTATTAGGAATGGATTGGTTAGTAGCCAACCATGCTCGAATTCTTTGTGATCAGAATTCCATAGAAATTCAAACACCTACTGGAGAAGTAATCATAATTACAGGAGATAAACCACGTAAGCCCATGAAGTTCATATCAGTAATGAAAGTTGCTAGTTATGAACGACAGCAAGGAATAGTATATATGATTTAGGTAATCATTAGTACTAAGGGAAAATAACTTAAGGAGATTCCTGTAGTCTCGGAATACCCAGATGTATTCCCAGAAGAGTTACCAGGGTTACCACCAGATAGGGAAGTAGAGTTTAGGATTCATCTAATTCCAGGAACTATACCGATAGCCAAGGTACCTTATTGGTTAGCTCCCACAGAAATGTTAGAACTGAAAAAGCAATTAGATGAATTATTAAGTAAAGGTTTCATACAACCTAGTTCATCCCCGTGGGGAGCACCAATGTTGCTTGTAAAGAAGAAGAATGGTTCAATGAGAATGTGTATTGATTATAGAGAATTAAATAAGGTTACAATTAAGAATCGATATCCATTACCTAGGATTGATGATCTTTTCGATCAACTTCAAGGAGCTAGATATTTTTCTAAGATTGACTTACGTTCCGGATATCATCAATTGAAGGTGCAAGAGGAAGACATACCTAAAACTGCTTTCAGAACTAGGTATGGTCATTATGAGTTTACAGTTATGCCCTTCGGGTTAACGAATGCACCTGCAGCATTCATGGACATGATGAATAGAATCTGTAAACTGTACTTGGATAAATTTGTAATTGTCTTCATCGACGATATACTTATTTATTCTAAAAATCAGGACGAACATTGTCAGCACTTGCATGCACTCTTAACTTTGTTAAGAAAAGAAAAGTTGTACGCCAAATTCTTAAAATGTGAATTTTGGTTGCAAGAAGTGCAATTTTTAGGACACATGGTGAATGACGAAGGTATTTATGTAGATCCTGCTAAGATAGAAGCAATTACCAAATGGAAGATTCCACAATCCGCAATGGAATTTAGAAGTTTTATAGGTGTAGCTGGATATTATAGACGGTTTATTAAGGATTTTTCCAAGATAGCTGTACCATTAACTAAGTTAACCTGTAAAACAGTTAAGTTTGAATGGGGACCTAAACAAGAAGAAGCCTTTAGAATATTGAAGCTGAAATTAACCAATGCTCCAATCTTAGCTTTACCAGAAGGAAATGAACATTTTGAAGTATATTGTGATGCTTCAAAATTAGGATTTGGATGTGTGCTGATGCAACGCAAAAAGGTAATTGCGTATGCTTCAAGATAATTGAAAAGGCACGAAGAAAATTATACGACTCGTGACTTAGAATTAGGAGCCGTAATTTTTGCCCTGAAAATTTGGAGACATTATCTGTATGGAAGTAAGTTTACTATCTATACAGATCATAAAAGTCTAAGATATACATTTGGGCAAAAAGAGTTAAATATGAGGCAAAGAAGATGGATGGAAATCCTAAGTGACTACGACTGTGATATTCAATATCATGAAGGAAAGGCAAATGTAGTTGCGGATGCCTTAAGTCGTAAGTATCATGAGAAGAAACGACGAGTTTGTGCTCTTAGGTTAAATCTACAATTAGATTTAACGAAACAATTGAAAAATGTTCAAGTTACAGCAATCAAGGATGATGCTGAAGGAATGAAAGGAAGATTAAAAGAATTAGAACAATGAGCTGATGGAATTTGGAGATTCCACAAAAGACGAATTTGGGTACCTAAACAAGGAGAATTAAGAAATAAGATTTTAGAAGAAGCCCATAAGTCTAGATATACCATGCACCCAGGAAACAATAAGATGTACCAAGATTTAAGAAATAATTTCTGGTGGATAGGAATGAAAAAGGATATAGCTTGATATGTTTCTAAGTGTCTTACTTGTTCACAAGTAAAGGCCGAACATCAGAAACCTTCAGGTCTACTACAACAGTTAGAAATGCCTATATGGAAATGGGAACTCATAACAATGGATTTTGTTACTAAGTTACCCAAAACCAGAAATGGTAATGACGCGATTTGGGTAATTGTGGATCGATTAACCAAATCTGCTCACTTTCTACCTATGAAAGAAACCTTTAGCATGGAAAGATTGGCAAAGTTGTATGTAGATGAAGTCGTATCTTTACATGGAGTTCCACTCTCCATTGTATCAGATATAGATAGTCGTTTCACTTCTCACTTTTGGACGAGTTTCCAGCAAGCAATGGGGACTCGACTAAATCTGAGTACCGCATATCATCCACAAACAGACGGTCAAAGTGAAAGGATGATCCAAACTCTAGAAGACATGCTCCGAGCATGTGTGATAGATTTTGGTGGAAATTGGGACGATCACTTACCTCTGATCGAGTTCTCCTATAACAATAGTTATCATTCCAGTATTGAAACTGCTCCATTCGAGGCATTGTATGGAAGAAAATGCAGAACTCCAGTTTGTTGGGCAGAAATAGGAGAAAGTCAATTGTCAGGTCCTGAAATAGTGCAAGAGACGACCGACAAAATTACACATATCAAGGAAAGACTAAGGACAGCTCGAGATCGTCAAAAGAGCTATGCCGATAATCGACGTAAGCCGTTAGAATTCCAAGTTGGAGAAAGAGTACTGTTGAAAGTTTCTCCTTGGAAAGGAGTTGTTCCATTCGGTAAGAAAGGAAAGCTAAGTCCAAGATACATAGGACCATTTCCAGTGATTCAACGTATAGGACCAGTTGCTTATCGTTTACAACTACCAAAAGAGTTAGCTGGAGTACATGACGTATTTCATGTATCCAATCTCAAGAAATGTCTATCTGACGAATCTTTGGTAGTACCTCTCCAAGATATAGAGGTAAACGAAAAGTTAAAATTTGTTGAGAAACCTCTTCAGATAGAAGACAAGAAAGTGAAGTTTCTCAAAAACAAACAATTAGTATTAGTTAAAGTCAAGTGGGATTCGAAACGAGGACCTGAATACACTTGGGAGCTGGAATCAGAAATGAAGCGAAAGTATCCTCAATTATTCCAGTAAATCTCGAGGACGAGATTTTTATTAAGGTGGGGAGGATGTAACAACTCTCATCAAAAGTCATATTATTTTATTATTTTATCTAATAGGAAACCCTAATTGAGACACCCAAGTGATTCTGCACAAACCCTAAAATTTTCAGAATCAGGATCAGGGCCCCTAAAACTCAGGGGGGGTAAAACCCTAGTTACGATTATCTTAAAATCTCGCTGTCAAAAAACGAATTTTGAGAAACTTTCAACAAGCCTACACACACACGGGGGCTACCCTATAAATAGAGTGTAACCCTTACAGACCGTAAGGGATGAGGCTTACGGTCCGTAAGCGGGGTCAAAATTCGTGTATAAATAGGGGACTTTGGGACTGGAATTTGGGCACTTGAACGACGTAAATTCTCATTACGTACACTGAGTTATAGCATAAACAGTCCAAAACACACACACGAATCACGAAGTGCTGCTGCAATCAGGGTAATAACTCGATCGCTGATACGATTCAATGTCCGATCAATTAAACTATCCAATGGATGTTTAAGTGCTGCCCACATTAGGGTTTATGCTTTGTCATTCGTTGTTAATTCAATGGATGTTTAAGTATCGCACTTTGTCATTCGGTGTGAGGGTTTAATCTCGTGAGTTATCGTAAATGTTGTATTAAGTTACTAACCGAATTGTGTGCCTGTTATTAAATTTAGGTTAAAAGGCTAATCAGTAGGCTAGGCTCTGCTCAATTAAATCTGCAATGTGAGTCATTCTCTTTTTATCAAATTACTTTCAAAATCATGTTTATTTTCAAGGTTATAATTACAGGGATTAAGTTTATGTAATCACCAAATTACAGCCAGTATGTGGGGTTTTGTATACATTACTTGATAATCTTTGCCATTGGACAAACGGGTGGCCAATGGTGATATGACCATAGTCACAGATCCGGTCGAGTGACAAATATTGTGGGTAGTTGGTTGATATCTGAAACATTGTAATCTCCCTTAATACTGTAAATTATAACAAACGGGTCGTTTTACTAAAAAGAATGATTCACTCAGTATTTCCTGCTGACAAAACCTTTTTCAAACATGTTTCAGGTGATCTGTTGTGATCTAAGAAAAGTGCCGAGAAGCACTACACGCTTAAGGAAGTGGCTCAATATGAAGATAAAAGAAACATGTTTTGTAAAAATAAAAGATTTCTCCGTGAAGTCTTATGAATGTAAATTATCGGGATTTTATCCCGAGTTGTGAAATAAAATAATCGGGAAATTGCAGTTTTTAAAAGATCCTGAAGAAACTTCCGCTGTTAAATAAATACCACGGGATTTTCTGTCCCGCGGCTCCTGAAACGGGTCAAACCGGGTCGGGGGCCGTTACAAAACCCGCGCGGGCATGTGAATGCGGTCATGACCAGGAGTGGTAAGACTACCGGACCCGACATATCGGACTCATCACCGATCACTGGAGCGGTCCCGACTGATACACCGGACGAGGTGCAAGCCAGGCTACGCCCAGCAAGTACATCACAAGTCCAAGAGCTAGTCAAAGATTACACTCCACCAGTACCTTATCCGGGCAGGCTGAAGAAGCAGAAAAACAAAGAACATTACGGTTAGTTTCTTGAATTGTTTAAACAACTTCACATAAATATACCGTTTGTTGAAGCCTTGGCCCAGATGCCAAAGTATGCAAAATTCCTAAAGGACATCCTCTCGAATAAGCAGAAGCTCGATGATAGATCATGTGTGGTGATGAATGAAAGTTGTTCTGCCGTTTCGCAAAACCGTCTGCCCACAAAAATGGGAGATCTGGGTAGTTTTACGCTCCCTTGTTTGATTGGAAACATGTCTGTCAGCCATGCATTGGCTGATTTGGGAGCGAGTATCAACCTTATGCCCTATAAGGTTTTTACTAAACTGGATCTGGGTGAGCCGTCACCCACTAGAATGAGCATTCGGTTGGCAAACCGTTCAATCAAGTATCCGCGTGGATTTGTTGAAAACATGCTTGTTAAAATCGATAAATTTGTTTTCCCCGTGGATTTTGTTATTCTTGACATGGATGAAGATTCAAGAGTGACATTGACACTTGGGCGCCCATTCCTCAATACTGCGAGGATGATTGTTGATGTGGAAGCTGGCCAAATCACGCTCCGAGTAAATGACGAGCACGTGACATTTGATATTAATAGATCAATGCAACACCCACAAAGTCACGATGATATGCTTTATTATGTCGACATTGTCGACGCATGTGTGTGCTCTCATTTGCAAGGCACTATTGAAGAGATTGATTCGGACACACGTCTTTCGTGTGGGGACCTGATTGGTATTACGCAGGAGGGCCACGATTTCAAGCAGCCAGTCTATCAGATTGGTGACGATGGTTCCCAGAGTCCGGAGCGGTTTCTAGAAATTGGCCATGTTGAAGAAGAGAAATCAAAACCTTCGATTGAAGATCCACCATCTTTGGAGTTGAAAGAACTCCCACCACATCACGAGTATGCATTTCTGGATGAGGAGTGTCGCTTGCCGGTCATCATTTCGGCATTATTGGAAAAAGATGAGAAGAAGCAGCTTCTCGAGGTTCTTAGACTTCATAAGAGAGCAATTGCGTGGAAGATTATGGACATCAAGGGCATCAATCCTTCTTTTTGTACTCACAAGATTCTGATGGAAGACGAGTACAAACCATGTGCACAGCATCAGAGGCGTTTAAATCCGAATATGCAAGACGTGGTGAAGAAAGAAGTGATTAAGTTGTTGGATGTCGGGTTGATTTATCCTATATCCGACTCTGTGTGGGTGAGTCCAGTGCAGGTAGTACCCAAGAAAGGTGGTTTTACTATAGTCTCAAATGATAGGAATGGGCTAATTCCTACCCGTACCGTCACTAGGTGGCGAGTTTGCATTGACTACCACAAACTCAACGATGCTACTCGTAAGGATCACTTCCCGCTACCATTCATCGAACAGATGTTGGAGCGTCTGTCGGAGAAGTTGTATTACTGTTTCTTGGACGGGTTCTCTGGATACTTCCAAATTCCTATAGCTCTTGAGGATCAGGAGAAGACTACCTTTACATGCCCCTTCGGCACATTCGCCTACCGGCGTATGCCTTTTGGGTTGTGTAATGCACCGGCGACCTTCAAGAGATGCATGGTTGCAATTTTTCATGATATGATCGAGGATTCTATGGAGGTTTTCGTGGATGACTTTTCGGTATTTGGGGATTCCTTCGATCCTTGTTTGGAAAATTTGAAGAAGATGTTGAAGAGGTGCGAAGAAACGAATCTGGTCCTAAACTGGGAAAAGTGCCTCTTCATGGTGAAGGAGGGCATAGTTCTGGGACGTAAGATTTCTCGTGCTGGTATGGAGGTCGATCCAGCTAAAGTTGACATTATTTCACGACTTCCGCCTCCCACCTCTGTGAGAGCGATACAGAGCTTTCTTGGTCATGCGGGGTTCTATAGGCGATTCATCAAGGATTTTCAACAATCGCTAGGCCCATGACCTATTTGTTAGAGAAAGACGCTCCATTTATCTTTGGAGATGATTGCTTGAGGGCTTTTGACCATCTCAAGCAAAAGTTGATTGAGGCCCCTATTTTGGTTGTGCCTGACTGGAGTCTGCCATTTGAAATTATGTGCGACGTGAGCGATTACGCTATAGGGGGCCGTTCTGGATCAAAAGAAAGAAAAGCACTTTCACCCAATCTATTATGCGAGCAAGACTCTTCACGACGCTCAGGAGAACTACACCATGACTGAAAAAGAGCTCTTGGCTGTTGTTTTCGCATTTGACAAATTTAGATCGTATTTGGTGCTTTCAAAAACAAATGTGTATACTGATCACGTAGCCATCAAATATCTTTTAAGCAAACAGTACGCTAAACCGCGTCTCATCAGATGGATCTTGTTGCTGCAGGAGTTTGATATTGAAATTCAAGATAAAAAGGGTGCGTTGAATGTATCGGTTGACCATCTATCTCGGTTGGAGCATGGAGATATCAAGGATACGCATTGGGATTCAATCAATGAAAATTTCTTACACGAGTCATTGATGGGTGTTGAGATATACGATGAGTCACCATGGTTCTCTGACTTCGCGAACTATCTTGCTTGTAGGATTCTGATTAAAGGGTTGACTCACCAACAAAAGAGGAAATTCTTTTCGGATGTCAAGCACTACATTTGGGACGATCCTTTATTATTTAAGGTTGGTGCTGATCAGATGATCAGAAGATGCGTTTCAGGAAATGAGGCGACCGATATTCTGCGCCATTGTCACGAGGTACCTACCGGAGGCCACCATGGAGCCAATTTCATCGCCAAGAAGGTACTTGATTCCGGGTTTTATTGGCCGACTATTTTTCGTGATGCGCAGAGCTGGGTTAGAGCGTGCGATGCCTACCAGAGGGTAGCAAATATATCGGCACATGATGAAATGCCTCAGAACTGGATTCAAGTTTGTGAAGTCTTTGACATTTGGGGGATAGACTTCATGGGACCATTTCCCCCCTCACGAGGAAATAAGTACATCCTGGTCGCGGTTGATTATGTATCAAAGTGGGCTGAGGCACAGGCCTTACCCACCAATGATGCCAGGGTGGTCGTGAGATTTTTGAAAAGTTTGTTCGCCCGGTTTGGCGCTCCGAAGGCGCTTATCAGTGACAGAGGGACTCACTTCTGCAATACACAACTTGAAAAAGCTTTGTCCCGCTACGGTGTGCATCACCGTTTATCCACACCCTATCATCCACAGACGAGCGGGCAGGTGGAGGTCTCAAACCGGGGACTAAAACGAATCCTTGAGCGGTCAGTAGGTGCAAACCGCAAGGATTGGTCGAACAAACTAGACGAGGTGTTGTGGGCTTTCCGTACGGCTTACAAGACCCCTATTGGGACAACTCCCTTTAAGCTTGTTTACGGAAAAGTGTGTCATTTACCTGTGGAGTTGGAGCACAAAGCGATGTGGGCTCTAAAAACTGCTAATCTGGACCAAAAAATCGGAGGTGAAGCCCGGTTCTTTCAGATTCACGAGCTAGAGGAGCTACGACAACAAGCTTATGAAAACTCTGTGCTATACAAAGAGCGCACCAAAAGATTGCACATCAAATGCTTGAATAACCATAAGCAATTCTAAGCGGGCGATCTTGTTCTTCTCTATAACTCGAGGTTGCGTTTATTTCCGGGAAAACTACATTCACGTTGGACAGGGCCATACACGGTAAAAGAGGTATTTCCATATGGGACTGTTGCAATAGAGAACGCGGACGACGTTATTTTCAAGGTAAATGGTCATCGTTTGAAGCTTTACGTTGCCGGGCCGATCGAGTCGGCGGTGGAGGTTATCGAGCTCCACGTCCCGCACATATCATAAGTGTGGGGAGGAGAGTCTATGCTACTGACTCGTGGATTAAAAATGTAGCAAGAGCGTCTTTGGCGCTTTAGGGGTAAAATCGTCCATTTTTATGTTTTTGTCGTTTTAGCGTAATTTAGGTGTGTTTCATAGTTTCCGTAAGTTTGTACAGTTTTTAAACGTACCGAGCGTAGGGTCTATGTGGGAATAATGTTAGATCAGTTTGCGGATGGTAAAAATGGCGAAAAAAGGCGAAATCGGCTGCTGAATCTGCATTCTGCAGAAAACAGACAAGTCTGCAGATATGGCACGACCGTGCCATAGACCACACGCCCGTGCGATTGCGGGCTGGCCGGCACCTCGAGTTGCACCCCTGTGCATTACCGAGGTCAACGTGCAAGGATTGGTCAACACCGGTGACGCACGACCGTGCGAGAGGTCGCACGCCCGTGCGAATGGCTAAGGACATTTTGGTCATTTGTGCAGTATAAAGACCCTTGTCTGTAGCCCCCATTCTCATTCGCGAACCCTAAAGTGCACCAGCCGTTCCAGACCGATTTTGCCCCAAATCGCACCAATTTTTCGCACGGTTTCACAGATCCTTTTGCACGGTATGTTTTTTCTTGTCGATTATCTGTTTCATCCACGTTCTAGGTTAGATTCGTTCGATTTCTTCAAGGCTTTTTAGGGTTCCCTTCATAAACACAAGCGAAACCCTAACCCTTGTAAGATTGTTGTGTTTCTTGAACAACCGGTTGATTTTCTGACCCGCGTTGGCCCAAAACTTGTTGATTTTTGAAAAATTTGGCTATTCAGAATCGGGGGTTGAAATCTACAGAAAAAACATGTCGCACGGCCGTTCCTCAGGTGGAACGGTCGTTCAGTATCGGTTGTTCACTGGATTTGTTGTGGTCTCGGACATGCACGGGGGTGCCATTGACTGCACGCCGTGCAAGTCCGACTATAGCCGACCACCGTTGCTGATTCTCGGGAACGCACGATCGTGCGAGATGTCACACGCCCGTGCCAATTTCCAAGATCAGCGGGACAATAGCTTCATAACCGTGTGTTTGGCTGTTCCGAATGAAATTTCTTCTGTTTCTCCTGTTCTAACTGTCATTCCTCATTGAAGATGGACCATCCCTTCCTGCAATTCAACGAAGACGACGAGCGAGAAAGCCTTTGCATCCCGAAACTTCACGCATTATGGCAAAGGCGAGGGCAGTTTGGCATCCCTAGAAGGTTAGACTGGGATGTTATGACTGAATTAAATCAATGTGACCGTCTCGAAAACATGTTGACAATTCCGCTTTCGCATTTGGTCGCCATCGACCGCCCGATCTATCGAGAGCTTACGGTAGAATTCTTCGCTACCTATTCATATGACAAGCCAAAAGCGCATAAAGTTCCCAACTTCAGCTACAAGAATAGGATAACTTTCAGATTAGGCAGACGTTGGCATAATTGGACGGTGGGAAGGTTGGGTCGATGACTAGGATTCTACACAAATGAATATGGATTCCGAGTTCTTTACGGATCAGTTCACCTTCCCCAGCGAAGAAGCGCGGGGCGAGTTTTGGGCACAAATTGCAGTTGGCGGCCCGTATGATCCTCGGATGTCAAAGGCTTCAAGGTTACGAGACCCTTTGCATAGAGTCATGCATCACATTTTCAGCCATACCATAGCTGGGTGCATGGATAGTTTGGGAAACTGTCCAACACTGGATCTTATATCTTTATGCGCTAGCGGAGGGGGTACACATCAACCTCGCAGCGCGGATGGTGGAGTACTTTATGCACAGTTCAGGAAGAACCAGCAGCAGTCAAATACACGGTGGTCAGTATGTGACCGAAATCGCTTACAACTTGGGTTTAATGACTGATGAGGTGGTTCAGGGTCTTACCTTGGTGACCGAGGGTGTGTATGTTGATATTCGTTTGTTGAAAGCCATGGGGCTTATTGCAGAGACAAATCTTGGGGATCGATTGAAGGGTTTGAACAACGAGGTATGGGACCCGTTGCCTCTGGCACAGGCGGAGGATGAGGATGAGGAAATGGGAGACGAGGAGCAGCATCAGGAGCCGCCACACACACCACCACAACAGCACCACTCGCCACAGTATCACCACTGGCCCCCCGACATTCCTTCGTATCCGGAGTTCTACGGCCAGTTTCAGCAGATGCAGGTAAGTCACGAGCAGCAGCGGGCTAGTTTAGAGCAGCTGCATGCTGGTCAGGAGCAGCAGCGGGCCAGTATAGAGCGGCTGCATGTTAGTCAGGAGCAGCTGCGGGCGAACCAGCAGGCGATTAGGGTGAACCAAGACTAGATCGCCAGGAGGTGCATGCCGGGTTCTCATACCTTTTCGGGGGTCTGCATAATGCCTTTCCCGACTACTTTCAGGTGCCCCCACAATTCCCATTCGGGAACCCAGGCGGTTATGGGGGGGGGGGGGGCAGGCCCATCCAACACGGGAGGAGATGCGGGTGACAATAACGAGGAGTAGGTGGAGTTGTTAGTTGGTGATTTTATGTTATTTTAGTAGTTTATTTGTCGGGTGTTCATTTTGGCTACTATTTCAAACACCTGCTGATATGTACTTTTTTTTCAGACACTTTCGTATGTTTGCTTTATTTCATGTTTTGATATTTAGTAATCCTTTTATGTATGTAAATTGTGGTTTGTTTGATTTTAGATTATCGCTGCATTCTGTTTTGTTTTGCTATGCTTTGTGACATCTTACAGATTTTTGAAGCAAGTCTTGGACCGGAGCACATCACAGAATCAGCTTTGAAGTCTCGTTGCATCAAAATCATCTTCAGGGGAGTATTATTCGCCTTTATCTCTATATTTCGGGTTTCACATTGGGGACAATGCGAAGTTCAAGTGTGGGGAGGGGGTTTAACTTGTTGACTTTGTTTGTCCTATAATATATATATATATATATATATATATATATATATATATATATATATATATATCAGAAAAATCAATCAAAAATATCAGTAATTTGTATATATTTTTAGTAAATAAACCGGTTGGTTGTGTTTTAGAAAGCTTCGGATATGATAAAAACCCGGCAAGCCAAATAAATTTTGAAAAAAGAAAACTAGAAAGCGTGACAAACAAAGAAAGACTTGCATGTTAATTTTCACACTGTTACCCATTCCTTCCATTATGTGAGCATATTTGAGCGTTGAAATTATTATATATTTGTTCATTTCGGATGTAGGAGTGAGCCAGATGTCATGTGTAATTTAGAACTTGTCACTAGCATGCTTGTTAAGACCATGAACTTGCGAAATTGTGTAGAAGTGATAGAGGCACCTAGAAAACCCCTTTGTTGTTATCCTTGTTCTTTGTGTTGTGTTTCCCGTAAACCTTACATTACCCCTTAGGATTAACCATGCCGAGCCTTCCCCGTGTTTCCCTTTGTTTACCCAATCACCCACTTAGCCAAATTTAGCCTTTTATATTTTGAACCTTTTGTGTTAAAACTCAATTATAATCATCGTTTAACTAGCGCTTCTTGTAGTTATTTGTTCATTGTGTAAATCCATTTGATTATGATTAAAAAAAAACAGAAAATAAAACACCCTAAAATAGGGTGAAGTCGACAAAATTCGAGCAAATTTTGAATGCTAAAATGATGAAATACCGTTGATGAGCTCGTTGTCACAAAAGTCACCTTTTTAAGGCGTTTGTATGTATAGTTGTATGGTTTTGCGCTTGTTAAATGTAACTACCGAGTTTTAACCATTTCGTCACTTTAAAAATCCATTTCTATACCCTTCACCTAAGCCTATCGTTAAAACCCGTAAAGACTTCTTGATTTGCACTTTTTCGCATGTTAGTTGGTGGAGATGAGATCTTTTGACAAGCTTATGATATTACACGTTTCATTGACATGGCATTAAGTGTTTGCACATACACATTTTATGTATGTTTCACAAATAAAACCGAGTGTATGTGAACATTATGAGGTGTGTGAAGATTAGCGTGTTAAGTCAATTGAAAGTGAAGTCACAGCTTTTTGTTTATCCATATACATATTTGCATGCGCTTGTTTGGTTTGAATCAATTGATGCTGTCTTTCAAAAAACCGGCTAACCGTTTGTAGTTGTTTTAGTAGATAGTTTGTAAATTCTCGTTTTTGTTAGATTCTAGCTTTTATTGCATTTTAGTTTTAGCTTGCTTGAGGACAAGCAAGGTTCAAGTGTGGGGAGATTTGATATTCACCAATTTACACATATTTTAGTTCCCCATTTTATCCCCATTTTATGCGTTTTCGGCTGTAAAACCGTTAATCGGATACAATCAGGTATAATTTTGTTTACAGGTCCAAAACAACATGCCAAACAAGATGATGATGAAAACGAGGACTTTCCAGATGAAACGACAAAGCTGCGAACATTCTGTGAAGATTCCGACCTGGGCGTTTGGCACGGCCGTGCAGCTAATGGCACGACCGTGCGAACCCGACAACATAGCCCAGCCCGGAAGTGCACGCCAGTGCGATCCGGAGTGCAAGCCAATCCCGGAGTTGAACGATCGTGCGGATGGTTGCACCCCGTGCGGATCCGATGTCTAGCACCAACCCGGAAATGCACTGCCCGTTCAGATGTCCGTGCCACCCTAACCCGGAGATGCACGATCGTGCGACCAATGGAACGGTCGTGCGACTACGAAATCTGGTCAAGATCTGATGATGTCACACGGTATGGTGAACAGTGATTCAAAAGTGAACGGTCGTGCACTTTATTGGCACGACCGTGCGATCGCAAAATTATTTAAAAAACAGACAGCAGCATTCTGTTCGTAACTCTGGATATTTTAGGAGCTCTTTAAGCGATTTTCAAGCTCCAGAGGCATTAGCTTTCACCCGGATTCAAGCCACATTGTGCCGATTAGCTCCGTTATCTTCCGGATTCTTAATCTAGTGCTTGTTTATGGTTTGATTCTCTAATCTTTCCATAATTTTGTTAATGTTTCAAGTATTTAGATTAATGTTTTATGTATTATTGTAAGCCTTTGGGCAAAAACACTACAATCCCTTGCTTAATTATAACCATTAGTATGTTAATTTTGTTTGTAATGATACTTGGAAGTATTTTCTATGTTAATCTTTGATGATTAGTTTGCAACCTTGTTATTGTTGTTGATTTCTTGATTATAAGTAATTATGTTGGATGATTAGTATATGGTTAGTTGAGATAGTTGAAAGATGAAGCTTAATTAATCATGTATTAGTAGACTTTGAACATGCTTAACTTGTTTAACTTGTTTAAAATGTGTGCACCATGATACTAGAAATGGTTAGTGGTTTAATAAAAGGTAATTATTGTTAATCTATAAAGCTTTCCATCACGTAAGGACCTTAACAGGTTAGATGGTGTTGTTTTGAATTCTTGCCATGAATTATTAGCTTAGTTAGTAGTTTAGGCCAAAATTGCTATCTTGGTGAATTTATATGCAAGATTTGTAAAATGAACTCGGTTGTGATTTAATCTAGTTTATGCTTGTCTCGGTGGTTGCATTGTGTTTATCGGTGTCACTTTCCTTGATTAAGTGAGGTTAGAAAACTCCTAACGGATGACTAACTTATTTTTAAGAGATTTTCATAGACATTTATCAATTGCACGTTAAAGAACAATTTTAGGTGGTTAAAGTGTGTTTATCGTTTTAGCTTTCCGAATGATTGTCATGTTAGGATTTCCGAAAGGGATACAAATTGTCTTGAAAATGAAGAATTGACCAAATGTTTCTAGTGACAAAACCGACTTAATTTGCATGCTATGGTTGTGTATAAAGCAAGGCTATATATCTATTTTCTTATTTGGAGTCTATTATGTTTTTTATAAGTATTTGTTTATGCTTATTTTAGTTTTTATAAAATCACACAACTTATCTTTCTTCCGTTAATTTAACGACAAAGGTCTAGTATTATTCCTCCGCCCACTTCCTTGGATCGATACTTGGTTCTTACCGATACTTTACTGCATATATGACGGGGTACACTTGCCTCTTTCGTGTGTGTTTTGATGTTGAAGTATAAATCACTTTTATAAATTTAAAACCGAATCGTGTGTAAATTCATTATAAAAATATGTATACACGCGCACACGTCAACTACACAACTCATGATCTTGCTTTGGGCGCTGTGGTTTTTGCTCTCAAAATTTGGAGACACTATCTTTATGGCACGAAATGTGTGGTTTTCACAGACCACAAAAGTCTCCAACACTTTTTTAATCAGAAGGGGCTAAACATGGGACAACGGCGCTGGTTGAACTCTTGAACGATTAAGACTGCGAAATTCGCTACCATCCTGGTAAGGCGAATGTCGTAGCCGATGCACTAAGTCGAAAGGAACGAATTAAGTTACACTGTGTTCTAACTCAATCTGATATTCAAACCCGCATCTCTCAAGCTCAACATACTTGTGTTACACAAGACTTGATGGGTAAGGAATTACCACGTCAACTAGAGCTTAAACTAGAAAAGAAAGACAATGGGTTACTTTATTTCAAGGATCGTTTGTGGATTCTGAAACAAGACAATCTTCGCACATTAGTGATGGATAAATCTCATAAGTCTCGTTATTGTATCCATCCTTGTGCTTACAAAATGTACAAGGATCTTCGTACTCAGTACTGGTGGCCTGGTATGAAGATGGATGTTGCCTTGTATGTATCTAAATGCCTAACTTGCCTCAAAGTCAAGGCTGAACATCAATGACCATCTAGTTTGCTTGTACAACTAGAGATACCGGTATGGAAGTGGGAGAACATTTCAATGGATCTCATCACTAAGTTACCGCGCACATCTAGAGGTCATGATGCCATTTGGGTAGTCATTGATCGTCTTACGAAGTCAGCTCACTTTATACCGATTCGCGAGGATCTATCTGCCAATAAACTTGCCAAGATTTATGTTGATGAGATTGTGTCTCGTCATGGTGTTCCTTTGGATATCATATCTGACCGTGATGCTCGATTCTTATCTCACTTTTGGAAGACCATGCAATCTGCTATGGGAACCCAACTAAATCTGAGCACTGCTTATCATCCCCAAACGGATGGACAATCCGAGGATGATATAAACACTAGAGGATATGCTTAGAGCATGTGTGATAGACTTTGGTGGTAATTCGAATTCGCATCTACCATTGATCGAGTTCTCTTACAACAATAGTTATTACTCTAGCATCAATATGGCACCATTCGAAGCCTTATACGGTCGAAAATGTCGTTCACCTGTCTGTTGGAATGAGATCGGTGAAGCTCAGCTTACTGGACCTGAACTCATTCTTATAATCTTCTGACAGCTAGAAGCCATCAAAATAGTTATGAGGATATATGATGCAAGCCCTTGGAATTTCTGGTCGGAGACCATGTCCTACTCAAGGTATCCCCTTGGAAAGGAGTGGTGATATGTGGAAAGAAAGGAAAACTTGCACCACGATACGTTGGACCATTTAAGATTGTTGAAAGAATCGGAAAGGTTGACTATCGACTAGAGCTACCTCCTGAACTTAGGAATATTCGCCCAACATTCCACGTGTCCAATTTATGAAAGTGTTTAGCCGATACTGATCTTCACATTCCACTCGACGAAATTCAAGTTTCTGACACGATGCACTTTGTCGAGAAACCTGTGGAGATAATGGACCATGAAGTCAAGCGACTAAAGAATAAACGAATACAATTGGTCACCGCTAGGAGTCCAAATGTGGCCCAGAGTTTACTTGGGAACGTGAGGACCAAATGAAGGCGAAATATCCACATTTGTTTTCACAAGTTTCCTCTAGTTAAAATTTCGGGACAACATTTCCTAAAGTAGGGGAGACTGTAACATTTGTGCTCTGTAAACGATGTACGATGTAAAACAATATCAATTATCAATGCAACAATGTGTTTTGTTTTCAATATTTATGTATTTGTGTTTGACGATTTTACGTTTTGATTCTAGTTCGATTTCAAGCTTTTAATCCCTTTCTGGAAAGTTATATGCAAAATGATGCGTAAACGTAATCAGTTTAATGCGAAAAACACTCCGGAACAGTGACATAAGCTTAACATACCTTAAATAACCTTTACATAACATAGAAATAAGTTTTGAAAGGTTTGGTGTGCCAAAAACGAGTTTATTCGATCACAGGGACTATTTGTGACAAACTGCGAAAGTATGCCGATTCATATAGCAACGAACATTTCGGAACAAGATCATAAGCTAAACATACCCTAAATATCCTTTACATAGCTTTGAATTAAGCTTTGCGGGGTTCTATATGCGAAAATGCGCTTATTTGATCAATAGGGACTAAAAGCGTCAAAAAGTGCATAAGTTTGCATTTACGCGCATATCTTATGTTTTGAACATATCCAGACATCCAAAAATTTTGTAATCATTAGAATATTTTATTCTAGTGATTGGAATGCTAAAATACCATTCGTCGCGTAATTTAGATCGTTTTCCCGTCCGTTCGAAAGTTCGTCGTAATTAACCGAATAACGTTACCGTACGACCAAACGAACCGACATCCGTAATATTTTCAAGCATATTTCAAGTTCCCTATGCTTTAACATTTTTGTAGAGTCTTGAAATTGTCACACCCCTTTCTAAGGCGGAAGCACGAGGTGTGATCATGAAAGGTTCTCATTGCATACGAATGGTAAACATACTACATGCTCGTAAAAAAAATAACTTCAAATGCCAATACATTACATACTAAAACATAGGTTAAGTGTTTACATCACAAGACAGCATAAAACATTGTTTAAAAAGTTTACAACATTATTCGAAGACAAACATGAAGGTTTTGGTCCTTATATAACCACACGGAGTGGGACATAACAACCAAACCCAGTAAAACGGCATAGGAGTCTCGACACAACATAGCTAACAACATAACAACATCCAAGAGCAAGAGTATGACCGCGCGCACATGCACTTTAGTTACCTGAAAATACATGTGAGTTTTTGGAAAATCGTCAACATAATGTTGGTGTGAATTCATGCAGTTTTTGTATTGAACGTTTGTATACTTTGTATGAAAACATGGTATGTAATTTGTATAAATCAAGTATTTCTATAAGTATAAGGAAATCGAGATCGCTAATGGTTTGCAAGGCCATTAACATGTGACACGACATAGGAAGCATCCAAACCATAGGCATTTTTCTAGTAGTCGATTCACGACTGAGACACAAAAGCACTACTTGGTACTAGTTATCACCAAGAGTGTGGCTGCCCAAAAACCGATTAGATCTAACCTTTTGTTCTGCCGTCTTAGTATGTACACGATTAATGGTGCTTCTGGTACCCTATTCGTGATATGATCTAAAGTATCATTACTTTGTTTTTTGTATCCATCATACCATAACACGTGTATTTTCCCCAAGTTTAAAAAAATATGTAAAAGTTTAAAAGTGGGGACATGAACTCACAACTTTGCGTTTCTTGCGCCGTAAACTTCATCGGGTTTGCTTATATAGCGTCGTGACCTATACGTTTTTTATTAACGTTAGTCACTAGACTTGTATCGCACAAGTACAAGTCACCATCTTTTATGTATTTGTTCTTTGTTGTTAAAAATAACTTATATTTTTAACTATGTATCTTACTTATATTATTTTCTCAAAAATAAATATAAGTATCTTGTATTTTTCACCCGAGTTATGTATTTTCGTCCAAGAAGACATTTTTAGTTTGTAACTTGTCCAAGTTACATAATCTATCAAGTAATATATTTTCATAAATATATTCTCTTGTATTTGTCTAAGCATATTGTATGTGTATTTTTGTATTTTCACTCCTTAGGAGTATTTAGTGTATTTTCAAGTCCTAATACACTATCACATACAATACATATTACATACACTTAGCACAAAATTTGGTGACCAATAAATATATATATTTTCTTCAAAAATATACATACTTAATATCAATTTTTATCTTGAAGAAATCATCATTTCTTAACTTGAAGTTTACATAAAAATTAGGGAAACCTTGGTAAATACTTTTAGGTAAATTTTTAGAGAATAAGTTTCACCAAAACTTATATTTTTCTAAGTGTCAAAATTCTATAGAAATTTTGGCATTGTTTCCCCTAAAAATGGAGGTTTCCCATGTTTTCAGAACATGTGTTTATTTTCTTTTCAAATCATCACAAACAATCATCAACTCATTCAACACATACCGAGTGTCAAAATCAAGTAAATTACACTACATTATGAACTTGAAATTTTTGTAAAACTTGTAGTAACTTACCATATTATTTAGTGGGTTTAGTTACCCTTAAAAACATGGTTATTTGTTTGTAAATCACTTTATTAAAAGATTTAGTCATTTACAACTTGTAAGATGATTTTTCTGAAAATATTTCTTTTGTATTTTTCTTGTTACAAACATGTTTCTAGTCTTGTTTAGACACTAAAAATATGATTAGTTTACTTAGAAACCATGACTTTGTAAATCTTGTAAATAAACTTGGTTTCTTGGGAAAATTATTTTTGTAATAATCTATTTACATGATTTGTATTTTGTTTAAATCATCTTTACATATGAAAACTGTCACACCCCGACCACGTAAAGCAACTAGACGTGACGGAAACGTCGGGGAGTGTTGCAACAGAATCATTGTTTCATAACCATGGAATAAATAAATTTTGTTTTACTGAATAAATGAACTCATTGTTTTAATACAATCAAATAAGTACAACTATGATCTTCCAAGTTTTAAAGTTGCTAAGGCACGAGTCCATCCTAAATGTAGCATGTATCAACAATCATTGCAAAGCAGTACCTGAAACATGTGTAAAAATAGGTACGTCAACATAAAAATGCCTGTGAGATACATAGGTTTTGTGAAAATAGGATTCATGACTTGTAAGTTTAAGAAAATGTTTAATAAAGTTTAGTCATGAACCTTGTAAATTGATTTGTTTTGTAAATCGTTTGAAAAACAATAAGATCAGATGATATGTATAAGTAAATGTAAGGTTAAATGAATAACCATGTAAAATGAGTTTGTATAAGATAAGTTGCTTGTAAAACAATATTTTGATAAAAAGGCTTATAGTATATTTGAAAACATACTTTAGGTTTTAAGAGAATCGAATGTGTAATATATTAAAGTATATTTCAGTTCCAATATCGTTTTCCCAAGTGTATTAAATAACGCCACGGTATTTAATGCAATGAAAACACTTATATATAAGAAGTACCAGCGGCGTATCTACCATGTTTTCATCACATTTTACCCGTCCCGTTATCTAAACACTAACCAAAACCCAATCGATGGATAGATAGTACATTAAATATACCTTCGTTGTTTAAAATGATAGTTTTAAGTAGTATATTACAAGTATACTTCGGATTTATAAATAACATATTAAACTATGTTTTGGTTTTATAAGTAACATATCAAAATATGCTTTGGATGTGATAAATAACATATTAAACTATGTTTTGGTTTTGTAAATAACATATCAAAATATGCTTTGGATGATTAACAAAATATATGTTGGTTTTGTACAATATCACACATGGGAGTATATCAAACTATACTTTAAAAGTGTGATTTAAGAATTCATTCAGACCTAGTGCATCAAAATACACCTTTGAGACTATAGGGATACCACAAAGGAAATCCCTATTTGGATGGAGAAACAAATTGGTTTCAGACATTCCATGACAACAGGAATGGGGTGGGGGGGGATAGTCCACGGTCCTCCCAACCGCCGGAGTATTCCAACTCCGCAAGCTAGCGCAGTCCCATAGCTGCCTGGGGGTGAATACCCTACGCCCGAGTTGATTCCGTTTTCTCTGGGAAGAGGCGTGTGGCTTTCGACCATCACAGGACTCGAACCCGAGTCTCTTGGAAGAGAAAGGGTGGGACTGGCCAACTGGGCAGCGCTATATCATACTAACAACCGGTCTGGTGAACATAAAATAAGTACAATTCAACATTTTATTTTATGTTCTTTGAGAAATCAGTGTTTAAACCATAGATAGTCATTTAGTTTGTCAAATGATAAGTAATAACATGTATAATCAATTATACTTTGAAATCATGAAAATAACAGATAGGTACACATGCTTCACCCCAAAACAGTTTGAAAATGGTAAAAGAGGGGACTATGTACTCACTTGAGATTGCTCAGAAGTCCTAAGATAACCACCAAGCAATGCTAGAGATCACGGAATCAAACGGCACCTAATGTAGGTAACTATGTTAATTAACCGGTCCTAAATCAGAGGATCGGATAGAATGAGGGTACGTAAACCAAACGAGTATGGAGACTCGTGTCATATGGTTTAACAAAACCTACATACTAAATGAAACCTAACCTAAGTGCTTTCGACCCATTACGACCCGTTTAGGTAGCTTATGCTACTTTAACGCGTCGTTCGCGTGAAACGCGTTCGCCTAACTAGTCCTATGACAAGTATTATATGCCTAAAATGTTTAATTATGTTACATAATCAGTTAAGTGATGAAAGTTTAGGTTACATATGCTTAATTACCAATTACACATGAAAAGGGTATTTTGGTAATTTACCTAAGGCATATAAACTACCTATCATACAACTACTTAACGAAGCGACCAT
Organism: Helianthus tuberosus; assembly: GCA_030545235.1. Classification (NCBI taxonomy): domain Eukaryota; kingdom Viridiplantae; phylum Streptophyta; class Magnoliopsida; order Asterales; family Asteraceae; genus Helianthus; species Helianthus tuberosus. The sequence continues at coordinate 104,699,535 of CM060352.1, read as the reverse complement.
AAGGTATAACCTCGGAAGGTTATTCCCTATATACTATGGTCACCTAATGTATTTGGTCGGATCCTATTGATCGACCAAATGGGTCGGGTTCGAAGGTATAAACGATTTATTAGATCGCTTACCCTTACGACTCTAGACAACGTGGTAATCAGTAGGCATAGTCACAAGGGACTATAACCATCGTGATTACAATCACGTTGCGAAGTTCTAACGAACTTCGCATTGACCATAAACTGGTCAACGCAGAAAGTCAAACAAAGTTTGACTTTCGGACTCGAAAAGCAATAAAAGAACGAAGGAATACTTACAAAGGGTCCCCGAATGCTAATCTCGATCCAAGTAACTCAGGTATGAAACAATGGTTTCAACTTAGAGCTTCTAAGATCAAAATTCTTGTGGGTTTTGAAATGGCATGGGGGGTATTTATAGGATTTGTAGAGCCGTTAAGATCGTTCCTCGTTAACCGTGCTTCAATCTCAACCCTCCACCTCAAAACCCTGGTTTTAGAAAACCATTTGAGCCCATGGTATTGCCTAAAACCGTGTGCGAAAGTGGAACGGACCAGATTCGATGTTTCTGCAAGTTTCTGTCCAGCTTAGGCAGTCGCGTAGCACCACTGGTAAAGGCCTTAGTGCTCGCGCTACGCAACCATGCACCAGATTCAGAAAAGTTTCAAAAATGGCAGAAATGGTCCCTGCAACCCGTTTAAGCTATTTTCGATGCGTTTGAACCCCGTTAACCTCATTTTAAGGCTCTAAAATGAAGTTAAAGTATAGGGAACTCAAAATGTTCTCAAAAATATCTCGGATGTCGGTTCGTTTGGTCGTACGATCGCGATGTTCGGTTAATTACGACGGAATGCGCATAAGCGCGAAAAACGATCCAAATGGCGCGACTAATGGATTTTTCTTATGCCAAACACTAAAATAAAATATTTTAGTGCTTACATAAATTTTTGGATGTCCGGATGTATTCAGAACGTAAGTTATGCGCGAAAGTGCAAACTTGTGCACTTTTTGACACTTTTAGTTCCTGAATGAGCCAAAAGTTTATTTTAGCGCACCGAACCCCTCAAAGCCTATTTCTAAGCTATATAAAAGATATTTAAGGTGTTTTTAACTTATGGTCATGTTCCGGAATGTCTGTTACTGTGACAACCGTCACTTTTTCGTACATTCCGTACACTAGATGAACAATAATTTGTGCCTTAATGACTGTACATGATCTAGTTACCAGAAGAATAAATTTCTGAATTCCATACAAGTGAATTCATGCATGATATATGCTACAAGAATTACGTTATGATAGCGTTGCGTCAAAAATATTAGTAAACTCACCGGTAAGACACACTGTGTCAACTGAACTGCAGGAAGCAGTCAGACATTAGAATTGAGGCGTAGGTGTAGGTCCGACGACAAAAGTACATTAAAACCCAAGAGTACATGTAAGGGTTTAATTTATAGACATTGCGAAAGCAAAAATAAGCACTAAAAAGCACCCGAAACGCACTTTAAGTGCATAATTTTGTATAATTCAGCTCAATTCAGCATTTAAACATATGAATATTATGCAGAAATTTCATTTTATCTTCCAGAATATTTCCCTAAGTGTTGGGAATTGAAAGGGTACAAGAAGGGTACTTAAAAGACACTAAAAAGTGTGATTTAGAACTTTAACGAACCAGTGTCTAACCGAACAACCGGATAATACCCGGAACACCAAAATAATGCTAGAAGCATTGTTTTTATTTTTCTAAGCTAGTTAGGGTCCCCGAACACCCAAACACACTATATATTACTAAACATACACGAACCACTAATTATTTCAATTATTCACTAACTAGATTAGTAACTAACCATTGCATCACAAGTAAGCCAAACCCCCCCCCCCCCCCCAAACCGGATTTGGTCTAGTGGGACACCCCACTTGATTTTGTTGATTAAATTAATGGATATGCTATGTTGATAGGGAACATATTAACCAACAAACAAACACTTGTTGGAAGTTAGATTAGAAGAACCATAATATATAACCCACAAGTCCCTAACCCTCATCATTTCTCAACTCAACCAAACTCACAAAACTCTCTCATTTCCCCTCACAAGCTCTCGGCCAAACACCCCTAGTCTCATCACCATTTTTCTTCAAACCTCCAACATGATTTAAGCACTCTAAAAGGTGATACAAGCATACTTATGAAGGTAGGAAGCAAAGGAACTTGAAGAACCTCTACCATTTGCTTTTATCCACCTCATTTGCACTCTTGAACTTCCCTAGCCTTGTGCTAGTAGTAAGTGTTCTAAAACATCCTCTTGTTCTTGTTTAGAGTGGTTAATAAGAGATTTGTCGGATAAAAGTCATGAATATATAAGATCAAAGTTTAAAGTCTTATAAAAATGATGAACTTGTTGGATAAAAGAAGTATAATGGTGTAAAACTTGTTAAACTTGTTTTGTTATGATTATTTTGTGTTAGTTGATGCTAGTAGTAGAACGGATCGTCATCTAACCGGGCTAGGTCATGGTCATGAAACATGAACTAGTGATAGGTTAAGTGTAAAAATGGTAAGATGATGAACTCTACTACTTATAAACATGAACTTGTGTAAAAATAGTTTTTCTTATAAAATGGAGTTCTAAACTAGTAGATCTAAAAGTGGTATTTTTGAAGAGCCAACTGTAAGACAAAACCATGTTTTAAAACCGGATCTTTCCTAAACTAAAGGTGTTTTTGAGAACCAAAAAGTGTGTAGACACTTGTGTAACGAAAGAATTTAACAAAGAAATATTTTCGAAAATACCGACTAGAAGTTGTAAAACTTCATATTCTTTAAAAATAAATTTTTCGAGATAATGATTCTATTTTTAGAGATGGAAAGACCCACTAAATGTGTTGAAAAGTTACTACATAATTTCACACAATTTGCAAGTTCATGTGTATGCGATTATGTTTATTTTGACTAGTTTGATATTTGAAGATGGTGTTTTGATGACAGAAAAATTGATTGGTTGAATTTTTAAAAGAAAATGATACGCTAGTAAGCGTGGCCACCTCCAGTTACAGAGGAAACTCTGGCGAAATTTTTCCAGAAAATAACACTTAGAATATTTTTTGTGACAAGTGTTATGAACATATTTTTGACTGGTTTTCCAAACAAACTTCGCCATGATTTTTGTTATCAAATGACCAAGTATTCGGAGGTGGATTTTTGTAAACAAACTTACTAAATATATATTTAGAATATATATTTATCGCTATTCGGAGGTGGATTTTTGTAAACAAACTTACTAAATATATATTTAGAATATATATTTATCGCTTGTGTGATTATGTGATTATTTTGTGAGCTAGGTATATATTATTTTTAGAATGGAAATGATATGTCTTGGAAATACTCATGAGAAGTATAAACACAAAAATACACATACGACATACAAGATACATAATTCGGGTGCAAAGTGCAAAACACGAGACACTTATATTAATTTTAGAGAAAATAATATAAGTAAGATACTTAGTTAAAAATATAAAATATTTTTAACACATGAAATTATACACAAAAGAGAGTGACTGTACTTGTGTGACGCAAGTCTAGTGACTAACGTTAAGAAAACACGTATAGGTTACGACGTTAATTAAGCAAATCCGGTGAAGTTTACGACGCAAAGGAACGCAAAGTTGTGAGTTCATGCTCCCCCTTTTCTTTAACTGTTTTTGGTTTTATAACTCTCGGGGGTGAAATACATGTTACAAATATTATAATTTTTACAAAGGGTAAAAATACAAGAAGCACTCTTGGTGAGAACGAGAACCGAGTGCAATATGATTTGAGAATACGAGAAGCACTCGTGGTGAGTGCAATATGATGAGCTTTAAGAAAAGCCTAGAAAATACTAGATCATGTGAGCTTAAACTAGATATTGAGATGCCATTAATACTTAATTAGGGACGAGGGTTAGATCTAACGGGTACGGTCGAGCCCCACTCATGGTCCTTATGTGACCACTTGAGTGCTTCGGTGTCCCAGTCGAGGGAAATCGACACAGTCGAGGTCAATCGACACAGTCGAGGGAAATCGACACAGTCAAGGGAAATTGACACAGTCGAGGTTATTCGACACAGTCGAGGGTAATCGACACAGTTAAAGGAGAAAATACTAATGCTCCCTATATCCTCACATGCCTTGAGGGAGAAAATACTAATGCTCCCTATGTCCTCACATGCCTTGAAGGAGAATATACTAATGCTCCTTATGTCCTCACGTGCCTTAATGTCCTTGTATAAACAATCATTTAAAACGTGGGGTACACAAGAAAACTTGAATGATACTTGAGTACGTGGGGTACTCAAGAAAACGGGAATTATACTTGAGTACGTGGGGTACTCAAGAAAGACTTGAATTATACATGACACATACTATGTTTTCATACTAAGTATAAAAACGTGAAATACAAAAACGCATGAACTCGCTCAACTTTATGTTGATGTTTTCCAAAATTACATGTATTTCAGGTGACAGGATGGATCTTGGGCGCAAGTGTCGTAACTAGAAGTAGACTACAAGTTTAGATGTCATCCACTTTTGTTGAATTGTAACCTTGTCAAAGGTCGTGTTTTGAAAACTTAAATAACAAGTGTTTGTAATACTCAAATTTTCACGAATGGATGAACATCGTTTTGATCATGTAGTTGTTTATTACGATTGAATGCAATGATAACAAGCTAGTCACACATCATACGCTTCCGCAGAAGACAGGGTGTGACAGTTTGGTATCAGAGCTTCGATTGTAGTGAACTAGGATTCTTTCTTGAGTCTAGACTACAATCACTAGAGTTCTCTCACAAAAACATTTTACAAAAAGGTTTTCATTGCATTCACGAAAGCGCCAAGATCCACAAGTCAGACACTTTTCAAAAAGTGACAAGGCAAGGACATTAGTGAGGAATACCTTTAAAATAAGGTGCCAATCAAAGCATAGTCTACACGAGTTAGACTTGCCAAAAACAAAATGACCCCCAAAAACGAGAGTTATACGTAATATAATGCATTAAATTGCTTGATTATGCTAAGTAGCATATATGTTATTGATATACATACATACAAATAAGTGTACGGAATGATTATTGACGTGAATAAGATACTTTCGACTCCGACTCCTATTACTATACGTGACTTGCACGATGAAGCTACCGACCTCGCATCCTTTGCAAAGCTCATGGCTGGGAGTGATTACCAAACAAGATGCTGAGCTTGCTTCCGTAGGAGATGGCTGCTCTTCCCTCTCGATCGTTAAGGTGCCTAACTACGGTGATGATGACGAGGCAGAGGCGGCAACCTTGATCGAATTCTCAATCAACGGGACGAGATCCCTGCGGCTTATGTGAAGCAAGATTGAAGACATACTTGACCAGAAAAGGAAGATGAAGTATTCATCTCGAAGGTGCCCCTCCAACTACTAGGAATTCTCTTTATTCCTATTCCATCTAATCATCGTGCCTATACGTGCATAACGATAACGAATGTTAGCGCGTGGACCATCGCAAGGGTCCTTTCCATGACAAGAGGTATAAGGACAATAGTGTCCCCTCCTTGATTGATCATCTGCTTGGACGAGAGAAAATTGGGGTAACTGTGCAAGACAATTTATTATTACGGGGGCCCACGTAATAACGACTTGTAGTGCACAGAAATCATGATGGACTCTGCGGGTCGAGCTAATGAAAACCATACAAAATTAATCTATAGGTATCCTCACCTTCATCTGGTAGAACAACACATAGATCAGTGCTTTAGCACGTTAGAAAGTAGGAAGCCTGTCTTAGCCTACTTCGTGACTGACACTTCTACCTGCATACGAGACGTTTGAGAAAACGATATTTGAGCGAGAGAGGTGGAATGACATTCAGAAAGAATCAGCAACGATACACTCCCTATCACCTCTACACAAACAACCCCATCAAAGGGGAAATATATGCACCAGTAAAGCTAAAGACCTAAGGAAACCAATGTAGCAGGAAATAACTAAAACTTGAATGACCAAGGCGATGTAGCCTCAAGTTCATTTCAAATAATAAGCCAAGTTGGCAAGCCTATGTGAAGGCTCAATAACTGTTTCCTCGCTTATACACTGATTATATATACGTGTGAAATTGGGTGATTACATAATGGCTTATGGTGCTATGTATCTCATAGACAATTGGAATGTTGTCTAACCTACTTCATACCATTTTGGCAGAAGAGAATGCCGCCTAGGCGAGACACAAACACCAGTACGTTGCCAAGGACAGAAGCCGAGCTGCAAGAACGCATCTCACAGGCAATTGCGCGACATGAAGCCCTCCGCTCTAAGCACAGCGATGGCACTACTGAAAGTAACCCTCCAACTGGCTGCAGCTATAAACAATTCCTGGACTGCAAGCCATTGAATTTTGATGGCACAGGAGGTGCCGTTGCATATGTTCGTTGGGCAGAAAAGACAGACTCCATTCTAAGAATGAGTAACTGTTCGCGCCGACAGAGTGTTACTTATATCTCAGGGTTATTCGTAGATGGCGCACTCTCCTGGTGGAACCTTCAGGTTCAAACCCTTGGTGCGGATGCTGCTTATGCACTAAGCTGGGACGAGCTCAAGGAAATGATGGAAAAGAAATACTGTTCTAGGACTGAAATCCAGAAGATTGAGGTGGAGTTCTGGAACTTGAAAATGGGCGGACCAAAGATTCCTGAATACGTCCAACGATTTCACAAGTTGTCTAGGGTCGTCCCCTACTTAGTCAAATCGGAATTCAAAAGGGTTGAACGATTTATTTGGGGACTTGCACCTCAGATCAGGAGCATGGTTACTACCTCAAAGCCCTCAACCATTGCAAAGGCTATCGATATGAGTGTCACTCTTACTGAAGAAGCTCTACGTGCGGGAAAATTTTCGGAATCTGAGAATAACAAGAAAGAGACTCATGTGGAGTCATCAAGCAACAAGAAGAGAAAGTCCTCAAACCTAAAGATGAGCACCCAAGTGAACTATGGAAGCTCTAAAGCAAACAAAAGAAAGAAGGTGAAACCACCGCATGACAGGAAAACTGATGGAGCCACTAATAAGGCTGGTGGTAAAATATACTCGGGGACTAAACCGAAGTGCGGAGAATGCAATTTTCACCATGAAGGTCGATGTCTGAGGCCTAAGTGTGGAAAGTGTGGAAAAGAAGGGCACAGCAAGGTTGCCTGTTGGGCGAAGGACCCATATGGAAGAAATAAGAGAATACCAGGTTGCTACAAATGTGGTGAAGCAGGGCACTTTAGGAAAGATTGCCCTAGGAAGAAACAAGCAAGGAAGGGTTTTCACGATCGAAACTCGTGAAGCACGCCAGGATCCAGATGCGGTTATGGGTACGTTCCCTATTAACCAACCTAATGCATCTACCTTTAATAAATACTGGCACCAACTTTAACCTTGCATGCTTAGAACATAAGAAACTGCTTGGCCTAGTTTCGAGTGAAATAGACGCCCCGTTTCCTTTCAAAATAGGCATATAGAAGGCTAGTTGAAGCAGATGAAGCAAGTAAGGAATTATATTTTAGGGACTCAGAAGGCCTGAACCTTCTGTTACCCTTGACTCGCGAAGTCATAATATGATAATCAGCATGGATCGGAAATCCAAGTATACAGCTGACGTCGTTTGATATGAGAAAATCAGTCGCATCCCTCTTGCGAACGATGAAACCCGACTTCCTGCAAAAGGTGCAAGGATGCTAGACCCCACAAGGCGGCAGATCTTCGACATCCCTCATTGGTCCAAAGGGCATAGAAACGCCTCCGAGTAGACTGCAGAGCCTGAGAACATCCCCGTGATGGAAGAAGTCCCAGTAGCCTTTTCAGAAGACTTGCTAGGAACGCCTCTCTGTAGCGACGAGAGGAGTTTAGGATAAATCGCGTGCCAGGAGCAGTACCAGGGCTGAATGACGCCATACCGACTAGCTTCACCAGCGAAGCATGAACCTCTGATACAACTGCAAGAGCGGTTGGACAGAGGAAATTAAAGACATGACATCCTTAGTTAAGGAGACAAGGAGAAAGTTGGTTGTCTCCACTTTACATGAACTTCTGAAAAGTGAGAATCAGAATCCTTTGCCAAGGACTGATGACACAAATGAGCCAATCGTAAGGTTCCAGTTACCACTCAAAGATCAACTTGAGGACAAGAGGTCCTCCACTGTGAATACAAGAGGAAATATCCCTAAAACGACCTTTAGGACTCGCTTCGAGCATTACGAGTTCCTTGTCGTACCATTTGGCTTAACACATGCATCGACAATATTCATGGACCTCATCAATCGAACGTGTAAGCCATGCCCGAATGGATTACGATCATACTTATTGGCTACATGCTTATATGGCCAACGACCAAGGAAGGTCGTAAACAACAGCTGCAATTTACCTTGCAACTCTTAGAGAAAGCACAATTATGTGCAAGATGACAAAAAAGTGGATTTCAAATTCGCAAGGTGAGAACCATAACCAAGAACGAAATTCATGCCAACCCTGCAACCAAGAGCTAAGGAGCTAGTGTTGCAATTATGTGACGTCTCTCGACAAAGTCTCGATTGTACGTCGATGCAACGAGACCACAACATTGCGTACGCGGCACATTAATTAAGGAATCATGAGAAAAGGCCTTGAGATAGATACAGTAATTGCGCGCCGCAAACTGGACGTCATTACCTGAAAGAAAACGTTGCACGATCTTTACTGATCACAAGGGTTGCAGCACACCGATGATCGTAAGAACTCGAATATGAACTGAGCTGCTGAACGATGCGGACTGTATGAACACAATACGTGCTTGTGTGATAAACTTTGATGAAAAGTCGGAACACTCACTTGCCCTTAGTGGAGTTTTCCTACAACGGTATCTATCACACCGCCGTCTAAACCGCTTCGTGTAAAGCTTTAGACGGAACATAATGAGTAAATTTCCGTCATGTTGAACGGAGACCAGAAATAAACAATCAACTGGCCCGAGATGGCCCAGGAAAACTAGAGGCCAGATCCTTCAGATATGTGATCATATCAGGACAGCCCGCATAATACAAAAAGATTACGCCGATGAGCGGCAGAAATCGTAAGAATATGAGACAAGAAGTATGACTAAAATGAGAGCCTCGCCTAGAGAAGGCGTAGTGTGAGTTGGAAAACGAAAAGGTTGAATCCCCGGTGTAGGGATCAGAACCATTGCTCACAAGATGAAACTCCCAGAAGAAGATCAGTAGTGATCGCGACACATTCATGTGTCTAATCGTTAGAGGAGTTTGACTCAAGGGATAGTCGTTGTTCCCACAAATAAGATTCACGTCAATGACAAACGACAAGAATTACTATAGCAACCTATTGAGGTTTTGGACCAAGAGTCCGTGATACTATAGAAACCTGTTAAGGTTTTGGACCAAGAGTCCGTGATACTATAGAAACCTGTTAAGGTTTTGGACCAAGAGTCCGTGATACTATAGAAACCTGTTGAGGTTATGGACCAAGAGTCCACAAGATACAGAAAAGTCATGATCGACTTACTTGAGTATGATAGAATTCATGACAGGACCCAGAGATTTCCTGGGAACATGAAGACAAATCATGAATCTAAGTGACCATATTGGTTTCACAACTCCCCTGCGACCGATGGCATCGCTTGAATTTCGGGACGAAATTCTTTTAACGAGGGGAGACTGTGACAACCGTCACTTTTCCGTACATTCCGTACACTAGATGAACAGTAATTTGTGCCTTAATGACTGTACATGATCTAGTTACCAGAAGAATAAATTTCTGAATTCCATACAAGTGAATTCATGCATGATATATGCTACAAGAATTACGTTATGATAGCGTTGCGTCAAAAATATTAGTAAACTCACCGGTAAGACACACTGTGTCAACTGAACTGCATGAAGCAGTCAGACATTAGAATTGAGGCCTAGGTGTAGGTCCGACGACAAAAGTACATTAAAACCCAAGAGTACATGTAAGGGTTTAATTTATAGACATTGTGAAAGCAAAAATAAGCACTAAAAAGCACCCGAAACGCACTTTAAGTGCATAATTTTGAATAATTCAGCTCAATTCAGCATTTAAACATATGAATATTATGCAGAAATTTCGTTTTATCATCCAGAATATTTCCCTAAGTGTTGGGAATTGAAAGGGTACAAGAACGGTACTTAAAAGACACTAAAAAGTGTGATTTAGCACTTTAACGAACCAGTGTCTAACCGAACAACCGGATAATACCCGGAACACCAAAATAATGCTAGAAGCATTGTTTTTATTTTTCTAAGCTAGTTAGGGTCCCCGAACACCCAAACACACTATATATTACTTAACATACATGAACCACTAATTATTTCAATTATTCACTAACTAGATTAGTAACTAACCATTGCATCACAACTAAGCCAACCCCCCCCCCCCCCCCAACCGGATTTGGATTAGTGGGACACCCCACTTGATTTTGTTGATTAAATTAATGGATATGCTATGTTGATAGGGAACATATTAACCAACAAACAAACACTTGTTGGAAGTTAGATTAGAAGAACCATAATATATAACCCACAAGTCCCTAACCCTCATCAATTCTCAACTCAACCAAACTCACAAAACTCTCTCATTTCCCCTCACAAGCTCTCGGCCAAACTCCCCTAGTCTCATCACCATTTTTCTTCAAACCTCCAACATGATTTAAGCACTCTACAAGGTGATACAAGCATACTTATGAAGGTAGGAAGCAAAGGAACTTGAAGAACCTCTACCATTTGCTTTTATCCACCTCATTTGCACTCTTGAACTTCCCTAGCCTTGTGCTAGTAGTAAGTGTTCTAAAACATCCTCTTGTTCTTGTTTAGAGTGGTTAATAAGAGATTTGTCGGATAAAAGTCATGAATATATAAGATTAAAGTTTAAAGTCTTATAAAAATGATGAACTTGTTGGATAAAAGAAGTATAATGGTGTAAAACTTGTTAAACTTGTTTTGTTATGATTATTTTGTGTTAGTTGATGCTAGTAGTAGAACGGATCGTCATCTAACCGGGCTAGGTCATGGTCATGAAACAGGAACTAGTGATAGGTTAAGTGTAAAAATGGTAAGATGATGAACTCTACTACTTATAAACATGAACTTGTGTAAAAATAGTTTTTCTTATAAAATGGAATTCTAAACTAGTAGATCTAAAGATCTACAAGTGGTATTTTCGAAGAACCAACTGTAAGACAAAACCATGTTTTAAAACAGGATCTTTCCTAAACTAATGGTGTTTTTGAGAACCAAAAAGTGTGTAGACACTTGTGTAACGAAAGAATTTAACAAAGAAATATTTTCGAAAATACCGACTAGAAGTTGTAAAACTTCATATTCTTTAAAAATAAAATTTTCGAGATAATGATTCTATTTTTAGAGATGGAAAGACCCACTAAATGTGTTGAAAAGTTACTACATAATTTTACACAACTTGCAAGTTCATGTGTATGCGATTATGTTTATTTTGACTAGTTTGATATTTGAAGATAGTGTTTTGATGACAGAAAAATTGATTGGTTGAATTTTTAAAAGAAAATGATACGCTAGTAAGCGTGGCCACCTCCAGTTACAGAGGAAACTCTGGCGAAATTTTTCCAGAAAATAACACTTAGAATATTTTTTTGTGACAAGTGTTATGAACATATTTTTGACTGGTTTTCCAAACAAACTTCGCCATGATTTTTGTTATCAAATGACCAAGTATTCGGAGGTGGATTTTTGTAAACAAACTTACTAAATATATATTTAGAATATATATTTATCGCTATTCAGAGGTGGATTTTTGTAAACAAACTTACTAAATATATATTTAGAATATATATTTATCGCTTGTGTGATTATGTGATTATTTTGTGAGCTAGGTATATATTATTTTTAGAATGGAAATGATATGTCTTGGAAATACTCATGAGAAGTATAAACACAAAAATACACATACGACATACAAGATACATAATTCGGGTGCAAAGTGCAAAACACGAGACACTTATATTAATTTTAGAGAAAATAATATAAGTAAGATACTTAGTTAAAAATATAAAATATTTTTAACACATGAAATTATACACAAAAGAGAGTGACTGTACTTGTGCGACGCAAGTCTAGTGACTAACGTTAAGAAAACGCGTATAGGTTACGACGTTAATTAAGCAAATCCGGTGAAGTTTACGACGCACAGGAACGCAAAGTTGTGAGTTCATGCTCCCCCTTTTCTTTAACTGTTTTTGGTTTTATAACTCTCGGGGGTGAAATACATGTTACAAATATTATAATTTTTACAAAGGGTAAAAATACAAGAAGCACTCTTGGTGAGAACGAGAACCGAGTGCAATATGATTTGAGAATACGAGAAGCACTCGTGGTGAGTGCAATATGATGAGCTTTAAGAAAAGCCTAGAAAATACTAGATCATGTGATCTTAAACTAGATATTGAGATGCCATTAATACTTAATTAGGGACGAGGGTTAGATCTAACGGGTACGGCCGAGCCCCACTCATGGTCCTTATGTAACCACTTGAGTGCTTCGGTGTCCCAGTCGAGGGAAATCGACACAGTCGAGGTCAATCGACACAGTCGAGGGAAATCGACACAGTCAAGGGAAATTGACACAGTCGAGGTTATTCGACACAGTCGAGGGTAATCGACACAGTTAAAGGAGAAAATACTAATGCTCCTATATCCTCACATGCCTTGAGGGAGAAAATACTAATGCTCCCTATGTCCTCACATGCCTTGAAGGAGAATATACTAATGCTCCCTATGTCCTCACGTGCCTTAATGTCCTTGTATAAACAATCATTTAAAACGTGGGGTACACAAGAAAACTTGAATGATACTTGAGTACGTGGGGTACTCAAGAAAACGGGAATCATACTTGAGTACGTGGGGTACTCAAGAAAGACTTGAATTATACATGACACATACTATGTTTTCATACTAAGTATAAAAACGTGAAATACAAAAACGCATGAACTCGCTCAACTTTATGTTGATGTTTTCCAAAATTACATGTATTTCAGGTGACAGGATGGATCTTGGGCGCAAGTGTCGTAACTAGAAGTAGACTACAAGTTTAGATGTCATCCACTTTTGTTGAATTGTAACCTTGTCAAAGGTCGTGTTTTGAAAACTTAAATAACAAGTGTTTGTAATACTCAAATTTTCACGAATGGATGAACATCGTTTTGATCATGTAGTTGTTTATTACGATTGAATGCAATGATAACAAGCTAGTCACACATCATACGCTTCCGCAGAAGACAGGGTGTGACAGCTTGGTATCAGAGCTTCGATTGTAGTGAACTAGGATTCTTTCTTGAGTCTAGACTACAATCACTAGAGTTCTCTCACAAAAACATTTTACAAAAAGGTTTTCATTGCATTCACGAAAGCGCCAAGATCCACAAGTCAGACACTTTTCAAAAAGTGACAAGGCAAGGACATTAGTGAGGAATACCTTTAAAATAAGGTGCCAATCAAAGCATAGTCTACACGAGTTAGACTTGCCAAAAACAAAATGACCCCCAAAAACGAGAGTTATACGTAATATAATGCATTAAATTGCTTGATTATGCTAAGTAGCATATATGTTATTGATATACATACATACAAATAAGTGTACGGAATGATTTCGACTCCGACTCCTATTACTATACGTGACTTGCACGATGAAGCTACCGACCTCGCATCCTTTGCAAAGCTCATGGCTGGGAGTGATTACCAAACAAGATGCTGAGCTTGCTTCCGTAGGAGATGGCTGCTCTTCCCTCTCGATCGTGAAGGTGCCTAACTACGGTGATGATGACGAGGCAGAGGCGGCAACCTTGATCGAATTCTCAATCAACGGGACAAGATCCCTGCGGCTTATGTGAAGCAAGATTGAAGACATACTTGACCAGAAAAGGAAGATGAAGTATTCATCTCGAAGGTGCCCCTCCAACTACTAGGAATTCTCTCTATTCCTATTCCATCTAATCATCGTGCCTATACGCGCGTAACGATAACGAATGTTAGCGCGTGGACCATCGCAAGGGTCCTTTCCATGACAAGAGGTATAAGGACAATAGTGTCCCCTCCTTGATTGATCATCTGCTTGGACGAGAGAAAATTGGGGTAACTGTGCAAGACAATTTATTATTACGGGGGCCCACGTAATAACGACTTGTAGTGCACAGAAATCATGATGGACTCTGCGGGTCGAGCTAATGAAAACCATACAAAATTAATCTATAGGTATCCTCACCTTCATCTGGTAGAACAACACATAGATCAGTGCTTTAGCACGTTAGAAAGTAGGAAGCCTGTCTTAGCCTACTTCGTGACTGACACTTCTACCTGCATACGAGACGTTTGAGAAAACGATATTTGAGCGAGAGAGGTGGAATGACATTCAGAAAGAATCAACAACGATACACTCCCTATCACCTCTACACAAACAACCCCATCAAAGGGGAAATATACGCACCAGTAAAGCTAAAGACCTAAGGAAACCAATGTAGCAGGAAATAACTAAAACTTGAATGACCAAGGCGATGTAGCCTCAAGTTCATTTCAAATAATAAGCCAAGTTGGCAAGCCTATGTGAAGGCTCAATAACTGTTTCCTCGCTTATACACTGATTATATATACGTGTGAAATTGGGTGATTACATAATGGCTTATGGTGCTATGTATCTCATAGACAATTGGAATGTTGTCTAACCTACTTCATACCATTTTGGCAGAAGAGAATGCCGCCTAGGCGAGACACAAACACCAGTACGTTGCCAAGGACAGAAGCCGAGCTGCAAGAACGCATCTCACAGGCAATTGCGCGACATGAAGCCCTCCGCTCTAAGCACAGCGATGGCACTACTGAAAGTAACCCTCCAACTGGCTGCAGCTATAAACAATTCCTGGACTGCAAGCCATTGAATTTTGATGGCACAGGAGGTGCCGTTGCATATGTTCGTTGGGCAGAAAAGACAGACTCCATTCTAAGAATGAGTAACTGTACGCGCCGACAGAGTGTTACTTATATCTCAGGGTTATTCGTAGATGGCACACTCTCCTGGTGGAACCTTCAGGACTGAAATCCAGAAGATTGAGGTGGAGTTCTGGAACTTGAAAATGGACGGAACAAAGATTCCTGAATACGTCCAACGATTTCACGACTTGTCTAGGGTCGTCCCCTACTTAGTCAAACCGGAATTCAAAAGGGTTGAACGATTTATTTGGGGACTTGCACCTCAGATCAGGAGCATGGTTACTACCTCAAAGCCCTCAACCATTGCAGAGGCTATCGATATGAGTGTCACTCTTACTGAAGAAGCTCTACGTGCGGGAAAATTTTCGGAATCTGAGAATAACAAGAAAGAGACTCATGTGGAGTCATCAAGCAACAAGAAGAGAAAGTCCTCAAACCTAAAGATGAGCACCCAAGTCAACTATGGAAGCTCTAAAGCAAACAAAAGAAAGAAGGTGAAACCACCGCATGACAGGAAAACTGATGGAGCCACTAATAAGGCTGGTGGTAAAATATACTCGGGGACTAAACCGAAGTGCGGAGAATGCAATTTTCACCATGAAGGTCGATGTCTGAGGCCTAAGTGTGGAAAGTGTGGAAAAGAAGGGCACAGCAAGGTTGCCTGTTGGGCGAAGGACCCATATGTAAGAAATAAGAGAATACCAGGTTGCTACAAATGTGGTGAAGCAGGGCACTTTAGGAAAGATTGCCCTAGGAAGAAACAAGCAAGGAAGGGTTTTCACGATCGAAACTCGTGAGGCACGCCAGGATCCAGATGCGGTTATGGGTACGTTCCCTATTAACCAACCTAATGCATCTACCTTTAATTAATACTGGCACCAACTTTAACCTTGCATGCTTAGAACATAAGAAACTGCTTGGCCTAGTTTCGAGTGAAATAGACGCCCCGTATCCTTTCAAAATAGGCATATAGAAGGCTAGTTGAAGCAGATGAAGCAAGTAAGGAATTATATTTTAGGGACTCAGAAGGCCTGAACCTTCTGTTACCCTTGACTCGCGAAGTCATAATATGATAATCAGCATGGATCGGAAATCCAAGTATACAGCTGACGTCGTTTGATATGAGAAAATCAGTCGCATCCCTCTTGCGAACGATGAAACCCGACTTCCTGCAAAAGGTGCAAGGATGCTAGACCCCACAAGGCGCAAGATCTACGACATCCCTCATTGGTCCAAAGGGCATAGAAACGCCTCCGAGTAGACTGCAGAGCCTGAGAACATCCCCGTGATGGAAGAAGTCCCAGTAGCCTTTTCAGAAGACTTGCTAGGAACGCCTCTCTGTAGCGACGAGAGGAGTTTAGGATAAATCGCGTGCCAGGAGCAGTACCAGGGCTGAATGACGCCATACCGACTAGCTTCACCAGCGGAGCATGAACCTCTGATACAACTGCAAGAGCGGTTGGACAGAGGAAATTAAAGACATGACATCCTTAGTTAAGGAGACAAGGAGAATGTTGGTAGTCTCCACTTTACATGAACTTCAGAAAAGTGAGAATCAGAATCCTTTGCCAAGGACTGATGACACAAATGAGCCAATCGTAAGGTTCCAGTTACCACTCAAAGATCAACTTGAGGACAAGAGGTCCTCCACTGTGAATACAAGAGGAAATATCCCTAAAACGTCCTTTAGGACTCGCTTCGAGCATTACGAGTTCCTTGTCGTACCATTTGGCTTAACACATGCATCGACAATATTCATGGACCTCATGAATCGAACGTGTAAGCCATGCCCGGATGGATTACGATCATACTTATTGGCTACATGCTTATATGGCCAACGACCAAGGAAGGTCGTAAACAACAGCTGCAATTTACCTTGCAACTCTTAGAGAAAGCACAATTATGTGCAAGATGACAAAAAGCGGATTTCAAATTCGCAAGGTGAGAACCATAACCAAGAACGAAATTCATGCCAACCCTGCAACCAAGAGCTAAGGAGCTAGTGTTGCAATTATGTGACGTCTCTCGACAAAGTCTCGATTGTACGTCGATGCAACGAGACCACAACATTGCGTACGCGGCACATTGATTAAGGAATCATGAGAAAAGGCCTTGAGATAGATAAAGTAATTGCGCGCCGCAAACTGGACGTCATTACCTGAAAGAAAACGCTGCACGATCTTTACTGATCACAAGGGTTGCAGCACACCGATGATCGTAAGAACTCGAATATGAACTGAGCTGCTGAACGATGTGGACTGTATGAACACAATACGTGCTTGTGTGATAAACTTTGATGAAAAGTCGGAACACTCACTTGCCCTTAGTGGAGTTTTCCTACAACGGTATCTATCACACCACCGTCTAAACCGCTTCGTATAAAGCTTTAGACGGAACATAATGAGTAAATTTCCGTCATGTTGAACGGAGACCAGAAATAAACAATCAACTAGCCCGAGATGGCCCAGGAAAACTAGAGGCCAGATCCTTCAGATATGTGATCATATTAGGACAACCCGCAGAATACAGAAAGATTACGCCGATGAGCGGCAGAAATCGTAAGAATATGAGACAAGAAGTATGACTAAAATGAGAGCCTCGCCAAGAGAAGGCGTAGTGTGAGTTGGAAAACGAAAAGGTTGAATCCCCGGTGTAGGGATCAGAACCATTGCTCACAAGATGAAACTCCCAGAAGAAGATCAGTAGTGATCGCGACACATTCATGTGTCTAATCGTTAGAGGAGTCAGACTCAAGGGACAGCCGTTGTTCCCACAAATAAGATTCACGTCAATGACAAACGACAAGAATTTCTATAGAAACCTGTTGAGGTTTTGGACCAAGAGTCCGTGATACTATAGAAACCTGTTAAGGTTTTGGACCAAGAGTCCGTGATACTATAGAAACCTGTTAAGGTTTTGGACCAAGAGTTCGTGATACTATAGAAACCTGTTGAGGTTTTGGACCAAGAGTCCGTGATACTATAGAAACCTGTTGAGGTTATGGACCAAGAGTCCACAAGATACAGAAAAGTCATGATCGACTTACTTGAGTATGATAGAATTCATGACAGGACCCAGAGATTTCCTGGGAACATGAAGACAAATCATGAATCTAAGTGACCATATTGGTTTCACAACTCCCCTGCGACCGATGGCATTGCTTGAATTTCGGGACGAAATTATTTTAACGGGGGGAGACTGTGACAACCGTCACTTTTCCGTACATTCCGTACACTAGATGAACAGTAATTTGTGCCTTAATGACTGTACATGATCTAGTTACCAGAAGAATATGTGACAACTGGCACAAACCGGTAATTTCCTTACACTATAATTATTGCTTAATGACTGCAATTATGAGTTTAATTGTCAGCAATGTCTGAACACATGGTTAAACAAGTGAATTCATGCATGTTGTATACTACAAAATATTGCTTTATGCATAAACGAGAGCGTTGCGTCAGATTAATAGTAAACTCACCGGTAAGACACACTGTGTCGACTGAACTGCAGAAAGCAGTCAGACGTTAGAATTGAGGCCTAGGTGTAGGTCCGACGACAAGAATGCATTAAAACCCAAGAGTACATACAAGGGTTAATATATATGCAATTCGGAAGCAAAAATAAGCACTAAAAAGCACCCGAAACGCACTTTAAGTGCAGAATTTATACAAATCAGCAATAATTCAGCATTTAGACGTATAAATATTATGCAGAAATGTTGTTCTATTATCCAGAATATTTCCCTAAGTGTTGGGAACCGATAGTGTTACAAAAACACACTTATTAGACACTAAAAAGTGTAACACCTGTGTCATTTCAACCATCAAACAAATGCCAAACCAATGAAATATTGTATTTCATACTTTGGAATTGTATAAATATGTGTATCTTTTGCACATATCAACTCATGTTCGATTTCAAGCTCTAAATCGCTTTCTGGAAGGTTATACGCTCACTGATGCGTAAATATAACCAGTTTAATCCAACGAACACTCCGGAATAGTGAAATAGGCTTAACATACCTTAAATAACCTTTACATAACTTAGATATAAGTTTTGGAAGGATTGGTGTGGTGAAATCAAAGTTTAATCGCTTACAGGGACTAAAGTTGACAAACTGCGAAAGTATGCCAATTTGAATTGTAACGAACATTCCGGAACATGACCATAAGTTAAACACACCTTAAATATCCATTACATAGCTTAGAAATAGGCTTTGAGGGGTTCGGTGTGTTAAAATAAACTTTTGGGTCATTCAGGGACTAAAAGCGTCAAAAAGTGCACAAGTTTGCATTTTCGCGCATAACTTACGTTCTGAATACATCCGGACATCCAAAAATTTATGTAAGCATGACTACATTATATTTTAGTGTTCGCCATAAGAAAAATCCATTCGTCGCGTCATTTGGATCGTTTTTCGCGCTTATGCGCATTCCGTCGTAATTAACCGAACATCGCGACCGTACGGCCAAACGAACCGACATCCGAGATATTTTTGAACACATTTTAAGTTCCCTATACTTTAACTTCATTTTAGAGCTTTGAAATGGGGTTAACGGGCCTTAAACGTGTCGAAAATGGGCTGAATGCATAACAGGGACCAAAAGTGTAAATCTGCCAAACTTAGGCCTAGCGGTGCGCTACACTTTTAGTGTAGCGGTGCGCTAGCCTATGCCAGAACAGATAATAACAAACAGTCAGCAGATTATCAGCTGATTAAACCACAACCACATGTTTGCAACTTGCATTTTCAGCTGATAAACATCATTTCTAGCCACCACAACTTTGTGACAAGTGTACGGCTCGGATCGTGGCACGATATTCAAGAAACGATCCTAACAGCTCTACTTTTCCTATAAATACCCACCCCCCATTGCTTCAAAACCCACAAATCTGATCATTTGGGCTCTAAGTTGGAACCTTCGTTTCATACCTGAGTTACTTGGATCGGGATTAGCATTCGGGGACCCTTCGTAAGTCCTCTTTCGTTCTTTTATTGCTTTTCGAGTCCGAAAGTCAAACTTTGTTTGACTTTCTGCATTGACCAGTTTATGGTCGATGCAAAGTTCGTTTGAACTTCATAACGTGAGCGTGATCACGATGGTTATAGTCCCTAGCGACTATACCTACTGATTACCACGTTATCTAGGCTCAGTGACGAGCCGTAGTTTCGGGCAGAATACGTATTCTTACGTATTTTGTAACCAAACTACTCTTAGGTATCACAACCGTTTGTTGTGATACCAAACCTGTTTTCTAAACTTAGTTAAGCATGTTTTAACATGCTTAGCTCGTCACTTTTAGTTTAGTGCTTAGATAGGGTCGTAAGGTAAGCGATCTAAACAATCGCTTATACTTTCGAACCCGACCCGTTTGGTCGATCATTAGGATCCGACCAAGCACATTAGGTGACCATAGTATATAGGGAATAACCTTACGAGGTTATACCTTATGGTCGCTTCGTTTAAGTAGTTGTATGATAGGTAGTTTATATGCCTTAGGTAAACTACCAAAATACCCCTTTGATGCCAAAATTCATTTTAAACATATGTAACATAACTTTTGACATCTAAACTGATTTAACAACCATATTAGACATGTTAAGGCATATATTACTTGTCATAGGACTAGTTAGGCGGTCCGAACGCGTTTCACGCGAACGACGCGTTAAAGTAGCATAAGCTACCTAAACGGGTTGTAATGGGTCGTATACAATTATGTTAGGTTTCAATTAGTATGTAGGCTTTGTTAAACCAAATGACACGAGTCTCTACACTCGTTTGGTTTACGAACCCTCATGCTACCCGATCTTCCGATCTAGGTCCGGTTAATTAACATAGTTACCTATATTAGGTGCCGTTTGATATCCGCGATCTCTAGCATTGTTTGGTTGTTACTCAAGGACTACTGAGCAATCCCAAGTGAGTACATAGACCCCTCTTTTACTGTTTTCCAAACTGTTTTGGGGTAGAACACATGTGCCTACTTGTTACTTTCATGCTTTCCTGTTTTAACATCATATACTGCTATGTTCGTTAGTACATTATAGTACATGATTTTATGACATTTCATGCTAGGTGTGCCCAATTGTGTGCATTACTTAGTACATCGTTTTACATGACATTTTGACATAGACATTTGACATAAACATTTCGGCATAGACATTTTAACATGATTGACATTTGATCATGCATTTCCCACAAAACATAACTTTGATTTAAACCAAGATTTACTTCAATACTTTGTTTTTGTGCATATGGTTTAGTTGAGACATTTCACTTGCCATACATGACATCTTGACATAGACGTTTGACATGGATATTTGACATATACATTTGACATGGATATTTGACATAGACATTTTGATATGATTTACATCTTGACATGAACACTTTGACATATTACCCAATACATTTGACAATTTATTTAAACATAGACTTCTTACATTGGTTTGGTTTGATTAAGTGATTAAGTAACGATGCGTGTGTAATATGACACAAGCATGGTGGATACGCAGCTGGTACTTCCTATATATAAGTGTTTGTATGGTATTACATATCATAGCGTTATTTGAATCATTTCAGTTTGAGACATAGAACATTTTATACAAATAACATACTTTTCACAAGACATTGATTTATAAACATCTTATCTTATGCAAACATATTTTTACTTGGTTATTCATTTAACCTTACATTTATTTATACTTATCATCTGATCTTATCGATTTTCAAATGATTTACAAAACAAAGCAAATTACAAGGTTCATGACTAAACATTTTCTCAAACATAAGTCATGGAACCTATTTTCACAAAACCTATGTATCTCACAGGCATTTTTATGCTGACGTACCTATTTTCACATGTGTTTTTCAGGAGCTGTTGCATAAGATGATCAAGATATACTTAGGCAGACTTGGGCTTTAGTGACAATAAAAGATGCAAGACTAGTTAATTATGTTGTATTTCTTTGTTTGTTAAGACATTGTAACACCTTTAATCAATAAAACGAAACTTCAATTGCCATGGATTTGAAACAATTAATTATGTTACAACACTCCCCGATGTTTCCGCCACGTTTTGTATGTTCTACGTGGTCGGGGTGTGACAGAAGAGTTGGTATCAGAGCCAATGGTTATAGGGAATTAGGTTATTAGTAATGCTTTGACCTAGTCTATAACCTTCTTAGGACCCTAACGCGAGTTTACTTGCGTTTAGTCATAAAACAATACCGTCACCTATCCTTAGGCGACTACCACAACAAGAACATAAATTTCAAAACCGCTTTGAAAACTAATCATCTGTTCTAGGATGATTTATTACAAGGTTTTGAACCCTCTATTGTAAGGTTTTGAACCCTCTGTTTTATGGTTTTGAACCCCTTTGAATTTTCAAAAATCTCGTCAAGGTTTTGGGTTTTAAATAATGTGAACACGTGCAAACTGGAAGGGTGAATGCCTGTATTCTTGGTTTTCTGTCTAGGCAAGCACTTCGTATACATCTCATCAGACGCGAGACCAGTTGTGCTTACCTGGGAATTCTTGGGATGAGTGTTCACTTATAGGCGAGCATGTCTTCGCGATACATTATTTTTGACCCATTTACTTTGATTAGTCACTGTGTGTCGTTTGTTTACCTCGTGGTAACAAACAAATGACCACTACTCTTGCTTTCATCAGATTTGTTTCATCTCATTCTTTTCGCCTAATTCTCTCACTCGTTTCCTTTCATGTTTTCCTCTTTTAGAATGCCTCCTCGACGCGAAAACCAGATAGCGACTGCCGAACTGGCAGAAATCATTGCACAACAAATGGCTGCTCAATTCCCAAACCTCTTTGCTCAATGGAATCAAGCCAACAACAACAACAATGGTCCATGCAATTTCAAGAGTTTTAACTCGGCGAAACCACTCAAGTTTAGCGGTTCTGAGGGAGCGACTGGGCTTCTTCAATGGTTCGAGAGCATTGAGAATACTTTCCGCCATGTGCAGTGTCCTGACAATCGCAAGGTCGAGTTTGCTTCGAGTGTGTTCCAGAAGAGAGCCCTTACGTGGTGGAACGGGGTTATGAGAGATCGTGGTGCAGAAGTTGCTTTAGCACAGACATGGGCTGAACTTAGAGCCCTTATGATGAAGGAATTCTGTCCTCGTCATGAGATCAGGGCCTTGGAAAGGGAATTCGACAATCTTGAGCAAGACAGCGGTGAGCATCGAGCCTACACGGACCGTTATGAGGAGTTAAGTCTGTTATGCCCAAACATGGTCACGCCTTTGGATAAGGCAATCGAAAAGTACATTGATGGTCTCCCTGACTCAATACAAGACATTGTGACTGGAAGCAACCCTACTACAGTTAGACAGGCCATTGAGCTATCTGCAACCTTGACTGAATCAAAGATCAGGAAAGGTAAACTTTTCCGAAAAGGTGACAAGAAACCGGCCGAGGAACCGAACCCAATCGAGGAATCAAAGATCATGGATGAACAGACTGGATCCCCTAAGAGGCCAAAGAAGCGAAAGGATTCTCAGAACTACGCTGTGGTCGCTCACAATGATCAAGCCGTCCTCAACCAACCAGCTCAACCCCCTGCCAGGAAACCCTACAATGGAACTGCACCTTTGTGCAACCAATGTGGCCTACATCATCATGCTGGGGTGAAGTGCCGCACATGCCAAGTTTGCGGACTTATAGGTCATACAGCTAGGGTTTGCCCAACCGCAGTTGCACCAAATCAAGCTGGCAACAATCCTGCTCAAGCTCGTTTTCCACAGGGATCTTGCTACAACTGTGGCGAGATGGGCCATTTTCGTAGGAATTGCCCAAGGCTTGCTAATGCAAATCCAGCACAGGGATGAGCATATGATCAACCAGAAGACAACATCGTTTAGAAATAATCACGTCTTATGTATTATTTTCTTTTGTTGTCAAGATCCAAGAAACAGTTGTTATCGTTGTTTATAAATAAATCTTTTATTTACATTGCAATGTATTTATGTGATTGTATGTATAAACAACATATCCCCTACAATACCGACAATCAAGGAACCGCATTCCTTGAAGAACAGACTACTCCCAAATTTCTTCCATTATATGATCTCTTGCGTTTTTTCACGAAAATCCTAAGTACCCGTTTCTTCCGAGAGAAACGAAGTACGAGGTGCCAAGTTAATTGCAATCAATAACAAGATAATAACAATTAAACAACTATGTGATTATGTGCTTATGAACATTACAAGACAAACTGTGCAGACTATGCAAGGAATTACGTAATTATGGATGCATACATAATTATGGAATTTAGTGCACAGAAACCACAGCGAGCTTTGTCATGTACCTAGAAGTTAACCCTATTCATTTCCGATTCTGATGAAGTATCCGTTGAGGAAAAATGAACTTGCTATTCATTTTTCACTTCTGAAGATTATCCGTTGAGGAAATGAATATCCGTTTATTTAATCCTTCATTTCCAATTCTGAAGATTATCCGTTGAGGAAATGAATATCCGTTTGTCTATCATTTTCATTTCCGTTTCTGAGGAAGCAACCGTTGAAAATGACTCTGTTTGTTCATTTTCGTTTCTGAAGATTATCCGTTGAGGAAATGAATATCCGTTGTTTAATCCTTCATTTCCGAACCTGAGGAAACAACCGTTGAAAAATGACTCCGTTAGTTCATTTTCGTTTCTGAAGATTATCCGTTGAGGAAATGAATATCCGTTGTTTAATCCTTCATTTCCGAACCTGAGGAAACAACCGTTGAAAAATGACTCCGTTAGTTCATTTTCGTTTCTGAAGATTATCCGTTGAGGAAATGAATATCCGTTGTTTAATCCTTCATTTCCGAACTTGAGGAAACAACCGTTGAAAATGACTCCGCAAGTTCATTTTCGTTTCTGAAGATTATCCGTTGAGGAAATGAATATCCGTTGTTTAATCCTTCATTTCCGAACCTGAGGAAACAACCGTTGAAAATGACTCCGTTAGTTCATTTTCGTTTCTGAAGATTATCCGTTGAGGAAATGAATATCGGTTTGTCTATCATTTTCATTTCCGTTTCTGAGGAAGCAACCGTTGAAAATGACTCTGTTTGTTCATTTTCGTTCTGAAGATTATCCGTTGAGGAAATGAATATCCGTTTGTCTACCATTTTCATTTCCGTTTCTGAGGAAGCATCTGTTGAAAATGACTACGTTTGTTCATTTTCGTTTCTGAAGATTTTCCGTTAAGGAAATGAATCCCCGTTTGTTTATTCCTTCATTTCCGCTTCTGAAGAATACTCGTTGAGGAAAATGACTCCGTTTGTTCATTTTCGTTCTGAAGATTATCCGTTGAGGAAATGAATATCCGTTGTTTAATCCTTCATTTCCGAACCTGAGGAAACAACCGTTGAAAATGACTCCGTTAGTTCATTTTCGTTTCTGAAGATTATCCGTTGAGGAAATGAATATCCGTTTGTCTATCATTTTCATTTCCGTTTCTGAGGAAGCAACCGTTGAAAATGACTCTGTTTGTTCATTTTCGTTCTGAAGATTATCCGTTGAGGAACTGAATATCCGTTTGTCTACCTTTTTCATTTCCGTTTCTGAGGAAGCATCTGTTGAAAATGACTACGTTTGTTCATTTTCGTTTCTGAAGATTTTCCGTTAAGGAAATGAATCCCCGTTTGTTTATTCCTTCATTTCCGCTTCTGAAGAATACTCTTTGAGGAAAATGACTCCGTTTGTTCATTTTCGTTCTGAAGAATGTCCGTTAAGGAAATGACAGGATTATGCTTTACATATCTCTGGTGGTTATCTGACACAAAGTCACAAATAGACTCCTACGAATTAATTTCGAGACGAAATTTCCTAAAGTAGGGGAGACTGTAACACCTGTGTCATTTCAACCATCAAACAAATGCCAAACCAATGAAATATTGTATTTCATACTTTGGAATTGTATAAATATGTGTATCTTTTGCACATATCAACTCATGTTCGATTTCAAGCTCTAAATCGCTTTCTGGATGGTTATACGCTCACTGATGCGTAAATATAACCAGTTTAATCCAACGAACACTCCGGAATAGTGAAATAGGCTTAACATACCTTAAATAACCTTTACATAACTTAGATATAAGTTTTGGAAGGATTGGTGTGGTGAAATCAAAGTTTAATCGCTTACAGGGACTAAAGTTGACAAACTGCGAAAGTATGCCAATTTGAATTGTAACGAACATTCCGGAACATGACCATAAGTTAAACACACCTTAAATATCCATTACATAGCTTAGAAATAGGCTTTGAGGGGTTCGGTGTGTTAAAATAAACTTTTGGGTCATTCAGGGACTAAAAGCGTCAAAAAGTGCACAAGTTTGCATTTTCGCGCATAACTTACGTTCTGAATACATCCGGACATCCAAAAATTTATGTAAGCATGACTACATTATATTTTAGTGTTCGCCATAAGAAAAATCCATTCGTCGCGTCATTTGGATCGTTTTTCGCGCTTATGCGCATTCCGTCGTAATTAACCGAACATCGCGACCGTACGGCCAAACGAACCGACATCCGAGATATTTTTGAACACATTTTAAGTTCCCTATACTTTAACTTCATTTTAGAGCTTTGAAATGGGGTTAACGGGCCTTAAACGTGTCGAAAATGGGCTGAATGCATAACAGGGACCAAAAGTGTAAATCTGCCAAACTTAGGCCTAGCGGTGCGCTACACTTTTAGTGTAGCGGTGCGCTAGCCTATGCCAGAACAGATAATAACAAACAGTCAGCAGATTATCAGCTGATTAAACCACAACCACATGTTTGCAACTTGCATTTTCAGCTGATAAACATCATTTCTAGCCACCACAACTTTGTGACAAGTGTACGGCTCGGATCGTGGCACGATATTCAAGAAACGATCCTAACGGCTCTACTTTTCCTATAAATACCCACCCCCCATTGCTTCAAAACCCACAAATCTGATCATTTGGGCTCTAAGTTGGAACCTTCGTTTCATACCTGAGTTACTTGGATCGGGATTAGCATTCGGGGACCCTTCGTAAGTCCTCTTTCGTTCTTTTATTGCTTTTCGAGTCCGAAAGTCAAACTTTGTTTGACTTTCTGCATTGACCAGTTTATGGTCGATGCAAAGTTCGTTTGAACTTCATAACGTGAGCGTGATCACGATGGTTATAGTCCCTAGCGACTATACCTACTGATTACCACGTTATCTAGGCTCAGTGACGAGCCGTAGTTTCGGGCAGAATACGTATTCTTACGTATTTTTTAACCAAACTACTCTTAGGTATCACAACCGTTTGTTGTGATACCAAACCTGTTTTCTAAACTTAGTTAAGCATGTTTTAACATGCTTAGCTCGTCACTTTTAGTTTAGTGCTTAGATAGGGTCGTAAGGTAAGCGATCTAAACAATCGCTTATACTTTCGAACCCGACCCGTTTGGTCGATCATTAGGATCCGACCAAGCACATTAGGTGACCATAGTATATAGGGAATAACCTTACGAGGTTATACCTTATGGTCGCTTCGTTTAAGTAGTTGTATGATAGGTAGTTTATATGCCTTAGGTAAACTACCAAAATACCCCTTTGATGCCAAAATTCATTTTAAACATATGTAACATAACTTTTGACATCTAAACTGATTTGACAACCATATTAGACATGTTAAGGCATATATTACTTGTCATAGGACTAGTTAGGCGGTCCGAACGCGTTTCACGCGAACGACGCGTTAAAGTAGCATAAGCTACCTAAACGGGTTGTAATGGGTCGTATACAATTATGTTAGGTTTCAATTAGTATGTAGGCTTTGTTAAACCAAATGACACGAGTCTCTACACTCGTTTGGTTTACGAACCCTCATGCTACCCGATCTTCCGATCTAGGTCCGGTTAATTAACATAGTTACCTATATTAGGTGCCGTTTGATATCCGCGATCTCTAGCATTGTTTGGTTGTTACTCAAGGACTACTGAGCAATCCCAAGTGAGTACATAGACCCCTCTTTTACTGTTTTCCAAACTGTTTTGGGGTGGAACACATGTGCCTACTTGTTACTTTCATGCTTTCCTGTTTTAACATCATATACTGCTATGTTCGTTAGTACATTATAGTACATGATTTTATGACATTTCATGCTAGGTGTGCCTAATTGTGTGCATTACTTAGTACATCGTTTTACATGACATTTTGACATAGACATTTGACATAAACATTTCGGCATAGACATTTTAACATGATTGACATTTGATCATGCATTTCCCACAAAACATAACTTTGATTTAAACCAAGATTTACTTCAATACTTTGTTTTTGTGCATATGGTTTAGTTGAGACATTTCACTTGCCATACATGACATCTTGACATAGACGTTTGACATGGATATTTGACATATACATTTGACATGGATATTTGACATAGACATTTTGATATGATTTACATCTTGACATGAACACTTTGACATATTACCCAATACATTTGACAATTTATTTAAACATAGACTTCTTACATTGGTTTGGTTTGATTAAGTGATTAAGTAACGATGCGTGTGTAATATGACACAAGCATGGTGGATACGCCGCTGGTACTTCCTATATATAAGTGTTTGTATGGTATTACATATCATAGCGTTATTTGAATCATTTCAGTTTGAGACATAGAACATTTTATACAAATAACATACTTTTCACAAGACATTGATTTATAAACATCTTATCTTATGCAAACATATTTTTACTTGGTTATTCATTTAACCTTACATTTATTTATACTTATCATCTGATCTTATCGATTTTCAAATGATTTACAAAACAAAGCAAATTACAAGGTTCATGACTAAACATTTTCTCAAACATAAGTCATGGAACCTATTTTCACAAAACCTATGTATCTCACAGGCATTTTTATGCTGACGTACCTATTTTCACATGTGTTTTTCAGGAGCTGTTGCATAAGATGATCAAGATATACTTAGGCAGACTTGGGCTTTAGTGACAATAAAAGATGCAAGACTAGTTAATTATGTTGTATTTCTTTGTTTGTTAAGACATTGTAACACCTTTAATCAATAAAACGAAACTTCAATTGCCATGGATTTGAAACAATTAATTCTGTTACAACACTCCCCGATGTTTCCGCCACGTTTTGTATGTTCTACGTGGTCGGGGTGTGACAAAAAGTGTAATTTAGCACTTTAACGAATCGGTATGTAACCGAACAACCGGACTATACCCGGAACATGAAAATATTGTTGATAACATTATTTATCTTTTTCTGAGCCAGTTAGGGTCCCTGAATACCCTAACACCCGTCATAAAGCACAACACACTAGTAACCGGGTTAACCACTTAACTAACCTAGATTAACCTAACTAATATCCAACTAACTAGTTGGAATTGAACTAGACCCCCCCCCCTCTTTAGAAACCGTCCCCATGTGGGGGACACACCTTGTCCTTACAAGATTATTTTAATCTTATATGTCTAAAATCTAAGTAACATAAGATCCTTTGGTTAATCATAGAAGTTGGATTATATATATGTATGAAGGACCAAGCACTTTACAAAAACCACATAACATCAACACTCTCTCCCTCTCTACTACTTACGGCCGAACACCCCACACCCATCCATCCATCTTTCAAGTTTGATCTTGCAAGTTCCAAGCATCTACAAGTGTTAAGGGTCGCATATAAGGAGCCTTGGAGCAAACGGAAGGCGAAGAACCTCTCTACTTTGCTTTTATCCACCTCTTTTGCGCATAGATTCTTCCCTAGCCTCGAGCTAGAGGTATAATGTTTAAAACTCGTATTTGAACTATTTTAGAGTGGTTAAAAGGATTTGTATCGGTTAAATCTCGTTAAAATACAAAATGATGAACAAAAGTCTACTAAAAACACTTAAAGTGGTGGTTAATAGCACATATGTTGTGTAAATGTTGTAGCATTTGGAATATGAGATTTTTGAGACCCGATCTATGATGTGGTAGCTCAGATCATCGTTTAACCCGACTTTGTAAGATCATGGATCTTCACATAAGCTCGTTTTTGGTTACTACAAGGGTTAAAAGGCGAAACTCTACCACACTAGAGACATGAACTTGTGTAAAATATTTTACTTGTGTAAAAGTAATTTAACCTGTACATTGGTGTTTAAAACTAGCGGATCTACGTATCTGCAAGTGGTATTTTTGAAGAACCACACTTTAAAGAAATCACATGTTCTAAACCGGGTCTTACACAAACAAAAGTGGTTTTTGTGAACAAACAAGTGTATGGATACTTGTGTAACAAGGGTTTTAACAAAGAAATAATTTTCGTAAAAACCGACTAGAAGTTGTAAAACTTCATACTCTTTAAAAATAAAGTTTTTAAGAAATTAAACTTATTTTTAAAGATAACAAGACTTACTAAATGTGCTAGTAAGATACTACACAATCTTGGTAAATATTCAAGTTCATGAAATTAGTGATTATTGTTGACGGATATTGTTGATAAATTGTTGTTGATGATTATTGATGATTGATGATGATTTAAAAGAAAATAAACACACGTTTTGAAAACGTGGGAAACCTCCATTTTTAGGGGAAACTCTGTCAAAATTTTTATAAATTTTGACACTTAGAAAAAAAATATAAGTTTTGAGAAACTTATTCCCTAAAAATGTGTTTAAAAGGATTACTAAGGTTTCCCTAATTTTTGATGATAAGAAATGGTGATTTCTTGAAGAATAAAAATGGATATTATGTATATATATTTTTGAGAGAAAAATATATATTATTTTATCACCAAATTTTGTGCTAAGTGTATATAGTATGTGTTATACGTACTAGTGTATTAAGACTTAAAAATACACTAAATACTCATGAGGAGTAGAAATATAGAAATACACATACAAAACACAAGATACATGATTCGGGTGCAAAGTGCAAAACACAAAAGACTTATATTTATTTTTGGAGAAAATAATATAAGTAAGATACGTAGTTAAAAATATAGAATATTTTTAACACAAGAAAATATACAAAAGAGAGTGACTGTACTTGTGCGACGCAAGTCTAGTGACTAACGATAAGAAAACGCGTATAGGTTACGACGTTAAGTAAGCAAATCCGGTGGAGTTTACGACGCTAGGAACGCAAAGTTGTGAGTTCATGCTCCCCCTTTTCTCTTTAACTGTTTTCAGTTTTTATAACTTCGGGGGTGAAATACATGTACAAAAGTACAATATTTATAAATGGTATGATATAAATACAAGAAGTACACTTGGTGAGAACGAGAACCAAGTGTGACGAAATATAAGAATATGAGAAGCGCATTTGGTGAGACGAGAACCAAGTATAAGGCGCTATGAGAAATGATAACAAGAAACGCGCTTGGTGAGAACGAGAACCAAGTAGGAGGCGTTATGAGAAATAGTGTCACGAATAGGGTACAGAAGCACCATTAATCAACAATATACCTAGACCGCAGAACAAAAGGTTAGATCTAACGGGTGCCTGGCAGCCACACTCCTGGTCGGGGCGAGAATCGAGGAGTGCTTTTGTGTCTCAGAATATACCAATTAAATGCCTTAGGTTTGGTGGCTTCCTATGACGTGTCACATGTTAATGGCTTTGCAACCCATTAACAATCCTGATATTTACAGGAATATTTTAATTACATGAAATTCATACCATACTAAAATTGATGAACACTTGAGTACGTGGGGTACTCAAGAAGAGATTGAATTATACTTGAAGTACGTGAGGTACTCAAGAAGAAATTGAATTATACATATGTACGTGGTGTACACATAAAACTGGATTTACATATGAAAACTTGATTTACTCACAAACTATGTTTTCATACAAAGTATACAAACCTGAAATACAAAGCTGCATGAATTCACACCAACATTATGTTGACGTTTTTCCAAAAACTCACATGTATTTCAGGTAACTAGGATGGATGTGCGCGTGGTCTTGCTTATGCTCGTGGATGTCGCTTGTGTTTAACTTTAAATAAAGTTGTAAACTTTTAAGACAATGTTTTATGCGACTTAGCGATGTAAACGCTAACGTATGTTTTCAAATTATGGTATTTGAATGTTATTTTACGAGCATGTAGCATGTTTACTCTTCGTATGCAATGAGAACCTTTCATGATCACACCTCGTGCTTCCGCCGCAGAAAGGGGTGTGACAGATTGGTATCAGAGCTGCGATTGTAGTGAACCAGGATTCCTTCTCTAGTCTAGTCTACAATCTCTAGGATCCATTCACGAAAACAATTTTCAAAGAGTTTTCATTGCATAAAACGTCCCGCGACATCCACTACCTGAAACTGTCTACATGAGTCTAGAAAGGACACTACGAGACTTAGAGTGCACTTGAGTAGCACTTGTCGTTGACTAGAAATTACTTGCAATTATGTGTGATAATTAGCATGTACTAGAAGTGGAATGTCACAAGTATATGTGACTTTACCTGAAAGCAATGGCCTACCTGAAAGAAGAGATACGAGGATGAGACGAGCTGTGCGGACTGTGCAAGGAGTTACGTAATTATGGATGCATACATAATTATGGAATTCAGTGCACAGAAATCACAGCAAGTCTTGTCACGTATAGATTCCCTCAGTGCAAGCCTACTAAGTACTCTGCTAGAGTAAAAATTGTTTGATGTCACTTATGTGGTATATATATCTATGAATATATATGATACTACTGTCTAGTGTGACGATATCAAACCAATGTCTAACCCTGCTGTGTTATGTTCTGTCAGAACATGGCACCCAGGAAAACTGTGAATGCTCGCAATGATGATCTACCTCCTCCTCCCCCACTGCCAAGAACTGCTGAAGAGCTGGATGCTCTACTGGAGGAAAGGATCTCCGCTGCTATCGCCCAGTACGAGGCGAACCGAACTCAAGACAGTGGAGGACCAAGCAACGCTAGGCGTAATGGGAATGGAGATTCGTCTGGAGGCAATGCAGCTCAAGGTAACCTTGAGACACTGTACTAAGCATGAGGAAATTTATGAACGGTCTTTGTTTCATTGTTTCTTCAATTGCTCACACGTGAATTGGTTGAATCAATTCCAGGCTGCACTTTCAAGCAGTTCCTCGACTGCAAGCCGATAAACTATGACGGCACAGGAGGTGCAGTAGCATTTGTGCGCTGGACGGAGAAGACTGAAGCTACTTTCCGCATGAGCAAGTGTACCGCGGATCAACAAGTCACTTTTGCTACTGGGTTAT
The DNA here is from genome assembly GCA_030545235.1 of Helianthus tuberosus. Classification (NCBI taxonomy): domain Eukaryota; kingdom Viridiplantae; phylum Streptophyta; class Magnoliopsida; order Asterales; family Asteraceae; genus Helianthus; species Helianthus tuberosus. The sequence goes on along the minus strand of CM060352.1, from coordinate 104,666,264 downwards.
TCGTCGATGAAGCTCTGACTTGGTGGAACCTGCAAGCCCAAACTTTGGGTGATGACGCCGCTTATGGCCTCACTTGGGAGGAACTGAAGGAAAGGATGAGAGAGAAGTACTGCTCTCGTGCTGAACTCCAAAGGCTGGAGACGGAGTTCTGGCACCTGACCATGGAAGGTGCTGACATAAATGGTTACACTCGAAGGTTCCACGATCTGTCTAGAGTACTTCCCTACATGGTAACTCCCGAATTCAAGCGTGTTGAACGCTACATTTGGGGACTGGCCTCAGAGTTTCGTGGAATGGTGACGTCGGCCAAACCACAAACAATCACCGAGGCTGTAACTCTGGCTGTCAGCCTGACTGAAGATTGTGTTCGTATGAAGAAGCTCTCACTGAACCCAACAGAAAATGCCAAGACGCATGCTGAGTCGTCTGGCAACAAGAAAAGGAAACATGCAAACTTGAATCAAGCTACTCGCAACAACAAGGGTTTCAACAAGAAGCGCGACACTAATCCGCCTCAGGAGATGAAAACCCATGCAACGAAAGCATACCAAGGCTCCATGCCTAGATGCCAAAGATGTAAGTTTCATCATGAAGGAGCTTGTCGCATTTCAAGATGCGACAAATGTGGTAAATTGGGTCATCAAACAGAAGACTGTTGGGGAAAAGGAAAGAACCGAAACGGGAATGGTGCTGGTAACAAGAATGGTAACGGGAAGGGGCAAGGATGCTTCAAGTGTGGAAGCAATGATCATTTCATGAAGAACTGCCCAGAGAGAAACAACGCTCCGGCTCGAGCATTTGTGATTGGAGCAAGAGACGCACGCGAGGACCCTAACGTGGTCACCGGTACGTTTCTCATTAACAAACACTTTGCATCCATATTATTCGACACTGGCGCCGATTATAGCTTCATGTCTGTGGAATTTAAGCGCATACTCGGAATAGAATCTAGTAGATTAGAAATTCCTTATTCCATAGAGCTAGCCAATGGTAAACTTGTTGAATCGGGCGAAGTTGTTAGAGGCTGCACACTAGAACTTGGCGAACGGAATTTTAGCATCGATCTCTTACCTATTCAACTGGGTAGCTTCGATGTAGTAGTCGGAATGGACTGGTTGTCCAAGAACAGAGCTGAAGTTATCTGTCATGAGAAAATCATTCGCATCCCTCTAGCGAATGATGAAACTCTCATTGTACATGGGGAAAAACGAGACGCGCCTCTTCGAATCATCAGCTGTATGAAGGCACAGAAGTGCTTGAGGAAAGGATGTGTCGTTTTCCTAGCACACGTTATAGACAAGAAGGCTGTGGAGCCAAAACTCGAAGACATTCCTGTGGTGAAGGAATTTCCTGATGTGTTCCCGGAAGATCTGCCAGGACTACCTCCGCAACGACAAGTCGAATTCCGTATAGACTTGGTTCCAGGAGCTGCTCCTGTAGCCAAGGCACCCTACCGACTTGCACCATCCGAAATGCAAGAATTATCTACACAGCTCCAGGAGTTGTTGGGTAAAGGATTCATAAGGCCAAGCTTCTCACCCTGGGGAGCTCCAGTATTGTTCGTGAAGAAGAAGGATGGAACGCTACGGATGTGTATCGATTACAGGGAACTGAACAAGCTCACAATCAAGAATCGGTATCCGCTACCAAGGATTGATGACTTGTTTGATCAACTGCAAGGATCAAGCTACTATTCCAAGATCGACCTTCGATCTGGATACCATCAGCTGAGAATCCAAGATGAAAGCGTACCAAAGACTGCATTCAGAACGCGATATGGGCACTACGAATTTCTGGTGATGCCGTTTGGGCTGACGAATGCACCAGCGGTCTTTATGGATCTGATGAACCGCGTATGCAAACCATATCTCGATAAATTCGTGATTGTATTTATCGATGATATCCTGATTTACTCGCGAACGAAAGAAGAACATGAGCAACATCTCAGAACCATCTTGGAGCTACTGAAGAAAGAGAAACTTTATGCAAAGTTCTCGAAATGCGAATTCTGGATTCGCGAAGTACAATTTCTTGGTCACGTGGTGAATGAGAAAGGCATTCATGTAGACCCGTCCAAGATAGAAGCAATAAAGAATTGGGAAGCTCCCAAGACCCCAACTGAAGTTCGTCAATTTTTGGGCTTAGCGGGCTACTATCGGCGATTCATTGAGAATTTCTCGAAGATAGCTCAACCGCTAACGACCCTGACTCAGAAAGACAAGAAGTACGACTGGGGTCACAAACAAGAAGAAGCCTTTCAGCTACTTAAGAACAAGCTCTGCGATGCACCGATACTATCGTTACCCGAAGGCACTGAAGACTTCGTGGTATACTGCGACGCCTCACGACAAGGCTTGGGTTGCGTGCTCATGCAACGCCAAAAAGTCATCGCTTACGCTTCAAGACAACTGAAGGTTCATGAAAGAAATTATACCACTCACGACCTAGAGTTGGGCGCAGTGGTATTCGCCTTGAAGATTTGGCGACATTATTTATATGGTACTCAATGTACAATCTTCACAGATCACAAAAGCTTACAACACATATTTGATCAGAAGGAATTAAATATGCGCCAGCGACGTTGGGTCGAGCTGCTGAATGATTATGACTGTGAGATTAAGTACCATCCTGGAAAGGCAAACGTTGTAGCAGACGCGTTGAGCCGAAAGGAAAGGGTTAAGACCCTAAGGGTTCGAGCATTGGAAATGACGATTCGAACGAACCTCACTGCACGCATTCGGGATGCACAACAAGAAGCTCTTAAAGAAGAGAACCGTAAAGCTGAATACCTCCGGGGTGCATTGAAATACATGGTGCCAAATGAAGAGGGAGCCTTATACTTCAAGAAGCGTATCTGGGTTCCACTCTGCGGTGGCATACGTGAGGTCATCCTTAATGAAGCCCACAAATCGAGATATTCGATCCATCCAGGATCGGACAAGATGTACCAAGACTTGAAAGAGTACTATTGGTGGCCGAGACTCAAAAGTGACGTTGCGGTTTATGTCGGAAAATGCCTAACCTGTGCGAAGGTTAAGGCCGAATATCAGAAACCGTCCGGCCTACTACAACAACCAGAGATTCCCGTGTGGAAATGGGAACAAATCTCGATGGACTTCATAACGAAATTACCCAGGACCCCGAGAGGGCACGATATGATATGGGTAATAGTTGATCGATTGACGAAGTCTGCGCACTTCCTACCGATCCGAGAAAAAGACAGCACTGGAAAGCTTGCTGAGATATACTTAAGAGAAATTGTGGCACGTCATGGAGTGCCAATCTCAATCATTTCAGACAGAGATGGACGCTTTGTCTCAAGAATCTGGCAATCATTTCAGGAAGCCTTTGGGTCTCAGTTAGATCTAAGCACGGCATTCCATCCACAAACAGACGGCCAGAGCGAACGGACTATACAAACGTTAGAAGATATGCTTCGCGCATGTGTCATGGACCTAGGCGGCAGCTGGGATACTCATCTACCTTTAGTTGAGTTTTCCTACAATAACAGCTATCATACAAGCATAAAAGCCGCGCCGTTCGAAGCTCTGTATGGCCGCAAATGCCGATCGCCCCTGTGTTGGGCAGATGCCGGAGATAAACGTATGGTTGGTCCGGAACTTGTACAAGAGACAACCGACAAGATTGCGCAGATCCGAGAGCGCATTAAGGCGGCTCGAGAACGACAAAAGAGCTACGCGGATCCAAATAGAAAGTCGGTAGATTTCAAGGTGGGAGACAAAGTGTTGTTAAAAGTCTCACCATGGAAGGGCGTAGTCAGATTTGGAAAGCGTGGAAAGTTGAATCCACGATACATCGGACCATTCAGAATATTGAGAAGAATTGGTACCGTGGCATACAAGTTGGAGTTACCGGCAGAACTTAATGGAGTACATGATACGTTTCATGTATCCAACCTGAAGAAGAGTCCAACGCAAGAAAACGTGACCATCCCGTTGGATGAAGTGCATATTGATGAAGCCCTCCGATTTACAGAACAACCCGTTGAGGTTACTGACTGGAAAGTCAACAAGACCAGGAGGAGCAGTGTGAAACTTGTCAAAGTACGTTGGAGCTCTAAGCACGGACCCGAGTACACATGGGAACGTGAAGACCAGTTCAAGAAAAAGTATCCCCACCTATTCAAGAAGACTCCAGCGAGAGTTAGTTCAGTCTGAATTTCGGGACGAAATTCTTTTAACGGGGGGAGACTGTGACAACTGGCACAAACCGGTAATTTCCGTACACTATAATTATTGCTTAATGACTGCAATTATGAGTTTAATTGTCAGCAATGTCTGAACACATGGTTAAACAAGTGAATTCATGCATGTTGTATACTACAAAATATTGCTTTATGCATAAACGAGAGCGTTGCGTCAGAATAATAGTAAACTCACCGGTAAGACACACTGTGTCGACTGAACTGCAGAAAGCAGTCAGACGTTAGAATTGAGGCCTAGGTGTAGGTCCGACGACAAGAATGCATTAAAACCCAAGAGTACATACAAGGGTTAATATATATGCAATTCGGAAGCAAAAATAAGCACTAAAAAGCACCCGAAACGCACTTTAAGTGCAGAATTTATACAAATCAGCAATAATTCAGCATTTAGAAGTATAAATATTATGCAGAAATGTTGTTCTATTATCCAGAATATTTCCCTAAGTGTTGGGAACCGATAGTGTTACAAAAAGACACTTATTAGACACTAAAAAGTGTAATTTAGCACTTTAACGAATCGGTATGTAACCGAACAACCGGACTATACCCGGAACATGAAAATATTGTTGATAACATTATTTATCTTTTTCTGAGCCAGTTAGGGTCCCTGAATACCCTAACACCCGTCATAAAGCACAACACACTAGTAACCGGGTTAACCACTTAACTAACCTAGATTAACCTAACTAATATCCAACTAACTAGTTGGAATTGAACTAGACCCCCCCCCTCTTTAGAAACCGTCCCCATGTGGGGGACACACCTTGTCCTTACAAGATTATTTTAATCTTATATGTCTAAAATCTAAGTAACATAAGATCCTTTGGTTAATCATAGAAGTTGGATTATATATATGTATGAAGGACCAAGCACTTTACAAAAACCACATAACATCAACACTCTCTCCCTCTCTACTACTTACGGCCGAACACCCCACACCCATCCATCCATCTTTCAAGTTTGATCTTGCAAGTTCCAAGCATCTACAAGTGTTAAGGGTCGCATATAAGGAGCCTTGGAGCAAACGGAAGGCGAAGAACCTCTCTACTTTGCTTTTATCCACCTCTTTTGCGCATAGATTCTTCCCTAGCCTCGAGCTAGAGGTATAATGTTTAAAACTCGTATTTGAACTATTTTAGAGTGGTTAAAAGGATTTGTATCGGTTAAATCTCGTTAAAATACAAAATGATGAACAAAAGTCTACTAAAAACACTTAAAGTGGTGGTTAATAGCACATATGTTGTGTAAATGTTGTAGTATTTGGAATATGAGATTTTTGAGACCCGATCTATGATGTGGTAGCTCGGATCATCGTTTAACCCGACTTTGTAAGATCATGGATCTTCACATAAGCTCGTTTTTGGTTACTACAAGGGTTAAAAGGCGAAACTCTACCACACTAGAGACATGAACTTGTGTAAAATATTTTACTTGTGTAAAAGTAATTTAACCTGTACATTGGTGTTTAAAACTAGCGGATCTACGTATCTGCAAGTGGTATTTTTGAAGAACCACACTTTAAAGAAATCACATGTTCTAAACCGGGTCTTACACAAACAAAAGTGGTTTTTGTGAACAAACAAGTGTATGGATACTTGTGTAACAAGGGTTTTAACAAAGAAATAATTTTCGTAAAAACCGACTAGAAGTTGTAAAACTTCATACTCTTTAAAAATAAAGTTTTTAAGAAATTAAACTTATTTTTAAAGATAACAAGACTTACTAAATGTGCTAGTAAGATACTACACAATCTTGGTAAATATTCAAGTTCATGAAATTAGTGATTATTGTTGACGGATATTGTTGATAAATTGTTGTTGATGATTATTGATGATTGATGATGATTTAAAAGAAAATAAACACACGTTTTGAAAACGTGGGAAACCTCCATTTTTAGGGGAAACTCTGTCAAAATTTTTATAAATTTTGACACTTAGAAAAAAAATATAAGTTTTGAGAAACTTATTCCCTAAAAATGTGTTTAAAAGTATTACTAAGGTTTCCCTAATTTTTGATGATAAGAAATGGTGATTTCTTGAAGAATAAAAATGGATATTATGTATATATATTTTTGAGAGAAAAATATATATTATTTTATCACCAAATTTTGTGCTAAGTGTATATAGTATGTGTTATACGTACTAGTGTATTAAGACTTAAAAATACACTAAATACTCATGAGGAGTAGAAATATAGAAATACACATACAAAACACAAGATACATGATTCGGGTGCAAAGTGCAAAACACAAAAGACTTATATTTATTTTTGGAGAAAATAATATAAGTAAGATACGTAGTTAAAAATATAGAATATTTTTAACACAAGAAAATATACAAAAGAGAGTGACTGTACTTGTGCGACGCAAGTCTAGTGACTAACGATAAGAAAACGCGTATAGGTTACGACGTTAAGTAAGCAAATCCGGTGGAGTTTACGACGCTAGGAACGCAAAGTTGTGAGTTCATGCTCCCCCTTTTCTCTTTAACTGTTTTCAGTTTTTATAACTTCGGGGGTGAAATACATGTACAAAAGTACAATATTTATAAATGGTATGATATAAATACAAGAAGTACACTTGGTGAGAACGAGAACCAAGTGTGACGAAATATAAGAATATGAGAAGCGCATTTGGTGAGACGAGAACCAAGTATAAGGCGCTATGAGAAATGATAACAAGAAACGCGCTTGGTGAGAACGAGAACCAAGTAGGAGGCGTTATGAGAAATAGTGTCACGAATAGGGTACAGAAGCACCATTAATCAACAATATACCTAGACCGCAGAACAAAAGGTTAGATCTAACGGGTGCCTGGCAGCCACACTCCTGGTCGGGGCGAGAATCGAGGAGTGCTTTTGTGTCTCAGAATATACCAATTAAATGCCTTAGGTTTGGTGGCTTCCTATGACGTGTCACATGTTAATGGCTTTGCAACCCATTAACAATCCTGATATTTACAGGAATATTTTAATTACATGAAATTCATACCATACTAAAATTGATGAACACTTGAGTACGTGGGGTACTCAAGAAGAGATTGAATTATACTTGAAGTACGTGAGGTACTCAAGAAGAAATTGAATTATACATATGTACGTGGTGTACACATAAAACTGGATTTACATATGAAAACTTGATTTACTCACAAACTATGTTTTCATACAAAGTATACAAACCTGAAATACAAAGCTGCATGAATTCACACCAACATTATGTTGACGTTTTTCCAAAAACTCACATGTATTTCAGGTAACTAGGATGGATGTGCGCGTGGTCTTGCTTATGCTCGTGGATGTCGCTTGTGTTTAACTTTAAATAAAGTTGTAAACTTTTAAGACAATGTTTTATGCGACTTAGCGATGTAAACGCTAACGTATGTTTTCAAATTATGGTATTTGAATGTTATTTTACGAGCATGTAGCATGTTTACTCTTCGTATGCAATGAGAACCTTTCATGATCACACCTCGTGCTTCCGCCGCAGAAAGGGGTGTGACAGAATAAATTTCTGAATTCCATACAAGTGAATTCATGCATGATATATGCTACAAGAATTACGTTATGATAGCGTTGCGTCAAAAATATTAGTAAACTCACCAGTAAGACACACTGTGTCAACTGAACTGCAGGAAGCAGTCAGACATTAGAATTGAGGCCTAGGTGTAGGTCCGACGACAAAAGTACATTAAAACCCAAGAGTACATGTAAGGATTTAATTTATAGACATTGCGAAAGCAAAAATAAGCACTAAAAAACACCCGAAACGCACTTTAAGTGCATAATTTTGTATAATTCAGCTCAATTCAGCATTTAAACATATGAATATTATGCAGAAATTTCGTTTTATCATCCAGAATATTTCCCTAAGTGTTGGGAATTGAAAGGGTACAAGAACGGTACTTAAAAGACACTAAAAAGTGTGATTTAGAACTTTAACGAACCAGTGTCTAACCGAACAACCGGATAATACCCAGAACACCAAAATAATGCTAGAAGCATTGTTTTTATTTTTCTAAGCTAGTTAGGGTCCCCGAACACCCAAACACACTGTATATTACTTAACATACATGAACCACTAATTATTTCAATTATTCACTAACTAGATTAGTAACTAACCATTGCATCACAACTAAGCCAAACCCCCCCCCCCCCCCCCAACCGGATTTGGACTAGTGGGACACCCCACTTGATTTTGTTGATTAAATTAATGGATATGCTATGTTGATAGGGAACATATTAACCAACAAACAAACACTTGTTGGAAGTTAGATTAGAAGAACCATAATATATAACCCACAAGTCCCTAACCCTCATCATTTCTCAACTCAACCAAACTCACAAAACTCTCTCATTTCCCCTCACAAGCTCTCGGCCAAACTCCCCTAGTCTCATCACCATTTTTCTTCAAACCTCCAACATGATTTAAGCACTCTACAAGGTGATACAAGCATACTTATGAAGGTAGGAAGCAAAGGAACTTGAAGAACCTCTACCATTTGCTTTTATCCACCTCATTTGCACTCTTGAACTTCCCTAGCCTTGTGCTAGTAGTAAGTGTTCTAAAACATCCTCTTGTTCTTGTTTAGAGTGGTTAATAAGAGATTTGTCGGATAAAAGTCATGAATATATAAGATCAAAGTTTAAAGTCTTATAAAAATGATGAACTTGTTGGATAAAAGAAGTATAAAAATGGTGTAAAACTTGTTAAACTTGTTTTGTTATGATTATTTTGTGTTAGTTGATGCTAGTAGTAGAACGGATCGTCATCTAACCGGGCTAGGTCATGGTCATGAAACATGAACTAGTGATAGGTTAAGTGTAAAAATGGTAAGATGATGAACTCTACTACTTATAAACATGAACTTGTGTAAAAATAGTTTTTCTTATAAAATGGAGTTCTAAACTAGTAGATCTAAAGATCTACAAGTGGTATTTTCGAAGAACCAACTGTAAGACAAAACCATGTTTTAAAACCGGATCTTTCCTAAACTAAAGGTGTTTTTGAGAACCAAAAAGTGTGTAGACACTTGTGTAACAAAAGAATTTAACAAAGAAATATTTTCGAAAATACCGACTAGAAGTTGTAAAACTTCATATTCTTTAAAAATAAAAATTTCGAGATAATGATTCTATTTTTAGAGATGGAAAGACCCACTAAATGTGTTGAAAAGTTACTACATAATTTTACACAACTTGCAAGTTCATGTGTATGCGATTATGTTTATTTTGACTAGTTTGATATTTGAAGATGGTGTTTTGATGACAGAAAAATTGATTGGTTGAATTTTTAAAAGAAAATCTAGTAAGCGTGGCCACCTCCAGTTACAGAGGAAACTCTGGCAAAATTTTTCCAGAAAATAACACTTAGAATATTTTTTTGTGACAAGTGTTATGAACATATTTTTGACTGGTTTTCCAAACAAACTTCGCCATGATTTTTGTTATCAAATGACCAAGTATTCGGAGGTGGATTTTTGTAAACAAACTTACTAAATATATATTTAGAATATATATTTATCGCTATTCAGAGGTGGATTTTTGTAAACAAACTTACTAAATATATATTTAGAATATATATTTATCGCTTGTGTGATTATGTGATTATTTTGTGAGCTAGGTATATATTATTTTTAGAATGGAAATGATATGTCTTGGAAATACTCATGAGAAGTATAAACACAAAAATACACATACGACATACAAGATACATAATTCGTGTGCAAAGTGCAAAACACGAGACACTTATATTAATTTTAGAGAAAATAATATAAGTAAGATACTTAGTTAAAAATATAAAATATTTTTAACACATGAAATTATACACAAAAGAGAGTGACTGTACTTGTGCGACGCAAGTCTAGTGACTAACGTTAAGAAAACGCGTATAGGTTACGACGTTAATTAAGCAAATCCGGTGAAGTTTACGACGCACAGGAACACAAAGTTGTGAGTTCATGCTCCCCCTTTTCTTTAACTTTTTTTGGTTTTATAACTCTCGGGGGTGAAATACATGTTACAAATATTATAATTTTTACAAAGGGTAAAAATACAAGAAGCACTCTTGGTGAGAACGAGAACCGAGTGCAATATGATTTGAGAATACGAGAAGCACTCGTGGTGAGTGCAATATGATGAGCTTTAAGAAAAGCCTAGAAAATACTAGATCATGTGAGCTTAAACTAGATATTGAGATGCCATTAATACTTAATTAGGGACGAGGGTTAGATCTAACGGGTACGGCCGAGCCCCACTCATGGTCCTTATGTGACCACTTGAGTGCTTCGGTGTCCCAGTCGAGGGAAATCGACACAGTCGAGGTCAATCGACACAGTCGAGGGAAATCGACACAGTCAAGGGAAATCGACACAGTCGAGGTTATTCGACACAGTCGAGGGTAATCGACACAATTAAAGGAGAAAATACTAATGCTCCCTATATCCTCACATGCCTTGAGGGAGAAAATACTAATGCTCCCTATGTCCTCACATGCCTTGAAGGAGAATATACTAATGCTCCCTATGTCCTCACGTGCCTTAATGTCCTTGTATAAACAATCATTTAAAACGTGGGGTACACAAGAAAACTTGAATGATACTTGAGTACGTGGGGTACTCAAGAAAAAGGGAATCATACTTGAGTACGTGGGGTACTCAAGAAAGACTTGAATTATACATGACACATACTATGTTTTCATACTAAGTATAAAAACGTGAAATACAAAAACGCATGAACTCGCTCAACTTTATGTTGATGTTTTCCAAAATTACATGTATTTCAGGTGACAGGATGGATCTTGGGCGCAAGTGTCGTAACTAGAAGTAGACTACAAGTTTAGATGTCATCCACTTTTGTTGAATTGTAACCTTGTCAAAGGTCGTGTTTTGAAAACTTAAATAACAAGTGTTTGTAATACTCAAATTTTCACGAATGGATGAACATCGTTTTGATCATGTAGTTGTTTATTACAATTGAATGCAATGATAACAAGCTAGTCACACATCATACGCTTCTGCAGAAGACAGGGTGTGACAGTTACAGTTCAAATTGGCATACTTTCGCAGTTTGTCAACTTTAGTCCCTGTAATCGATTTAACTTGATTTTGCCATACTTCAAAACTTATTTCTAAGTTATGTAAAGGTTATTTAAGGTATGTTAAGCCTATTTCACTATTCCGGAGTGTTCGTTGCATTAAACTGGTTATATTTACGCATTAGTGCGCGTATAACCTTCCAGAAAGCGATTTAAAGCTTGAAATCGAACAAGAATTGATATGTGCAAAAAGGTACACATATTTATATAGATCCCAAGTATGAAATACAATATTTCATTGGCTTGGAATTTGTTTGATGGTTGAAGTGACACAGGTGTCACAGTCTCCCCTACTTTAGGAAATTTCGTCCTGAAATTTAATTCTAGAGGAAACTTGTGAAGACAGTTGTGACGGTTTTGCCTTCTAATAGATCCATTGAACCCTTAAGTAAAACTCTGGGCCATGTTAGGACTCTTAGCGAATTTGTTAACCCTCAAAGTGAATTCCTTGTAATAGTAAAACATGGAATTTTGAACTACGGACAGAAGAACGTTTCTTATGAAGACTTATCATAGGAAACTTGGTGTGTGATTAAGATCAGAATTGGGGAGTGTGAGAATAAATGACATCGGTCAAGGTCCAAGACTTCTCCCATATTATTATTCTCGTCCCTATAGGTCTTAACACATGACAAAACTTCTTGTGGTTTCTGTGCACTGAATTCCATAATTATGTAGGCCTCCATAATTACGTAATTCCTTGCACAGTCCGCACAGTTTATTCATAATGCGTAGGAAAAAAATCACTTGAATAAACATGAAGCGACTCGACTAGACCACCAAAGGGTCCTTTCAATTAGATCAACGAACAATCTTTTTAACTAGATCAACACATGATCTTCTTAACTAGACCGTCGTACGATCTCCTTAAATAGACCACTTAAGGGATCTTTTTAGTTACATCATCACATGATATTTCTAATCAGATTTTCAAAATCAATCTGTTTAACTAGACCACCCAAGGGGTCCAATTATAGAATAGTACTTTAAAACCCAAGGGACTTAACTACAACGTAGAAGTCCATTAAGGATTTAAGATAGTAACTTTGGATATCCTTCTATGAATCCCTCATATGAGATATGAAAGACTCTACGAGGATTTGGATGGATCACATACAACCACAAAACATGTAAGAAAACACATAAGCACAAAATTAGTTAACTTGATTCTATAATTTGTTATCTTTAGGTATGGATATTTAAAGCACACTAGGAATCCAATCCATGGATTTCATTTGGCACTTTAATCATTTTCAAGGATCCATCTATAAAGATAGAAGGATTTTCAATAAGAGTTTGGCTTTGTTTCTTAAAAGAAACGAATGTTTAAGGTTCTTGGGGAGATCACAAGTGATCATAAAATGACAGAACCACACGAGTAGTTTGTATTTGGGTTGACATCATAAGGTTGCATCAATCATTTATATAAACGCATAAATTTTGCAGAAATAAGAACAACAAATCTTTATTTATGTAACAACCGAATTGTCTTGAAGTGTCAAAAGATAACAACCAAGGAAAAACAAAACACTAATTGTTCACTGCTGCATCATTGTTCCCGTTTGCCTCATTGATGTTAAACACTCGTCCACGCGCTGGAGGTGTGTTAACAAGTCTTGGGCAATTGTTTCTGTAGTGAGTAAGGTCACCACAGTTATAACATGACCCCGGAGGGAACCGTGCTTGAACAGCAGCAGGGTTTGCAGCAGCTTGATTTGCATAACGACAAACATTGATCAAATGTCCCAACCGCCCACAATGGGTACATTTGTGACACTGCTCTTGCTCTAGATGATGACGGTTGGACTTGTTGCACAAAGGTGTGGTACCAACATAGTTTTGCCTTTTGCGAGGTTGTGCTGGCTGGTTTGGTGCAACCTGTTTGTCTTGAGCAGTTACAGCGTAGTTTTGAGAGGCTTTGCGCTTCTTCTTCTTGGACACCTCAGCATTTTCTTCCTTTGGTTCCACATGAGCAGTCTTGTCAGATGGTCTTAAGTCGCCCTTCCGAAACAGCTTGCGCTTCCTGATATGGGATTCAGTTAGAGTGGCAGACAATTCAATGGCTTGTCTAACAGTAGTAGGGTTGCTGCCAGTAACGATATCCTGAATTACGTCAGGAAGACCATCAATGTATCTCTCAATCGCCTTATCCAGAGGCGTAACCATAGTAGGGCATAACAAGCTCAATTCCTCATAGCGGTCAGTATAGGCTCGATGTTCCCCACTGTCTTGCTTCAAATCATCAAATTCCCTTTCTATAGCCCTTAGTTCATGACGAGGATAGAATTCCTTCATCATAAGAACCCTAAGCTCGGCCCAAGTCTGTGCTAATGCAACCTCAGCACCGCGGTCTCTCATCACCCCCGTTCCACCACGTAAGAGCCCTCTTCTGAAACACACTCGAAGAAAACTCGACCTTGCGATTTTCAGGACATTGAACATGACGGAAAGTATTCTCAATGCTCTCGAACCATTGAAGAAGCCCAGTTGCTCCCTCAAAACCACTAAACTTGAGCGGTTTAGCCGAGTTAAAATTCTTGAAATTGCATGGAGCATTGTTGTTGTTGATGGCTTGCATCATTTGAGCATAAAGATTTGGGAAGGCAGCAGCCATTTGTTGCGTGATGATTTCCGCCAGTTCGGCATTCGCCATCTGATTGTCGCGTCGAGGAGGCATTCTAAAAGAGGAAACATGAAAGGAAACGAGTGAGAGAATTAGACGAAAAGAATGAGATGAAACAAATCTGATGAAAGCAAGGATAGTGGTCATTTGTTTGTTACTACAAGTGAGAGAATTAGACGAAAAGAATGAGATGAAACAAATCTGATGAAAGCAAGGATAGTGGTCATTTGTTTGTTACTACAAAGCAACAAATGACCCCGGTGATTAATCAAAGTAAATAGGTCAAAAAATAATGTATCGCGAAGACATGCTCGCCTATAAGTGGACACTCACCCCACGAGTTCCCAGGTAAGAGTGACTGGTCCGATTATGTGGATTTGTGCGAACACTCTAGCCTTAGACAGAAAACTCAGGGTACAGGCACCCACCCTTCCAGTTTGCACGTGTTCACATTATTTAGACCAACTTTGACGGGATTTCGAAAACTTAGAGTGTTCAAAACCTTACAATCAATCATCCTAGAACAGATGATTAGTTTTCAAAGCGGATTAAAAATTTATGTTCTTATTGTGGTTGTCACCAAAGAATAAGTGACGGTATTGTTTTAAAACTAAACATAAGAAAACTTGTGTTAGGGTCCTAGGAAGGTTATAGTCTAGGTCAAAGCATTACTAATAACCTAATTCCCTATAACCATTGGCTCTGATACCAACTTTTCTGTCACACCCCGACCACGTAAAGCAACTAGACGTGACGAAAACGTCGGGGAGTGTTGTAACAGAATCATTGTTTCATAACCATGGAATAAATAAATTCTGTTTTACTGAATAAATGAACTCATTGTTTTAATACAATCAAATAAGTACAACTATGATCTTCCAAGTTTTAAAGTTGCTAAGGCACGAGTCCATCCTAAATGTAGCATGTATCAACAATAATTGCAAAGCAGTACCTAAAACATGTGTAAAAATAGGTACGTCAGCATAAAAATGTCTGTGAGATACATAGGTTTTGTGAAAATAGGATTCATGACTTGTAAGTTTAAGAAAATGTTTAATAAAGTTTAGTCACGAACCTTGTAAATTGATTTGTTTTGTAAATCGTTTGAAAAACAATAAGATCAGATGATATGTATAAGTAAATGTAAGGTTAAATGAATAACCATGTAAAATGAGTTTGTATAAGATAAGTTGCTTGTAAAACAATATTTTGATAAAAAGGCTTATTGTATATTTGAAAATATACTTTAGGTTTTAAGAGAATCGAATGTGTAATATATTAAAGTATATTTCAGTTCCAATATCGTTTTCCCAAGTGTACTAAATAACGCCACGGTATTTAATGCAATGAAAACACTTATATATAAGAAGTACCAGCGGCGTATCTACCATGTTTTCATCACATTTTACCTGTCCCGTTATCTAAACACTAACCAAAACCCAATCGATGGATAGATAGTACATTAAATATACCTTCGTTGTTTAAAATGATAGTTTTAAGTAGTATATTACAAGTATACTTCGGATTTATAAATAACATATTAAACTATGTTTTGGTTTTATAAGTAACATATCAAAATATTCTTTGGATGTGATAAATAACATATTAAACTATGTTTTGGTTTTGTAAATAACATATCAAAATATGCTTTGGATGATTAACAAAATATATGTTGGTTTTGTACAATATCACACATGGGAGTATATCAAACTATACTTTAAAAGTGTGGTTTAAGAATTCATTCAGACCTAGTGCATCAAAATACACCTTTGAGACTATAGGGATACCACAAAGGAAATCCCTATTTGGATGGAGAAACAAATTGGTTTCAGACATTCCAAGACAACAGGAATGGGGTGTCAAATCCTATAGCGCTATATCATACTAACAACCGGTCTGGTGAACATAAAATAAGTACAATTCAACATTTTATTTTATGTTCTTTGAGAAATCAGTGTTTAAACCATAGATAGTCATTTAGTTTGTCAAATGATAAGTAATAACATGTATAATCAATTATACTTTGAAATCATGAAAATAACAGATAGGTACACATGCTTCACCCCAAAACAGTTTGAAAACGGTAAAAGAGGGGACTATGTACTCACTTGAGATTGCTCAGAAGTCCTAAGATAACCACCAAGCAATGCTAGAGATCACGGAATCAAACGGCACCTAATGTAGGTAACTATGTTAATTAACCGGTCCTAAATCAGAGGATCGGATAGAATGAGGGTACGTAAACCAAACGAGTATGGAGACTCGTGTCATATGGTTTAACAAAGCCTACATACTAAATGAAACCTAAACTAAGTGCTTTCGACCCATTACGACCCGTTTAGGTAGCTTATGCTACTTTAACACGTCGTTCGCGTGAAACGCGTTGGCCTAACTAGTCCTATGACAAGTATTATATGCCTAAAATGTTTAATTATGTTACATAATCAGTTAAGTGATGAAAGTTTAGGTTACATATGCTTAATTACCAATTACACATGAAAAGGGTATTTTGGTAATTTACCTAAGGCATATAAACTACCTATCATACAACTACTTAACGAAGCGACCATAAGGTATAACCTCGGAAGGTTATTCCCTATATACTATGGTCACCTAATGTATTTGGTCGGATCCTATTGATCGACCAAATGGGTCGGGTTTGAAGGTATAAGCGATTTATTAGATCGCTTACCCTTACGACCCTAGACAACGTGGTAATCAGTAGGCATAGTCACAAGGGACTATAACCATCGTGATTACAATCACGTTGCGAAGTTCTAACGAACTTCGCATTGACCATAAAATGGTCAACGCAGAAAGTCAAACAAAGTTTGACTTTCAGACTCGAAAAGCAATAAAAGAACGAAGGAATACTTACAAAGGGTCCCCGAATGCTAATCTCGATCCAAGTAACTCAGGTATGAAACAATGGTTTCAACTTAGAGCTTCTAAGATCAAAATTCTTGTGGGTTTTGCAATGGCATGGGAGGGGATTTATAGGATTTGTAGAGCCAAAGATCGTTCCTCGTTAACCGTGCTTCAATCTCAACCCTCACCCTGGTTTTAGAAAACCATTTGAGCCCATGGTATTGCCCAAAACCGTGTGCGAAAGTGGAACGGACCAGATTCGATGTTTCTGCAAGTTTCTGTCCAGCTTAGGCAGTCGCGTAGCGCCACTAGTAAAGGCCTTAGAGCTCGCGCTACGCCACCATGCACCAGATTCAGAAAAGTTTCAAAAATGGCAGAAATGGTCCCTGCAGCCCGTTTAAGCTATTTTCGATGCGTTTGAACCCCGTTAACCTCATTTCAAGGCTCTAAAATGAAGTTAAAGGATAGGGAACTCAAAATTTGCTCAAAAATATCTCGGATGTCGGTTCCTTTGGTCGTACGATCGCGATGTTCGGTTAATTACGACGGAATCACGAAAAACGATCCAAATGGCGCGACGAATGGATTTTTCTTATGTCAAACACTAAAATAAAATATTTTAGTGCTTACATAAATTTTTGGATGTCCGGATGTATTCAGAACGTAAGTTATGTGCGAAAGTGCAAACTTGTGCACTTTTTGACACTTTTAGTCCCTGAATGAGCCAAAAGTTTATTTTAGCACACCGAACCCCTCAAAGCCTGTTTCTAAGCTATATAAAGGATATTTAAGGTTTGTTTAACTTATGGTCATGTTCCGAAATGTCTGTTACAGTTCAAATTGGCATACTTTGACAGTTTGTCAACTTTAGTCCCTGTAAGCGATTTAACTTGATTTTGCCATACCAAAGCCTTCAAAACTTATTTCTAAGTTATGTAAAGGTTATTTAAGGTATGTTAAGCCTATTTCACTATTCCGGAGTGTTCGTTTCATTAAATTGGTTATATTTACGCATCAGTGCGCGTATAACCTTCCAGAAAGCGATTTAAAGCTTGAAATCAAACAAGAATTGATATGTGCAAAAAGGTACACATATTTATATAGATCCCAAGTATGAAATACAATATTTCATTGGCTTGGCATTTGTTTGATGGTTGAAGTGACACAGGTGTCACAAAAACCACTTTCCTCATTCAAGTTCATGAAGACATAAAGCATGATGATCTTGGTCTTTCACAAGATCACCACTTTAACTTACTAGATCTTGTGTTTAATCACAATCTAGTAGGTTTCTTATGATGTCTAGCATCACTAACATAAATCATCATTCATCAAGAAGCAACTCATCATCATTTACATGTATTCTTATGAATTTAAGCTTATGTTTAAGTATCATGATCATGTTCTTTAGTGTTCATCAAGTTTATCATTGTTCATCATCTTTTAAATATCAAAATATGAAGTAACAAAGGGTTATGAGAGTCTTACAACTAGCTCTATGGCTAGGGATGAACTCTTGAAGATGAAGATGACAAAGATGGTGGATAAAAGCAAATGATGGAGGTCCTTCAAGATCCAAGACCACCAAACCTTCTAATATGGCTCCTTACACCTTGAGTACACTTGAGAATGGTTAAGATTGAAATGAAAATGATGATGGTGGTGGTGGGGGTACACGACTGAGAGGGAGAGAGAGAGTAGGAGAGTGGTGGTGTGAAGAAGATGAAGTGTGTTTATGTCTTCTTATAGTACATGCAAGATCTCTAGATATATCTTCACAATCTTAGGAGATCTTATAATATCTAAATGAATCCGAGGAGATCAAGAAAGATCATGTAGGATTTTGTTGGATCTTGAAAAGATTATGGTGGGGTCACATAAGGTGACCGTCCACTACCAAGGGGGGGGGGGGGGGGTAAAGTGTAGGTTTCAACCACTAATTTCATAAATAAGTTAAGTTTCAAGTGTCTTGATTAGGGACTTGATGTGTTATTATGTTATGAGAGGTGTTATGGTGTTTGCGAATCCTAACTAGCTTAGAAATAATAAAATAATGCTTCTAGTATAATTTTGGTGTTCCGGGTAATGTCCGGTGGTTCGGTTAGATACCGGTTCGTTAAAGTGCTAAATTGCACTGTTTAGTGTCCTTTATGTACCCTTTTGTGACACTTTCAATTCCCGACACTTAGGAAAGCATTCAGGACCATTTAGTCATATTTTACATGTTAATAACTCATTACAATGCTGAATTTTGCTAAAATATATGAAATTCAGCATTTAAAGTGTGTTTCGGGTGCTTTTTGGTGCATTTTCTAGCTTCCGGAAAGTCTATATGTTAACCCTTGTATCCATTCTTGGGTTTTAATGTATTTTAGACGTTGGACCTACTCCTAGGCCCCAATTCTATTGTGTGACTGCTTTCTGCAGAATTGTTGACACAATGTGTCTACCGGTGAGTTTACTAGTATTTCTGACGCAACGCTATCATTAATGCATAAAGCAATATGTGTAGTATAAAACGTGCATGAATTCACAAGTATAGCATGAAATCAGACAATGTTGACATTTAAGCACATAACTGCAGTTATTAAGTATTAATTAAATTGTACGGAAATTACCGGTTTTGTGCCAGTTGTCACAGAAATGGGGTTAACGAGGGTTAAATGCATCAAAAACCAAGTTTTATGCATGCAGGGACTGTTTTTGACAATTCTGAAACTTTGGTCGCGGGGCGCGTAAGCCTATGCTTACTCTTACGCGGGGCGCGACAGCCACATCTAGCAGATTCATTGAATTGTTCCAAATCAGCTGCTGCCATTGTTTTTAATCCTAGTTTTTGAATACCATGAGCTGGTTTATGTGTTCCCCAAGTTGCCCAAGCATTGTCCAACAAGTGTAAGGCCAAGATTTTGTTTCAAAACACTTGGAATGATCTTATGGATTCAAGAAATCTATAAATAGCCATGGATTTCAACCATTTTTCCTTGCTCATTCCAATTTCTTCACAAATCTGCTCCTTTGAGAGGCTCTCACACTTGTTGAAGGCTTCCTATTCAGTTTTCTTTGTTCTATCTCCAAGCTTGGACCCTTTGTAAGTGATCTTTCATGCTTGGTTATGTATTCAAGCAAGAAAGTCAAATAGTGTTTGACTTTCTGCTTTTACCATGAATTGGTCAAGACAAAATTCGTTTGAACTTTGCAACGCGAGCGTAATCACGATGGTTATAGTCCCTTGTGACTATACCTACTGATTACCACGTTGATTAGTCGAAGTGACAAGTCAAAATTTCGGTCAAAATGCACGATTATGTGCATTTTGCGACCAAACTATTTTCGGGTATCAAAACACTTTTTTTGATATCAAATTAGTTTTATAACTTAGTTAAACATGTTTTAACATGTTTAACTCGTCACTTTTAACCTAGTGCTTATGTATGGTCGTAAGTCAAGCGGTCTTGACAACCGCTTAGACTTTCAAAATGCCCTTTTCATGCATAATTTGAATTTAAGCATATGTAACTTAATTTTTGACACTTAAACTGATTATGCAACATAGTTAAACATGTTAGGGCATATAATACTTGTCATAGGACTAGTTAGGCGTCTCGAACGCGTATTCGCACGAATGACGCGTTAAAGTAGCGTAGACTACCTTAACGGGTTATAACGGGTCGTAAGCACTTAGGATAGATTCCGGATCAGAATGTAGGCTTTGTTAAACCATATCACATGAAGTTTCAATACTCATTTGGTTTACGAGATCTCATTCTACCCGATCTCCCGATTTAGGTGTCGATTTATTAACATAGTAATCCAATACTAGGTGCCACTTGATTCCTTGATTGCCGAGCTTTGTTAGTTCACTTTAATCGAGGATACCTTGCAATATCAAGTGAGTACATAGTGCCCCTATTTTACTACTTTCAATTGTTTTGGGGTGATTCGTATGTGCTAAACGATTTCGATGATTTCAAAAACGAATACTATGGTTTATATTAAACACAACGATTTGGATAATGTGAACGAACTTGTTGGGACGTTATTACATAACGAATGACATTCATTAACAATGATCAAGCCGACCAGTAGTATGTTATGGTACCAAAGGATCTGACAAATCCCGTTATCGGACTATCGCCATGGTTATGTATTGGGGTAATGTGGGTAACGACAGAACCTGATGATTGTTAACTTACCCTTTGGTGGTTTGTTAATACGAGTTGAACGATGGACGAGTCACACAGGTTTGAATGTATTCAACGAGACGACCAAAAGTTAGTTTTCACAATTAAAACACGAACGATTGAAACGATTTAAACGATTTGAACAAGTTAAACGAATTGAACGAACGATTGACAACACGAACGAATAGAATGATTTTTGAACGATTGGTTTTTTGGTATGTGATTAGATAATGGGACGGGTGTAATATGATAAAAGTATGGTAGATATGTCGCTGGTACTTCTTATATATAAGTGCTTTTATCATATTACATTCCGTGGCGTTATTTAGTTCACTTGAACGAACGATTTTAAACGATGACATGCAACGATGTTTACTATATGATATAAACCATACGAGTCCTATTTCAAGAACGATTTACAATTTGGTTCACAAAAGCAAATGTTTTCGTCAAGATTCATGGCAACGAGATTTTATAAACTATAACCAACTTGTTTTGAGTTAGTTAATCATATTGCAATACTAAACACTTTTCAAAACAAGGTTTTCAATTATCAACTCTTGTAGTCGTACGAGTTATTGCAACATGTATACAAGCCATGAATCTAACACACTCACAAAAACTATGTGCTCGCCGGCATTTTTATGCTGACTTTATTTTCACATATGTTTCAGGTGGTGTTTGATGATGACTAGGATGCATGCTCACATAGGATCGGACGAGGCCTTAGTGACTTAATAACTGTGATAGACAATGTGTTTGTGTTTTGCTTATAATATCAAGACAATGTAATAACAAAACTTTAATCCATGTGTTGTGAAACAATAATTCTGTTACTCCACTCCCTGACGTTTCCGCCGCGGTTTCGTTGTTTTGACGCGGTCGGGGTGTGACACTAATTATATATATTTTCCTAAAAATATATATATTATAAGTTTCCATTTTAGCTTATAAAAATTATCATAAGTATTTAGAACGATACTTAGGAGTTTAACACTTAAACTTTTTACCAAAAAGTTTGTCTAATCATGTTTAAGATCCCTAAGTGTGATTACCCATTTTAATCACACTTTAATCCCCACTTAATCATGATTATAATTTTATAAAATTTCTCCATAGTTTCCTTTAAACTATGGTGTTTTCCCACGTTTTAAAAAAAGTATTTAAATCACAAATCAATTTCCAAATCATCATCAATTCATCAAGTTTCATCAAAATCATTTTACAAGCAATAATCACATACTTTCACCTTCAACTTTTCATGAGCATATCACTTATACATATTTTCCAAGGCTTTAAAAAAACCCATTTTTCAAGTTCATCTTTTATTGAGCATTTTTATATAAACTTGATTATGTTTATAATTGTACTTTAGAAATCCCTAAAATCCTATATCTTTCAAGATCATCAAAAATATCAAGACTTTTATGGACTTCTTTTTATCACCATGTTTATATAACTTGTTTAAAATCAAGTTTACTAGCTTTTAAGAGCAACTTTCAAGAATATGATTTATGTGTGTGTGTGTATATATATATATATATATATATATATTCATGAAGCTCATAAGTTTTGAAGGTGATGATCTTGTATGATTTAAACATATACATGTTTAAATCATATTTTTAAGTCTCGTATGGCAAGATCATCATACTTATTAAATACTACACTAAATAAACAACAAGAATATAATAAATCACACACTTGTATCTTGTTATGTTTAGGGTATTTTTTTATGATTTCCTTTATGAGATTCAAAATGAATTTTTACTTCTACTTTTGAATTCTACATAACATAAGAACTTCAAATCTTAAACAAGTGAACTTACAACTAGCACTAGGCTAGGGTAGCTTCAAAGGTGAAGATGATGAAGATGAAAAGTTGATGATAAAGCCTCCAAGCACCAAAGTGAAGCTCCTAGTGCATCCCCATAAGCTTCAACCACCTTAGATCATCTTGAATGGGTTATGTGAGGCTTGAATTAGTGTGTTTATGGATTGAAAATGGTGGTTTATGGTGATGAATGTGTGGCCGAGATCTAGAGGGGAGATGAGGGGGTTTATGGTTGGTGATTTGTCACACCCTGACTTTTGCGAAAGCGTGATTTGGCGTGACTTGCTTAATATCATTGCATTCAACCATAACAAACAACTATATGATAAATCCAAGATGTTCATCCATTGATTAAGTTTTAAAAAGTGACACATGTGTCACTTCAACCATCATACATGTCACACCCCGACCACGTGAGACAACGAAACGTGGCGGAAACGTCGGGGAGTGTTGTAACAGAATTAATGTTTCACAACCACGGAAAATTAAAGTTTCGATTTATTAATCAAACATGAGAGTTTACGTTGTTTTAAACAAGAAACAAAGAGTACATAACAAAATTTAACTAGTTCTTGTTGCGTTTTAAGTCACTAAGGCACAAGTCCGCCTAAGTATGTCTTGATAAGTCCTATGCATCATCTCCTGAAAACACATGTGATAATAGGTACGTCAGCATAAAAATGCCTGTGAGATACATAGGTTTTGTGAAAACAGAATTCATGACTTATGTTTGAGAAAATGTTTAGTCATGAACCTTGTAATTTGCTTTGTCTTGTAAATCATTTGAAAAACGATAAGATCAGATGATATGTATAAATAAGAGAATAATGTATGGTTAAATGAATAACCATTTAAGATGAGTTTGTATAAGATAAGTTGTTTGTAAATCAATGTCTTGTGAAAAGTATGTTATTTGTATAAAATGCTATATGTCTCAAACTGAAATGATTCAAATAACGCTACGATATGTAATACCATACAAACACTTATATATAGGAAGTACCAGCGGCGTATCCACCATGCTTGTATCATATTACACACGCCTCGTTACTTAATCACTTACTCAAACCAAACTACCAAAGTAAAATGTTCATGTCTAATGTAAATCATGTAATGTGTATCCAAAATGTAAGCATGTGATGAATAACAAATGTACTAAGTATGCAACAATAGACATACATAGCATGTGACGTGAAACAAGTGTACTAATTATGCACACAATGGCATAAAATGTAATGTAAAACAATGTACTAAGTATGCACACAATGGGCACACATAGCATAAAATGTAATGTAAAACAATGTACTATAAGTGTACTATTGAACATAGCATGTATGTGATGTGAAAACAGGAAAGCATGAAAGTAACAAGTAGGCACATGTGTTCCACCCCAAAACAGTTTGGAAAACAGTAAAAGAGGGGTCTATGTACTCACTTGAGATTTCTTAGTAGTCCTTGAGTAACAACCAAACAATGCTAGAAATCGCGGATATCAAACGGCACCTAATATAGGTAACTATCTTAATAAACCTGACCTAAATCGGAGGATCGGATAGAATGAGGGTTCGTAAACCAAACGAGTATGGAGACTCGTGTAATATGGTTTAACAAAGCCTACATACTAAATGAAACCTAACATAAGTGCTTTCGACCCATTGCGACCCATTAAGGTAGCTTATGCTACTTTAACGCGTCGTGCGCGCAAAAGCACACTCGAGACGTCTAACTAGCCCTATGACAAGTGTTATATGCCTAAACATGTTACATAATAAATTATGTGACAAAAGTTTAGGTTACATATGCTTAATTACCAATTAGACATGAAAAGGGTATTCTGGTAATTTACCTAAGGCATATAAACTACCTATCATACAACTACTCAAACGATGTGACCATAGGGGTATAACCTCGGAAGGTTATTCCCTACCTACTATGGTCACCTAAAGTATTTGGTCGGATCCTAAAGATCGACCAAATGGGTCGGGTTCGAAGGTATAAGCGATTTATTAGATCGCTTACCCTTACGACCCTAGACAACGTGGTAATCAGTAGGCATAGTCCCAAGGGACTATAACCATCGTGATTACAATCACGTTGCAAAGTTCAAACGAACTTCGCATTGACCATAAACTGGTCAACGCAGAAAGTCAAACAAAGTTTGACTTTCGGACTCGAAAAGCAATAAAAGAACGAAGGAATACTTACGAAGGGTCCCCGAATTCTAATCTCGATCCAAGTAACTCAGGTATGAAACAATGGTTTCAACTTAGAGTTTCTCAAATCAAAATTCTAGTGGGTTTTGCAATTGAAGGCATGGGGTATTTATAGGATTCGTAGAGCCGTTAAGATCGTTTCTTGGAAACCGCGATTTGATCTTGGCCATACACCTCAAGATAGTGGTTTTTGAAAACCATTTGAGCCCATAGATTTCCCCAAAACCATGTGCAACAATGGATAGGACCAGATCCAATGTTTCTGCCATGTTTCTGCTATCTGGGGACTGACGCGGTCCGCGTAAGGATACACACATATCTTACGCGGGCCGCCTGGCCTTGTCAGATCAGAACAAGTTTGCATATTGACAGTTTCAGTCCCTGTTGGTGTTTAAGGCCATTTCCGACACTTCTAAGGCCCGTAAAGCCAACTTTAAGGCCCTAAAATGAGGCCTAAACATTGTGGACATGAAACATGCTCAAAAATATCTCAGATGTCGGTTCGTTTGGCCGTACGATCGCGATGTTCGCTTAATTACGACGGAATGCGCATAAGCGCGAAAAACGATCCAAATTGCGCGACGAATGGATTTTTCTCATGCCAAACACTAAAATAAAATATTTTAGTGCTTACATAAATTTTTGGATGTCCGGATGTATTCAGAACGTGAGTTATGCGCAAAAGTGCAAACTTGTGCACTTTTTGACACTTTTAGTCCCTGAATGACCCAAAAGTTTATTTTAGCACACCGAACACCTCAAAGCCTATTTCTAAGCTATGTAAAGGTTATTTATGGTATGTTTAACTTATGGTCATGTTTCGGAATGTCTCTTACAGTTCAAATTGGCATACTTTCGCAGTTTGTCAACTTTAGTCCCTGTAAGCGATTTAACTCGATTTTGCCATACCAAAGCCTTCAAAACTTATTTATAGGTTATGTAAAGGTATTTTAAGGCATGTTAAGCCTATGTCACTATTCCGGAGTGTTTGTTGCATTAAACTGGTTATATTTACGCATCAGTGACCTTCCAGAAAGCGATTTAGAGCTTGAAATCGAACAAGAATTGATATGTGCAAACGATAAACATATTTTTACAAATCCCAAGTATCAAATACAATATTTCATTGGTTTGGAATTTGTTTGATGGTTGAAGTGACACAGGTGTTACAGTCTCCCCTACTTTAGGAAATTTCGTCCCGAAATTTATTCGTAGGAGTCTATCTGTGACTTTGTGCCAAATAACCACCAGAGATATGAAAGGCATAATCCTGACATTTCCTTAACGGACATTCTTCAGAAATGAAAATGAACAGAATGAGTCATTTTCCACCATTTCTTCAGAAACGAAAATGAACGGGATGAGTCATTTTCCACGATTTCTTCAGGAACGAAAATGAACAGAATGAGTCATTTTCCACCATTTCTTCGGAAACGAAAATGAACAGAATGAGTCATTTTCCACCATTTCTTCGGAAACGAAAATGAACGGGATGAGTCATTTTCCACCATTTCTTCAGAAACGAAAATGAACAGAATGAGTCATTTTCCACCATTTCTTCAGAAACGAAAATGAACAGAATGAGTCATTTCTAGACACACGACCAAACTTGTTGTGGTTTCTGTGCACTGAATTTCATAATTATGTATGTATCCATAATTACGCAATTCCTTGCACAGTCCGCACAATTTGTTTGTAATGTGAAGGGGAGGAAAAATCAAACCTGTGATGAGTGTGACTAGACTACCATAAGGTCCTTTTAATTAGATCAACAAATGATCCTTTTAATTAGGCCACCAAGGAGTCCTTTCAGCTATCTCATCACATGATATTCCTAACCAGATTTTTGGATCAATCTGTTTAACTAGACCACTCAAGGGGTCTAATTATGGAATAGTACAATATAATCCAAGGGTCTTTACTATTACGTAAAAGCCCATTGAGGATTTAATACAGTACCTTTTTGAATATCCTACTACGAATCCCTCATATGAAGGTATGAAAGATTCTACAGGGATTTGGATAGTGAATATCCAGAGTATACAAAAACACAAAATGCATAAATGGAAAGACAAGATGCATAAACACAAAGTCACATAACCACAAAATTGATTATCTAGATCTTTAATTTGTAAGTTTTGTTTTGTTAATTACGTACATGCATTTAAAGCACACTAAGTATCCATTTCATGGATTGCATTTGGTACTTTAAACATTAGCAAGAATCTAACTATGAAGATAGAAAGATCTTCCAAAAATTCAATTTCGTTTTCAAGAAAACGCAATATTCGAATTAAGGTACAATAATTTGAATATACGGAAATACCCTTAGGTACCCTATTAAGAATTTATAGTGGTACTTTGGGTATTCGTACAGAGTTGTAACTTGCGCCTTGTACTTCGTTTCCTTGGAAGAAATGGGTACTTTGGATTTCCGTGGAAAACGCAAGAGATCATAAAATAGAAAAATTTTGGGGGGTAGTTTGCTTTTCAAGGAATACGATTCCTTGATTGTCGGTATTGCAAGGGATATGTTCTTTATACATATAACCTCATAAATACATTGCAATGTAAATAAAAGATTTATTTATAAACAATGATAACAACTGTTTCATGGACCTTGACAACAAAAGAAAATAATACATAAGACGTAATTATTTCTAAAGGGTGTTGTCTTCTAGTCGGTCAGATGCTCATCCCTGTGTTGGATTAGCATTAGCAAGCTTTGGGAAATTTCTTCGGAAATGACCCATCTCGCCACAATTGTAGCAAGAACCTGGTGGAAAGCGAGCTTGAGCAGGATAGTTGTCAGCTTGATTTGGTGCAACTGCTGCTACGCAAACTTTTGCTGTATGACTTTTACGTCCACAAATTTGGCATTAGCGGCACTTCACACTAGCATGATGATGAAGTTTACATTGGTTGCACAAAGGTGAAGTTCCATTATACGGCTTCCTAGCAGGGGGTTTAGCTGGTTGGTTGGGGGCGGCTTGACCATTGTGAGTAACCATGGCGAAGTTCTGAGAAGCCTTTCGCTTCTTTGACTTCTTAGGGGATCCAGTCTGTTCATCCATGGTCTTTGATTCCTCGATTGGTTTCGATTCCTCGACCGGTTTCTTGTCACCCTTTCGGAAAAGCTTACGTTTCCTGATCTGAGATTCAGTCAAGGTTGCAGCTAGCCCAATGGCCTGCCTAACCGTAGTGGGGTTACTACCAGTAACAATGTCATGAACTGAGTCAGGGAGACCATCTATGTATTTCTCGATCGCCTTATCCAAAGGCGTAACCATGGTAGTGTCACACCCTGGCTTTGCGGAAGCGTGGTTAATTTGGTGTGACTTCTTAATACCATAGCTTAATCATAACAAAGCTATATGAAATAAAAACATGCAAGATCATCCGTTTGATTAAGTTTTAAACCAGAGTGACATACCATTGTCTTAAAAACTTACAACATTATAACATAAAACATTGTCTTAAACATCAACATGAGATAAACGCAGTTTAAGATTTGTGACTTGTCCAGGAAAGAGTCACATTTCCTAAACTGGGATGACCTTGGAACCCAATATGCAGCGGGAAAACACGTCATACCGTGCCAGATCCGGTTAATTTCCTGAAATACATGTAAGTTGAAAAATCAACAATAATGTTGAGCGAGTTCATGTGCAAGTGAGTATGTAAAACACTTGTAAGTATAAAAGTTTCCTGGTATGTAGCAGTGTAAGGAAAAGAGATCACCAATGGTTTGCAAGGCCATTAGCATGTTGTGAAATGCAAGTAGGAAGACTCAACCTAGCAAATTTTTGCGTCGGGCACAAAGTCACTCAAGGTCCGTTCTGTTGGTCCTCTTAGAGGTCCGTTCTGTTGGGCCTAGAGTTGGGCTCGCTACACCCAGATAGATCTACCGCTACTGTCCCTCGGTGTCCTGCCTACCCATTCACATGATCTAAGTAGTAAACCTCCTTACGTTAACATACCGTGTATAATAGTACTTGTAAACAAAGTAACATGTATTTCACCCCCGCAGTTAAGAAAACTGAAAACAGTTAGAAAAAAGGGGGACATGAACTCACAGTGAAGCGTCTCTACCAAGTATCTCCAAATCAGAAAGCTGTGCGACGACCTACAAGTGCTAATTCTATTAGACGGACGGCCGTGCCTTAGCTTTATAGTTAAATCTTTTGGGAAATAGTTAGACAACTATTTCGTGTTTACGTTCTGTATATACTTGGTAGTTAATCTCCTTCCCAAGGATGGGGGATTCAATACATGTGCGTTCGAATTACATCATTAAGTCTCACTTAATATATATATATATATTTCCAATTCCAAAATATAAGTATTTTTCTCAAAAATATTATATTTTCATTTCTCATAATTTTTCTCCAATAATACGTTGTTAAAATACGCGTTCATAAATATTTCGTAAGTGCGTAAGTTACGTTTTAACAATCGAGTGGTAAAATACTTACCGGTGTAACTTATATATTTATGGTGAAAGCGTTCGTATTATTTTGGGATCGTTAATGTTCGTAAATATTATTTCTACTCTAAAAATAATATTTATGCATTTTCACAAAATAATCATAAACAGTGTGTGAAAAATATATATATTTATCACGTTAAATTTTGTGAAAATCCCACCTCCGAATATTTAGTAAATAAAGTCATGGCGAAATTTATGTTTCGAAAACATGTCTAACATGATTCTAACATTTGTAGTGTAAATAGTTTTAAGTGTTAGGTTTTTAGAAAAATTTCGCCAGAGTTTCCTCTGTAACTGGAGGTGGCCACGCTTTCAAGCGTATCATTTTCTTTAACAATTCAAATCAACCAATGTTCTCAACATTATCAAACAACTCTTCAACATTTTAACTAGTCAAAGATAGACAAAATCGCAAAAATATACGAACTTGTGGGTTGTCTAAAAATACGTAGTAAATCTCTTTACTTTTAATGGATCTTTTGTGTAAATAATCCGGTTTTGTAAAAACCTTGTTTTTAGAGAAAAATCCATTTTTACAACTTCTAGTAACATTTGACAAAACTGGTTCTTTGTCGGATCTTTTTATTTCACAAGTGTTTACACACTTGTGGTTTATAAAAATCATGCTTGTTAGTGTAAGGTCCCTCTTTTAAAATACATGATTTTCTTGATACGTGGTTCTTTGAAAATACCGGTTGTAGATACGTAGATCTACTAGTTTTAATCACTATTGTACAAGTCAAAACACTTTTACACAAGTTCGTGTTTCATGTGTGGTAGAGTTTCATCTTTCAACCCGCGTATCATTTAAAACAAGCTTATGTTAAGATCCACGATCTTACCAAATCGGGTTAAACGATGATCCGAGCTACCACAACATAGATCGGGTCAAAATAATCACACATTTCGAATACTACAACTTTTACACAACATATATGCTATTAACCACCATTTTTAGTGTTTTAAGTAAACTTTTGTGCATCATATTGCATTCTAACGAGATTTAACCGATACAAATCCTTTTAACCACTTTAGAATAGTTTAAAAACGAGTTTTAAGTATTATACCTCTAGCTCAAGGCTAGGGAAGGATCTTGACGAAAAAGAGGTGGATAAAAGCCAAAGAAAGAGGTCCTTCGTGTTCCACTTGCTCCAAACCTCCTAATACGTGACCCTTGATGTTTGTATATGCTTGGAATGATGATGATTAAACTCGAAAATGGGTGGGTGAAGGAGGGGTGTTCGGCCGAGAGTTCAAGAGCAAGAGAGAGGAGTGTGTTTGTTGTGTTGAGAAATGAATGATCATATGTGCAAAAGCTTGGTCTTATAGGCAAATTTAAGTGTGCATTAACCAATGGTAATTGTGTCTAGATGATATTAGGCAATGGGATTAATTTAATCAAATAAGTACATAGTGTGTCCCCTTCTAGTTTGGGGCCGGTTAGCAAGGGGGGGGGGGTCTAGTCCGATTTCAACTAGATAATTAGGATAAAGGTTAGGTTAAGTAGGTTAGTTAAGTGTTTAACCTAGTTAGTTATGTTTAGTGATGTACAATGGGTGTTAGGGTATACGGGGACCCTAACTGGCTCAGAAAAAGAGTAATAATGAAAATAACAATATTTTCATGTTCCGGGTAAAGTCCGGTTGTTCGGTTGGATAGTAATCCGTTAAAGCGCTTAATAAAGCTTTAAAGTGTCGTTATATTATTTTAGTGACACAACTTATTCCTCCAAAGTGTCAGGAATATTTTTCTCAAGTATTGGCACTTTATTAGTTAGCTAGAAGCTGAATTGTTTATTAAAGTGCTGAGTTTTGTACTTTAAGTACGTTTTAGGCACATCCAGTCATTGTAACTTATTCCTAGAGACGCAGTTCCACAACCCTTGTATCCCTACACTCACTACTAGTGTAGCCAAATATCTCAGGCTCTTATAGGCCTTGGAGGCAGTGTTTGCCTGATGCTGGCTTTATCAGCATGTTCAATAGGTTATCCGTGATAGTGCTACTGTGCTTTTTGTGCATCATGGTTGTCACTAGGGTTCTGTATGTAAATAATGTAGTGACGACAAGTAAAGTATGATGCAAGTAAGTACATGTATCAGATATCAAGTAGCAGTTCATCAGCTAGTTCAAACAAGCACAGTAATTTAGCAGTAATTAATCATTAATTAAGTCGTACGGATACCTGGTTTAGTGCGGGTTGTCACATTCTCCCCCCGTTAGATAAATTTCGTCCCGAAATTTAAGTTCTGCTACTAGATGCAGAGTTCTTAGGAAAAAGGTGGGGGTATTTCTCTTTCATCCGGTCCTCACATTCCCAGGTGAATTCAGGACTGTGTCTGGCATTCCAACGAACTTTGACGAGTTTGACACTGCTCCGGCGGGTCTTGTTCACTTTCCAATCCGTGACCTCAACAGGTTTTTCAACGAAGTGGAGCGTGTCGTCAACATGAATCTCGTCGATGGGAATGGCAACGTCAACTTGAGTTGGACTTTTCTTTAGATTGGATACATGAAATGTATCGTGAACACCATTCAGTTCAGCAGGTAGGTCCAACTTGTATGCTACTAGTCCTATCCTTTCCAGAATCCTGAAGGGACCAATGTAGCGCGGATTTAACTTCCCACGCTTCCCAAAGCGTGCCACCCCCTTCCAGGGTGATACCTTCAATAAAACCATTTCTCCAACTTGGAAATCCACATGTTTCCGGTTTGGATCCGCATAGGCCTTTTGTCTGTGGCGAGCTGCTTCGATGTGTTTAAGAATCTGCGCAATCTTGTCTGTCGTCTCTTGGACGATCTCGGGACCAGCGAGTTGCCTATCACCTGCGTCAGCCCAACATAGAGGTGATCGGCACTTGCGTCCGTAAAGGGCTTCGAATGGCGCGACACCAATACTGGTGTGGTAGCTGTTGTTGTATGAAAATTCGACCAAAGGTAAATGTTTATCCCAGCTACCGCCCAAATCCATGACACACGCTCTCAGCATGTCTTCCAAAGTCTGTATCGTTCGCTCGCTCTGGCCGTCAGTTTGCGGATGAAACGCAGTGCTCAGATTCAATTGTGAGCCAAAGGCTTCTTGGAAGGATTGCCATATCCTTGACACAAACCTTCCGTCTCTATCAGAGATGATTGAGAGAGGTACTCCATGGCGCGCGACGATCTCTCTCATGTAAATTTCCGCAAGTTTACTAGTACTGTCTTTCTCTTTGATTGGCAGAAAGTGTGCGGACTTCGTTAGGCGGTCAACAATCACCCAAATCATATCTTGGCCTCTTGGCGTTCTTGGCAATTTCGTGATAAAATCCATGGAGATTTGTTCCCATTTCCACTTGGGAATCTCGGGTTGTTGCAGAAGTCCCGAAGGCTTCTGGTATTCCGCTTTAACCTTAGCGCACGTTACACATTTGCTCACGTAAACAGCAACATCGCCTTTCATCCTAGGCCACCAATAGTAATCTTTGAGGTCCTGGTACATCTTATCCGCTCCTGGATGGATAGAGTACCGTGACTTGTGAGCTTCGTCAAAAATAACTTTCCTTAAATCACCACACAGAGGAACCCAAATCCTTTTCTCAAAACATAACGTTCCTTCTACGTTTGGTACCAAAAGCTTCTCCATCCCACGGAGATATTCTTCTTCGAGGTTTCCTTCCTTGAGAGCTTCTTTCTGCGCGGCACGAATGCGCAAGGAAAGATCGGTTCGTATAATCATTTCTAAAGCTCTAACCCTTATGGGCTTGATTCTCTCTTTACGACTTAGGGCATTGGCGACCACGTTCGCCTTCCCTGGATGATACTTTATCTCGCAGTCGTAGTCGTTCAACAATTCAACCCACCGTCTTTGCCTCATATTCAACTCCTTCTGGTTGAATATATGCTGTAGGCTCTTGTGATCTGTAAAGATTGTACACTTCATACCATAAAGGTAGTGTCTCCAGATCTTTAAAGCAAACACCACTGCGTCGAGCTCCAAATCGTGTGTGGTATAGTTCTTTTCGTGCACTTTCAGTTGACGCGATGCGTAAGCAATAACCTTCTGGTGTTGCATCAACACACAACCCAAACCTTGACGCGATGCGTCGCAGTATACCACAAAATCATCAGTACCTTCTGGTAGAGCTAAAATTGGCGCGTCACAAAGCTTATTCTTCAGTATCTGAAACGCTTCATCCTGTTTGATTCCCCAATCAAACTTCTTATCCTTCTGCGTGAGGAGCGTCAATGGTTGAGCGATCTTCGAAAAATTCTCAATGAATCTTCGATAATAGCCAGCTAAACCCAAGAATTGCCGAATCTCGGTTGGCGTCTTTGGCGTTTCCCAATCCTTGATCGCCTCGATCTTGGTTGGATCCACGTGGATTCCATCTCCATTTACCACGTGCCCAAGGAATTGCACCTCTCGTAGCCAAAACTAGCACTTAGAGAATTTGGCATACAGCTGTTCTTTCCACAGCAGCTCTAGAATGGCTCTAAGATGCTGCTCGTGTTCAGCCTTCGTTTTTGAATAAATCAAGATGTCGTCGATAAATACAATCACGAACTTATCCAAGTACGGCTTGCAAACTCTATTAATCAAGTCCATAAAGACTGCAGGTGCGTTTTTCAAACCAAACGGCATGACAAGGAACTCGTAATGTCCATAACGAGTTCTGAAGGCTGTCTTCGGGATGCTTTCCTCTTGTATCCTTAACTGATGGTATCCAGATCGAAGATCGATCTTTGAATAAAAGATTGAACCTTGAAGTTGGTCGAACAGATCATCAATTCTTGGCAGAGGATACCTATTCTTGATCGTCAGCTTGTTCAGCTCCCGGTAGTCGATGCACATACGAAAACTACCGTCCTTATTTTTGACAAACAGGACCGGAGCTCCCCAAGGAGAGAAGCTTGGTCGGATAAAACCCTTGTCTAACAACTCTTGAAGTTGTGTCGACAGTTCCTGCATCTCATACGGAGCAAGTCTATACGGTGCCTTAGCCACAGGCGCGGCGCCTGGAACTAAGTCGATGTGAAACTCTACTTGCCTCTGAGGTGGCAGTCCAGGTAAGTCCTCTGGGAAGACTTCTGGATATTCCCTCACAACAGGGATGTCTTCGATCTTCGGTTCTGCAGCTTTCTTATCTACAATGTGTGCCAGGAAGGCAGCACATCCTTTCTGCAAACTCTTTCGCGCTTTCAGGCAGCTGATAATCCTTAACGGCGTATCACGCTTCTCTCCGTGAGCCACAATTGTCTCGCCATCTTCGGTTAGGATACGAACAACCTTTTCGTGACAAACTATCTCAGCCTTGTTGCCTGATAACCAATCCATTCCTACCACCACATCGAAGCTTCCCAATTGGACTGGTAGTAGATCTAAAGCAAACTCGCGCTCTCCTAATTCGATCACACAACCTCTGATAACTTCATTGGCTTCTACTAACTTCCCATTAGCCAATTCGATTGAGTAGGGAATATCTAACTTATTAGCGGCTAACCTAAGCATATTCTTAAACTCTAACGATACGAAGCTATAGTCGGTGCCAGTATCAAACAAAATAGATGCAAAAGTTTTGGTTGATACGGAACGTACCAGTAGTCACGCCTGGATCCTGGCATGCTACACAAGCTCCGATGTTGGATGTCCTTTCACGGTCTTGTTTCAACTTCGGGCATTCCCTCTTAAGATGTCCAACATCCCCACAATGGAAGCATCCTGGATACCTCCCATTTCCACCTTGAGCGTTGTTACTGTTTTCTCCTTGTCTGGGACCCTTCATCCCACAACCATCCTTGTTGTGTCTTTTCCTTCCGTACCTAGGCTTCCGACATCCATAATTGTGGTGACACTTGCACTCAGCACGTCTTGGTTCAGTTTCTAAGTAAATCTTATCATTGGCCTGTTTATTGTTAGGGAAATCTTTCTTGAAATGCCCTTTGTCCCCGCAGTCAAAACAACCTCGAATAGATCTTTGTTCACCCTCATTCATTCGGGTATCTTCGGTGAGCTTCCTTTTGTTCTTTCCGGACGATTCTACCTGAGTCTCCTGGTCAGGGTTTGCAAGTTTTTCTAGTCTAACTGCTTCCGTAACGAGTGCCAAGCCCATCTTACTTGCGGCCATAGTTGTCGGTGGCGTTGATGTTGTCATCAAGCTCAAGACTTGAGGCGCCAGTTCCCAAATGAATTGTTCCAATTTCTTTAATTCTGGTTTCACCAGGTACGGAACAACTCGTGACAAATCATAAAGTCTTTGCACGTACTCCAACACCTTCGGACCTTCCATCATCAGGCTCCGAAATTCATCTTCCCACTTCTGGGTTTCCATTTGGGGGTAATACTTCTTATGCATCATTTCTTTTAGTTCACCCCAGGTTAATGCATATGCTGCAGTAGCACCCTTTATATGGGTCTGAAGATTCCACCATAATCAGGCTTCATCTAGAAACAACTCAGAAACGTATAGGACCTGTTGTTCCGGCGTACAACCGCTCACTTGAAAGATGGAATCCATACTTTCGATCCATTTCACAAAAGCCATGGCACCTCCAGTGCCGTCGAACTTCGGAGGCTTGTATTTGAGGAAGTGCCAGTAGGAACAACCGTTATTTTCTGAGGTACCTCTGCTAGGTTCGGAGCGTAGGGCCTCGTGCCGTGCTATAGCTGCAGCAATTATCTCTTGAAGTTCCGCCTCTGAGGTGGGCATGCGCATTTCGCGACTTGGTGGCATCTTCTAAAAGATGTTTCACGTAGGTTAGGTCATAGCAAGTAAAACGTACGTATGTATTCAACAATACATAACATCTCATGCTATAAATAAATCAACCACATAACATCTCATGTCATAGAACCTAAACAGTAAATCAAACATCATAAGTGATGAGAGTACTGCGATTGCCATATAACGAGACCACATAGTAAGCGTACAAGTACACAACTATATCATACAACGTTAATGACTTAGTAGGGGACGACCCTAGACAAGTTGTGCGATCGCTGGTCAAGTTCTGGTTCGTCCATTTTCAAATTCCTGAACTCCACCTCAAGCTTCTAAATTCCAGTCCTAAAGCAACATTTCTTCTCAATCGTTTCCTTGAGCTCGTCCCAGCTCAGTGCATAAGTAGCGTCTGTGCCAAGGGTCTGAACCTGGGGGTTCCATTAAGAGAGTGTGCCATCTAGAAATATCCCCGAGATATAGTTAACACTCTGTTGGGGCGAACAGTTACTCATTCTTAGAATGGAGTCGGCCTTTTCGGACCAACGAACAAATGCAACGGCGCCTCTTATTCCGTCAAAGTTCAAAGGCTTGCAGTTCAGGAACTGTTTATAGGTGCAGCCAGTTGGAGGGTTATTTCCAGTAATACCATCGTTGTACTTAGAGCGGAGGGCTTCATGTCGTGCATTTATCTGTGAGATGCGCTCTTGCAGCTCGGCTTCTGTCCTTGGCAACGTACTGGTGTTTGTGTCACGCCTGGGTGACATTCCCTTTGTGTCGAAGTGGTGTGAAGCGGGTTAGACAACGTTTCAATTGTCTATGAGGTGTATATAGCGACATAAGCCATCATGTAATCACCCAATTTCACACGCAAATATACTCACTGTATGAGTGGGGAAGTAAATTTCTGAGCCTTCACATAGGCTTGCCAATTTGGCTTGTTGCTCGTAATAGAATGAACTCGAGGCTACATCACCTTGGTCATTCGGGTTTAAGTTATTTCCTGCTGCATTGGTTATCATTAGCTTGACCCGCAGAGTCCACCAGGATTCCTGTGCACTACAAATCGTTATTACGTGTGCCCCCGTAATAATAAATTGTCTTGCACAGTTACCCCAAATTTTCTCTCGTCCAAGCAGATGATCAATCAAGGAGAAATAGTAGGTGCATTGGCATGAACAGGGTCATGCTCCAATGCGGGGTCAGGAGCAGCGCCTGGCTCAGGGGCCACGGGCGGCTCCGGATCAAAAACTCCATCTCAAGATCAGCTGGATCAACAAACACAGGGGGTTACAGGATCCTCCAAGGGCTGGTCCAAGTGTATGAACTCAAGGTCATGGTCTGGATCAAAACCAGGTGAAAAAGCAGGATCAACCTCAATATCGTGATCAAACTCAAAGCTGTGGGTGGGATCCGGTGCAGCTGATGATGCCATATCCGGGTCGGCGTCGTGTGAGTGGTGCTGCATCCCCTGTATGTGCGAAGATGCGGATGTCAGAAACTCAAATGAGTCTGGGATAGGGGAATGGTCATGAGTTTCCCCTACAGGAGCGTCCGCATGCAGTAGTCTAATACCAGCAGCAATAGGGCCCTGCCCTCGAATGGGTCCTCTTCCAGTAGATCGTTATCGTCGTCAGAGGCCACGTCGGGAGGGGGGCATATCAACATCAGGATAAGCGGCAAGGGGGCAAATTCCCAACAAGATGGCCATCAGTAGGCTCTGCTACGACTTCAGGCAGCGCAAAAGGGCTGAAAGTCGTCATTGACTGTGCCGGTAGTATCGGAAATGTACACCTCGTGCTTTGATGAAACTATGTCGTCTGATACTATGGCCATGGGATTCGTAGTGTCCATCTTTCTAGTACTTGATGAAGGCATGACGTTTGTAACACAAACACATATACGTATAATAATCAATCATATAATCAGTTAATCACATAGTCACCAAGTAAGCATTCAAATCATTCTCCTAGTCTCACTAGCCAATTTCTCCCAGTCTTTAAGACTGCTCTATCCTCCACCTCGACCTCTTAGATCGAGCCTCGGTCCCCTTGACCGAGCCTCAGCCTTCATGACTGAGCCTACTCTTCCTAGCCTCACTAGCCAACTACCTCGGTCACCTAGACCGAGCCTCGATCCTCCAGACCGAGCCTCAGCCCTCCAGGCTGAGCCTATAATAAATCAACGTGCTTAACTACCTCGGTCACCTAGACCGAGCCTCGATCCTCCAGACCGAGCCTCAGCCCTCCAGGCTGAGCCTATAATAAATCAACGTGCTCAACTACCTCGGTCATCTAGACCGAGCCTCGATCCTCCAGACCGAGCCTCAGCCCTCCAGGCTGAGCCTATAATAATAAAATGTGCTCAACATTTGTTTGTAAAAAGTTTTGGATCTGGACTTAAGTGGTATGCAGAAAAATGTTTTCGTGAGAGCCCTAGTGATCATAGTCTAGACTCGAGAAAGAATCCTAGTTCGCTATGATCAGAGCTCTGATACCAAGCTGTCACACCCTGGCTTTGCGGAAGCGTGGTTAATTTGGTGTGACTTCTTAATACCATAGCTTAATCATAACAAAGCTATATGAAATAAAAACATGCAAGATCATCCGTTTGATTAAGTTTTAAACCAAAGTAACATACCATTGTCTTAAAAACTTACAACATTATAACATAAAACATTGTCTTAAACATCAACATGAGATAAACGCAGTTTAAGATTTGTGACTTGTCCAGGAAAGAGTCACATTTCCTAAACTGGGATGACCTTGGAACCCAATATGCAGCGGGAAAACACGTCATACCGTGCCAGATCCGGTTAATTTCCTGAAATACATGTAAGTTGAAAAATCAACAATAATGTTGAGCAAGTTCATGTGCAAGTGAGTATGTAAAACACTTGTAAGTATAAAAGTTTCCTGGTATGTAGCAGTGTAAGGAAAAGAGATCACCAATGGTTTGCAAGGCCATTAGCATGCTGTGAAATGCAAGTAGGAAGACTCAACCTAGCAGATTTTTGCGTCGGGCACAAAGTCACTCAAGGTCCGTTCTGTTGGTCCTCTTAGAGGTCCGTTCTGTTGGGCCTAGAGTTGGGCTCGCTACACCCAGAGAGATCTACCGCTACTGTCCCTCGGTGTCCTGCCTACCCATTCACATGATCTAAGTAGTAAACCTCCTTACGTTAACATACCGTGTATAATAGTACTTCTAAACAAAGTAACATGTATTTCACCCCCGCAGTTAAGAAAACTGAAAAAAGTTAGAGAAAAGGGGGACATGAACTCACAGTGAAGCGTCTCTACCAAGTATCTCCAAATCAGAAAGCTGTGCGACGACCTACAAGTGCTAATTCTATTAGACGGACGGCCGTGCCTTAGCTTTATAGTTAAATCTTTTGGGAAATAGTTAGACAACTATTTCGTGTTTACGTTCTGTATATACTTGGTAGTTAATCTCCTTCCCAAGGATGGGGGATTCAATACATGTGCGTTCGAATTACATCATTAAGTCTCACTTAATATATATATATATTTCCAATTCCAAAATATTAGTATTTTTCTCAAAAATATTATATTTTCATTTCTCATAATTTTTCTCCAATAATACGTTGTTAAAATACGCGTTCATAAATATTTCGTAAGTGCGTAAGTTACGTTTTAACAATCGAGTGGTAAAATACTTACCAGTGTAACTTATATATTTATGGTGAAAGCGTTCGTATTATTTTGGGATCGTTAATGTTCGTAAATATTATTTCTACTCTAAAAATAATATTTATGCATTTTCACAAAATAATCATAAACAGTGTGTGAAAAATATATATATTTATCACGTTAAATTTTGTGAAAATCCCACCTCCGAATATTTAGTAAATAAAGTCATGGCGAAATTTATGTTTCGAAAACATGTCTAACATGATTCTAACACTTGTAGTGTAAATAGTTTTAAGTGTTAGGTTTTTAGAAAAATTTCGCCAGAGTTTCCTCTGTAACTTGAGGTGGCCACGCTTTCAAGCGTATCATTTTCTTTAACAATTCAAATCAACCAATGTTCTCAACAATATCAAACAACTCTTCAACATTTTAACTAGTAAAAGATAGACAAAATCGCAAAAATATACGAACTTGTGGTTTGTCTAAAAATACGTAGTAAATCTCTTTACTTTTAATGGATCTTTTGTGTAAATAATCCGGTTTTGTAAAAACCTTGTTTTTAGAGAAAAATCCATTTTTACAACTTCTAGTAACATTTGACAAAACTGGTTCTTTGTCGGATCTTTTTATTTCACAAGTGTTTACACACTTGTGGTTTATAAAAATCATGCTTGTTAGTGTAAGGTCCCTCTTTTAAAATACATGATTTTCTTGATACGTGGTTCTTTGAAAATACCGGTTGTAGATACGTAGATCTACTAGTTTTAATCACTATTGTACAAGTCAAAACACTTTTACACAAGTTCGTGTTTCATGTGTGGTAGAGTTTCATCTTTCAACCCGCGTATCATTTAAAACAAGCTTATGTTAAGATCCACGATCTTACCAAACCGGGTTAAACGATGATCCGAGCTACCACAACATAGATCGGGTCAAAATAATCACACATTTCGAATACTACAACTTTTACACAACATATATGCTATTAACCACCATTTTTAGTGTTTTAAGTAAACTTTTGTGCATCATATTGCATTCTAACGAGATTTAACCGATACAAATCCTTTTAACCACTTTAGAATAGTTTAAAAACGAGTTTTAAGTATTATACCTCTAGCTCAAGGCTAGGGAAGGATCTTGACGAAAAAGAGGTGGATAAAAGCCAAAGAAAGAGGTCCTTCGTGTTCCACTTGCTCCAAACCTCCTAATACGTGACCCTTGATGTTTGTATATGCTTGGAATGATGATGATTAAACTCGAAAATGGGTGGGTGATGGAGGGGTGTTCGGCCGAGAGTTCAAGAGCAAGAGAGAGGAGTGTGTTTGTTGTGTTGAGAAATGAATGATCATATGTGCAAAAGCTTGGTCTTATAGGCAAATTTAAGTGTGCATTAACCAATGGTAATTGTGTCTAGATGATATTAGGCAATGGGATTAATTTAATCAAATAAGTACATAGTGTGTCCCCTTCTAGTTTGGGGCCGGTTAGCAGGGGGGGTCTAGTCCGATTTCAACTAGATAATTAGGATAAAGGTTAGGTTAAGTAGGTTAGTTAAGTGTTTAACCTAGTTAGTTATGTTTAGTGATATACAATGGGTGTTAGGGTATACAGGGACCCTAACTGGCTCAGAAAAAGAGTAATAATGAAAATAACAATATTTTCATGTTCCGGGTAAAGTCCGGTTGTTCGGTTGGATAGTAATCCGTTAAAGCGCTTAATAAAGCTTTAAAGTGTCGTTATATTATTTTAGTGACACAACTTATTCCTCCAAAGTGTCAGGAATATTTTTCTCAAGTATTGGCACTTTATTAGTTAGCTAGAAGCTGAATTGTTTATTAAAGTGCTGAGTTTTGTACTTTAAGTACGTTTTAGGCACATCCAGTCATTGTAACTTATTCCTAGAGACGCAGTTCCACAACCCTTGTATCCCTACACTCACTACTAGTGTAGCCAAATATCTCAGGCTCTTATAGGCCTTGGAGGCAGTGTTTGCCTGATGCTGGCTTTATCAGCATGTTCAATAGGTTATCCGTGATAGTGCTACTGTGCTTTTTGTGCATCATGGTTGTCACTAGGGTTCTATATGTAAATAATGTAGTGACGACAAGTAAAGTATGATGCAAGTAAGTACATGTATCAGATATCAAGTAGCAGTTCATCAGCTAGTTCAAACAAGCACAGTAATTTAGCAGTAATTAATCATTAATTAAGTCGTACGGATACCTGGTTTAGTGCGGGTTGTCACAGGTAGGACACAACAGGCTCAGCTCCTCATATCGATCAGTGTAGGCTCGATGTTCACCGTTGTCTTCCTTAAGATCGTCGAATTCCCTTTCCAAGGCCCTGATCTCGTGACGAGGACAGAATTCCTTCATCATCAGTGCTCTAAGTTCTTCCCAAGTTTGGGCCAGTGCCACTTCGGCACCCCTATCTCTCACCACACCGTTCCACCACGTCAAAGCTCGTTTCTCAAAGACACTAGATGCGAAATCTACCTTTCGCTCATTTGGACATTGAACATGCCTGAAGGTGCTCTCTAGACTCTCGAACCATTGCAGAAGTGCATTCGCTCCTTGAGACCCAGAAAACTTTGATGGCTTAGCCGAGTTGAACGTCTTGAAGTTGCAGAGGGCATTATTGTTGTTGAGAGCTTGGTGACATTGGGCAACGATGTTCGGGATTGCAGCAGTTATTTGCTGTGTAATGACAGCTGCCAGATCTTCAATAGATACCGGATTTTCACGTCGTGGAGGCATTCTAAAAGGGGAAACAAGAGAGAAAACAAAAGAAATGGCATTGGGTAAGAATAGGATGTTACAATTACCGAACAAATCATGGGTGATGGTCATTTGTTTGAACCACGAAGCAAACAAACAACACAAAGGCTGAGTCAAAGCAAATAGATCCTCATAATGTATCGCGAAGACATGCTCGCCTATAAGTGGACACTCACCCCAAGAGTTCCCAGGTAAGAGTGACTGGTCCGATTATGTGGATTTGTACGAACACTCTAGCCTTAGACAGAAAACCCAGGGTACAGGCATCCACTCTTCCAGTTTGCACGTGTTCACACTATTTAGGACCCAAAACTTTGACGAGATTTTGAAAACTCAAAGGGTTCAATGTGACAACTCGAAATTTGGAACCTTTCTTGTGCCTTGATGTAACATGCTTGAACGCTATGTGACTAGTTAACTTGTTAACTTAATAATAAATGTGAAGCTTTTATGTGATTATGTGTTGTA
This sequence comes from Helianthus tuberosus, assembly GCA_030545235.1. NCBI lineage: Eukaryota > Viridiplantae > Streptophyta > Magnoliopsida > Asterales > Asteraceae > Helianthus > Helianthus tuberosus. Next base: position 104,623,150 of record CM060352.1, on the reverse strand, counting down.
TTTGTATGCATGTATGTATGTGTATATGTGAGCCGAGAACCCAACTAGAGACAACAAGGACCCGACTCGAGACCATGTGGTCTCGAGTGAACATAACCGATTTGGGCCTTTGGGCCGTGACCTCCTTAACCGGCTAGTAAGCCCTTTAGGGCAAACCATGAAGAACTAGTATTTATACTACACTCATGGCCACACTCACCATTTCTTTTGACAACACCCATACTCCTCTACACACACTCTCCTACTTTCCCTCTCACTAAAACCTTAAGAACACAAACACACCTCCAAGTTCTCGGATCCAATCGGTTGGCACAAGAACTCCCGGATTTGGACTTTGGATCGGCACACACACACTTCACCAACCGGTTAGTAATTATGGTGTTTATTGATTGATGTTGGTTATGTTAAATGATAAAATGAATGGATATGATGTTTATTGTGTTTGGATATTAGTGTTTACATGATGTTCTTGATGTATATGATGATTCTAATGTGTACAATGTTGATAATTGGTTAATATGTCTTGATTTCGGATATATAATGCATGATGGGTTATGGTATCTTGTGTCTAAATGTGATTCAAACCACTTATGTTGATGAACATGAAACCGGGTTGCACTTGTCATGTAATCGGATTTATATAAAAACCGAGTTTGTGTGTTATGCTAAGTGTTTTGATGCTTGTTCATAATTTGGTAGAATAAGGGTTGTTTGTGTTAGGAACATATGAAGAACTTGATGAATGTGCTTGAATATATGAAGAACAACTTGAATATGCAATAAAAGAGTGTTGAATATTTGAAATCTGCACTGTTTGATCCATTTTGAGTAAATATTAGACAACAAAACATGTTTAGTGGATAGTACGTAATTCTGCATGAATTCTATTGGATAGTACAATCTGCGAAGGATCAGCAGCTGCTAGGGAGTCGGAACCCCTGGTTGCGACTCGAAATCTCCACGTTGCGACACCAGTTGCGAGTCGAGAACACCTGGTTGCGACTCGCAACCATAACATGACAAGCCGAGACCACAGGTTGCGACACAGGTTACGAGTCCCGTTACGACTCGAAACCTTAGCATGATCAGCCGAAACCATGGTTGCGACATAGGTTGCGACTCGCAACCATCCATGATCAACACAAACAGCATGACCCGCAACCATGCTTGCGAGTCCGGTTGCGACTCGAAACCACGCTCATTGGGCTGGCTTAATTATGGGCCTACGTTAATGGGTCAGGCTTATGGACTTCTGTGTTACTGTTGACGTGTTGTTTGGGCCTGTTATCACGAGCCCAACTGTTAGGGCCTCACACTTAGACTTTGGGTTGTATATGACTGTTAACTGTGAGCTGTTGATGTTAAACATGTTTGCCATAATCAATACCTGTGTACAATACGTGTTGAACATTCGTGCACTGCTTGGCTTGAATCTGATACGAATAATATCCGTGATAGGACCTAATTGATTTCCTGCAATTTGATTAACTTTTCTGTGTTACTGCCGAGCAAACCAAGGTGAGTTCACACCCTCTACAAAGCATGGGATTCCCAGGGGTTGGGAATGGGGTTAAGGAACATGGGTTCCTCGTCCTCCTTGGGTAGGACAGTATTGGTTCAGGAATGTAATTCCTCGTCCTCATGGACAGATAACTCGTACTAGACCAAAACTCTATCACGAAGTCCCTCATCTTTGTATCGACTTAATCGCCGAGGCCAATGGCGAGCGGGTCATTAGTTAGATAGCGCTATTTAGGTTTGACAAACCTCACACCGTGCCGCAGAGGACGGGCGTGAACTAATGGACTACTGGCACGTCAATGATGATAGACATTGACAGTTCAGGGCACATAAACATGACTACAGTCAGCAGTCGATATGGTAACGAGTCTAGTATATACATGGGGTAGCCCCCACGGCCGAAATGCCAGATAACTAACACGGGGTAGCCCCCACGGCTGGATAGCCAGAGTAACCGGGAATAAACAAGTCACGTTTTTAACTATGGGGTAACCCCCACGGCAGGATGCCAGCTAAAGGAAACTGTTTTCGAAACAACTTAAAACGAACACCCAACCGTGAACTCACTCAACTTGTTGTTGACTCGTTACTACATGCTTTGCAGGTCCTTAGGTTCTTAAGCTGGAGCTTGCATGGAGGAGGATCGTTGTGGGACATGGACGACTGTGTGCCATGTTAAACTATGAAACAATTAAACTTATGTTTTGTTTTAAGACTTATGCTTCCGCTTGCAACTTAACTATGTGTTTGTTTGGACACCAATCGTATTGGTTAAACTTTATATCTTTTAACTCGCATGTTCAATATGATTGGTGGCTGGATCCTGGTCAGTCACGCCTCCAAGCGGTAGTACTCCGCGGGTGGATTTTTGGGGGTGTGACAGATTGGTATCAGAGCCATTGGTTATAGAGAACTTGGTTTTAATAAAGGGAAAAACGTTTTGTTAAAACCAGACTATAACCTGTACAGTGCTCAACGATCCACAACGATGCTTCACTCCACATGCAAGGCTCGACATTCTAGGTAATATGATCTGTGCATATATTGCCTACTTGTTAGATACATGGTACATCGCTTATGGTATGCTTGGTTAGTATAACTACTGTTGCTTGAACACGTGCGTGCTTACTCTATCCTATCGTTGTACTTTCGCGAACCTCTCTCACTCACGTTCCTCTTGATATGAAGATCATGTCTGGACGCGTTAACATGACACAAGCCCAGTTGACGGCTTTGATCAACGAACGAGTTGCCGCAGCACTTGCAGCCGCACACGCAGGAGGTCAGCACGTTCAGCCACCCGTGTGCACTTTTAAGACTTTCATGGATTGCCGACCAACTACTTTTAGCGGCACTGAAGGAGCAGTAGGTCTCCTACACTGGTTTGAGAAGCTGGAATCTGTCTTCGAAATGTGTGAATGCCCTGAGGCGCGCAGGGTGAAGTACGCTACTGGTACTCTCGAGGGTTTAGCCCTCACATGGTGGAACGCTCAAGTTCAAATGCTAGGGTTGGTTGCTGCCAACGCCACCCCATGGGAAACTTTTAAGGAAATGATCAAAGAGGAATACTGCAGTCGTGATGAGATTCACAAACTCGAGGTGGAGTTCTTCAACCTCAAGATGACGGGGTCGGAAATTGAAGCTTATGTGAAAAGGTCGAACGAACTGGCAATTCTGTGCCCTACTATGGTGGATCCTCCCATCAAACGCATTGAACTATTTCTTCAGGGCTTAGTGCCGGAAATCCAAAGTCATGTGACTTCAGCGAACCTCGCCACCTACCAGCAAACCGTTCAGTTGGCTCACCGTCTCACGGATCAAGCGGTGGAGCAGAACAGGTTACCAAAACGCATTGGCGCTGCAACTACTACTGGTACCTCTAGTGACAACAAACGGAAATGGGATGGAACTTCAAGTAAGGGTTCGACTTCTGTTCAGTCCCAGTCTCAGCAGAGAAAGACTGAGGACTACAAGAGCCCTAATCAGCAATCGTCTGGTGGTGGATACAAAGGAAATCATCCCAAATGCAATCGCTGCGGCCTGCACCACAGCGGACCATGCACCAGGGGCAACTGTCATCGGTGCAACAAGCCTGGTCACGCTGCAAAGGATTGCAGGAGCTTATACCCCGCCAACCAGAATCGTCAGCAAGCTCAACAGAACCAGCGCCAGCAACAGCAACAGGGTGATAACAAAGGGTGCTTTCAGTGTGGAGCTGAAGGCCACTTCAAGAGAGACTGTCCTCAACTGAACAGGAACCAGAACAACAACAACAACAATAACAACAATGGCGCCAGGGGGCGAATGTTTGTGATTGGCCAAGGTGAAGCTAGGAACGACCCCAATGTTGTGGCGGGTAAGTTCCTTCTCGACGACTTTTATGTTTCAGTTTTATTTGATTCGGGTGCCGATACTAGCTACGTGTCACTAGAAGTTAGTCGAATGCTTAAGCGTATTCCAACACCTTTGAACAACAAGCACACCGTAGAGCTAGCAAATGGTAAGAGTTTAGAAGCCACACACGTAGTCAAGGGTTGTAAACTTATTCTCCCTGACCAAACCTTCTCTATCGACCTCATTCCTATTGTCTTGGGTAGTTTCGACGTTGTCATTGGGATGGATTGGTTATCCCAACACCGAGCAGAGATTCTTTGCAACGAGAAGGTTGTCCGTATTCCAGGTCCCGGTGGTGAACCTCTCATGATTCATGGCGACAAGAGGAGTGCTGTTGAGAACGTCATTTCTCTCCTTAAGGCCCAAAAGTGCTTGCGAAAGGGCCACACTGCTATTTTAGCTCTCGTTACTGACACCTCAGAAAAAGAGAAGAAGATAGAAGATTTTCCAGTTGTACGCGATTATCCAGAGGTATTTCCTGAGGAATTACCTGGTCTTCCGCCTCATCGCCAAGTCGAGTTTCAGATTGAACTAGCTCCTGGAGCTGCGCCTATAGCTCGTGCACCTTATCGTTTAGCCCCATCAGAGTTGAAAGAACTCTCCACGCAACTACAAGAACTCTTGGATAAGGGTTTTATTCGTCCTAGCTCATCGCCCTGGGGAGCTCCAGTATTATTTGTGAAGAAGAAAGACGGTACTTTCAGAATGTGCATCGACTACCGAGAACTCAACAAGGTGACGGTGAAGAATCGTTATCCTCTACCGCGTATCGACGACTTGTTCGACCAGTTGCAAGGATCGAGCTACTATTCGAAGATCGATTTGAGATCGGGTTATCACCAACTGAGAGTCCGGGAAGAGGACGTCTCCAAAACAGCTTTCAGAACTCGATACGGGCACTATGAGTTTTTGGTCATGCCTTTTGGGATGACAAACGCACCTGCGGTTTTCATGGACTTGATGAACCGAGTGTGCAAGCCTTACCTGGACAAGTTCGTTATAGTCTTCATCGACGACATCCTGATCTATTCCAAGAGTCGGGAGGAACACGAGCAGCATCTGCGACTTATACTGGAACTCCTTCGAACAGAACAGCTTTATGCAAAGTTCTCGAAATGCGACTTCTGGCTTCGAGAAGTCCATTTCCTAGGCCACGTGGTGAACAAGGATGGGATTCATGTTGATCCATCCAAGGTAGACTCGATAAAGAACTGGCCTGCACCTCGTACACCAAAGGAAATTCGCCAATTCTTGGGTTTGGCGGGATACTACCGGAGATTCATAAAGGATTTTTCTAAGATTGCACAGCCTCTCACCTCACTAACGCAGAAGGGCGTTGTTTATCGCTGGGGAAACGCACAGGAGTTGGCATTTCAGCACCTAAAGGATAGACTTTGTAGCGCACCTATCCTTTCCTTGCCGGAAGGCACAGACGATTTTGTGGTTTACTGCGACGCATCAATTCAGGGTCTTGGTTGCGTGTTGATGCAACGAGACAAAGTTATAGCCTACGCTTCACGCCAACTCAAAGTTCATGAGAAGAACTACACTACGCACGACTTAGAGCTGGGAGCTGTTGTTTTCGCACTTAAGTTATGGCGGCATTACCTGTATGGTACCAAGTGCGCGATCTACACCGACCACAGGAGCCTCGAGCATATCTTCAAGCAGAAGGAACTGAATATGCGACAACGACGATGGGTCGAACTTCTGAATGACTACGAGTGCTCAATCAGGTATCACCCGGGCAAGGCCAATGTTGTGGCTGACGCCCTCAGTCGGAAGGACACTGCACCTAAACGCGTGCGAGCTTTACAGCTCACGATCCATTCTAGCCTTCCCTCCCAGATACGAGCTGCTCAGATAGAAGCACTGAAACCAGAAAATGTCAGGGCTGAAGCCCTACGCGGATCAAGGCAACGATTGGAACAGAAGGAAGACGGTGCTTACTACGTAACGGGACGCGTTTGGATCCCACTCTATGGCAACCTACGAGAGCTTGTGATGGACGAAGCACACAAGTCTCGCTACTCAGTACACCCTGGATCAGATAAGATGTATCATGACATCAAGACTACGTACTGGTGGCCTAGCATGAAGGCCCACATAGCAACCTACGTCAGCAAGTGTTTGACCTGTGCGAGGGTCAAGTCGGAATACCAGAAACCATCAGGCCTACTCCAACAACCAGAAATACCTCAATGGAAATGGGAGCAAATTTCCATGGATTTTGTTACTGGCCTACCTAGATCCCAGCGCGGGAACGACACTATTTGGGTGATCGTGGATCGACTCACAAAGTCTGCACACTTCTTGGCTATCAAGGAGACGGATAAGTTCTCCACTCTTGCAGAAGTATACCTCAAGGAAGTTGTTTCGAGGCACGGGGTGCCCACCTCCATTATCTCAGATCGAGATGCACGTTTTACTTCTGAGCTGTGGCAAGCAATGCACAAATCCTTTGGCTCACGATTAGACATGAGCACAGCGTACCATCCTCAGACGGACGGGCAGTCCGAGCGCACTATTCAAACCTTAGAAGACATGCTTCGTGCATGTGTAATCGACTTTGGCAACCGCTGGGAAAAGCATCTGCCACTTGTGGAATTCTCGTACAATAACAGCTACCACACCAGCATTGGAGCTGCTCCGTTTGAGGCATTGTACGGACGTAAATGCCGGTCTCCCCTTTGCTGGGCAGAGGTGGGAGAAAGTCAGATCACTGGCCCAGAATATGTGGTAGATACAACCGAGCAAATCGCTCAAATACGAAAACGCATGACGGCCGCTCGCGAACGTCAGAAAGTTTACGCCGACATGGGCAGGAAACCACTTGAGCTCCAGGTTGGGGAGCGGGTACTACTCAAAGTTTCACCCTGGAAGGGTGTGATTCGTTTTGGTAAACGCGGTAAACTTAACCCACGATACGTTGGACCTTTCGAGGTCATTGAGAAAATAGGCAGGGTGGCCTACAGATTAAACTTACCAGCGGAACTCGGTGCAGTTCACAACGTTTTTCACGTGTCGAATCTGAAGAAGTGTCCGTCAGATGAGACCCACGTAGTTCCTTTGAAGGAACTCACTATCGACGAGCAGTTACGATTCGTCGAGGAACCAGTCGAGATCACGGACCGGGATGTTAAGGTCCTCAAGAGTACTAGAATACCTCTCGTTCGAGTTCGTTGGAACTCACGTCGCGGCCCAGAGTTCACCTGGGAGCGCGAAGATCAGATGAAACAAAAGTATCCCCAACTGTTCACAAACAGTACAACCACTACTGAGGCTGAAGCTACGGAATTTCGGGACGAAATTCCAGATCAACGGGGGGAGGATGTGACACCCCAGGAAAACCGGGAAAACCATACAACTTAACTAGCTTCCTCAGTGAGTGCCATCAAATTTCGGGACGAAATTTCTTTCAACTTGGGGATGATGTGACAACTCGAAATTTGGAACCTTTCTTGTGCCTTGATGTAACATGCTTGAACGCTATGTGACTAGTTAACTTGTTAACTTAATAATAAATGTGAAGCTTTTATGTGATTATGTGTTGTATTTGTATGCATGTATGTATGTGTATATGTGAGCCGAGAACCCAACTAGAGACAACAAGGACCCGACTCGAGACCATGTGGTCTCGAGTGAACATAACCGATTTGGGCCTTTGGGCCGTGACCTCCTTAACCGGCTAGTAAGCCCTTTAGGGCAAACCATGAAGAACTAGTATTTATACTACACTCATGGCCACACTCACCATTTCTTTTGACAACACCCATACTCCTCTACACACACTCTCCTACTTTCCCTCTCACTAAAACCTTAAGAACACAAACACACCTCCAAGTTCTCGGATCCAATCGGTTGGCACAAGAACTCCCGGATTTGGACTTTGGATCGGCACACACACACTTCACCAACCGGTTAGTAATTATGGTGTTTATTGATTGATGTTGGTTATGTTAAATGATAAAATGAATGGATATGATGTTTATTGTGTTTGGATATTAGTGTTTACATGATGTTCTTGATGTATATGATGATTCTAATGTGTACAATGTTGATAATTGGTTAATATGTCTTGATTTCGGATATATAATGCATGATGGGCTATGGTATCTTGTGTCTAAATGTGATTCAAACCACTTATGTTGATGAACATGAAACCGGGTTGCACTTGTCATGTAATCGGATTTATATAAAAACCGAGTTTGTGTGTTATGCTAAGTGTTTTGATGCTTGTTCATAATTTGGTAGAATAAGGGTTGTTTGTGTTAGGAACATATGAAGAACTTGATGAATGTGCTTGAATATATGAAGAACAACTTGAATATGCAATAAAAGAGTGTTGAATATTTGAAATCTGCACTGTTTGATCCATTTTGAGTAAATATTAGACAACAAAACATGTTTAGTGGATAGTACGTAATTCTGCATGAATTCTATTGGATAGTACAATCTGCGAAGGATCAGCAGCTGCTGGGGAGTCGGAACCCCTGGTTGCGACTCGAAATCTCCACGTTGCGACACCAGTTGCGAGTCGAGAACACCTGGTTGCGACTCGCAACCATAACATGACAAGCCGAGACCACAGGTTGCGACACAGGTTACGAGTCCCGTTACGACTCGAAACCTTAGCATGATCAGCCGAAACCATGGTTGCGACATAGGTTGCGACTCGCAACCATCCATGATCAACACAAACAGCATGACCCGCAACCATGCTTGCGAGTCCGGTTGCGACTCGAAACCACGCTCATTGGGCTGGCTTAATTATGGGCCTACGTTAATGGGTCAGGCTTATGGACTTCTGTGTTACTGTTGACGTGTTGTTTGGGCCTGTTATCACGAGCCCAACTGTTAGGGCCTCACACTTAGACTTTGGGTTGTATATGACTGTTAACTGTGAGCTGTTGATGTTAAACATGTTTGCCATAATCAATACCTGTGTACAATACGTGTTGAACATTCGTGCACTGCTTGGCTTGAATCTGATACGAATAATATCCGTGATAGGACCTAATTGATTTCCTGCAATTTGATTAACTTTTCTGTGTTACTGCCGAGCAAACCAAGGTGAGTTCACACCCTCTACAAAGCATGGGATTCCCAGGGGTTGGGAATGGGGTTAAGGAACATGGGTTCCTCGTCCTCCTTGGGTAGGACAGTATTGGTTCAGGAATGTAATTCCTCGTCCTCATGGACAGATAACTCGTACTAGACCAAAACTCTATCACGAAGTCCCTCATCTTTGTATCGACTTAATCGCCGAGGCCAATGGCGAGCGGGTCATTAGTTAGATAGCGCTATTTAGGTTTGACAAACCTCACACCGTGCCGCAGAGGACGGGCGTGAACTAATGGACTACTGGCACGTCAATGATGATAGACATTGACAGTTCAGGGCACATAAACATGACTACAGTCAGCAGTCGATATGGTAACGAGTCTAGTATATACATGGGGTAGCCCCCACGGCCGAAATGCCAGATAACTAACACGGGGTAGCCCCCACGGCTGGATAGCCAGAGTAACCGGGAATAAACAAGTCACGTTTTTAACTATGGGGTAACCCCCACGGCAGGATGCCAGCTAAAGGAAACTGTTTTCGAAACAACTTAAAACGAACACCCAACCGTGAACTCACTCAACTTGTTGTTGACTCGTTACTACATGCTTTGCAGGTCCTTAGGTTCTTAAGCTGGAGCTTGCATGGAGGAGGATCGTTGTGGGACATGGACGACTGTGTGCCATGTTAAACTATGAAACAATTAAACTTATGTTTTGTTTTAAGACTTATGCTTCCGCTTGCAACTTAACTATGTGTTTGTTTGGACACCAATCGTATTGGTTAAACTTTATATCTTTTAACTCGCATGTTCAATATGATTGGTGGCTGGATCCTGGTCAGTCACGCCTCCAAGCGGTAGTACTCCGCGGGTGGATTTTTGGGGGTGTGACATTCAAAACCTTATAACAGAGGGTTCAAAACCTTACAATAGAGGGTTCAAAACCTTACAATAGAGGGTTCAAAACCTAGTAATCAATCATCCTAGAACAGATGATTAGTTTTCAAAGCGGTTTTGAAATTTATGTTCTTGTTGTGATTGTCGCCTAAGGATAGGTGACGGTATTGTTTTATGACTAAACGCAAGTAAACTCGCGTTAGGGTCCTAAGAAGGTTATAGACTAGGTCAAAGTATTACTAATAACCTAATTCCCTATAACCATTGGCTCTGATACCATCTTTTCTGTCACACCCCGACCACGTGAGACAACGAAACGTGGCGGAAACGTCGGGGAGTGTTGTAACAGAATTAATGTTTCACAACCATGGAAAATTAAAGTTTCGATTTATTAATCAAACATGAGAGTTTACATTGTTTTAAACAAGAAACAAAGAGTACATAACAAAATTTAACTAGTTCTTGTTGCGTTTTAAGTCACTAAGGCACAAGTCCGCCTAAGTATGTCTTGATAAGTCCTATGCATCATCTCCTGAAAACACATGTGAAAATAGGTACGTCAGCATAAAAATGCCTGTGAGATACATAGGTTTTGTGAAAACAGAATTCATGACTTATGTTTGAGAAAATGTTTAGTCATGAACCTTGTAATTTGCTTTGTCTTGTAAATCATTTGAAAAATGATAAGATCAGATGATATGTATAAATAAGAGAATAATGTATGGTTAAATGACTAACCATGTAAGATGAGTTTGTATAAGATAAGTTGTTTGTAAATCAATGTCTTGTGAAAAGTATGTTATTTGTATAAAATGTTATATGTCTCAAACTGAAATGATTCAAATAACGCTACGATATGTAATACCATACAAACACTTATATATAGGAAGTACCAGCGGTGTATCCACCATGCTTGTATCATATTACACACGCCTCGTTACTTAATCACTTACTCAAACCAAACTACGAAAGTAAAATGTTCATGTCTAATGTAAATCGTGTAATGTGTATCCAAAATGTAAGCATGTGATGAATAACAAATGTACTAAGTATGCAACAATAGACATACATAGCATGTGACGTGAAACAACTGTACTAAGTATGCAACAATGGACATACATAGCATGTGACGTGAAACAACTGTACTAATTATGCACACAAACGATGTGACCATAGGGTATAACCTCGGAAGGCATATAAACTACCTATCATACAACTACTCAAACGATGTGACCATAGGGTATAACCTCGGAAGGTTATTCCCTACCTACTATGGTCACCTAAAGTATTTGGTCGGATCCTAAAGATCGACCAAATGGGTCGGGTTCGAAGGTATACGTGATTTATTAGATCGCTTACCCTTACGACCCTAGACAACGTGGTAATCAGTAGGCATAGTCCCAAGGGACTATAACCATCGTGATTACAATCACGTTGCGAAGTTCAAACGAACTTCGCATTGACCATAAACTGGTCAACGCAGAAAATCAAACAAAGTTTGACTTTCAGACTCGAAAAGCAATAAAAGAACGAAGGAATACTTACGAAGGGTCCCCGAATGCTAATCTCGATCCAAGTAACTCAGGTATGAAACAATGGTTTCAACTTAGAGTTTCTCAAATCAAAATTCTAGTGGGTTTTGCAATTGAAGGCATGGGATATTTATAGGATTCGTAGAGCCGTTAAGATCGTTTCTTGGAAACCGCGATTTGATCTTGGCCATACACCTCAAGATAGTGGTTTTTGAAAACCATTTGAGCCCATAGATTTCCCCAAAACCATGTGAAACAATGGATAGGACCAGATCCAATGTTTCTGCCATGTTTCTGCTGTCTGGGGACTGACGCGGGCCGCGTAAGGATACACACATATCTTACACGGGCCGCCTGGCCTTGTCAGATCAGAACAAGTTTGCATATTGACAGTTTCAGTCCCTGTTGGTGTTTAAGGCCATTTCCGACAGTTCTAAGGCCCGTAAAGCCAACTTTAAGGCCCTAAAATGATGCCTAAACATAGTGGACATGAAACATGCTCAAAAATATCTCAGATGTCGGTTCGTTTGGCCGTACGATCGCGATGTTCGCTTAATTACGACGGAATGCGCATAAGCGCGAAAAACGATCCAAATTGTGCGACGAATGGATTTTTCTCATGCCAAACACTAAAATAAAATATTTTAGTGCTTACATAAATTTTTGGATGTCCGGATGTATTCAGAACGTGAGTTTTGCGCAAAAGTGCAAACTTGTGCACTTTTTGACACTTTTAGTCCCTGAATGAGCCAAAAGTTTATTTTAGCACACCGAACACCTCAAAGCCTATTTCTAAGCTATGTAAAGGTTATTTATGGTATGTTTAACTTATGGTCATGTTCCGGAATGTCAGTTACAGTTCAAATTGGCATACTTTCGCAGTTTGTCAACTTTAGTCCCTGTAAGCGATTTTACTCGATTTTGCCATACCAAAGCCTTCAAAACGTATTTATAAGTTATGTAAAGGTATTTAAAGGCATGCTAAGCCTATGTCACTATTCCGGAGTGTTTGTTGCATTAAACTGGTTATATTTACGCATCAGTGCATGTATAACCTTCCAGAAAGCGATTTAGAGCTTGAAATCGAATAAAAATTGATATGTGCAAACGATACACATATTTTTACAAATCCCAAGTATGAAATACAATATTTCATTGGTTTGGCATTTGTTTGATGGTTGAAGTGACACATGTTTTACAATACAGATACAAAACCAATGAAATATTGTATTTCATACCTGGGATTTGTATAAATATGTGCATCATTTGCACATATCAATTCTTGTTCGATTCTGAGCTCTAAATCGCTTTCTGGAAGGTTATACGCAATCTGATGCGTAAATATAACCAGTTTAACGCAACAAACACTCCGGAATAGCGACATGGGCTTAACATACCTTAAATAACCTTTATATAACTTAGAAATAAAGTTTGAAAGGTTTAGTATGGCGAAATCAAGTTTATTCACTCACAGGGACTATTTGCATCAAACTGCAAAAGTCTGCCGTTTCATAAGGCAACGTATAGTCCAGAACTTGATCATAAGCTAAACATACCATAAATAACCTAAACATAGCTTAGAAATAAGCTTTGAGTGGTTCGGTGTGTGAAAATATGCTTATTTGATCTTACAGGGACTAAAAGTGTCAAAAACAGCGTAAGTTTACATTTCCGCGCATATCTTACGTTCTGACCACATCTGGACATCCAAAATTTTTGTACACACTAAAATATTTTTATTTTAGTGATCGGCATGCAAAAATAGCTTTCGTCGCTTAATTTGGATCGTTTTCGCGTCCGTTTGAGTTTCGTCGTAATTTAACGAATAACGTGACCGTACGACCAAACGAGCCGATATCCGAGAGTTTTCCGAGCACATTTTGAGTCCCCTAAACTTTATTGACCTTGTAGAGCCTTGAAAATGACTTAACGGGGGTCAAAAGGGGCTGAAATGGGCTTAAAGCAAGTGCAGGGACCTAAACTGTCAATTATCAGACTTTTGCTGATCTGGGAAGTCCAGGCGGGGCGCGTAAGGGTCCCCCTCACCCTTACGCGGGCCGTGTGAAGTGCCCAGTGACCAGAAATTGATTTTCAGCATTCTGTTGCAACTTCAGGGTCTGTTTATGCAATTTCTTTGTGTGGTAGCCAAGTTATCTCTTCCCCAAGGCTTCTAACCTGCATCAAACAAGTGTATGGCCATGATTTTTGCTTGGAAGCTACACAAACACATGTCATGATCTTGTGTTCTTCCTATAAGTATAAATAGCCATCACCTTTCTTTCATTCCTTGCTCATTCTTCTCATTTCTCCTCTACAATCTGATTTGGGAGCTCTCTCATCTGATTAGGAACTTGTTCTTTGTAGAAAAGATAGCAAGGACCTTTAGTGAGCTTTCTTTCATTCTTTTAATTATGTTAGTGCAGAAAGTCAAACAGTTTGGCCAACAGTTTGACTTTCGGTTTTGACCATCAATTGGTCAAGTCAAAGTTCAATTGAACTTTGCAACGTGATTGTAATCACGATGGTTATAATCCTTAGCGATTATACCTACTGATTACCACGTTGACTAGGTGTAGTGACGAGTCAGAGTTTCGGTCAAAATGCGTTTTAGCATGCATTTTGCAAAGGAACTACCTTGAGGTATCAAAACACTTTGTTTTGATACCAAATCAGTTTTCTAAGTAGGTTAAACATGTTTTGACATGTTTAACTCGTCACTATTAGTTTAGTGCTTGTATAGGGTCGTAAGTTAAGCGGTCTAGACAACCGCTTAGACTTTCGAACCCGACCCATTTGGTCGATCATAAGGATCCGACCAAGCTTGCTTAGTGATCATAGTTGCATAGGGAATAACCCATGAGGTTATACCTTATGATCACATAGGATTGGTTAGCTATTCGTTAATTGGTTTACATGCCCATAGGAAATGACCAAAATGCCCTTTTGAAGCATAAATCCATAATGTGCATATGTAAACATATTTTTGACATCTAATCTGATTTAGTAACATGTTTAGGTATAATTGGGCATGTAAGACTTAACATAACACATAGTTAACCATCCGAACATAGTTTTGCGCAAACGACGCATTATAGTAGCTTATACTACCATAATGGGTCGAAGCGGGTCAAAAGCACTTAGGTAGACTTTCAAATCAGAATGTTTGCTCTATTAAATCATACCATATGAGTTCAATTACTCATTTGATTTATATAACATCATTCTATCCTATCTCCCGATTTAGGATCCGTTTAATAACATAGTTACCTATATTAGGTGCCATTTGATTCCGTACTCCCTCTAGCTTCGCTTGGTTGTTATTCAAGACATCTAAGCACTCTCAAGTGAGTACATAGTTCCCCTATTTTACTATTTTCAATGTTTTGGGGTGAAGCATGTGTACCTATTTGTTATGTTCACGATTTCTAAGTATAATTGATTATACATATTAGTACTTATCTTCTGGACAAACCAAATGATTATTTATGGTGTAAACACTGATTTTTCAAAGATGATAAAATTAATTGTTGAATTGTATTTATTTATTGTTCACCAGACCGATTGGTAGTATGATATAGCGCTATAGGATTTGACACCCCATTCCTGTTGTCATGGAATGTCTGAAACCAATTTGTTTCTCCATCCAAATAAGGATTGCCTTTGTGGTATCCCTATAGTCTCAAAGGTGTATTTTGATGCACTAGGTCTGATTGAATTCTTAAATCACATTATTGTTGTATATTTGATTATACTCCCAAAAGTATACTTTGATATACTCTCATGTGTGATATTCTACAAAACAACATATATCTTATTAACTACCAAAACATATTTTAAATATGTTATTTACTCAACCAAAACATAGTTTAATATGTTATTTATAAATCCAAAGTATACTTTTGATATACTACCAAAACGATTATTTTGACTACTAAAGTATATTTAAGATACTATATGTTTAACGATTTTGGAACCGAAATATATTTTGATATATTATCTAATCGACTTTCTTAAAACCAAAGTATATTTTTATATATACTACAAACATTTTATCCAAAACAATATGTTATAAACTCATTTTACTTGATTATTTATTTATGCATCATTCTTTTACATCATCAAATTTCTCATAATTTTTCACATGATTTTTATAAAGAAAATATTTTTAGGTTCATGACTACTTTTGTTAAAACATTCTTTTAAACTTATAAGTCATGAATCATGCATAAACAAAACCTATGTATCTCACATGCATTTTTATGCTGACGTACCTATTTTTACACATGTTTCAGGTACTGCTTTATGATGATTGTTGATACATGCTATACATAGGATGGACTCGTGCCTTAGCGACTTTAAAACTTGAAAGATAATAATTGTATTTATTTGATTTGTTATAAACGATGAGTTCAATAGCTTAATAAAACGAAATTATTTAATCCATGGTTGTGAAACAATGATTCTGTTACAACACTCCCCGACGTTTCCGCCACGTTTTGTTGTTTTACGTGGTCGGGGTGTGACATAAAACATTACAACAACATTGTTTTAGGATCCAAACACGGACTTTGAATCTGAATTACAAACCATGCAATTTGTTTTAGAATCCCATAAGGATTCTCAAAAGACACTAATGAAAACTTGTCTTTGAAATATGCATTCTATCCAGGATAGAGTACATACTCCTAAACCATATGACACCGGATGACATCTTTTATTCCAAACAACACTTGATTACTTCAACGCCCGCCAGATCCATACTTAATTTCCTGAAATACATGTAGTTTAAAAACAACAACAATAGTTGAGCGAGTTCATGTGATTTGTATGTGTGCACGAATCATCCATGAAAACATTTGTAAGTATGTATGTATGTATTTGTGAACTGGTATGAAGCAACAAGGAATAGATCAATTAATGTGTAGCTAATACATTAACATGCGTGAAACGGCGTAGGAAGGCTCAAACCTAGCAAATTTGCACCGGGCCTCCGGCTATAAGACATAGTCACCTCATGGGCCAAGCCCCGGTCCACATGGGTGTGGGCTCGCTACACCCAAATAGATCTATCACTCATGTCCCTCGGTCCTAAAACGAGGATTAAGGGTCTTAAAAGTGCGCCTACCCTTTCACATGATCTAACAGTATTTTCCTTAGCTAACCATACCATTTGAAATTTTTTGTAAACATTTAGTAACATGTACTTCACCCCCGAAGTTATAAAACAAAATAGTTTAAAGAAAAGGGGGACATGAACTCACAGGTTTGCGTTCTTCGAATCCGTCTATAACTCAAAGTTTCCTCTGGTGTACACGACTACCTACAACGTACTAAGGATCGTTAGCCGGGTGGGTCGTGCATGATTTAGTATTACTGTCTTTGAGTTACATTCCTTGTGTATTCTATATTATTCCAAGTTATATAATTATTGGTTAAAATAATAAATATTTTAACTTATAATTATAAGGAAAAATTACAAGTTTTGTCCTTTATCTTTATACCACTTTTCAGGCGGTGTCCTTTTTAACGAATGTTGACAGGCGGTGTCCTTTACTAGGTATTTTGTTGCAAGTTTAGTCCTTTACACCCAACCCAGTTAAAAAACCCTATTAATTGTTGACAGGCGGTGTCCTTTACTAGTTATTTTTTTGCAAGTTTAGTCCTTTACCTAGGTATTTTGTTGCAAGATTAGTCCTTTACACCCAACAATTAACAGGGTTTTTTAACTGGGTTGGGTGTAAAGGACTAAACTTGCAACAAAATACCTAGTAAAGGACACCGCCTGTCAATATTCGTTAAAAAGGACACCGCCTGAAAAGTGGTATAAAGATAAAGGACAAAACTGGTAATTTTTCCTAATTATAATTATTAAATTTTTGGAATAATTGTTAAAACAATATATATATTAACATTGGTACTTCTCAAGTATTTATATTCGTATTTCCTTCCCAAGGATGGGTGTATTTGTATTCGTATTCTTATGCTTATATATTTTTCCCATGTATTGGGGTCGTATTCCGGTGTGTATTTATACGTACGGAAACAAGCATTTCTTGTAATTATTAAGTATTCTTATACTTAATGTTATATCAACTTTTCCGGAATAATATTTCTAGTAAAAATACTTTAATATATATTTCCACAATATATATTCCGATGAATATTACTTAGAAAATTATTTATAATTCTCCCATGGCAAAAATATTCGTATTTTCATATAAGTTCCAAAAATTATATTTTTCATGTCTAACTTGGAAAATATACATATATAAACTCATTTTTCTCCTAAAATGATATATTTCATATTTAATTGAGAAAGTATATCTTTCACCCCAAAAATATTGTGTTTCGTGTTTGTGTAAGAAAATATATATTTCTTAAAAATATAATATCTTCTAAAAATTTCCAGAAAAATATATATTCCTATTTGTCAAAAACAATATATTTTTCCCTTGTAAAAAATGTGACATATTCTTGTAGAAATTGTAAAATCATATTTTCGTTTCCTTGGTGTCTAAAATATTATCTACCCAAAATATATTTTGTGAATAAATTTCCGGGATATTTTGTAAGTCTTACTCCATAGTTCGGTTTCACCAATATTTTGTGTGAAATGTGTATATTTATTCCTTAGAATTTTGGTAATATTTTGGATTGTAATTCTTGGTATTTTGATGTGTTATATTATTTCATGTCCTAAAATAATATAACTAATACACCAAAATATACAAATAATCACACACATGGTGTCTTTTAAATACATATTTCCTAAATACATATTTAGTCACTTTTATTTATAAAAATCAACCTCCAATATTTATATTTTTGTAACAAAATTTATGGCAAAGTTTATGTAAGAAATTCATGGTTTAAAATTCACTTGTAAATACTTGTTTAGAAATATTTTTCTAAGTGTTTCAATTTTTAGAAAATTTTTCCATAGTTTCCCCTAAAAATGGAGGTTCCCATGCTTTCAAGCATATCCTTTTCTTTTGTAAAAATCATCACAATCAATCCACAAACAATATTAAACAACCTTTACTTACCAATTTTGCCAAAATCAAGTAATAATCTACCACTTCATGAACTTGAATATTTGTAAAAATTTGTAGGAACTTACTAGTGTTATTAGTAAGCCTTGTTATCCTTTAAAGTGTGATTAGTTCTTTAAAAACTTCATTTTTGAAGAATATGGATCTTTACAACTTGTGATCATCATTTCTAAAAATGTTTCTTTATGATATCTTCTTGTTACACAAGTGTTTCTACACTTGTTTAACCACCAAAAATAAGGTTTGTTTATGTAAGAACCAAGATTTAGTAAAACTTATATTTTTAACTTGGTTTCTTTAGGAATCACCCATGAAATCTTTAGATCTACATGATTAACAACTTTCTTTGATCATTATTTTACAAGAAATCAATGTATTCTTTCAAGTTCATGATCTTTGTGTGGATAATCTATCACCCTTCAACATTTCTACTTTCTCATCTTTCTAGATTATGTTTTTAATCATGATCTAGCAAGATCATATGATGATCTATATCATATATATGAACAAACAACAATCATCAAGCAAATCAACACATAATCAATTTAGTTTCTTCATTAATCATGCTTATGTTCAAGTTTCATTCTTATGATCTTTAGTGTTCTTCAAGATTATGATTATGTTTCTCGTTTTAACCACTTAAAATAGAAGTAAACTAGCAAGATCAAGACTCTTACCACTAGCACAAGGCTAGGGATGATCAAGTGAAGAAAACAAGTGGATAAAAGCACTAGAGAGAGGTCCTTCAACTTTCAAGAGCACCAAGCCTCCTTATATGCCTTCTTACACCCTTGTATATGCATGGATTTAATGGAAAATGGAAGATGAAGTTGATGTTGGTGGGGGGTTTCTTGGTCGTGAGTTATGGGAGGAGGAAGAAGAAGTTGTAGTGTGAAGTAGGTTGTGAATTATGAGGAGTCGTGAGCCCTTAAGTCCTTCTTATAATCCATTTCACAAGATCTTCCATTAGATATTATATTTAGGAAAGTGTAGACAAGATCCAATACTATAATCTTATAATATCTTAAGGTGGGGCCCTTGTTGGCCGATCATAGGTTGGGGGGAGGGGGGAGTAGTAGACTAGGTTCCAACCAATTAGTTAGGTTATGTTTAGATTTCAAGCATATAGTTAGGGACTTGGTTATTAGATATTTTTATTGTGTGTTATGATGTTCGGGGACCATAACTAGCTTGGTAATGTTAAAACAATGCTTTTAGTGAAAATTTGATGTTTCGGGTAGTGTCCGGTTGTTCGGTTGGTTACTGGTTCGTTAAAGTGCTAAACTTTGCAGTTTAGTGTGCTTTATGTTACCTTTTGTGACAGTTTCGATTCCCGACACTTAGGAAAGTATTCAGGACCATTTAAGCATCTTTCTGCATGATTTTTGATTGTTAAAATGCTGATTTATGCTGAATTTTGCTGAATTCAGCACTTTATGTGAGTTTTAGGCACTTTCCGACACTTAAATTATCCCTAGGAAGGCAGTTTTGTGATCCTTACTTCCCTACACACTATACTAGTGTAATACTTGGTTTCTGGCTCATTCTGTGTCTCAATACAATGTCTGTCTTATTTACTGAACACCGTCAGCATTTTTCTGATTTGTCTGATAACTGTGCTAGCTTTGTTTCATGCATCATTTCAATCAATAAAGTTTGCATGCAATAATGTTATGTCATTTTCAATATATGATGCTCATGTATGTATGGTAACAATAATCAGAAAGCCATCGAAGACATAAATTGTAAATCAGCACAGTCATTAATCATTAATTGTTGTCTAATTAATTGTACGGATGCACGTAAATTTGACAGTTGTCACATGATTCCCTTTGAAAATGATAAGTGATGTGTTGAAGGAATGGTAAAAATGATGGGGAAAGTAGATAATTTCAACAACAACTCTTAACATGCCATATGTCAACATAAATCAAGTGGGGGTGGGCCCACTTGAATCCACCAACTGGGGGGGGGGGTAAGTGTAATTTTTTTTTTATAAAAGTCTTAATTTATTAGATATTTAGAGGATTAAACTAAGTATTTTGTTTAGGGGTTTTCTTGCATCATTAAGGGGGTATTTAGGGGGTTTAAAATGCTAAATGGTATTAACTAGTTCACTAGACTAGTATAAGTTGTATTTTGATAGTTTAAATGGCTTCTGTTTAGTTGTCGGTTCAATAATGGCACATTAGGGTTTTTGTATATATATGGAATCAGATATGTCTTTTGTATGTCATTATTCATCGTTTTGTTTTCACAGTTTTGCTGTAATGAATAGTGTGACCGTGAATAGTGCGCCCAGCACTTTCTACCAACACTTTTAGGACATAGTTTTATTGGTTTCGTGACACCACAAAAACCAACATATGTTATAGTATTGTTTAACTTGTCCTAACACTGTTATCTAATGTACGACTCAGTTACGTAATTAAATTACGTTAAATGCATGAGATTATGTAATAAAAATAGTGATTAGATTATACGGAATTACCGGTTATTTGCCATTGGTCACAGTTGGTGTGGCTTGAGGTAATGCTAGTGCTAGAACAGTGGTTTCATTAGTAAATGTGGGAGGTCGGAATGTGTTATTGACTACGACAGATGTGACACTTGATTGTGCTCGTTGGAAGGATTGAAGTTGGAAAACCTTCATATATCTAAATATAAAACACGTGATTTATACATAAACAACACTAGATAACATGCAGCAAGGGGGACCAACCTTGTCGGATAAGAGATCAAGATGCAGTGCTACTGGATATAACACTTTTGTCTTCACCTGTGTTTGTGCGTAGCAATGGATTCAAAAAATACTGCAATAAAACAGATTACTTAGGTCATTTGAACATAAAAAATATAGGCGCATCGGGATCTATGATGTGTTTTGAACTTGCTTGACAATGATTTTTTGTTAATGGTTATTACGAACGAATGATTTGATGCAAATCAATATCCATGAACTAATACACGATTTAGACATCGTTAAACTTCTCTTTCACCGGTGGCCGAATGATGTCCTTGATATTGACAATCTATAAATGGTCAAGAAATTAGACATTTTAACTTCACTGTGCAAGCTAATCGGCCTAAATTCTAGCATGCTAATCTTCATCCCTTTCGAAGCTAATACTTATTACAACAAAGGGTTTTACATGTAAGAACTTAAGTAAAAAACAACTTTGAAGCTAATTTTACCAAATATCCAATCAATGTAATACAAATATGTGATAAGCAAAACCTAAACAAAGCTATATATAAACACTATAGCTTCAATGTAATTCTAGAATTGCACCGTATCAGTTCAAGTGACTAAATTTTTAAAGCTACTTTTAAAATCTAATCCTAATATGCAATCAATGTGACACAAATGTAAAATAAGCTGAAACAAAACCTAAATAAAGTTAAATATATGAACATGTTACCTTCAATCTGAATCTATAATTGAGCCGTAGCTTAAACATTAATCCAAATGAGGTGAATAACATTCATTTGCAGGTTAAGTTGAGTAGATTTTAGATAAGTTGCTATCAGACGTGATGTCATTTTCGCAACTCTCTGCAACTAAAGATGATACTGACCGATCAAAATATAATAACTAGAAAGGAAAATTGACTAAACTGTATGATTGAAACTGATAATATGCTACAAAAAGCATGCAGATTGTGGTGGATGATTGAGGTGCAAATTACCTGTGGGGAGACCAACGGTGATTCTGCTTCTCTCTGTTGCTGTTGTTCCTATTACGATCGTTGGTGGGCGTCGTTGCTGGTGTTCCAGTCTATGATGCGTGGTTGATTGCGTGGATGATGGAAAGTGGAAGGCATGCTAAACCCTAAGAGGTGTCATCTAATTTTGTTGTCGTTGGTGGCGTGGAACACATGGCAAGCAAGAGAGGAACAACCAGCACGTGTAAAGGTTTGACCACAAAACCCAGCCCACATCTTTTGTAAACCTTTCAAAACTACCATACAACAATACTATGCATAAAATACAACTCCCATTGCACCAGAATGTTTATAACTAATATTATATAAATTGGTGAAATTGATATTTCTTGATCATAAGATAATATTGATAGGTAAAAACTATACTTTATGAAATTTTAGGCTTGTTGTATAGAAAATACTAATTCGTGTAAGTCATTGTTTTTAATGTAAAAATTAGAGATTTAAATAAAAAGAACTTAGCATATTCCACCAAATGGAAATTTGGATATAAAAACTTCAATTTAGATGTGTTTAAAATATTTAATAAAGGTTCAATAATAATTTAGGGTAAGGATAGTATTTAAATAACAAATTTGTTCCATTTCAATGAACAGGACAAATTACATAATTTAGGGTAAAAAATCAATTTGGATATATTCCACCAAATGAAAATTTGGATATAAAAACTTCAATTTATATTGTGATAGATGTGTTTAAAATATTTAATAAAGGTTCAATAATAATTTAGGGTAAGGATAGTGAAACTTTATCATTTATTTTTGTTGTTGATTGAATAGTATATATATATATATATATATATATATTAGGATGACATCCTTGTTCGTAGAGTTTTCCTTCCTAATGATCCTGTGGTTATTAAGGATCACCAAAAACGCAATCTGTGAGTAATTTCTATATTTTCTCCTTTTTATTTTTTCTACATTTTGGGGATGTATCATGTTATACAAATACTTTTTTTATTCATTCATTAGCATGCTATATTTCAATGTGTTATTATATGGTTGCATACATGCGTTTTACTTTATTGTCATGTGATGTCAGTTTATTGTATTCTAGCATGTCATTGTGGATCCACGACTGACTAGGTTCTCCACGGCCATGGGTTATAGCCTAGTATCGCCACCATCATTAGATTCACTCTTCGGGACTTGAGTCTCGTATAGTCATATATTCGAGTCATAATATATTCATTGATTTACATGGTTCACTAAGTTGTTTGCTTTGTGTACATGTTTACATTGAATGACTTATTGATATGTTATGAACTATATCCTAACCTTGGAAAAATGCATGTTAAAACCTTTTCTCAAAAATAATTTAAAAATCATTTTTATAAAATAAAAATAGGAATTATTCACCAACTGTTGACCCAAAAATTATTTTATGCATGATACAAGTACACAAGGGTGAGATGAGTTCGAGATGAAAACACATAGGATGTGCCTTAGTTAAATACCTGGCTTTTATTTCATGGATTTTTGTCTTTTTTTAATTTTATGAATACTTGAATAATTATATGTTTTGTGTATCAATTTAAATTGGTTGCTTTAAATATTAAAATTTATAATAGTGTCATGAGCTACGGACAATCATCAAGAACCGTATTAATCCGTTGTGGGTCGGCATGTGACAGATTGGTATCAAAGCCAATGATTATAGGGAACTAGGTTTAGGTTATTAGATCCTTAGACAATATAATTTATTAGGTGCCTTAGGTACCTTGTGTGCTTATTTGTTTAATAATCCTAGCTTGAAAATATTTAACGTACACATATACACATGATCACTTTTATAATCATTATATGCTTCACATGATTGATAAGTGTTTATTTATTTATTTCTTTATCCTAAGTATAATATTATTCTATCCTTTATATTTTGTCACGTTGCTCACACTAAATTATGTATACACACATATCATATCTTTTAATACATTGTTCCTATTTCCATTTATCTAAAGTTTTAATTTGATTTATATTCTTTTTTATTATTCTTGTATTTTATTTATTACATTTTTGAATTTCAAATTTCATTTGAGTTTTCTAACTCGTCAAAGTGAGTTTATCTGACGGGCTTGTAGTAACTAGAAGGGTTAAGTACCGGTAGTTGGGACGTCCTGTCTAAGCTGGCATTCATATAAATCCAATAAGGACCAGTTTGCCTACCTGGGGACTAACGATGAGAGTACCGATACCTATTGGTTCAAAGCACGTGACACCAAATGTCACTTATACTAACGACACTTTGATAAGTCAACGTATCCGTGTTAAGACATGGATTCCCTCAAAACATCATTTCTTATCACCCTAAACTTGGATCATATATTATTTTCATGATGTCTTTTGGGTTAAGTGTATGTCAATGGGTGGACATATGCAAACCATGCAAAAGCTCGGCAATTGCGGGGGCCAAGGTGATTACAAAAGTGACGCATGGAAAGCGTATTAGACCCTACGACGTGCCAAACCTATCAATTTCTAATATTTCATTTTGAAATATCATTTTATCATGAGTTTATTCCTATTTTTGTGGTTCGTGTGGTTTTAAGTGGGATTTGTTGATTATACTTGTTTTATATATCCTAAGTTTTGAATTTTCTTATATCATAAGTTTCACATTTGTCACTTTATACACTGTGTTAATGAATTTCTACTCACGGATTCACGAACTATTTGCGTTTGATACTTGTAGATGTCGACTAGACGTCACCGTACCGGAAAGCACGCTGGAAACACCAGTCGTCGCATAGCCGCCCACATCACGGAATTAATGGCCGTTGTTATCCTGAATATTGTATTACAAGTCCAACAAACCCTTAATAATCAGGGGATGATGATCAGGAGAACCCTGATGGTGCTAGACTTGCAAAGTGTTCCTACATACACTTTAAGTCGCACGATCTTCTAACTTACGAAGGCACCGTGGGTCCTACTGCTCTTCTCCGTTGATTTGAAGAGAGGGAGAGTGCTTTCCTGAATTGTGACTGTCCTAATAATCGCAAGGCTCGCTATACAACTGGGCGTTTGTTGGGGAATGCATCGACATGATGGAATAGCGAGAAGAGTAATCACAGTGTTAAAGCCGCTATGGCTCTAAGTTGGGAGAAACTTAAAGAAATTATATCCCATGAGTTTTGTCCCCGCCACGAAATCTGAAAACTGGAAGACAAATTTTGGAGTTTAGAGCAAGACAGTGCCGAGATTATGGCCTATAATAAGAGGTTTCACGAACTCCGGCGGTTCGTTCCATATCAGTTTACCCCTCTTTCTCGACATATAGAGAAGTACATTGGGGGTCTTCCTGCAATTATCAAAGATACAGTGGAAAGCAGTAATCCTGTCACCCTTGAAGCGGCTATGCGTTTAGTGGTCAGCTCACGAAAAATCGTGTTATGTCTGGTGACCATAAACGAAAAGGGTATAAAAGTCCAATTGATAAAGCCTCTGTGGATGAGTCAAAAGAGGTGAAGGAAATGAAAGTTGAATCTTCCTCCCGCCTTGGTTCTAAGAGGAAGTGAAAGGTAAATGGCAAGAATATGTTGTTACCACTAACCCACCTGTACTGTTAACACTAACCCACCCATATCAGCTACACCTATAAACCAAGTCGCACCCAACACAACACCCAACAAGAAACCATACACCAGCCTATACCCTTTGTGCAACCACTGTCAATATCACCATCCAACCACTACCTGTCACACCCCGACTGCGTAAAACAACGAAACCGTGGCGGAAACGTCGGGGAGTGGAGCGACATAATTATTGTTTCTGTCACACCCCCAAAATCCACACGCGGAGTATCACCGCAGGGAGCGTGACATGACTAGGATCAAGCCACCGATCATATTGAACAATGTATATATAAAGTGAATAAAATCCAATCACACAATATAATTGGTGTTCAAACATAAGTTATCAAATTCAAGTTAACAACGGAAGCATCAAAAGTATAACCAAAACATAAGTTATAAGTTTACCAAGTTCAACATGGCACACACTGTCCATGCCCCACAACGAGTCCTCCTGCTCCCATGCAAGCTCCATAGATATCTAACGACCTGCAAGCCATGTAACAACGAGTCAACAAAAAAGTTGAGCGAGTTCACAGTAGGGTTTTTTTTAAAGTAGTTTTTCAAGAACTATGAGTTTGTTTGCAGCTATAAGTTAATCAGCTTTCCTTGTTTTCCAAACCATAATCGGTGGGGGCTACCCCATGTTGTAAACCACTAGACTAGTTATATATATATTGGCGTCCTTCCCAATCCGAGGACGGAGGTACGTATTCTACCTAACCGAGAATACGCAGGTTAAATGTAGGCGTCCTTCCCAATCCGAGGACGGAGGTACGTATTCTTCCCAATCCGAGAATACGCAGGTTTAGTGTAGGCGTCCTTCCCAATCCGAGGACGGAGGTTTGTAGTCTATCTGTCACACCCCTTTCTATGGCGGAAGCACGAGGTGTGATCATGAAAGGTTCTCATTGCATACGAAGAGTAAACATGCTACATGCTCATAAAATAACATCAAATACCATGATTTGAAAACATAAGTTTAGCGTTTCCATCGCTAGACAGCATAAAACATTGTCTTAAACGTTTACAACTTTATTCAAAGTTAAACACAAGCGACATCCACGAGCATAAGCTAGACCACGCGCACATCCATCCTAGTTACCTGAAATACATGTGAGTTTTTGGAAAAACGTCAACATAAAGTTGGTGTGAATTCATGCAGTTTTGTATTTCATGTTTGTATACTTTGTATGAAAACATAGTTTGTGAGTAAATCGAGTTTTCATATATAAATCCAGTTTCATGTGTACACCACGTACCCATTTATAATTCAATCTTTTCTTGAGTATCCCACGTACTTCAAGTTATATATCAATCCTCTTGAGTACCCCACGTACTTCAAGTTATATATCAATCTTCTTGAGTACCCCACGTACTTCAAGTTATATATCAATCTTCTTGAGTACCCCACGTACTTCAAGTTATATATCAATCTTCTTGAGTACCCCACGTACTTCAAGTTATATATCAATCTTCTTGAGTACCCCACGTACTTCAAGTTATATATCAATTTTCTTGAGTACCCCACGTACTTCAAGTTATATATCAATCTTCTTGAGTACCCCACGTACTTCAAGTTATATATCAATTTGTATGGTATGAATTTTATGTAAATACAGTATTTCTGTAATTATCAGATTGTTAATGGGTTGCAAAGCCATTAACCTGTGGCACGTCATAGGAAGTCACCAAACCTAAGGCATTTAATTGGTATATTCTGAGACACAAAAGCACTTCCTCGGTTCTCGCCCCGACCGGGAGTGTGGCTGCCAGGCACCCGTTAGATCTAACCTTTTGTTCTGCGGTCTAAGTATGTACACGATTAATGGTGCTTCTGTACCCTATTTGTGACACTATTTCTCATAACGCATCCTACTTGGTTCTCGTTCTCACCAAGCGCGTTTCTTGTTATCATTTCTCATAGCGCCTCATACTTGGTTCTCGTTCTCACCAAGTGCGCTTCTCATATTCTTATATTTCGTCACACTTGGTTCTCGTTCGCACCAAGTGTACTTCTTGTATTCTTATATTTCGTCACACTTGGTTCTCGTTCTCACCAAGTGTACTTCTTGTATTTATATCATACCAATTATAAATTTTTGTACATTTGTACATGTATTTCACCCCCGAAGTTATAAAAACTGAAAACAGTTAAAGAGAAAAGGGGGAGCATGAACTCACAACTTTGCGTTCCTAGCGTCGTAAACTCCACCGGATTTGCTTAATTAACGTCGTAACCTATACGCGTTTTCTTAACGTTAGTCACTAGACTTGTGTCGCACAAGTACAGTCACTCTCTTTTGTGTATATATTCTTGTGTTAAAAATATTCCATATTTTTAACTACGTATCTTACTTATATTATTTTCTTCAAAAATAAATATAAGTCTTTTGTGTTTTGCACTTTGCACCCGAATTATGTTTCTTGTATGTTGTATGTGTATTTTTATATTTCTACTCCTCATGAGTATTTAGTGTATTTTTAAGTCTTAATACACTAGCACGTATAACACATACTATATACACTTAACACACAAGTTGGTGATCAAATAATATATATTTTTCTCTCAAAAATATATACTTATTATCCATTTTTATTCTTGAAGAAATCTTCATTTCTTATCATCAAAAATCAGGGAAACCTTAGTAATATTCTTAAACACATTTTTAGGAAATAAGTTTCTCAAAAACTTATATTTTTCTAAGTGTCAAAATTTATAAAAATTTTGACAGAGTTTCCCCTAAAAATGGAGGTTTCCCACGTTTTCAAAACGTGTGTTTATTTTCTTTTAAATCATCATCAATCATCAATAATCAGCAACAACAATTATCAACAATAATCACTACTTTTCCCCACTTCATGAACTTGGATATTTACCAAGATTGTGTAGTAACTTACTAGCACATTTAGTAAGTCTTGTTATCTTTAAAAATAAGTTTAATTTCTTAAAAACTTTATTTTTAAAGATTATGAAGTTTCACAACTTCTAGTCGGTTTTTATGAAAATTATTTCTTTGTTAAAACTTTTGTTACACAAGTGTCCATACACTTGTTTGTTCACAAAAAAAAACCACTTTTGTTTGTGTAAGATCCGGTTTTAAAACATGATTTCTTTAACGCTTGGTCCTTTGAAAATACCACTTGTAGATACATAGATCTACTAGTTTTAAACACTTTTGTACAAGTTAAAACATTTTTACACAAGTTCATGGTTTATGTGTGGTAGGGTTTCACCTTTTAACCCTTGTTACTTCTAAAATAGCTTTATGTTAAGATCCATGATCTTACCAAACCGGGTTAAACGATGATCCGAGCTACCACAATCATAGACCGGGTCTCAATAATCATACATTTCGAATACTACATCATTTACACAACTTATGTGCTATTAACCACCATTTTTCATGCTTTTAGTAGACTTTTGTGCATCATATTGCATGTTAACGAGTTTTAACCGACAAAAATCCTTTTAACCACTTTAGAATAGTTTAAATACGAGTTCTAAGTGTTATACCTCTAGCTCAAGGCTAGGGAAGGATCTATGCGCAAAAGAGGTGGATAAAAGCTAGAGAAGGAGGTCCTTCGCCTTCCGTTTGCTCCAAGCTTCCTAATACGTGATCCTTGTTGCTTGAATGATCTTGGAATGGCAAGAATCAAACTTGAAAATGGATGTATGTGGAAGGGGTGTTTGGCCGTGAGCTTTATGAGGGAGAGAGGAGAAAAGAGTTGGTGATGAAGGTGTAGGTGATTATGCATACTTATAATCCAAATCTCTATTGTCCATTGGTCTTAATGTCTCCCAAAGTACACCACAAATCCTTACACCAAATCTCTAGAGATTTTAAGGGATCTTGGCAAGATTGTGTAGGATTTAATCAAGATTTTGGTGGGGTCATTATGACCGTCCACTTCATTAGGGGGGGGGGGGGGGTTAAGTGTAATTTCCAATCCCTAATTACAAACTCTAGTTAAGTTTTAAGTGTGTTAAGTAATGTATAGTGTGTTAGGGTGTTCGGGGACCCTAACTAGCTTAGAAAGATAAAAACAATGCTTCTAGCATTATTTTGGTGTCCCGGGTAATGTCCGGTTGTTCGGCTACATACCGATTCGTTAAAGTGCTAAATTACACTTTTTAGTGTCGTTTAAGTACCTTTCTGTACTCTTTCAATTCCCAACACTTAGGGAAATATTCTGGATAATAAAACGACATTTCTGCATAATATTTATGTGTCTAAATGCTGAATTATTGCTGAATTATGTAATTTCTGCACTTAAAGTGCGTTTCGGGTGCTTTTTAGTGCTTGTTTTTGCTTCCGGAGAGTATATGTATAAACCCTTGTATGTACTTTTGGGTTTTAATGTACTTTTGTCGTTGGACCTACACCTAGGCCTCAATTTTATTGTCTGACTGCTTTCTGCAGTTCCGTTGACACAGTGTGTCTTACCGGTGAGTTTACTATTATTCTGACGCAACGCTCTCGTTTATGCATAAAGCAATATTTTGTAGTATACAACATGCATGAATTCACTTGTTTAATCATGTGTTCAGACATTGCTGACAATTAAAGTCATAATTGCAGTCATTAAGCAATAATTATAGTGTACGGAAATTACCGGTTTGTGCCAGTTGTCACAGTCTCCCCCCGTTAAAAGAATTTCGTCCCGAAATTCAGACTGAACTAACTCTCGCTGGAGTCTTCTTGAATAGGTGGGGATACTTTTTCTTGAACTGGTCTTCACGTTCCCATGTGTACTCGGGTCCGTGCTTAGAGCTCCAACGTACTTTGACAAGCTTCACACTGCTCCTCCTGGTCTTGTTGACTTTCCAGTCAGTAACCTCAACGGGTTTTTCTGTAAATCGGAGGGCTTCATCAATATGCACTTCATCCATCGGGATGATCACGTTTTCTTGCGTTGGACTCTTCTTCAGGTTGGATACATGAAACGTATCATGTACTCCATTAAGTTCTTCCGGTAACTCCAACTTGTATGCCACGGTACCAATTCTCTTCAAAATTCTGAATGGTCCGATGTATCGTGGATTCAGCTTTCCACGTTTTCCAAATCTGACTACGCCCTTCCATGGTGAGACTTTTAACAACACTTTGTCTCCCACCTTGAAATCTACCGATTTTCTATTTGGATCCGCGTAGCTCTTTTGTCGCTCTCGAGCCGCCCTAATGCGCTCTCGGATCTGCGCAATCTTATCGGTTGTCTCTTGTACAAGTTCAGGACCAACCATACGTTTATCTCCGGCATCTGCCCAACATAAGGGCGATCGGCATTTGCGGCCATACAGAGCTTCGAACGGCGCGGCTTTTATGCTTGTATGATAGCTGTTATTGTAGGAAAACTCAACTAAAGGTAGATGAGTATCCCAGCTGCCGCCTAGGTCCATGACACATGCGCGAAGCATATCTTCTAACGTTTGTATAGTCCGTTCGCTCTGGCCGTCTGTTTGTGGATGGAATGCCGTGCTTAGATCTAACTGAGATCCAAAGGCTTCCTGAAATGATTGCCAGATTCTTGAGACAAAGCGTCCATCTCTGTCTGAAATGATTGAGATTGGCACTCCATGACGTGCCATAATTTCTCTTAAGTATATCTCTGCCAGCTTTCCAGTGCTATCCTTCTCTCGGATTGGTAGGAAATGCGCAGACTTCGTTAATCGATCAACTATTACCCATATCATATCGTGCCCTCTCGGGGTCCTGGGTAATTTCGTTATGAAGTCCATCGATATTTGTTCCCACTTCCACACGGGAATCTCTGGTTGTTGTAGTAGGCCGGACGGTTTCTGATATTCGGCCTTAACCTTCGCACAGGTTAGGCATTTTCCAACATAAACAGCAACGTCGCTTTTGAGTCTCGGCCACCAATAGTACTCTTTCAAGTCTTGGTACATCTTGTCCGATCCTGGATGGATCGAATATCTCGATTTGTGGGCTTCATTAAGGATGACCTCACGTATGCCACCACAGAGTGGAACCCAGATATGCTTCTTGAAGTATAAGGCTCCCTCTTCATTTGGCACCATGTATTTCAATGCACCTCGGAGGTATTCAGCTTTACGGTTCTCTTCTTTAAGAGCTTCTTGTTGTGCATCCCGAATGCGTGCAGTGAGGTTCGTTCGAATCGTCATTTCCAATGCTCGAACCCTTAGGGTCTTAACCCTTTCCTTTCGGCTCAACGCGTCCGCTACAACGTTTGCCTTTCCAGGATGGTACTTAATCTCACAGTCGTAATCATTTAGCAGCTCGACCCAACGTCGCTGGCGCATATTCAATTCCTTCTGATCAAATATGTGTTGTAAACTTTTGTGATCTGTGAAGATTGTACATCGAGTACCATATAAATAATGTCGCCAAATCTTCAAGGCGAATACCACTGCACCCAGCTCCAGGTCGTGAGTGGTATAATTTCTCTCGTGAACCTTCAGTTGTCTTGAAGCATAAGCGATGACTTTTTGGCGTTGCATGAGCACGCAACCCAAACCTTGTCGTGAAGCGTCACAGTATACCACGAAGTCTTCAGTGCCTTCGGGCAATGATAGTATTGGTGCATCGCAGAGCTTGTTCTTAAGTAGCTGAAAGTGTGACAACTGGCACAAACCGGTAATTTCCGTACACTATAATTATTGCTTAATGACTGCAATTATGTCCTTAATTGTCAGCAATGGCTGAACACATAATAAACAAGTGAATTCATGCACGTTGTATACTACAAAATATTGCTTTATGCATAAACGAGAGCGTTGCGTCAGAATAATAGTAAACTCACCGGTAAGACACAATATGTCAACAGAACTGCAGAAAGCAGTCAGACAATAAAATAGAGGCCTAGGTGTAGGTCCGACGACAAAAGTACATTAAAACCCAAGAGTACATACAAGGGTTAGTATATATGCAATACGAAAGCAAAAATAAGCACTAAAAAGCACCCGAAACGCACTTTAAGTGCAGAAATTACATAATTCAGCAATAAATCAGCATTTAGACATATAAATATTATGCAGAAATGTCGTTTTATTATCCAGAATATTTCCCTAAGTGTTGGGAATTGAAAGAGTACAAGAAGGGTACTTAAAAGACACTAAAAAGTGTAATTTAGCACTTTAACGAATCGGTATGTAACCAAACAACCGGAGATTACCCGGAACATAAAAATAATGTCAATGACATTGTTTATACTTTTCTGGGCTAGTTAGGGTCCCCGAATACCCTAACACCCTTTATATTACACTACACACTAGTAACCGGGTTTAATCCCTAAACTAACTAATTGGTTAAGAATTACACTTTACCCCCCCCCCCCTTTGTTAAAGTGGACGGTCAAGGGAGTGACCCCACGAATATCCATCTTGAAACTTGCCATATCCTACTAGATCATGGAAGATATTATGTGATTTCCTTAAGATTTTGGGAAGATTATGTGTGTACTTTTAAGAACACTAAGACTCTTGGACAATAGAGCTTGGATTATAAGTACACATGACCATCACCAACTTCATACCAACACCACAACACTCCTTCCTTGCCCCTTGTGTTCGGCCGAGATCAACACCACCATAACCACCATCATCCAATCATCTCCTACACATTCCAAGCATATCCTAAGGTGTAAGAAGCATAACAAAGAAGCTAGGAGCTTTCGGAAGTTGAAGAACCTCAACCATTTGCTTTTATCCACCCATTTTCCATCAAGATTCTTCCCTAGCCCCGAGCTAGAGGTATAATGTTTAAAACTCACTCTTGAACGTATCTAAAGTGGTTAAAAGGAATATTGTCGGTTAAATATCGTTAACTTACATTTTGAAGCTTTAAAGTCTAGTAAAAATACTAAAATGGTGGTTAATAACACATGTGTTGTGTAAAAGTTGTAGTATTTGGAATATGAGATTTTTGAGACCCGATCTATGATGTGGTAGCTCGGATCATCGTTTAACCCGACTTTGTAAGATCATGGATCTTCACATAAGCTCGTTTTTGGTTACTACAAGGGTTAAAAGGCGAAACTCTACCACACTAGAGACATGAACTTGTGTAAAATATTTTACTTGTGTAAAAGTAATTTAACCTGTACATTGGTGTTTAAAACTAGCGGATCTACGTATCTGCAAGTGGTATTTTTGAAGAACCACACTTTAAAGAAATCACATGTTCTAAACCGGGTCTTACACAAACAAAAGTGGTTTTTGTGAATAAACAAGTGTATGGACACTTGTGTAACAAAAGTGTTAACAAAGAAATAATTTTCATAAAAACCGACTAGAAGTTGTAAAACTTCATATTCTTTAAAAATAAAGTTTTTAAGAAGTTAAACTTATTTTTAAAGATAACAAGACTTACTAAATGTGCTAGTAAGTTACTACACATTTTTGTAAATATTCAAGTTCATGAAATTAGTGATTATTGTGACGATTATTGTTGATAATTGTTGTTGATGATTGATGATGATTTAAAAGAAAATAAACACACGTTTTGAAAACGTGGGAAACCTCCATTTTTAGGGGAAACTCTGTCAAAATTTTTATAAATTTTGACACTTAGAAAAATATAAGTTTTGAGAAACTTATTCCCTAAAAATGTGTTTAAAAGTATTACTAAGGTTTCCCTAATTTTTGATGATAAGAAATGGTGATTTCTTGAAGAATAAAAATGGATATTATGTATATATATTTTTGAGAGAAAAATATATATTATTTTATCACCAATTTTTGTGCTAAGTGTATATAGTATGTGTTATACGTGCTAGTGTATTAAGACTTAAAAATACACTAATTACTCATGAAGAGTAGAAATATAAAAATGCACATACAAAATACAAGATACATAATTCGGGTGCAAAGTGCAAAACACAAAAGACTTATATTTATTTTTGGAGAAAATAATATAAGTAAGATGCGTAGTTAAAAATATAGAATATTTTTAACACAAGAAAATATACAAAAGAGAGTGACTGTACTTGTGCGACGCAAGTCTAGTGACTAACGTTAAGAAAACGCGTATAGGTTACGACGTTAATTAAGCAAACCCGGTGGAGTTTACGACGCTAGGAACGCAAAGTTGTGAGTTCATGCTCCCCCTTTTCTCTTTAACTGTTTTCAGTTTTTATAATTTCGGGGGTGAAATACATGTACAAATGTACAAGATTTATAATTGGTATGATATAAATACAAGAAGTACACTTGGTGAGAACGAGAACCAAGTGTGACGAAATATAAATACAAGAAGTACACTTGGTGAGAACGAGAACCAAGTGTGACGAAATATAAGAATACAAGAAGTACACTTGGTGAGAACGAGAACCAAGTATGACAAAATATAAGAATATGAGAAGCGCACTTGGTGAGAACGAGAACCAAGTAAGAGGCGCTATGAGAAATGATAACAAGAAACGCGCTTGGTGAGGACGAGAACCAAGTAGGATGCGTTATGAGAAATAGTGTCACGAATAGGGTACAGAAGCACCATTAATCAACGTATACATTCAGACCGCAGAACAAAAGGTTAGATCTAACAGGTGCCTGGCAGCCTCACACTCGGTCGGGGCGAGAATCGAGTGGTGCTTTTGTGTCTCAGAATATACCAATTAAATGCCTTAGGTTTGGTGGCTTCCTATGACGTGTCACATGTTAATGGCTTTGCAACCCATTAACAATCTGATAATTACAGAAATACTGTATTTACATAAAATTCATACCATACAAGAATTGATAAATAACTTGAAGTACGTGGGGTACTCAAGAGAATTGATATATAACTTGAAGTACGTGGGGTACTCAAGAGAATTGATAAATAACTTGAAGTACGTGGGGTACTCAAGAGAATTGATATATAACTTGAAGTACGTGGGGTACTCAAGAAGATTGATAAATAACTTGAAGTACGTGGGGTACTCAAGAAGAAAGTGAATTATACATAGGTACGTGATGTACACATGAAACTGGATTTATGAAAACTTGATTTACTCACAAACTATGTTTTCATACAAAGTATACAAACATGAAATACAAAACTGTATGAATTCACACCAACATTATGTTGACGTTTTTCCAAAAACTCACATGTATTTCAGGTAACTAGGATGGATGTGCGCGTGGTCTTGCTTATGCTCGTGGATGTCGCTTGTGTTTAACTTTAAATAAAGTTGTAAACTTTTAAGACAATGTTTTATGCTGTCTAGCGATGTAAACGCTAAACTTATGTTTTCAAATCATGATATTTGATGTTATTTTACGAGCATGTAGCATGTTTACTCTTCGTATGCAATGAGAACCTTTCATGATCACACCTCGTGCTTCCGCCGCAGAAAGGGGTGTGACAGATTGGTATCAGAGCTGCGATTGTAGTGAACCAGGATTCCTTCTCGAGTCTAGTCTACAATCTCTAGGATCCTTTCACGAAAACAATTTTCAAAGAGTTTTCATTGCATAAAAACGTCCCGCGACATCCACTACCTGAAACTGTCTACATGAGTCTAGAAAGGACACTACGAGACTTAGAGTGCACTTGAGTAGCACTTGTCGTCGACTAGAAATTACTTGCAATTATGTGTGATAATTAGCATGTACTAGAAGTGGAATGTCACAAGTATATGTGACTTTACATGAAAGCGATGGCCCATCTGAAGGAAGAAATACGAGGATGAAACGAACTGTGCGGACTGTGCAAGGAGTTACGTAATTATGGATGCATACATAATTATGGAATTCAGTGCACAGAAACCACAGCAAGTCTTGTCACGTGTGGATTCCCTCAGTGCAAGCCTACTAAGTACTCTGCTAGAGTAATAATTGTTTGATGTCACTTATGTGGTATATATACCTGTGAATATATATGATACTACTGTGACGATATCAAACAAATGCCTAAACCCATTGGGTTGTGTTCATCAGAACATGGCACCCAGAAGAGCTGTGAACGCTCGTGACCAACCTCCTCCTCCCCCACTGCCAAGAACTACTGAAGAGCTGAACGCCCTACTGGAAGAAAGGATCTCCGCTACTATCGTCCAGTACGAGGCGAACCGAACTTAAGACAGTGGAGGACCAAGCAACGCTAGGCGTAATGGGAATGGAGATTCGTCTGGAGGCAATGCAGCTCAAGGTTGCACTTTCAAGCAGTTCCTCGACTGCAAGCCAATGAACTATGATGGCACAGGAGGTGCAGTAGCATTTGTGCGCTGGACGGAGAAGACTGAAGCTACTCTCCGCATGAGCAAGTGTACCGCGGATCAACAAGTCACTTTTGCTACTGGGTTATTCGTCGATGAAGCTCTGACTTGGTGGAACCTGCAAGCCCAAACTTTGGGTGATGATGCCGCTTATGGCCTCACTTGGGAGGAACTGAAGGAAAGGATGAGAGAGAAGTACTGCTCTCGTGCAGAACTCCAAAGGCTGGAAACAGAGTTCTGGCACTTAACTATGGAAGGTGCTGACATCAATGGTTACACTCGAAGGTTCCACGATCTGTCCAGAGTGCTTCCCTACATGGTGACTCCCGAATTCAAGCGTGTTGAACGCTACATTTGGGGACTGGCCTCCGAGTTTCGTGGCATGGTGACGTCGGCCAAACCACAAACAATCACCGAGGCTGTAACTCTGGCTGTCAGCCTGACTGAAGATTGTGTTCGTATGAAGAAGCTCTCACTGAACCCAACAGAAAATGCCGAGACGCATGCTGAGTCATCTGGCAACAAGAAAAGGAAACATGCAAACTTGAATCAAGCAACTCGTAACAACAAGGGTTTCAGCAAGAAGCGTGACGCTAACACGTCCCAGGAGGCGAAAACCCATGCAACCAAAGCATACCAAGGCTCCATGCCGAGATGCCAAAAATGTAAGTATCATCATGATGGAGCTTGTCGCATTCCAAGGTGCGACAAATGTGGTAAATTGGGTCATCAAACAGAAGACTGTTGGGGAAAAGGAAAGAACCGAAATGGGAACGGTGCTGGTAACAAGAATGGTAACGAGAAAGGGCAGAACCAAGGATGCTTCAAGTGTGGAAGCAATGATCACTTCATGAAGAACTGCCCAGAGAGAAACAACGCTCCGGCTCGAGCATTTGTGATTGGAGCACGAGACACATGCGAGGACCCTAACGTGGTCACCGGTACGTTTCTCATTAACAATCACTTTGCATCAATATTATTCGACACTGGCGCCGATTATAGCTTCATGTCTGTGGAATTTAAACGCATACTCGGAATAGAATCTAGTAGATTAGAAATTCCTTATTCCATATAACTAGCCAATGGTAAACTTGTTGAATCGGGCGAAGTTGCTAGAGGCTGCACGCTAGAACTTGGTGAACGAAGATTTAGCATCGACCTCTTACCTATTCAATTAGGTAGCTTCGATATAGTGGTCGGAATGGACTGGCTGTCCAAGAACAAAGCGGAAGTTATTTGTCATGAGAAAATCATTCGCATCCCTTTAGCGAATGGTGAAACTCTTATCGTGCATGGAGAAAAACGAGACGCGCCTCTTCGAATCATCAGTTGCATGAAGGCACAAAAGTGCTTGAGGAAAGGATGTGTCGCTTTCCTAGCACACGTTATAGACAAGAAGGCTGTGGAGCCAAAACTCGAAGACATTCCTGTGGTGAAGGAATTTCCTGATGTGTTCCCTGAAGATCTGCCAGGACTACCTCCGCAACGACAAGTCGAATTCCGTATAGACTTGGTTCCAGGAGCTGCTCCTGTAGCCAAGGCACCCTATCGACTTGCACCATCCGAAATGCAAGAATTATCTACACAGCTCCAGGAGTTGTTGGATAAAGGATTCATAAGGCCAAGCTTCTCACCCTGGGGAGCTCCAGTATTATTCGTGAAGAAGAAGGATGGAACACTGCGGATGTGTATCGATTACAGGGAACTGAACAAGCTCACAATCAAGAATCGGTATCCGCTACCAAGGATTGATGACTTATTTGATCAATTGCAAGGATCAAGCTACTATTCCAAGATCGACCTTCGATCTGGATACCATCAGCTGAGAATCCAAGATGAAAGCATGCCAAAGACTGCGTTCAGAACGCGATATGGGCACTACGAATTTCTTGTGATGCCGTTTGGATTGACGAACGCGCCAGCGGTCTTTATGGACCTAATGAACCGCGTGTGCAAACCATATCTTGATAAATTCGTGATTGTATTTATCGATGATATCCTAATTTACTCGCGAACGAAAGAAGAACATGAGCAACATCTCAGAATCATCTTGGAACTACTGAAGAAAAAGAAGCTTTATGCAAAGTTCTCGAAATGCGAATTCTGGATTCGCGAAGTACAATTTCTTGGTCACGTGGTGAATGAGAAAGGCATTCATGTAGACCCGTCCAAGATTGAAGCAATAAAGAATTGGGAAGCTCCCAAGACCCCAACTGAAGTTCGTCAATTTTTGGGCTTAGCGGGCTACTATCGGCGATTCATTGAGAATTTCTCGAAGATAGCTCAACCGCTAACGACCCTGACTCAGAAAGACAAGAAGTACGACTGGGGTCACAAACAAGAAGAAGCCTTTCAGCTACTTAAGAACAAGCTCTGCGATGCACCGATACTATCGTTACCCGAAGGCACTGAAGACTTCGTGGTATACTGCGACGCCTTACGACAAGGCTTGGGTTGCGTGCTCATGCAACGCCAAAAAGTCATCGCTTACACTTCAAGACAACTGAAGGTTCATGAAAGAAATTATACCACTCACGACCCAGAGTTGGGCGCAGTGGTATTCGCCTTGAAGATTTGGCGACATTATTTATATGGTACTCAATGTACAATCTTCACAGATCACAAAAGCTTACAACACATATTTGATCAGAAGGAATTGAATATGCGCCAGCGACGTTGGGTCGAGCTGCTGAATGATTATGACTGTGAGATTAAGTACCATCCTGGAAAGGCGAACGTTGTAGCAGACGCGTTGAGCCGAAAAGAAAGGGTTAAGACCCTAAGGGTTCGAGCATTGGAAATGACGATTCGAACGAACCTCACTGCACGCATTCGGGATGCACAACAAGAAGCTCTTAAAGAAGAGAACCGTAAAGCTGAATACCTCCGGGGTGCATTGAATTACATGGTGCCAAACGAAGAGGGAGCCTTATACTTTAAGAAGCGTATTTGGGTTCCACTCTATGGTGGCATACGAGAAGTCATCCTTAATGAAGCCCACAAATCGAGATATTCGATCCATCCAGGATCGGACAAGATGTACCAAGACTTGAAAGAGTACTATTGGTGGCCGAGACTCAAAAGCGACGTTGCTGTCTATGTCGGAAAATGCCTAACCTGTGCGAAGGTTAAGGCCGAATATCAGAAACCGTCCGGCCTACTACAACAACCAGAGATTCCCGTGTGGAAGTGGGAACAAATCTCGATGGACTTCATAACGAAATTACCCAGGACCCCGAGAGGGCACGATATGATATGGGTAATAGTTGATCGATTAACGAAGTCTGCGCATTTCCTACCAATCCGAGAGAAGGATAGCACTGGAAAGCTGGCAGAGATATACTTAAGAGAGATTGTGGCACGTCATGGAGTGCCAATCTCAATCATTTCAGACAGAGATGGACGCTTTGTCTCAAGAATCTGGCAATCATTTCAGGAAGCCTTTGGATCTCAGTTAGATCTGAGCACGGCATTCCATCCACAAACAGACGGCCAGAGCAAACGGACAATACAAACGTTAGAAGATATGCTTCGCGCATGTGTCATGGATCTAGGCGGCAGCTGGGATACTCACCTACCTTTAGTTGAGTTTTCCTACAATAACAGTTATCATACGAGCATAAAAGCCGCGCCGTTCGAAGCTCTGTATGGCCGCAAATGCCGATCGCCCTTATGTTGGGCAGATGCCGGAGATAAACGTATGGTTGGTCCTGAACTTGTACAAGAGACAACCGATAAGATTGCACAGATCCGAGAGCGCATTAAGGCGGCTCGAGAGCGACAAAAGAGCTACGCGGATCCAAATAGAAAATCGGTAGATTTCAAGGTGGGAGACAAAGTGTTGTTAAAAGTCTCACCATGGAAGGGCGTAGTCAGATTTGGAAAGCGTGGAAAGCTGAATCCACGATATATCGGACCATTCAGAATACTGAAGAGAATTGGTACCGTGGCATACAAGTTGGAGTTACCGGGAGAACTTAATGGAGTACATGATACGTTTCATGTATCCAACCTGAAGAAGAGTCCAACGCAAGAAAACGTGATCATCCCGATGGATGAAATACATATTGATGAAGCCCTCCGATTTACAGAGCAACCCGTTGAGGTTACTGACTGGAAAGTCAACAAGACCAGGAGGAGCAGTGTGAAACTTGTCAAAGTACGTTGGAGCTCTAAGCACGGACCCGAGTACACATGGGAACGTGAAGACCAGTTCAAGAAAAAATATCCCCACCTATTCAAGAAGACTCCAGCGAGAGTTAGTTCAGTCTGAATTTCGGGACGAATTTTTTTTAACGGGGGGAGACTGTGACAACTGGCACAAACCGGTAATTTCCGTACACTATAATTATTGCTTAATGACTGCA
This sequence comes from Helianthus tuberosus, assembly GCA_030545235.1. NCBI lineage: Eukaryota > Viridiplantae > Streptophyta > Magnoliopsida > Asterales > Asteraceae > Helianthus > Helianthus tuberosus. The sequence goes on along the minus strand of CM060352.1, from coordinate 104,581,845 downwards.
ATTATGTCCTTAATTGTCAGCAATGGCTGAACACATAATAAACAAGTGAATTCATGCACGTTGTATACTACAAAATATTGCTTTATGCATAAACGAGAGCGTTGCGTCAGAATAATAGTCAACTCACCGGTAAGACACAATGTGTCAACAGAACTGCAGAAAGCAGTCAGACAATAAAATAGAGGCCTAGGTGTAGGTCCGACGACAAAAGTACATTAAAACCCAAGAGTACATACAAGGGTTAGTATATATGCAATACGAAAGCAAAAATAAGCACTAAAAAGCACCCGAAACGCACTTTAAGTGCAGAAATTACATAATTCAGCAATAAATCAGCATTTAGACATATAAATATTATGCAGAAATGTCGTTTTATTATCCAGAATATTTCCCTAAGTGTTGGGAATTGAAAGAGTACAAGAAGGGTACTTAAAAGACACTAAAAAGTGTAATTTAGCACTTTAACGAATCGGTATGTAACCAAACAACCGGAGATTACCCGGAACATAAAAATAATGTCAATGACATTGTTTATACTTTTCTGGGCTAGTTAGGGTCCCCGAATACCCTAACACCCTTTATATTACACTACACACTAGTAACCGGGTTTAATCCCTAAACTAACTAATTGGTTAAGAATTACACTTTACCCCCCCCCCCCCTTTGTTAAAGTGGACGGTCAAGGGAGTGACCCCACTAATATCCATCTTGAATCTTGCCATATCCTACTAGATCATGGAAGATATTATGTGATTTCCTTAAGATTTTGGGAAGATTATGTGTGTACTTTTAAGAACACTAAGACTCTTGGACAATAGAGCTTGGATTATAAGTACACATGACCATCACCAACTTCATACCAACACCACAACACTCCTTCCTTGCCCCTTGTGTTCGGCCGAGATCAACACCACCATAACCACCATCATCCAATCATCTCCTACACATTCCAAGCATATCCTAAGGTGTAAGAAGCATAACAAAGAAGCTAGGAGCTTTCGGAAGTTGAAGAACCTCAACCATTTGCTTTTATCCACCCATTTTCCATCAAGATTCTTCCCTAGCCCCGAGCTAGAGGTATAATGTTTAAAACTCACTCTTGAACGTATCTAAAGTGGTTAAAAGGAATATTGTCGGTTAAATATCGTTAACTTACATTTTGAAGCTTTAAAGTCTAGTAAAAATACTAAAATGGTGGTTAATAACACATGTGTTGTGTAAAAGTTGTAGTATTTGGAATATGAGATTTTTGAGACCCGATCTATGATGTGGTAGCTCGGATCATCGTTTAACCCGACTTTGTAAGATCATGGATCTTCACATAAGCTCGTTTTTGGTTACTACAAGGGTTAAAAGGCGAAACTCTACCACACTAGAGACATGAACTTGTGTAAAATATTTTACTTGTGTAAAAGTAATTTAACCTGTACATTGGTGTTTAAAACTAGCGGATCTACGTATCTGCAAGTGGTATTTTTGAAGAACCACACTTTAAAGAAATCACATGTTCTAAACCGGGTCTTACACAAACAAAAGTGGTTTTTGTGAATAAACAAGTGTATGGACACTTGTGTAACAAAAGTGTTAACAAAGAAATAATTTTCATAAAAACCGACTAGAAGTTGTAAAACTTCATATTCTTTAAAAATAAAGTTTTTAAGAAGTTAAACTTATTTTTAAAGATAACAAGACTTACTAAATGTGCTAGTAAGTTACTACACATTTTTGTAAATATTCAAGTTCATGAAATTAGTGATTATTGTTGACGATTATTGTTGATAATTGTTGTTGATGATTGATGATGATTTAAAAGAAAATAAACACACGTTTTGAAAACGTGGGAAACCTCCATTTTTAGGGGAAACTCTGTCAAAATTTTTATAAATTTTGACACTTAGAAAAATATAAGTTTTGAGAAACTTATTCCCTAAAAATGTGTTTAAAAGTATTACTAAGGTTTCCCTAATTTTTGATGATAAGAAATGGTGATTTCTTGAAGAATAAAAATGGATATTATGTATATATATTTTTGAGAGAAAAATATATATTATTTTATCACCAATTTTTGTGCTAAGTGTATATAGTATGTGTTATACGTGCTAGTGTATTAAGACTTAAAAATACACTAATTACTCATGAAGAGTAGAAATATAAAAATGCACATACAAAATACAAGATACATAATTCGGGTGCAAAGTGCAAAACACAAAAGACTTATATTTATTTTTGGAGAAAATAATATAAGTAAGATGCGTAGTTAAAAATATAGAATATTTTTAACACAAGAAAATATACAAAAGAGAGTGACTGTACTTGTGCGACGCAAGTCTAGTGACTAACGTTAAGAAAACGCGTATAGGTTACGACGTTAATTAAGCAAACCCGGTGGAGTTTACGACGCTAGGAACGCAAAGTTGTGAGTTCATGCTCCCCCTTTTCTCTTTAACTGTTTTCAGTTTTTATAATTTCGGGGGTGAAATACATGTACAAATGTACAAGATTTATAATTGGTATGATATAAATACAAGAAGTACACTTGGTGAGAACGAGAACCAAGTGTGACGAAATATAAATACAAGAAGTACACTTGGTGAGAACGAGAACCAAGTGTGACGAAATATAAGAATACAAGAAGTACACTTGGTGAGAACGAGAACCAAGTATGACAAAATATAAGAATATGAGAAGCGCACTTGGTGAGAACGAGAACCAAGTAAGAGGCGCTATGAGAAATGATAACAAGAAACGCGCTTGGTGAGGACGAGAACCAAGTAGGATGCGTTATGAGAAATAGTGTCACGAATAGGGTACAGAAGCACCATTAATCAACGTATACATTCAGACCGCAGAACAAAAGGTTAGATCTAACAGGTGCCTGGCAGCCTCACACTCGGTCGGGGCGAGAATCGAGTGGTGCTTTTGTGTCTCAGAATATACCAATTAAATGCCTTAGGTTTGGTGGCTTCCTATGACGTGTCACATGTTAATGGCTTTGCAACCCATTAACAATCTGATAATTACAGAAATACTGTATTTACATAAAATTCATACCATACAAGAATTGATAAATAACTTGAAGTACGTGGGGTACTCAAGAGAATTGATATATAACTTGAAGTACGTGGGGTACTCAAGAGAATTGATAAATAACTTGAAGTACGTGGGGTACTCAAGAGAATTGATATATAACTTGAAGTACGTGGGGTACTCAAGAAGATTGATAAATAACTTGAAGTACGTGGGGTACTCAAGAAGAAAGTGAATTATACATAGGTACGTGATGTACACATGAAACTGGATTTATGAAAACTTGATTTACTCACAAACTATGTTTTCATACAAAGTATACAAACATGAAATACAAAACTGCATGAATTCACACCAACATTATGTTGACGTTTTTCCAAAAACTCACATGTATTTCAGGTAACTAGGATGGATGTGCGCATGGTCTTGCTTATGCTCGTGGATGTCGCTTGTGTTTAACTTTAAATAAAGTTGTAAACTTTTAAGACAATGTTTTATGCTGTCTAGCGATGTAAACGCTAAACTTATGTTTTCAAATCATGATATTTGATGTTATTTTACGAGCATGTAGCATGTTTACTCTTCGTATGCAATGAGAACCTTTCATGATCACACCTCGTGCTTCCGCCGCAGAAAGGGGTGTGACAGAAAGGCTTCCTCTTGTTTGTGACCCCAGTCGTATTTCATGTCCTTCTGTGTAAGGGTCGTTAGCGGTTGAGCTATTTTTGAGAAATTCTCGATGAATCGCCGATAATAGCCCGCTAAGCCCAAAAATTGTCGAACTTCAGTTGGGGTCTTGGGAGCTTCCCAATTCTTTATTGCTTCAATCTTGGACGGGTCTACATGAATGCCCTTCTCATTCACCACGTGACCAAGAAATTGTACTTCGCGAATCCAGAATTCGCATTTCGAGAACTTTGCATAAAGTTTCTCTTTCTTCAGTAGCTCCAAGATGGTTCTGAGATGTTGCTCATGTTCTTCTTTCGTTCGGGAGTAAATCAGGATATCATCGATAAATACAATCACGAATTTATCAAGATATGGTTTGCATACGCGGTTCATTAGGTCCATAAAGACCGCTGGCGCGTTCGTCAATCCAAATGGCATCACAAGAAATTCGTAGTGCCCATAGCGCGTTCTGAATGCAGTCTTTGGCACACTTTCATCTTGGATTCTCAGCTGATGGTATCCAGATCGAAGATCGATCTTGGAATAGTAGCTTGATCTTTGCAGTTGGTCAAACAAGTCATCAATCCTCGGTAGCGGATACCGATTCTTTATTGTGAGCTTGTTCAGTTCCCTGTAATCGATACACATCCGCAGTGATCCATCCTTCTTCTTCACGAATAATACTGGAGCTCCCCAGGGTGAGAAACTTGGCCTTATAAATACCTTATCCAACAACTCCTGGAGTTGTGTAGATAATTCTTGCATTTCGGATGGTGCAAGTCGATAGGGTGCCTTGGCTACAGGAGCGGCTCCTGGAACCAAGTCTATACGGAATTCGACTTGTCGTTGCGGAGGTAGTCCTGGCAGATCTTCAGGGAACACATCAGGAAATTCCTTCACCACAGGAATGTCTTCGAGTTTCGGCTCCTCAGCCTTCTTGTCTATAATGTGTGCTAGGAAAGCAACACATCCTTTCCTTAGGCACTTCTGTGCCTTCATACAACTGATGATTCGAAGAGGCGCGTCTCGTTTTTCTCCATGCACGATGAGAGTTTCACCATTCGCTAAAGGGATGCGAATGATTTTCTCATGACAAATGACTTCAGCTTTGTTCTTGGACAACCAGTCCATTCCGACTACTACATCGAAGCTACCCAATTGAATAGGTAAGAGGTCGATGCTAAAATTTCGTTCGCCAAGTTCTAATGTGCAGCCCCTAACAACTTCGCCCGATTCAACAAGTTTACCATTGGCTAGTTCTATGGAATAAGGAATTTCCAATCTACTAGATTCTATTCCAAGTATGCGTTTAAATTCCACAGACATGAAGCTATAATCGGCGCCAGTGTCGAATAATATGGATGCAAAGTGATTGTTAATGAGAAACGTACCGGTGACCACGTTAGGGTCCTCGCGTGCGTCTCTTGCTCCAATCACAAATGCTCGAGCCGGAGCGTTGTTTCTCTCTGGGCAGTTCTTCATGAAGTGATCATTGCTTCCACACTTGAAGCATCCTTGCCCTTTCCCGTTACCATTCTTGTTACCAGCACCGTTTCCATTTCGGTTCTTTCCTTTTCCCCAACAGTCTTCTGTTTGATGACCCAATTTACCACATTTGTCGCACCTTGGAATGCGACAAGCTGCATCATGATGATACTTACACTTTTGGCATCTAGGCATGGAGCCTTGGTATGCTTTGGTTGCATGGGTTTTCGTCTCCTGAGATAGGTTAGCGTCACGCTTCTTGCTGAAACCCTTGTTGTTACGAGTTGCTTGGTTCAAACTGGCATGCTTTCTCTTCTTGTCGCCGGACGACTCAGCATGCGTCTCGGTCTTCTCTGTTGGGTTTAATGACAACTTCTTCATACGAACACAATCTTCAGTAAGGCTGACAGCCAGAGTTACAGCCTCGGTGATTGTTTGTGGTTTGGCCGACGTCACCATGCCACGAAACTCTGAGGCCAGTCCCCAAATGTAACGTTCAACACGCTTGAATTCGGGAGTCACCATGTAGGGAAGCACTCTGGACAGATCGTGGAACCTTCGAGTGTAACCATTAATGTCAGCACCTTCCATGGTCAAGTGCCAGAACTCTGTTTCTAGCCTTTGGAGTTCCGCACGAGAGCAGTACTTCTCTCTCATTCTTTCCTTCAGTTCCTCCCAAGTTAAGCCATAAGCGGCATCGTCGCCCAAGGTTTGGGCTTGCAGGTTCCACCAAGTCAGAGCTTCATCGACGAATAACCCAGTAGCGAAAGTGACTTGCTGATCCGCGGTACACTTGCTCATGCGGAAAGTAGCTTCAGTCTTCTCTGTCCAGCGCACAAACGCTACTGCACCTCCTGTGCCATCATAGTTCATCGGCTTGCAGTCGAGGAACTGCTTGAAAGTGCAGCCTTGAGCTGCATTGCCTCCAGAGGAATCTCCATTCCCATTACGCCTAGCGTTGCTTGGTCCTCCACTGTCTTGAGTTCGGTTCGCCTCGTACTGGGCGATAGCAGCGGAGATCCTTTCCTCTAGCAAAGCGTTCAGCTCTTCAGCAGTTCTTGGCAGTGGGGGAGGAGGAGGTTGATCGTCATTGCGAGCATTCACAGCTTTCCTGGGTGCCATGTTCTGACAGAACATAACACAGCAGGGTTAGGCATTTGTTTGATATCGTCACACTAGACTGTAGTATCATATATATTCACAGGTATATATACCACATAAGTGACATCAAACAACTATTACTCTAGCAGAGTACTTAGTAGGCTTGCACTGAGGGAATCTACACGTGACAAGACTTGCTGTGGTTTCTGTGCACTGAATTCCATAATTACGTATGCATCCATAATTACGTAACTCCTTGCACAGTCTGCACAGTTCGTTTCATCCTCGTATTTCTTCCTTCAGATGGGCCATTGCTTTTAGGTAGAGTCACGTATACTTGTGACGTTCTACTTCTAGTACATGCTAATTATCACATATAATTGCAAGTAATTTCTAGTCAACGACAAGTGCTGCTCAAGTGCACTCTAAGTCTCGTAGTGTCTTTTCTAGACTCATGTAGACAGTTTCAGGCAGTGGATGTCGCGGGACGTTTTATGCAATGAAAACTCTTTGAAAAATTGTTTTCGTGAATGGATCCTAGAGATTGTAGACTAGACTCGAGAAGGAATCCTGGTTCACTACAATCGCAGCTCTGATACCAATCTGTCACACCCCTTTCTATGGCGGAAGCACGAGGTGTGATCATGAAAGGTTCTCATTGCATACGAAGAGTAAACATGCTACATGCTCGTAAAATAACATCAAATACCATGATTTGAAAACATAAGTTTAGCGTTTCCATCGCTAGACAGCATAAAACATTGTCTTAAAAGTTTACAACTTTATTCAAAGTTAAACACAAGCGACATCCACGAGCATAAGCTAGACCACGCGCACATCCATCCTAGTTACCTGAAATACATGTGAGTTTTTGGAAAAACGTCAACATAAAGTTGGTGTGAATTCATGCAGTTTTGTATTTCATGTTTGTATACTTTGTATGAAAACATAGTTTGTGAGTAAATCGAGTTTTCATATATAAATCCAGTTTCATGTGTACACCACGTACCCATTTATAATTCAATCTTTTCTTGAGTATCCCACGTACTTCAAGTTATATATCAATCCTCTTGAGTACCCCACGTACTTCAAGTTATATATCAATCTTCTTGAGTACCCCACGTACTTCAAGTTATATATCAATCTTCTTGAGTACCCCACGTACTTCAAGTTATATATCAATCTTCTTGAGTACCCCACGTACTTCAAGTTATATATCAATCTTCTTGAGTAACCCACGTACTTCAAGTTATATATCAATTTTCTTGAGTACCCCACGTACTTCAAGTTATATATCAATCTTCTTGAGTACCCCACGTACTTCAAGTTATATATCAATTTGTATGGTATGAATTTTATGTAAATACAGTATTTCTGTAATTATCAGATTGTTAATGGGTTGCAAAGCCATTAACCTGTGGCACGTCATAGGAAGTCACCAAACCTAAGGCATTTAATTGGTATATTCTGAGACACAAAAGCACTTCCTCGGTTCTCGCCCCGACCGGGAGTGTGGCTGCCAGGCACCCGTTAGATCTAACCTTTTGTTCTGCGGTCTAAGTATGTACACGATTAATGGTGCTTCTGTACCCTATTTGTGACACTATTTCTCATAACGCATCCTACTTGGTTCTCGTTCTCACCAAGCGCGTTTCTTGTTATCATTTCTCATAGCGCCTCATACTTGGTTCTCGTTCTCACCAAGTGCGCTTCTCATATTCTTATATTTCGTCACACTTGGTTCTCGTTCGCACCAAGTGTACTTCTTGTATTCTTATATTTCGTCACACTTGGTTCTCGTTCTCACCAAGTGTACTTCTTGTATTTATATCATACCAATTATAAATTTTTGTACATTTGTACATGTATTTCACCCCCGAAGTTATAAAAACTGAAAACAGTTAAAGAGAAAAGGGGGAGCATGAACTCACAACTTTGCGTTCCTAGCGTCGTAAACTCCACCGGATTTGCTTAATTAACGTCGTAACCTATACGCGTTTTCTTAACGTTAGTCACTAGACTTGTGTCGCACAAGTACAGTCACTCTCTTTTGTGTATATATTCTTGTGTTAAAAATATTCCATATTTTTAACTACGTATCTTACTTATATTATTTTCTTCAAAAATAAATATAAGTCTTTTGTGTTTTGCACTTTGCACCCGAATTATGTTTCTTGTATGTTGTATGTGTATTTTTATATTTCTACTCCTCATGAATATTTAGTGTATTTTTAAGTCTTAATACACTAGCACGTATAACACATACTATATACACTTAACACACAAGTTGGTGATCAAATAATATATATTTTTCTCTCAAAAATATATACTTATTATCCATTTTTATTCTTGAAGAAATCCTCATTTCTTATCATCAAAAATCAGGGAAACCTTAGTAATATTCTTAAACACATTTTTAGGGAATAAGTTTCTCAAAAACTTATATTTTTCTAAGTGTCAAAATTTATAAAAATTTTGACAGAGTTTCCCCTAAAAATGGAGGTTTCCCACGTTTTCAAAACGTGTGTTTATTTTCTTTTAAATCATCATCAATCATCAATAATCAGCAACAACAATTATCAACAATAATCACTACTTTTCCCCACTTCATGAACTTGGATATTTACCAAGATTGTGTAGTAACTTACTAGCACATTTAGTAAGTCTTGTTATCTTTAAAAATAAGTTTAATTTCTTAAAAACTTTATTTTTAAAGATTATGAAGTTTCACAACTTCTAGTCGGTTTTTATGAAAATTATTTCTTTCTTAAAACTTTTGTTACACAAGTGTCCATACACTTGTTTGTTCACAAAAAAAAACCACTTTTGTTTGTGTAAGATCCGGTTTTTAAACATGAATTCTTTAACGCTTGGTCCTTTGAAAATACCACTTGTAGATACATAGATCTACTAGTTTTAAACACTTTTGTACAAGTTAAAACATTTTTACACAAGTTCATGGTTTATGTGTGGTAGGGTTTCACCTTTTAACCCTTGTTACTTCTAAAATAGCTTTATGTTAAGATCCATGATCTTACCAAACCGGGTTAAACGATGATCCGAGCTACCATAATCATAGATCGGGTCTCAATAATCATACATTTCGAATACTACATCATTTACACAACTTATGTGCTATTAACCACCATTTTTCATGCTTTTAGTAGACTTTTGTGCATCATATTGCATGTTAACGAGTTTTAACCGACAAAAATCCTTTTAACCACTTTAGAATAGTTTAAATACGAGTTCTAAGTGTTATACCTCTAGCTCAAGGCTAGGGAAGGATCTATGCGCAAAAGAGGTGGATAAAAGCTAGAGAAGGAGGTCATTCGCCTTCCGTTTGCTCCAAGCTTCCTAATACGTGATCCTTGTTGCTTGAATGATCTTGGAATGGCAAGAATCAAACTTGAAAATGGATGTATGTGGAAGGGGTGTTTGGCCGTGAGCTTTATGAGGGAGAGAGGAGAAAAGAGTTGGTGATGAAGGTGTAGGTGATTATGCATACTTATAATCCAAATCTCTATTGTCCATTGGTCTTAATGTCTCCCAAAGTACACCACAAATCCTTACACCAAATCTCTAGAGATTTTAAGGGATCTTGGCAAGATTGTGTAGGATTTAATCAAGATTTTGGTGGGGTCATTATGACCGTCCACTTCATTAGGGGGGGGGGGGTTAAGTGTAATTTCCAATCCCTAATTACAAACTCTAGTTAAGTTTTAAGTGTGTTAAGTAATGTATAGTGTGTTAGGGTGTTCGGGGACCCTAACTAGCTTAGAAAGATAAAAACAATGCTTCTAGCATTATTTTGGTGTCCCGGGTAATGTCCGGTTGTTCGGCTACATACCGATTCGTTAAAGTGCTAAATTACACTTTTTAGTGTCGTTTAAGTACCTTTCTGTACTCTTTCAATTCCCAACACTTAGGGAAATATTCTGGATAATAAAACGACATTTCTGCATAATATTTATGTGTCTAAATGCTGAATTATTGCTGAATTATGTAATTTCTGCACTTAAAGTGCGTTTCGGGTGCTTTTTAGTGCTTGTTTTTGCTTCCGGAGAGTATATGTATAAACCCTTGTATGTACTTTTGGGTTTTAATGTACTTTTGTCGTTGGACCTACACCTAGGCCTCAATTTTATTGTCTGACTGCTTTCTGCAGTTCCGTTGACACAGTGTGTCTTACCAGTGAGTTTACTATTATTCTGACGCAACGCTCTCGTTTATGCATAAAGCAATATTTTGTAGTATACAACATGCATGAATTCACTTGTTTAATCATGTGTTCAGACATTGCTGACAATTAAACTCATAATTGCAGTCATTAAGCAATAATTATAGTGTACGGAAATTACCGGTTTGTGCCAGTTGTCACATATTAGTGGTGAATATACAGGTTTCGTCTTAGCTATTTAACCCCATTCCCAACCCACCGGGAATCCCATGCCTTAAGAGTGTGAGCTGACCTCGGTTTGCTCGGTATGATTAACTACTTGTTTCCAATTAATCAGCCAAAGCCTATGTATGCACGCATACTCAATCAGTTTACATTCGCGGAATCACGTATAAATACAATCACAATGGGTACTAAATCAGGGATCACCAACTAACACATAGCAGTTATTCAAGCCTATGTAAATCATACCTCACATATATAATTTATATCAATAAAATCATCCATCAACAATTAACTTAGTTCTCTGTGCTGATTACCCACCCGACGAAACTCCCTAGTTTCGTTGTGATCCCTTTCTGACGAAACTCCATTGTTTCGTCATGACTCCCTTCCACGAAACTCCGTTGTTTCATCGACAAGGAAAGTGACGTAACCCCTTCTGTTTCATCGGCAACAAAGTGGCGAAACTCCCTGGTGTTACGTCAACCATACTAACAGTTCAGCATAGAAACCCTAATCATCAACAACCGTTTCATCCTTATCATAGTCATACAATTGTCACCCAATTACAATAATCATGAATGCTACTAATCATCATACCAAAAGCATCACAGTACTTAACGTCTAGCATATACCCTAAATCACAAAATAACCATTTATGATCTAGATTGCAACAAGAACTTATTCAATGATCAGATCTACATAATCACAAGTACCCAATCAAACAGAAACATGGCTCAAATCAGTGAACATGAACGAACACATTTTCCATGAGTTACCATCGTGTAATTTCTAAACAAATCGATTTGAACAAGAACATTAAAACCCCAATTACATGATTTCCAATTCAAGCATCAATCATAGTCAAATCGTTTAGCAAACCATCTTCCTTATCATGCTAGATATCTACACACAATCTTACGTAATCGAATCGATCAACAAGACTAACCGGTTGAAAGACGAGACTAGCAAGAATCCAAGAGAGATGGTGGTGAAAGATGGTGGTGGTTGACGCACAAGAGAATGGAGAGAGTCTAGGGTTTTCAATCGGCTGATAATGAGGAGAATGGAAATCAGTTTCACGTAATTTACTCACATCAGCGATCTGGGCCCGTAATGGGCTTCGGCGCAACATTGGGCCAGCGAAACCCTCTGTTTCGTCGAGTGTGGAATATGGCGAAACCCCTAGTTTCGTCGGGTGAAGGTTTTGACGAAACTCTCATGTTTCGTCATATTCATAAAATAATAATAATCATAATCATCATGCGTCAAACAATTCACAGTTTATCATTTAATCCAATCAATAATATGTTAAACATATATCCAACATGAACAATTACAAAGCAACAAATTATGCAAACATAGTTGTGAACAAATAACATGTAGAGGAAAGACCTTGGAAACTCGGGTTGTCACATTATCCCCAACTTGAAAGAAATTTCGTCCCGAAATTTAGCACGTGTTTACTGATGAAGCTAGTTAAGTTGAGTGGTTTCCTGGTTTTCCTGGGGCGTCACATCATCCCCCCGTTGGTTTGGAATTTCGTCCCGAAATTCCAAAGTAGCTTCAGCCTCAGTGGTGGTTGTACCTTTCTCGAACAACTGGGGATACTTGTGTTTCATTTGGTCTTCTCTTTCCCAGGTAAACTCTGGGCCACGACGGGAGTTCCAACGAACTCGAACAAGAGGAATTCTGGTATGCTTGAGAACTTTAACGTCTCGGTCTATAATCTCTACAGGTTCTTCAACAAATCTCAGTTGTTCGTCGACAGTGAGCTCCTTGAGAGGAACTATGAGGGTCTCATCTGACAGACACTTCTTCAGATTCGATACGTGGAATACGTTGTGAACTCCACTGAGTTCGGCTGGTAAGTTCAGTTTGTAGGCCACTTTGCCTATTTTCTCAATGATTTCGAAAGGTCCAACGTATCGCGGGTTGAGTTTGCCTCGTTTTCCAAAACGAACAACACCTTTCCAAGGTGAGATTTTGAGTAGCACACGATCCGCAACCTGGAACTCGAGTGGTTTCCTGCGCTTATCAGCGTAGCTTTTCTGACGGTCGCGAGCTGCCACCATTCGTTGTCATATCTGAGCAATCTTCTCAGTTGTGTCTACCACAAGTTCTGGGCCAGTGATTTGGCTGTCACCAACTTCTGCCCAGCAAAGAGGTGATCGTCATTTACGTCCGTACAATGCCTCAAACGGAGCGGCCTAGATACTGGTGTGGTAACTGTTATTATACGAAAATTCGACTAAAGGTAGATGTCGTTCCCATCCGTTACCAAAGTCAATCACACATGCCCTAAGCATGTCTTCCAGGGTTTGGATGGTGCGTTTAGACTGCCCATCTGTTTGCGGGTGATATGATGTGCTCATGTCTAAACGGGAGCCAAAATACTTGTGCATTGCTTGCCACAATTCAGAGGTAAAACGCGCGTCATGATCAGAGATAATGGAGGTTGGCACCCCGTGCCTAGCAACCACTTCTTTCAGGTAGACATCTGCTAGAGTAAAGAACTTATCTGTTTCTTTGATGGCTAGAAAGTGTGCAGACTTGGTTAATCGATCCACTATCACCCAAATAGTATCATTTCCACGTTGAGATCTAGGCAAGCCAGTAACAAAATCCATGGAAATTTGATCCCACTTCCATGTCGGGATCTCTGGTTGTTGAAGTAGGCCTGATGGTTTCTGGTATTCGATCTTGACTCTCGCACAAGTCAAACACTTACTAACGTAGGTTGCTATCTTGGCTTTCATACTAGGCCACCAATACGTAGTCTTGAGGTCATGGTACATCTTATCCGAACCAGGGTGTACTGAGTAACGAGACTTGTATGCTTCATCCCTTCACAAGCTCACGTAAATTACCATAGAGAGGAACCCAGATGCGCCCTGTCACATAGTAAGCGCAGTCTTCCTTTTGTTCTAAGCATTTCTTCGATCCTCGCCGGGACTCAGCCCTGATGTTCTCTGGTTTCAATGCTTCGATCTGAGCTTCTCGTATCTGAGTAGGAATACTAGAACGAATGGTAAGTTGTAACGCACGCACGCGCTTAGGTTTAGTATCCTTTCTACTGAGGGCATCAGCCACAACATTGGCTTTGCCTGGATGGTACTTAATGGCGCATTCATAACCGTTCAGGAGTTCGAACCATCGACGCTGTCGCATGCTCAACTCCTTCTGTTTGAAGATATGCTGGAGACTCCTGTGATCGGTGTAGATGGTGCATTTGGTACCGTACAGGTAATGCCTCCATATCTTGAGTGCAAAACCAACAGCTCCCAGCTCCAGATCATGAGTAGTGTAGTTCCTTTCGTGAACCTTAAGTTGGCGCGATGCATAAGCAATGACTTTATCTCGTTGCATTAATACACAACCAAGTCCTTGGATCGACGCGTCGCAATAAACCACAAAATCATCGGTGCCTTCAGGCAATGAGATAATGGGTGCGCTACAAATTCTATTCTTTAAGTGTTGAAACGCAGATTCTTGTGCATCACCCCAACGATAGGTGACGCCCTTCTAAGTTAGTGAAGTGAGGGGTTGCGCAATCTTGGAGAAATCCTTGATGAATCTCCTGTAGTAACCCGCCAAACCCAAGAATTGGCGTATTTTCTGTTGGTGTACGGGGCGCAGGCCAGTTCTTGATCAAGTCAACCTTGGATGGATCAACATGAATCCCATCCTTGTTTACCACATGGCCTAGGAAATGGACTTCACGAAGCCAAAAGTCGCATTTCGAAAACTTAGCATACAGCTGCTCTGCTCGAAGAAGTTACAAAATAAGTCGTAGATGCTGCTCGTGTTCCTCCTGACTCCTAGAATAGATGAGGATGTCGTCGATGAAAACAATAACAAACTTATCCAGATAAGGTTTGCACACTCGGTTCATAAGATCCATGAAGACCGCAGGTGCGTTTTTCAGCCTGAAGGGCATGACCAGAAACTCGTAATGCCCATAACGTGTCCTGAATGTTGTTTTGGAAACGTCTTCATCCCGGACTCTCAGCTGATGATATCCCGATCACATATCAATATTTGAGTAGAGGCTCGACCCTTGCAACTGGTCGAACAAGTCGTCAATACGTGGGAGAGGATAGTGATTCTTCACGGTCACCTTGTTGAGTTCATGGTAGTCAATACACATTCGGAAAGTATCGTCTTTCTTTTTCACAAATAAGACTGGAGCTCCCCAGGGGGAAGAGCTAGGACGTATGAAACCCTTATCCAAGAGCTCTTGTAGTTGCGTAAATAGTTCTTCCAATTCTGATGGGGCTAAACGATATGGTGCACGAGCTATTGGTGCTGCTCCAGGAGCTAGTTCGATTAGAAATTTGACTTGATGATGAGGCGGAAGACCAGGTAACTCCTCGGGAAATACCTCAGGAAAATCGCGTACAATAGGAATGTCTTCAATTCTCTTCTCTTTCGTTGATGCGTCAGTAACGAGGGCTAAAATAGCTGCGTGGCCCTTTCGCAAACACTTTTGCCCTTAAGGAAAGAGATGATGCCTACAACTGCACCACTCTTATCACCGCGAATCACGAGAGGTTCTTCTCCAGAACGAGGGATGCGGACAATTTTCTCGTTGCAAAGAATTTCCACCTGACGATGAGATAACCAATCCATCCCAATAACAACATCGAAACTACCCAGAACGATAGGGATGAGTTCGATAGAGAAGGTCTGATCAGCAAGAACGAGATTACAACCCTTAACTATGTGTGTGGCCTCTAAGCTTTTACCATTTGCTAGTTCTATAATGTGCTTGGTGTTCAAAAGTGTTGGAGTACGTTTAAGCATCTGACTAACTTTTAAGGACATATAACTGGTATCGGCACCCGAATCAAATAAAACAGTAACATAAAAGTCATCCAGTAGGAACTTACCCATCACAACGTTGGGATCATTCCTAGCATCACCCTGTCCAATCACGAAGGCACGACCCCGGGAACCATTGCCATCATTGTTGCCCCCATTATTGCCCCCATTATTGTTCCCATTTCCTTGGTTGTTGTTGTTGTTCTGATTCTGATTCAACTGTGGACAATGTCTCTTAAAATGACCCTCAACACCGCACTAAAAACATCCTCTATTACCATGTTGTTGCTGCTGTTGGTTCTGTGGAGCTTGTGGCTGTTGCTGACGGTTCTGATTTGCAGGACGTGAGCTCCTACAATCTTTGGCTTCATGACCAGGCTTGTTGCATCTCTGACAACGACCCTTATTGCATGACCCGCTATGGTGCAAATTACATCGATTGCACTTAGGGTGATTTCCCCTGTATCCACCCTGACCCTGATTCCCAAAAGACTGCTGACTGGGGCTCCTGTACTCATCTGTCTTTCGCTGCCGGGACTAAGACTGAACTGGAGTTGAACCCTTGCTTATGGCTCCATCCTATTTCCGCTTGTTATCGCTAGGAGCATCTGAAGTAGTAGTAGTAGCACTAATACGTTTTGGCAGCTTGTTCTGCTTTACTGCCTGATCAGTGAGACGATGAGCCAGTCGAGTGACTTACTGGATGGTGCCAAGGTTAGCCTCGGTCACATGGCTCTGGATTTCTGGCACTAGACCCTTGAGGTACAACTCGATACGCTTAATGGGAGGATCCACCATAGTAGGACACAAGAAAGCTAATTCATTTGATCTCTTCGTATCTTCAGATTGAAAAACTCCACCTCTAGCTTGTGAATGTCGTCACGACTACAATACTCTTCCTTGATCAAATCCTTGAAGTCGTTCCATGGGGTGGCATTAGCAGCTGCCAGCCCTAACATTTGAACCTGTGCTTTCCACCAGGTTAACGCAGCACCTTCGAGTGTTCCAGTAGCAAACTTTACCCTACGAGCCTCAGGGCATTCACACATCTCGAAAACATATTCGAGCTTCGCGAACTAGTGGAGGAGGCCTACCGCTCCTTCTGTGCCATTGAAGGTACTGGGTCGGCAATCCATGAATGTTTTGAAAGTACATACAACAGGTTGAGCATGTTGACCTGTCGTGCGAGAAAGAAAAGACAAGATTAAGCACAAGAGTTGGTTCGCGAGAGTAGGATCTAAACATCCTAGGACAGGTCGATATGGCAGGTTATACCTCCTGCTTGAGCTGCAGCGAGTGCCTCGGCAACTCGTTCGTTGATAAGAGCCATCAACTGGGCTTGAGTCAAGTTCAAACGTCCACTCATGATCTTCATATCAAAAGAAGAACAAGTGAGTGAAGTGGCACGAAAGTGCGTAAGTGTGGAATGACAGAAGAGAGTAAGCACACAAGGTTTCAAACTACACTTGCTACATCGCTAGCATACCATAAACAATGCATAATGCAACCTACTAGATAGGCAATATAAGTATAAATTATACCACCTATTGTGTTGAGCCTTGCACATGGAGCGAAGCGTCGTTGTGGATCGTTGAGCACTGTACAGGTTATAGTCTGGTTTTATCAAAACTTTTT
Organism: Helianthus tuberosus; assembly: GCA_030545235.1. Classification (NCBI taxonomy): domain Eukaryota; kingdom Viridiplantae; phylum Streptophyta; class Magnoliopsida; order Asterales; family Asteraceae; genus Helianthus; species Helianthus tuberosus. The sequence goes on along the minus strand of CM060352.1, from coordinate 104,564,702 downwards.
CCCTTTTAAAAACCGAGTTCACTATAACCAATGGCTCTGATACCAATCTGTCACACCCCCAAAATCCACACGCGGAGTATCACCGCATGGAGCGTGACATGACCAGGATCAAACCACCAATCATATTGGACAATGTATATATAAAGTGAATAAAATCCAATCACACAATATAATTGGTGTTCAAACATAAGTTATCAAATTCAAGTTAAATAGTGGAAGCATCAAAAGTATAACCAAAACATAAGTTATAAGTTTAGCAAGTTCAACATGGCACACATTGTCCATGCCCCACAACGACCTGCAAAGCATGTAACAACGAGTCAACAACGAGTCAACAACAAAGTTGAGTGAGTTCACAGTAGGGTTTCGTTTTAAAGTAGTTTTTCAAGAACTATGAGTTTGTTTGCAGCTATAAGTTAATCAGCTGTCCTTGTTTTCCAAACCATGATCGGTGGGGACTACCCCATGTTGTAAACCATTAGACTAGTTATATATGTGACAACTGACACAAAACCGGTAATTTCCGAACAATTTAATTAATAATTAATAACTGCAATTATGTGCTTAAATGTCAACATTGTCTGATTACATACTATACATGTGAATTCATGCACGTTTTATACTACAAATATTGCTTTATGCATTAATGATAGCGTGGCGTCAGAAATATTAGTAAACTCACCGGTAAGACACACTGTGTCAACAATTCTGCAGAAAACAGTCAGACAATAGAATTGGGGCCCAGGAGTAGGTCCAACGTCAAAAATAAATTGAAACCCAAGAGTATATACAAGGGTTAACATATAGACTTTCCGGAAGCTAAAATACGCACTGAAAAGCACCCGAAACGCACTTTAAATGCAGAATTCTGCACAAATCAGCTATAATCAGCTTTTTAACACATAAATATCATGCAGAATTCATGTTTTATTATCCAGAATACCCTCCTAGATGTTGAGAATTAAAAGCGTCACAAAAGGGTACATAAAGGACATTAAACGGTGCAATTTAGCACTTTAACGAACCGGTATCTAACCGAACAACCGGACATTACCCGAAACATCAAAATATTACTAGAAGCATTATTTCAATGTTTCTTAGCTAGTTATGATCCCCGAACACCATAACATCTCTTATAACTAAATAACACATCAAGTCCCTAAACTTTACAATTGAAACTTAACCTATCTATGTAGTTAGTAAATTAAAATTACACTTTACCCCCCCCCCCCCATATGGTGGACGGTCATGGTGACCCCCATCAAAGATCTTACTTGATCTTAATAGATTGTATATGATCTTGCTAAATCCCTAAAGATCTTGCCAAAATATATTCTATGATCTTTCTTGTATTCTTTAGGATATGGAAGATCTTGCAAGCATTATAAGTATCACCATTTCACCATTCACACACCACACCCTTCTCCCTTGCTCCCCACCTACGGCCGTGAGCCACTACCCACACCACCACCATCTTCATCCATTGTTCATCCATTCCAAGTTAGTCACAAGGTGCAAGAAGGTGTTTAATGAGGTTTAGAGCTTGTGAATCTTGAAGAACCTTCTCCATTTGCTTTTATCCAACCCATTTATCATCTTCAACTTCTTGAGTTCTTCCCTAGCCCTTGTGCTAGTAGTAAGCTCCTTGTAACTTGTTACTTCATATTTTTATGGTTGAAAGATGATGAACAATATTAATCTTGAAGAACAAAAAAGAACATGATCATGATACATTAACATAAGCTTAAATACATAAGAATACATGTAAATGATGATGATTTGCTTCTTGATGTTTGATGATTTGTGTTAGTGATGTTAGACATCATGAGAAACCTACTAGATTGTGATTAAACACATGATCTAGTAAGTTAAAGTGGTGATCTTGTGAAAGACCAAGATCAGCATGCTTTATGTCTTCATGTACTTGAATAATGAAATGGGTTTTCATATGAAAAGATGATTTAAACAAAATACAAATCTTGTAAATAGATGATTACAAAAATAATTTTCTCAAGAAACCAAGTTTATTTACAAGATTTACAAAGTCATGGTTTCTAAGTAAACTAATCATATTTTTATTGTTTAAACAAGACTAGGAACATGATTGTAGCAAGAAAAATACAAAAGAAATATTTTTAGAAAAATCATCTTACAAGTTGTAAATGACTAAATCCTTCAAGAATGTGATTTAGAAACAAATAAATATCTTTTTAAGGGTAACTAAACCTACTAAATAACATGGTAAGTGTTAAATGAGTTGATGATTGTTGATGATGATTTAAAAGAAAATAAACACATGTTTTGAAAACATAGGAAACCTACATTTTTAGGGGAAACCATGACAAAATTTCTATCAATTTTGACACTTAGAAAAACATAAGTTTTGGTGAAACTTATTCCCTAAAAATTCACCCAAAAATATTACCAAGGTTTCCCTAATTTTTATGTAAACTTCAAGTTAAGAAATGATGATTTCTTCAAGATAAAAATTGATATCAAGTATGTATATTTTTGAGGAAAATATATATATTTATTGATCACCAAATTTTGTGCAAAGTGTATATAATACGTATTGTATGTGATAGTGTATTAGGACTTGAAAATACACTAAATACTCCTAAGGAGTGAAAATACAAAAATACACAAACAACATGCATAGAAAAACACAAGAGAATATATTTATAAAAATATATTACTTGATAGATTATGTAACTTAGACGAGTTACGAACTAAAATAAAGTTTTGGACGAAAATACATAACTCGGGTGAAAAATACAAGGTACTTATATTTATTTTTGAGAAAATAATATAAGTAAGATACATAGTTAAAAATATAAATTATTTTTAACAACCAAGAACACATACATAAAAGATGGTGACTTGTACTTGTGCGATACAAGTCTAGTGACTAACGTTAATAAAACACGTATAGGTCACGACGCTATATAAGCAAACCCGGTGAAGTTTACGGCGCAAGAAACGCAAAGTTGTGAGTTCATGCTCCCCCTTTTCTTTTAACTATTTTCAGTTTTATAACTTCGGGGGTGAAGTACATGTTACTAAATGTTTACAGAAAAGTGAGTTCATATCCCCACTTTTAATCTTTTACATACTTTTAAACTTGGGGAAAATACATGTGTTATGGTATGTTGGATACAAAGACTAAGGAATGATACTTTAAATCGTGTTACAAATAGGGTACCAGAAGCACCATTAATCAACAATATACCTAGACCGCAGAACAAAAGGTTAGATCTAATGGGTTTTCGGGCAGCCACACTCTTGGTGAAAACTAGTACCAAGTAGTGCTTTTGTGTCTCAGTCGTGAATCGACAACTAGAAAAATGCCTATGGTTTGGATTCTTCCTATTCCGTGTCACATGTTAATGGCCTTGCAACCCATTAACAATCTCGATACATACAGGAATACTTGATTTATACAAATTACATACCATGTTTTAATACAAAGTATACAAACGTTCAATACAAAAACTGCATGAATTCACACCAACATTATGTTGACGATTTTCCAAAAACTCACATGTATTTCAGGTAACTAAAGTGGATGTGTGTGCGGTCTTACTCTTGCTCTTGGATATTGTTTATGTTTGTCTTTGAATAAAGTTGTAAACTTTTCAGACAAAATGTTGTCTTGTGATGTAAACACTTAAACTATGTTTTCAGTTATGTAATGTTGGTATTTGAATTTATTTTTACGAGCATGTAGTATGTTTACCATTCGTATGCAATGAGAACCTTTCATGATCACACCTCGTGCTTTCGCCTTAGAAAGGGGTGTGACAGATTGGTATCAGAGCTGCGATTGTAGTGAACCATGATTCCTTCTCGAGTCTAGTCTACAATCTTTAGGATCCTTTCACGAAAACAATTTTTCAAAAGTTTTCATTGCATAAAACTTTCCGCGACATCCACTACCTGAAACTATTTTCAAAGAGTCAAGAAAAGACTCTACGAAACTTAGGGTGCACTGGAGTAGCACTTGTCTTGACTAGAAATTACTTGCAACTATGTGTAATAATTGATATTTACATATACTAGAAATAGAATATCTCAGGTACTCGTGACTTTACCTGAAAACAATGGCCTATCTGAAGGAAGTGATACGAGGATGAAACAAACTGTGCGGACTGTGCAAGGGCTTACGTAATTATGGATGCATACATAATTATGGAATTCAGTGCACAGAAACCACAGCAAGTCTTGTCACGTATCAAACGAGATTCCTTCAATACAAGAGAAGGTCAAACGTAAACACCCCTCCCCCAGCCTATTAAATACTCTATTGGAGTAATAATTTAGGGTATAAATACATGAACCGCCAATGTGAAGTAATATATTTGTCCTTTACATATATTAAACTTGTACCTTGGGGAGATGTAACCCTTATGCATTTTGCTTACCTTGCAAACAATGACGTAACAAGTTGCCCGGATATGTGTAAAGACATTGGTGAATATCTTATGACGCATTAGTATTTATCTAATTTTGCATGCTTGTTGCTGTATGAATTGATTTATACATTTGGCGGATTGTTTGATTTCACTTATGTGGTATATGCATGTGTATATATACTACTACTGTCTCGTATGACGATATCAAACAAATGTCTAACCCTGTTGTGTTATGTTCCGACAGAACATGGCACCTAGGAGAGCTGTGACTAATCAAGATTCCGACCAACCTCCTCTTCCTCCTCCTCTGCCGAGGACTGCTGAAGAACTGAACGCCCTACTAGAAGAAAGGATCTCCGCAGCTATCGCCCAATACGAGGCGAACCGCACCGAACAAAGTGGAGGACCAAGCAATGCTAGACGTAATGGGCAGGGAGACACATCTGGAGGAAACACAGCTCAAGGCTGCACCTTTAAGCAGTTTCTCGACTGCAAGCCACTAAACTACGATGGCACTGGAGGTGCAGTAGCTTTTGTACGCTGGACGGAGAAGACGGATGCCACTATCCGTATGAGCAAGTGTACCGCGGGTCAGCAAGTCACTTTTGCTACGGGGTTGTTTGTTGATGAAGCTTTGACTTGGTGGAATTTGCAAGTCCAGACTCTGGGAGATGATGCTGCGTATGGCATGACGTGGGATGAGCTAAAGGAACGTATGAGAGAAAAGTATTGCTCACGTGCTGAACTCCAAAGGTTGGAGACTGAGTTCTGGCACTTGACCATGGAAGGTGCTGACATTACTGGTTATACTCGAAGGTTCCATGACTTGTCAAGAGTGATCCCCTTCATGGTGACTCCCGAATTTAAGCGCGTTGAACGCTACATTTGGGGATTGGCCTCAGAATTTCGCAGCATGGTAACTTTGGCCAAACCTCAAACAATCACTGAGGCTGTAACTCTGGCTGTCAGCCTTACTGAAGATGTTGTCCGTATGAAGAAGTTGCCATTGAACCCTACTGAAAAGACGGAGACACATGCTGAGTCGTCTGGTGACAAGAAAAGGAAGCATGCGAACCTGAATCAAGCAACATATAACAACAAGGGTATCAACAACAAGAAACGTGACACTAACCCACCTAAGGAGGCGAGAACCTCTGCAGCGGCAAATGATACTGTAGCCAAAGGATATCAAGGCACTCTGCCTAGATGCCAAAAATGTAGGTATCATCATGAAGGAGCTTTTCGCATTCCAAGATGTGACAAATGTGGTAGGCTGGGTCATCAAACAGAATACTGTTGGGGAAAAGGAAATAGAAACGGGAATGGAAACCGCAACGGCGCTGGTAATAGAAACATTGGTGGCAATGGTAATCGGAATGGTAATGAAGCTGGGCAGAACCAAGGATGCTTTGGTTGTGGAAGCAAGGATCATTTCATAAAAGATTGCCCAAGGGGAAACAACACTCAGGCTCGAGCATTTGTGATTGGAGCAAAGAACGCACGCGAGGACCCTAATGTGGTCACCGGTACGTTTCTCGTTAACAATCACTTTGCATCCATATTATTTGACACTGGTGCCGATTATAGTTTCATGTCTGTGGAATTTAAATGTATGCTTGGAATAGAATCTAGTAGATTAGATATTCCTTATTCCATAGAACTAGCCAATTATAAACTTGTTGAATCGAGCGAAGTTGTTAGAGATTGCACGTTAGAACTTGGTGAGCAAAGATTTAGCATCGACCTTTTACCTATTCAATTGGGTAGCTTCGATGTAGTGGTCGGAATGGATTGGTTGTCCAAGAACAAGGCTGAAGTTGTTTGTCACAAGAAAATCATTCGCATCCCTCTGACGAATGATGAAACTCTCATCGTACATGGAGAAAAGTGAGACGCGCCTCTACGAATCATCAGTTGTATGAAGGCGCATAAGTGCTTAAGGAAAGGATGTGTTGCTTTCCTGGCGCACGTTGTAGATAAGAAAGCTGAGGAGCCGAAACTCTAAGACATTCCTGTGGTGAAGGAATTCCCTAATGTTTTTCCTAAAGATTTGCCAGGACTACCCCCGCAACGATAAGTTGAATTTCATATAGACTTGGTTCCAGGAGCCGCTCCTGTAGCCAAGGCACCCTATCGGCTTGCACCATCTGAGATGCAAGAATTATCTACACAACTTTAGGAGTTGTTGCATAAAGGATTCATAAGGCCAAGCTTCTCGCCTTGGGGAGCTCCAGTATTGTTCGTAAAGAAGAAGGATGGGACACTGCGGATGTGTATTGATTACAAAGAACTGAACAAGCTCACAATCAAGAATCGGTACCCACTACCGAGGATTGATGACTTATTTGATCAGTTGCAAGGATCGAGCTATTATTCCAAGATCGACCTCTGATCTGGATACCATCAGTTGAGAATCCAAGAGGAAAGCGTGCCAAAGACTGCATTCTGAACGCGTTATGGGCATTAAGAATTCCTTGTGATACCATTCGGACTGACAAACGCGCCAGCGGTATTTATGGATCTAATGAACCGCGTATGCAAACCATATCTCGATAATTTCGTGATTGTATTATCGATGATATCCTGATTTACTCGTGAACGAGAGAAGAAAATGAGCAACACCTCCGAACCATTTTGGAACTACTGAAGAAAGAGAAACTCTATGCAAAGTTTTCAAAGTGCGAATTCTGGATTCGCGAAGTACAGTTTCTTGGTCACGTTGTGAATGAGAAGGGCATTCATGTAGACCCATCCAAGATTGAAGCAATTAAGAATTGGGAAGCCCCCAAACTAAAGTTCGACAATTTTTGGGCTTAGCCGGCTATTACCGACGGTTTATCGAGAATTTCTCCAAGATAGTTCGACCGCTGACTACCCTTACACAGAAAGACAGGAAGTACGACTGGGGTGATAAGCAGGAAGAAGCCTTCCAACTGCTCAAAAATAAGCTATCCGATGCACCGACACTATCTTTACCCGAAGGCACTGAAGACTTCGTGGTATACTGTGATGCTTCGCATCAAGGTTTGGGCTGTGTGCTCATGCAACGCCAAAAAGTCATCGCTTACGCTTCAAGACAATTGAAGGTACATGAAAGGAATTATACCACGCATGACTTGGAGCTAGGCGCAGTGGTATTCGCCTTGAAAATCTGGCGACATTATTTATATGGTACTCGATGTACAATCTTCACAGATCACAAAAGCCTACAACACATATTTGATCAGAAGGAATTAAATATGCGTCAACGATATTGGGTCGAGCTGTTGAACGATTATGACTATGAGATTAAGTGCCATCCGGGAAAGGCGAACGTTGTAGCAGACGCGTTAAGCCGAAAAGAAAGGGTTGTGACCCTAAGGGTTCGAGCATTGGAAATGACTATTCAAATGAACCTCACTGCACGCATTCGTGACGCACAACAAGAAGCCCTTAAGATAGAGAATCGTAGAGCTGAATACCTACGACGTATGCTGAAGAATTTGGTGCCAAACAAAGAAGGAACCTTGTACTTTAAGGGGCGTATTTGGGTTCCGCTCTATGGCAATATTCGAGAAGTCATCCTTAATGAAGCTCACAAGTCAAGATACTCGATCCATCCAGGATCGGACAAAATGTATCAAGACTTGAAAGACTACTATTGATGGTCGAGGCTTAAAAGCGATGTTGCTATCTATGTTGGAAAGTGCCTAACCTGTGCTAAGGTTAAGGCTGAATACCAGAAACCGTCCGGTCTACTACAACAACCCGAGATACCCATGTGGAAGTGGGAGCAAATCTCGATGGACTTCATAACAAAATTACCCAGGACCCCTAGGGGGCACGATATGATATGGGTGATAGTTAATCGATTAACGAAATCTGCGCATTTCCTACCGATCTGAGAGAAGGATAGCACTGAAAAGCTTGCTGAATTGTACTTAAAAGAAATCGTGGCACGTCATGGAGTGCCTATCTCAATTATTTCAGATAGAGATGGACGTTTTGTCTCAAGGATCTAGCAATCCTTTCAGGAAGCCTTTGGATCTCAACTAGATCTAAGCACGGCCTTCCATCCGCAAACAGACGGCCAGAGCGAACGGACCATACAAACGCTGGAAGATATGCTTCGCGCATGTGTTATGGATCTAGGCGGCAGCTGAGATACTCATCTACCTTTAGTTGAGCATAAAGGCTGCACCGTTCGAAGCTCTATATGGCCGCAAGTGCCGCTCGCCATTATGTTGGGTAGACGCTGGAGACAAACGTATGGTTGGTCCTGAACTTGTGCAAGAGACAACCGACAAAATCATATAGATCCGAGAGCACATTAAGGCGGCTCGAGATCGACAAAAGAGCTATGCTGATCGAAGACGAAAACCTTAGAATTTGAGGTGGGAGACAAAGTTTTGTTAAAGGTCTCACCTTGGAAGGGCGTGGTAAGATTCGGAAAACATGGAAAGAATTGGTACTGCGGCTTACAAGTTGGAATTACTGGAAGAACTTAATGGAGTACATGATACGTTTCATGTGTCCAACCTCAAGAAGAGTCCAACCCAAGAAACAGTGATCATCCCTGCGGATGAAGTGTATATTGACGACACCCTCCGATTTACAGAACAACCCGTTGAGGTTACTGACTGGAAAGTCAACAAGACCCGAAGGAGTAGTGTCAAGCTTGTCAAAGTACGTTGGAACTCTAAGCAGGGACCCGAGTACACGTGGGAACGTGAAGACCAGTTTAAAGAAAAGTACCCCCACCTGTTCAAGAAAACTCCTGCGATAGATAGATCAGCCTGAATTTTGGGACGAAATTCTTTTGGCGGTGAGAGACTGTGACAACTGGCACAAAACCGGTAATTTCCGAACAATTTAATTAATAATTAATGACTGCAATTATGTGCTTAAATGTCAACATTGTCTGATTACATACTATACATGTGAATTCATGCACGTTTTATACTACAAATATTGCTTTATGCATTAATGATAGCGTTGCGTCAGAAATACTAGTAAACTCACCGGTAAGACACCTTGTGTCAACAATTCTGCAGAAAGCAGTCAGACAATAGAATTGGGGCCCAGGAGTAGGTCCAACGTCAAAAATACATTGAAACCCAAGAGTATATACATGGGTTAACATATAGACTTTCCGGAAGCTAAAATACGCACTGAAAAGCACCCGAAATGCACTTTAAATGCAGAATTCTGCACAAATCAGCTATTGTTAGTGCATTCATCTGTCGACTTCGTCTTATGTCGAATCTCAGTTGCGTTGCGGATCTGAACGAGTGTGACATCATCTTATGCAATGATGACATCATCAAGATGACATCATCAATTGCATCATTACACATGAAGACAAAACAATATGGCATTCACGTGATATCAGATTGTATAATTTTAGAGATTTCGCTCCAAATTTAAGTTTTGATTTCGCTCCTACAAGCCATGTGTTGCTTGGAGCGAAATCAGGAAGGTTATAAATAGGGTAGTGTGCATTTCATTTGTAACTGAATTTGCCAAGTGATACCGAGGTGCTGCCGGTTTATCCTTTGATTGTAAACTTTGTTAAATCAATATACAAGATGTTTAAAGTGTGAATCTAGTTGTTTTCACATCCCTTTCTCTGTTTCCGCCTCTGAAACGGATTTGAGATCTTCCGAACGACTCATTCAGGTCGCGATTCGATCCTACAGCTATAATCAGCTTTTTAACACATAAATATCATGCAGAATTCATGTTTTATTATCTAGAATACCCTCCTAAATGTTGAGAATTAAAAGCGTCACAAAAGGGTACATAAAGGATATTAAACGGTGCAATTTAGCACTTTAATGAACCGGTATCTAACCGAACAACCGGACATTACCCGAAACATCAAAATATTACTAGAAGCATTATTTCAATGTTTCTGAGCTAGTTATGATCCCCGAACACCATAACATCTCTTATAACAAAATAACACATCAAGTCCCTAAACTTTACAATTGAAACTTAACCTATTTATGTAGTTAGTAAATTAAAATTACACTTTACCCCCCCCCTATATGGTGGACGGTCATGGTAGCCCCCATCAAAGATCTTACTTGATCTTAATAGATTGTATATGATCTTGCTAAATCCCTAAAGATCTTGCCAAAATATATTCTATGATCTTTCTTGGATTCTTTAGGATATGGAAGATCTTACAAGCATTATAAGTATCACCATTTCACCATTCACACACCACACCCTTCTCCCTTGCTCCCCACTTACGGCCGCGAGCCACCACCCACACCACCACCATCTTCATCCATTGTTCATCCATTCCAAGTTAGTCACAGGGTGCTAGAAGGTGTTTAAGGAGGTTTAGAGCTTGTGAATCTTGAAGAACCTTCTCCATTTGCTTTTATCCAACCCATTTATCATCTTCAACTTCTTGAGTTCTTCCCCAGCCGTTGTGCTAGTAGTAAGCTCCTTGTAACTTGTTACTTCATATTTTTATGGTTGAAAGATGATGAACAATATTAATCTTGAAGAACACAAAAGAACATGATCATGATACAATAACATAAGCTTAAATACATAAGAATACATGTAAATGATGATGATTTGCTTCTTGATGTATAATGATTTGTGTTAGTGATGTTAGAAATCATGAGAAACCTACTAGATTGTGATTAAACACATGATCTAGTAAGTTAAAGTGGTGATCTTGTGAAAGACCAAGATCATCATGCTTTATGTCTTCATGAACTTGAATAATGAAATGGGTTTTCATATGAAAATATGATTTAAACAAAATACAAATCTTGTAAATAGATGATTACAAAAATAATTTTCTCAAGAAACCAAGTGTATTTACAAGATTTACAAAGTCATGTTTCTAAGTAAACTAATCTTATTTTTATTGTTTAAACAAGACTACGAACATGATTGTAGCAAGAAAAATACAAAAGAAATATTTTTAGAAAAATCATCTTACAAGTTGTAAATGACTAAATCCTTCAAGAATGTGATTTAGAAACAAATAAATATGTTTTTAAGGGTAACTAAACCTACTAAATAACATGGTAAGTTACTACAAGTTTTTACAAAAACTTCAACTTCATGATGTAGTGTAATTTACTTGATTTTGACACTCGGTAAGTGTTAAATGAGTTGATGATTGTTGATGATGATTTAAAAGAAAATAAACACATGTTTTGAAAACTTGGGAAACCTCCATTTTTAGGGGAAACCATGTCAAAATTTCTATAAATTTTGACACTTAGAAAAATATAAGTTTTGGTGAAACTTATTCCCGAAAAATTCACCCAAAAATATTTACCAAGGTTTCTCTAATTTTTATGTAAACTTCAAGTTAAGAAATGATTATTTCTTCAAGATAAAAATTCATATCAAGTATGTATATTTTTAAGGAAAATATATATATTTATTGATCACCAAATTTTGTGCTAAGTGTATATAATACGTATTGTAAGTGATAGTGTATTAGGACTTGAAAATACACTAAATACTCATAAGGAGTGAAAATACAAAAATATACATACAACATGCATAGACAAACACAAGAGAATATATTTACAAAAATATATTACTTGATAGATTATGTAACTTAGACGAGTTACGAACTAAAATAAAGTTTTGGACGAAATACATAACTCGGGTGAAAAATACAAGGTACTTATATTTATTTTTGAGAAAATAATATAAGTAAGATACATAGTTAAAAATATAAATTATTTTTAACAACCAAGAACACATACATAAAAGATGGTGACTTGTACTTATGCGATACAAGTCTAGTGAATAATGTTAATAAAACACGTATAGGTCACGACGCTATATAAGCAAACCCGGTGAAGTTTACGGCGCAAGAAACACAAAGTTGTGAGTTCATACTCCCCCTTTTCTTTTAACTGTTTTCAGTTTTATAACTTCGGGGGTGAAGTACATGTTACTAAATGTTTACAGAAAAGTGAGTTCATATCCCCACTTTTAATCTTTTACATACTTTTAAACTTGGGGAAAATACATGTGTTATGGTATGCTGGATACAAAGACTAAGGAATGATACTTTAAATCGTGTCACGACTAGGGTACCAGAAGCACCATTAATCAACAATATACCTAGACCGCATAACAAAAGGTTAGATCTAATGGGTTTTCGGGCAGCCACACTCTTGGTGAAAACTAGTACCAAGTAGTGCTTTTGTGTCTCAGTCGTGAATCGACAACTAGAAAAATGCCTATGGTTTGGATGCTTCCTATGCCGTGTCACATGTTAATGGCCTTGCAACCCATTAACAATCTCGATACATACAGGAATACTTAATTTATACAAATTACATACCATGTTTTCATACAAAGTACACAAACGTTCAATACAAAAATGTGTGAATTCACACCAACATTATGTTGACGATTTTCCAAAAACTCACATGTATTTCAGGTAACTAAAGTGGATGTGCGCGCGGTCTTACTCTTGCTCTTGGATGTTGTTTATGTTTGTCTTTGAATAAAGTTGTAAACTTTTCCGACAAAATGTTGTCTTGTGATGAAAACACTTAAACTATGTTTTCAGTTATGTAATGTTGGTATTTGAAGTTATTTTTACGAGCATGTAGTATGTTTACCATTCGTATGCAATGAGAACCTTTCATGATCACACCTCGTGATTCCGCCTTAGAAAGGGGTGTGGCAATATATATTGGCGTCCTTCCTAATCCGAGGACGGAGGTACGTATTCTACCCAACCGAGAATACGCAGGTTAAATGTAGGCGTCCTTCCCAATCCGAGGATTGAGGTACGTATTCTTCCCAATCCGAGAATACGCAGGTTTAGTGTAGGCGTCCTTCCCAATCCGAGGACGGAGGTATGTAGACTATTGGTGGTGAATATTCAGGTTTCGTCTTAGCTAATTAACCCCATTCCCAACCCACCGGGAATCCCATGCCTTAAGAGTGTGAACTCACCTCGGTTTGCTCGGTATGATTAACTACTTGTTTCCAATTAATCAGTCAAAGCCTATGTATGCACGCATACTCAATCAGTTTACACTCTTGGAATCACGTATAAATACAATCACAATGGGTACTAAATCAGGGATCACCAACTAACACATAGCAGTTATTCAAGCCCATGTAAATCATACCTCACATATATAATTTATATCAATAAAATCATCCATCAACAATTAACTTAGTTCACTGTGCTGATTACCCACCCGACGAAACTCCCTAGTTTCGTTGTGATCCCTTTCTGATGAAACTCCATTGTTTCTTCATGACTCCCTTCCATGAAACTCCATTGTTTCATCGACAGGGAAAGTGACGTAACCCCTTGTGTTTCGTTGGCAACAAAGTGGCGAAACTCCCTCTGGTGTTACGTCGATCATACTAACAGTTCAGCATAGAAACCCTAATCATCAACAACCGTTTCATCCTTATCTTAGTCATACAATTGTCACCCAATTACAATAATCATGAATGCTACTAATCATCATACCAAAAGCTGTTGGGTATAAAATAGAGAGTGAAGTAATTGTTGGGTCTAAAATTGAGACTGAAGCTTGCGAAATGGAAGATTACAATATGCATGAAGTTGACGGTTCTAAAGATGATGCAAGAGTTTGATAACATTAGCCTAAGGGGGAGATTGTTGGGTCTAAATCGTGTAGTCTAATGTTATCAACGAATCAAGTCAACAAAGTCAACACCAACGTGTCGAAGTCAACGCAAACAAGTCAAAGTCAACGCACAAGTCGACACGAGAAGATCGAAAAAAGATATGGCGTGTGAACGTTCGAGAGTTGATGGTTATACTGCTTTGGACAATTAAATATATTTTGTTTAGATAAAATATATTTATTATCTTATTTAATTAGTTTTCATGTTTATTACTAGTTTTGGCAAGTTATTATCTCTAGGGTCTTAATTGTAATTAGCCTAAAATGGTAAGGCTATAAATAGATAGAGATGATTAGGGTTTGAAAAGGGACACTTTTAGAAAGATTTGGGGGCTACAATTGTATTCATCTTATGCAAATCATTCAAGGGTTTTAATTGCTATATTTTGACTGTGTTCATCTTTGATTTGTTTATTGAAAATCAGATTTTGGCTTGATTTGATCCTACAATTTGGTATCAGAGCTTGGTACTCGAATTTGGGATTCAACAATCTTCAAATTCATCTTAAAAATCTGATTTTTATTTGAAAAGTTTTGAAACTTGGTTTTTGATTTTATTCACTTTTTCTTCAAAAATCTTGTTTTTTAAAAGGTTTAAAGTATTTGTTTGCTGATTGAGAGTTGAAACTAGTGGTATTAGAAAGATTCATAGTGATTTTCATCATTTAAAGGGATTTCAGCTCAAATCAGAAGGTTTTAGATGAGTTTTTGAAGTTTTTGGGCGATTTTTTATGAATACAACGTTTTTATTTTTGAATACAGCGATTTTATTTTGAATATAGCGTTTTTATTGAAGATCCGGCGATATTAACTTTTCCGGCGAAATTAATTTCCGGCGAAAATAAATCTTGAACGCGAGTTCAAGTTCTCCGGCGTATTAAATACGCCGGTAATTCACCGTTTTCCGTCGCCGTGATTCCGCCGGTCTTAATCCGAATAGCGTATTTATTTGAGTTGTTAATAGAAAGGAGTAGAAAAAGAAGGTTATTCTTTTTATTATCTTTTTGTGGTCTGGTTTCTTGTTTTCATCAAAACACCATTACATCACCAGATCTGCACCTTCGCCACCCAGCTACCCCCAAATCATTCAACCTGGTATAACATTTTCTTTTATCACAAACATTAATAGAAAGTCCCAATTTATCTGAACAATCAGTATACATAAATTTATAACACAAATAATCCAAACCGGCATCAAACTTCTTCAACAGAGAGAATTACGAGCCAAGATAGACCGTAGATCATTATGCTTTTATCATTTTGGCTGACTCTAAGCTGATAAACAATCCCGTACCGGTAGACGAAGAATTACACGTCCATCAAGGTCAGTGAACTGGAGGTGCTCGTGTTCCTCCTCCCACCAGAACCCCCAGCTCTTTCAGATCTGCTCCTCCTCCGTCACACCATCACCGTACCCTCTGACCTCAGAGTTTCACGACCACCCACCACGCGAACACCACAACCACCGTACAACAACTTTACACCTCCGACCACCACTCCGATCGTCGTTCACCCTCACCATTACACCGTTATCATCACCCACAAACCACCGTCACCAGAGCTAAAACATCTTCCACACCAATCATCGACACAGTTTTGGCTCGATTCACTCACAACCCGTCACCACCACTACTCGTCGACACTCACAACCGAACACCACCACTACACCCATCCCACAACATCACCTCTGTTACCGACCGTCTGCTGGCAAATACTTTCGGTCTCGTGTTTGATTGTTTAAGCAAAGAGAGAGTTTGAGAAACATAGGGCATGTTTGGCTAAGCTTTTTGAAACAGCTTATTGACTTATTGGCTTTTTGAAAAGTCATAAGCTCCAAAATGATGTTTGGCAATGAGGGTGTATGTGAGGAGAAAAAGCTAATAAGTCAATAAGTCATTAAATCCTGACTTTTCCAAAAAGCCAATAAGTCAATAAGTTGTTTCAAAAAGCTTAGCCAAACATGCCCATAGTGCAGGTGGCGGCTGATGTTTTGAATTTGTTTAGGGTTCTTGTTCACTGCTTTGGGTTGGTAGAGAAGAGAGGAAGGAAAAGAAGGTGACGGCTGAGTTTGTGGTTAAAATCTTTTTGGGTTTTGGTGTTGTCTCCAATCAATAAAGGAGAAGTCATAACTCAATTTAAACAATTTTTGACATCCGGGGATTTTGAATTATCAAAACTATTGGGTTATTAAAATATATATATATATTAGTTTCGTAAAAACTGACAATTTGAAAAGTCTAAAAACATTTGTTCAAATATGCACGTTTAGGATTTAAAAAAAAAATAAAAAAAATATTTTTTTTTTGAAGTCACAACATCTTTAAGTATACAAATTAACAAAATATATATATATATATAACAAACAAAAACGTTCACAACAGTTAAGCATAATTTTTGGAGTCTTAATTTTCATATCATGATATTAGCTCTTAATATGTGGACTTCAATTGGTTTGAGTTTTGTATATATAATATGATCATTTTGCACGAAAACTATTAAACAATATTTAAGGCCGGGTCTTAAATTTTTATTCGTGGGCCTAGAATTTTGATCTGTTTTGGGCCGGGAGTTTTAAGCTATTTTTGGGCTTTTTCGAGTTGATACTTTTCGGGTTGATACAGGGTTATTTTCAAAGTAATTTGACCTGGGTTTTGAGCTGATACAAATATATTTTTGGGATTAATAAAAAAAATGTTTCAAAATCAGTTAACTCGCATTGCACAAGTTGAACATGAAACAGGAACCGCACCCCGGCCTCCAAAGTTGAAAGGATCAGCCAATTTCAGCAGTTGGAAAAACCAAATCAAGTCCTTTTTCGAGTACACGGACTATAACCAATGGATCTCGATCACTGTCGGACCTCACGTCCCCATGACCGTTCGTAATGACATACGTGTGGTTAACAACGATCCATCGACTTTCACAAATGAAGACAAGGCATTGGTTCAACGTGACCGTCGGGCTCATGCTGCTTTAACAATGGCCATATCAACGAATGACTACAACATGTTTGAAGAATACACGACAGCGAATGAACTTTGGTTAGCGTTGATTGATTTCTATGAAGGAGACAAGGAACTGATTCAGAACAAAAGAAACATGGTCCAAAAGGAATATGACATGTTCAGCGGCTTATGCGGGGAAAGCTTATCAGATTACATCAGGCGATTTTTAAACATGATGGCGAAAATGAAAAAGGTCTGTAATCCCATCACCAACCGCGCTGCAATTAGTAAACTTTTGAACTCACTTTCAAAAGAGTGGAGCTTAAAATGTATGAAAATTAAACAAAGTTTCTTAAACAACTGGAATCCAATCACGTAATCAGATGTGATCGATGCTCTAGAATCTTTCGACAGAGATCAAGTCGAACATCCTTATAAATCTGTCCAATCTGCTGATGCGCACAAGAACATGACATCTGTACCCCCCAACAACCTCCAACGACTCTAGCTCACAAGCTGCAAACGCGTCAAACTTCAACAATGTTTCCGCAAACTCTGAAAAGGCTCCACAATGTGATGAAAAGAATACTGTGGTCGATGATGCTCAAGCTGTGAAAAAGGAAGAAGAGAGCAGTGCAGCAAGTGAAAAGATAGAAGAAAAGATTCCTGAAGAGCCGATGAAAATGGAATCCAACAAAGAAAGGGATGAGGAAGACTTGGCAAACAGCATTCCTTACGAGTTTAAACTCAAATTATGTTCCCAACCATGTGTGAACGTCATGGCACATTACAAATCCCTCAACCGTGACCTAATTAGAGACAAAGAAAAAGTTTTGCAATTTAACAAAGAGTTGAAAGAAAATGAAGCTGCATATCAGAGAAAGTTGTCATAAACGACTTAACTGAAAGATTAGAAAAATCTCAAAATGAAAACAATAGATTGCAAATCATAATTGATAAATGGAACGTCAGTAAAAAGGCACTGGTTGACATTAAAAATTGCCAATGACCGACATATGTGAAGGATGGGATTGGGTACAAGGACAAGCTCGGAAACGAAAGAAAACTCTTCTTTCCGCCACATAGCAAAAACTATGTACCCATGCCATCTCCTTATCCTGATAATGATTTGATTAATGAAAATGATCTTGTTGCTGAAAATGTTTCTTATGAAAGTGAAGAGGCTACTAACCTTTTTAATAACAGTGCAGATGTGATTGAGCGTGAAGAAGATGGATACGATGATGACTGTGGTGGATCAAAAATAGGGATAGGATATTCAGGCGATAGTTATTCCATTGTTAACTGGTTCGCCTGGAATTGTGATAAAGCAATCAAAACTTCAATTCGGGATGACTGCAATGGGCATGTGCCTAAACCTAAGACCCACAACCACGATAATGTAGTGGTTGAATGTTTTGATTTGAATTCTGCCTTTTGTGATGAAAAAGTTGTGTGTGAACCTCCTGTGTTTGTTCCAGAATTGAAACAAAACAGATTCGGAAAATTCCTCACGGAAGAAATTCCAGAATTTGTTCCATCTCACACTAGTACGTCAGAGTCAGAGAAAGAGCTAAATGAAGAAAGCAGCAGCGAATACATAAACACCACAACTTCAGAAGGTGGCCAAGGAAGCTCAGGTGATGACCACGATTCAGACTTTCAGTCATTCCAAGAATGGGAAAGCTCAAATGACTTGGAAACTTCAGTAACGGATGCTTGTAAAACGGTTGAAGACCTTGAACCATCGGGTGTTCAAAAACCAATAACCTCAAATGACACTGCAAGTCCAGTCAATCAAGATCCACTAGAAGAACACTTAGTTATTGAAGACTGCGCAAGCTCAGATGATGAATCAGTGTTGAATGAAAGTGTTGGGGAGTCAAAGATCAAAAGATCATCTGAAGTTGTCAAACATCACGTCTGTCAACATGCTGAGTCAAGCTCAAAGCAATCCCCTCCCCTAGTTGCATCACACAGAACTGCAAAGTCTCAAAAGCCATTCAAGGATTGTTTTAGGTGTGGAAAAGAAGGTCATGTGCTCAAACAATGCCCAGAACGACACAATCCAGACGGTAAAGGCAACCAATATTGCTTCTCTGGATCAAAAGGTAAAAATTACACATCTTTGAAAGATGAGATGAAAAACTTTCCATCTAGATCTCCACATGTGAAGCCGGTTTCACATGATTCAAAGATAAAAAGGACCAACACATCAAAACCTCAATCTTTCCATCTGGGTCTGAAACATAAAATTATTTCAAACTTTAAATCTTTTACAAACAAAATTTTTAAACCAACACAGGTTTGGTGAGTCAAACCAACGGTCGTAAAAGAAATCAATGAGGGAAAAGATTTGGCATATCGGGAGGTTTCTTATTTTGATGAAAGGGGACAACCCAAGTGTAATAACCCTAAATTTAAAAATCATTATTCTAGAAAATAAAAGAATAATAATAATATATATTTATATTATGATCTATCTTTCTGTATATCAACCAAAACTATTATTTTATTTATAAATTACCCACTAGGAAACCCTAATTAAGACACCCAAGTAATTTCGTACAAACCCTAAAATTTTCAGAATTTTCAGAATCAGGATTAGGGCCCCTAAAACTCAGGGGGGGTATTCCCTACTTGACGATTATCTTAATAACTTGCGGACGAAGTTGAAATTTTAAAATCTGTCGACTCAGCAAGGCTAGTCCCACACGTGGCAACCCTATGCACAAAATAAGTTGCCACGTGGGCCGCGTAAGAATAGTCTTAATCTCAAGCGGGCCGCGACAAGGTCAAAATTCGACTATAAATAGAGGATGTTGGGACTTGATTCTGGGCACAAAAACGACGAAGAGACTCCAAATAAGCGCTGAGATATCGTCCAATTACTCTCAAAACACACATGAAACACAAATTAGTATAGCGGGGTGCTGCAGAACAGGGTAATAACTCGATCGCTATTACGATTCATTGTCCGATCAATCAATATATCCAATGGATGTTTAAGTGCTGCCCACATTAGGGTTATACTTTGTCGTTCGTCGTTAATTCGATGGATGTTTAAGTATCGTACTTTGTCGTTCGTCGTTAATTCGATGGATGTTTAAGTATCGCACTTTGTCGTTCGTTGTGAGAATTTGATCTCGTGAGTTATCGTAAAGGCTGTATTAAGTTACTAACCTAGTTGTGTACATGTTATTTAAATTAGGTTAAAAGACTAATCAGTAGTCTAAACTCTGCCCGTATAAATCTGAAATATTATCACAAGGTAGCATTACTTTGGAATTTTTAAGATACGGATCCTTACCCTACTCCTTATTGTTTCATATTCAAATTGTTATAAACCCATTAAATTCGTACACTCTTCACGTCTTTGATTATCGATTCATTTGACAGTCCATTGAATTCCTATTCTAAACTTTGGATTTAGCTTTCCTGTCATGCGATAGTATTATGATTAGTTGTATTCATTATCGCATGTTCCAATATATGTTACGTCTTGTTATGAAAAGTATTTTGATAAGTTATGTAAATAAGACCTTTTGTACTCTGATACCCTGAGTATCGCTTCTCGTGGAGTGTCCCACGAGCATGTTGTTGCGGCATCGACATCATGTGCTCCACTCGTGATGGAGAGATCAGTTCACGGCGTCTCTTAAGTACAAGTGTGGTACATAAGGCTATTAGGAGGCGTATGGATCGATCCTAGGATTTAAGTATAAGGAGGAGGATAACGGGTATGCCAACTCGCCATCTCATGTGATAATTATGCAGGAGTAGCTACCTGTGTATTGTCACGTTTTAAGTTTGCTCATGGGTACATCCGTATGATATGATTATGAAATTATCTTCTTGCATCGTATCATTTTCGCATAAAGTTCCATTCGGATAACATTTCATATAAAGCGTTATTGTTATTTGAGCCTATTATTCCGTACTGAGCATTCGGCTCATTCCGTAAACTTTTTGTATATACAGGACCGCATGTTACTTTGGGCGGGGAAAAGAGAGAAGAATAAAGCCTAAGAATAAATCTGAAGATGTTAGTAAATCAAGTCGAATGTGTCCGCTTGTATATTAACCTTAAGTTTAGTAGTCGTGTAGTTGTATCCTTGTCAAATAAATAAATGGAATTATGAATTTTGTTTATGATACTACTGTTATTGTGACACGTCAGCCCTTCCGAGTTGGGGTGTTACAGCTATGGTTTCAGAGCAAAGGCTCTTTCCTGTAGAAAACTTGAAGATAGTAATTAAAACCTGTGAGGAATGGGTAGATATCTATGATAGGATTCAACTTGGTCTCTTATTTGATTAATTCCTATGTTTATTCGTATAGATATGCCTCCTCCTCGTCCGCTACGTAGGAGTACTCGTACTAACCATGTATGTAACAACACTTCTTCGAATGAAACTCAAGTTGATCCAAGCGTAATTAATGCTATCAACTAGGCTGTTGCCGGGTTGCTTCCAAACCTTGTTGCTCAAACAGCTGAGGCCGTTATTCAACAAACTCGTCCTCCAGAACGTAATAACACGAATCCAACCTCTGGTGAAGAAACTCGTGAGAATACCACGAATCATATTACCTATAGTATAGACATATGGATCGCTAAATTCCAAAAACAAAAGCCGAAATCCTTTAGTCACGCTACTAATCCAGTCGAAGCAAGAAACTGGATAGCTCATGTTGAAAAGATCTTCGGAATTCTTGGAGTTCCGGAGCAATACAAAGTTAGATTGGCTACCTACAAACTTGAAGATGACGCACAAACTTGGTGGGAAGGATATAAGCAAGTCAAAGGAGGGGATGATTTTGACGCTAATCTTTCATGGGTCGACTTTCGTAATATATTTTACGACAAGTATTTTTCGACCGCTGATAAAGAAGCTTATATTAGGGAGTATGCAGTGATTCGACAGGGGAGTGATGAACCAGCCTCTGAGTTCATTACTAGATTTGCAAGGTTGGCTAGTATTGTAGGAGACGTTGCAGGATTGGCAGAAGCCCAGGCAGAAAAATGCAAGTGGGCAGTCAATGATCGAATTCGGAAGTCGATCATGTACATGAAATTTAAGGATATCACCGAAGTTGCCGATGCAATCAAAACTTTTGAGTTCGAGAGGAAAGAATTTTTATCTCGAACTGAGGATAATAAGAAGAGAAACAGAGAAGGACAATTTAAGCAGGCAATCGGCCAATCATCCACTACGCCACAGCATCAAGACCGTAAAGTGCAAGGAAATCAAAACTCTAGAAATCAGGCACGTCCATGGCAACCTAGACCACAAAACCCGAGGCCTGCTCAAAACCAGATGCAGTTGTATGCAGAACCTATTAGAACTCAACCACTGAATCAACATGTAAACCCGAATCAGATTACATATCCTCTATGTAATACTTGTGGTAAGAGACATCAGGGCGTATGTCACCGAAGTACAGGAGCATGCTTTAGATGTGGCCAAACTGGACACATGATCAAGGAGTGTACAAAGAAAGACACTAAGAAGAATAACCAATCCAATATTGGAGGAAGAGTTTTCGCACTTTCTGCTACTGATGCTGCTAATGCCCCAGGTACTGTGTCTGGAACCCTTCAGCTTGGTGAACGTAGTATCTATGTGTTATTCGATACAGGAGCGACCCATTCTTTAGTATCCCATTCGTTTACTAAGTACCTTCTGATAAGACCAACTCTCTTAAATCATACTTTAACCATTTCCACTCCCATGGAAAATTCATCCGTAATCACTTACGTATATAAAGATTGTCCGATCTGTATTGAATCTATTGTGTGTAAGGCAGACCTATTTCCAATACATATGTGTGACTTTGATGTTATTCTAGGGATAGATTGGTTGTCTCGACATCGCGTAACTATAGATTGTCATTCCCGTCGTGTTATTTTCGGTGATCTTCATCATCCTGATATTATATATCAGGGAACTCAAGCTCGTAAATCTCTTAAAATTATCTCTGCGCTTAAGGCTCGAAAATTCTTATCAAACGGTTGTGCTGGATTCCTAGCATCGATTAAGGATACTTCTGCTAGTGTTAAGAGTATCGATAACCACTCCGTTGTCCGTGAATATCCTGATGTATTTCCAGATGAACTACCAGGATTACCACCCGACCGTCAGGTAGAATTCACCGTCGACTTGATCCCTGGTGCCGAACCTATTTCTAAAGCTCCATACCGTATGGCCCCAATGGAACTGAAGGAGTTGAAGGAACAATTGCAAGAATTGTTAGATCTAGGATTCATAAGACCCAGTGTTTCACCTTGGGGTGCTCCGGTCTTATTTGTGAAGAAGAAAGACGGTAGTATGCGTTTATGTATTGACTACCGAGAACTGAATAAGATTACTATTCGTAATCAGTATCCTCTGCCTCGCATTGATGATCTCTTTGATCAACTTCAGGGGGCTCAATTCTTCTCAAAAATCGACCTAAGGTCCGGGTACCATCAGCTAAAGATCAAGATTGATGATGTTCCCAAGACCGCCTTTCGTACTCGATATGGTCATTACGAATTTTTAGTTATGCCCTTTGGGCTAACTAATGCACCCGCAGTCTTCATGGATTTGATGAATCGCGTATTTCACAAATTCCTAGACAAATTCGTTATTGTCTTTATCGACGACATTCTAGTGTATTCTAAGAGTCATGAAGAGCATGAAGCACATCTACATGCAGTACTTGGAACCTTGCGGCATGAGAAGTTGTACGCAAAGTTTTCCAAATGTGACTTTTGGCTTAGCCAAGTGGCATTTCTAGGTCATGTCATATCAGCAGAAGGAATTATGGTAGACCCAACAAAGGTTGAAGCTATTACAAAATGGCCAAGACCCACTTCTGTTACCGAAATACGAAGTTTCTTGGGTCTTGCTGGCTATTACCGAAGATTTGTTGAAAGATTCTCGGTAATTGCTTTACCACTCACAAAACTCCTAAGGAAAGGGGTGAAGTACTCATGGAATGAGGAACAAGAGAAGAGCTTTGAAGAATTGAAGAAACGACTCGTATCCTCTCCAATACTCGCTCTCCCTTCTGGATCAGGAGGTTACCAAGTCTATAGTGATGCCTCAAAGAAAGGATTAGGTTGTGTGCTAATGCAACATGGGAAGGTTATCGCTTATGCCTCCCGTCAGTTGAAGCCTTATGAAGTTAACTACCCTACACATGATTTAGAACTAGCCGCAGTCGTCTTTGCACTTAAGATTTGGCGACACTATCTGTATGGTGAGAGTTGTGACATCTTTACCGACCACAAGAGCCTCAAGTACATATTTACGCAGAAGGAGCTAAATATGAGGCAAAGAAGGTGGTTAGAACTTTTAAAAGATTACGATGCAAATATTCAATACCATCCAGGCAAAGCCAATGTTGTAGCTGACGCATTGAGCCGAAAGAATTCCGGGACTATATCTTGCTTACAAATTCAGCCTCATATTATGAGGGATCTTGAAAGGATGAACATTTGGCTTCAGATTAGTAAATCTGATGGATATCTAGCTAGAATGCAGATTGAACCTGACCTCATATCACGGATTAAAGATGCACAAAAGCAAGATGGAGAACTTTGGGCAATTGTGCAAAATCTTGAGGTGGGTAAGCAATCTGAATTTAGTATAGACCATCATGGGGTAATTTGGTGTGGCAAAAGACTTTGTGTACCCGATGACTCCACCCTTCGTGAGTCATTGTTAGCCGAAGCTCACCGCTCACCATTTTCAATTCACCCAGGATCTACTAAGATGTATCGAGACTTAAGACAGAACTTCTGGTGGAATGGCATGAAGGAAGACGTTGCTCAATACGTAAGTAAATGCCTCACTTGCCAACAAGTGAAAGTTGAACACAAACGAGCAAGCGGTCTATTGCAGCCATTGGATATTCCCATATGGAAGTGGGATGAGATCACAATGGATTTTGTTACCGGTTTGCCTAAGACATTCAAGAAGAATGATGTTATATGGGTTGTTGTCGATAGATTATCGAAGTCAGCACATTTTCTACCGATTCAGCAAGGATTTTCGGTTAATAAATTATCCGAAATATTTCTTCAAGAAATTATTCGACTCCATGGCACACCATCTTCCATTGTTCCCGATAGAGAACCACGATTCACCTCACGATTTTGGAAAGGTTTTCAGGCAGCTTGGGGTACACGCCTGAAGTTTAGTACGGCTTTCCATCCACAAACAGATGGGCAGTCAGAACGTACGATTCAGACCTTAGAAGACATGCTCCGAGCATGTGCACTTGAATGGTCTGGAAATTGGGATGAATATCTATGCCTTGTTGAGTTTGCTTACAACAATAGTTGGCAAGCAAGTATTGGCATGGCACCTTTTGAGCTATTATATGGTCGGAAATGTCGAGCACCGATATGTTGGGATGAAGTTGGAGAAAAGATTATTGAAGGGCCAGAATTAGTTCAGATTACAAATGAAAAAGTCACTATGGCACGAGAAAAACTGAAAGAAGCTCAGAGCAGACAAAAGAGCTATGCAGATCAAGATAGACGACCACTCGAATTTAAAATTGGTGACCACGTATTCTTAAAAGTATCACCTTGGCGTGGCGTTTGTAGATTTGGAATTAAAGGGAAGCTTAGTCCTCGTTTCATAGGTCCGTTTGAAATCCTTGAAAGAATTGGAGAAGTATTATATCGACTGGCTTTACCGCCTCAACTCTCTCACGTTCATAACATTTTTCATACCTCCTCGTTAAGAGGGTATAATTATCATCCACTCCATCTCCTTAGTTATCCGTTACTTACCATTCACGAAGATTTGTCATACGAAGAGGAACCATAAGCCATCTTAGATCGACAAGAAAGGGTTTTGCGTAGGAAAGTAATTCTGTTTGTTAAAGTCCTCTGGAAAAATCACTCTGAACGCGAAGCAACATGGGAATCTGAAGAATCAATTCGCTCTCTATACCCTAATCTATTCTAACAATAGAATTTTAGTCAAGGTAATGGTGAACCTTGCTATTTGATCTATGTTCATTTATTTCTGCTTATGGTCATTCATGCTTTGCCTTATGTGAATATATCTTAGCTATAATTAAACATAATTATGTAGGAGATATCAGTACCAATAGTCACTCTTGTTATCTGCAAGTCTATGTTGATTTTCTGCATGATTAAATATGTTATTAAGATACGTAGAGGAAGGACCATTAGGGCACATATGTAAGGTAATTAACAATTATAGTCATGAACGTAATTATGAATTTCAGATACACCTGTGTGGTTAGGAGATTTTTGTTATATAAGTTAGTAACTTTGCTATGAAAATTCCGTTCCCGTTACTTATGCGATATGTTTGAAAATTTTCGAGGACGAAATTTCTTTTAAGGGGGTAATAGTTGTAATAACCCTAAATTTAAAAATCATTATTCTAGAAAATAAAAGAATAATAATAATAATATATATTTATATTATGATCTATCTTTCTGTATATCAACCAAAACTATTATTTTATTAATAAATTACCCACTAGGAAACCCTAATTAAGACACCCAAGTAATTTCGTACAAACCCTAAAATTTTCAGAATCAGGATTAGGGCCCCTAAAACTCAGGGGGGGGTATTCCCTACTTGACGATTATCTTAATAACTTGCGGACGAAGTTGAAATTTTAAAATCTGTCGACTCAGCTAGGCAAGTCCCACACGTGGCAACCCTATGCACAAAATAAGTTGCCACGCGGGCCGCGTAAGAATAGTCTTAATCTCACGCGGGCCGCGACAAGGTCAAAATTCGACTATAAATAGAGGATGTTGGGACTTGATTCTGGGCACAAAAACGACGAAGAGACTCCAAATACGCGCTGAGATATCCTTTCCTTATAAGTGCCTTAAAAAAAGGGCCAAACCCTTTCATAATAAGTGCCAAAATTGGCCAAACCTTTAGATAGATCAGTTTGGTCTCTCTGCTGTACGGAAGTACTGACCTGTTCACCAAACTATCTGTCTCAGCCCTCGGTAGTTCTTGGGATCTCTGTTGTACGAAAGTACAGACCTGATCTCCGCTCTATCGTTGAAAAGAATGAATCCAATATACTCACCTGTTATGAGGAACCTTTGTGCATACCTTGATCGTGGGGGTATGTCCTGATGTGGGACTCACGGGCGTAATGATTCTATTCTCAATAGCTTGTGTGGGGGCCATAGAATTCTTGTCAATATTACCAAAACATGATAAACAAGCTCACCGAAAGCATGTTGAAAGAAGGATGCATGGATTTAAGAGGACAAACATACCAGCAATCGTTCTTGAGTCGTAGCTATCCTAAAGAAAGTTGAAGTGTGACTAGGCTTTTCAAGTTGGTATGATCTCATATTTGATCAGCTCTAAATCTCAAAGGTTGAAAGTTAAAAAAAATCTAAAAAAAATCCAAAAATATTTTGATTTGTGTATAGTTGTTTTTCTAAGTCTTCCATATCACATCAATCGTGTCTCAAACCGCTTGAGATACTCTTTCCATTGCACACTACAGATGAATACGGTTTTGTCTCTACTTTGAATCAGTCTAAAAGAAAATTCAGAGTTGTGTTTGTAAACAGGTTACTTTGACTATTTGCTGCAATGATGGCCGATCATCAATTGAGCAAGATACCAGACCAATGCACTTGTTTCCTGAAGATTACAGAAGATACCGAGCTAGGAATCCTCCTCCTACGTCTTCTGATTCACTCAAGAAAATGAGAGGCAGAAAAGCTTGTCCCGGCTTGTCAAAGATGATGCATGTAAAAAGGGTGTACTCGAAGATCAAAGTGTCAAAAGAAGATCTTCAGTGAAGAAAATTTGGAAAGCATCAGTCTAGGGGGAGATTGTTGGGGCTAAAATTGAGACTAAAGCTTGCCAAATGGAGGATTACAATATGTATGAAGTTGACGGTTCTAAAGATGATGCAAGAGTTTGATAACATTAGCCTAAGGGGGAGATTGTTGGGTCTAAATCGTGTAGTCTAATGTTATTAAAGAATCAAGTCAACAAAGTCAACACCAACGTGTTGAAGTCAACGCAAACAAGTCAAAGTCAACGCACAGTCGACACGAGAAGATCGAAGAAAGATATGGCGTGTGAACGTTCGAGAGTTGATGGTTATACTGCTTTGGACAATTAAATATATTTTTTTAGACAAAATATATTTATTATCTTATTTAATTAGTTTTCATGTTTATTACTAGTTTTGGCAAGTTATTATCTCTAGGGTCTTAATTGTAATTAGCCTAAAATGGTAAGGCAATAAATAGATAGAGATGATTAGGGTTTGAAAAGGGACACACTTTTAGAAAGATTTGGGGGCTACAATTGTATTCATCTTATGCAAATCATTCAAGGGTTTTAATTGCTATATTTTGAGTGTGTTCATCTTTGATTTGTTTATTGAAAATCAGATTTTGGCTTGATTTGATCCTACAAAAGCATCACAGTACTTAACGTCTAGCATAAACCCTAAATCACAAAATAACCATCTATAATCTAGATTGCAACAAGAACGTATTCAATGATCAGATCTACATAATCACAAGTACTCAATCAAACAGAAACATAGCTCAAATCAGTGAACATGAACGAACACATTTTCCATGAGTTATCATCGTGTAATTTCTAAACAAATCGATTTGAACAAGAACATCAAAACCCCAATTACATGATTTCCAATTCAAGCATCAATCATAGTCAAATCATTTAGCAAACCATCTTCCTTATCATTCTAGATATCTACACACAATATTACGTCATCGAATCGATCAACGAGACTATCTGGTTGAAAGACGAGACTAGCAAGAATCCAAGAGAGATGGTGATGAAAGATGGTGGTGGCTGATGCACAAGAGAATGGAGAGACTCTAGGGTTTTCAATCGGCTGATAATGACGAGAATGGAAATCAGTTTCACGTAATATACTCACAATAGCGATCTGGGCCCGTAATGGGCTTCGGCGCAACATTGGGCCGGCGAAACCCTCTGTTTCGTCGTGTGGGTTATGACGAATCTCCCAGTTTCTTCGAGTGTGGAATATGGTGAAACCCCTAGTTTCGTCGGGTGAAGGTTTTGGCGAAACTCTCATGTTTCTTCATATTTATAAAATAATAATAATCATAATCTTCATGCGTCAAACAGTTCACAGTTTATCATTTAATCCAATCAATAAAATGTCAAACATATATCCAACATGAACAATTACAAAGCAACAAATTATGCAAACATAGTTGTGAACAAATAACGTGTAGAGGAAAGACCTTGGAAACTCGGGTTGTCACAGTTTCACAACCATGGATTAAAAGTTTCGTTTTATTTAGATATTAACCATTTACATTGTCTTAAAGTTAAAACAAACAAGTTCATTTGTCGACTATCATCGTTATTAAGACACTAAGGCCTCGTCCAGTCCTAAATGAGTGTGAATCCTAGCAATCAACATCATTCAACACCACCTGAAATGTGACAACTGTCAAAATTCCAAGTATCCGTACAATTATTAAACAATGATTAGTACTTAATGACTATGTTGAATTACAGTTAATGACTTGAATTGCCTTCTGATTATTGCTATGATATGTACATGTGCATCACATATTGCTTAATGTCATATCATCATTGCATGAGAAATTTATTGACTCAAATGATGCATGAAACACAGTTGGCACAGTTATCAGACAAATCAGAAAAATACTGATGGAGTTCAGTACATAGACAGACAGTGTATCGAGACACAGAATGAGCCAGAAACCAAGTATTACACTAGTATAGTGTGTAGGAAAGTAAGGATCACAAAACTGCCTTCCTAGAGATAGTTTAAGTGTCGGAAAGTGCCTAAAACTCACATAAAGTGCTGAATTAAGCAAAAAGCAGCATTTAAACACACTAATATCATGCAGAAATATGGTTAAATGGTCCTGAATGCTTTCCTAAGTGTCGGGAATCAAAACTGTCACAAAAGGTAACATAAAGCACACTAAACTGCATAGTTTAGCACCTTAACGAACCGGTAACCAACCGAACAACCGGACACTACCCGAAACACCAAATTTTCACTAGAAGCACTGTCTTAACATTACCAAGCTAGTTACGATCCCCGAACAACATAACTCACTATATAAACATCAAAGAACTAAATCCCTAACTAGATACTTGAATTTTAACCTTAAACTAACTATCTAGTTTAAACCTAAACCTATACCCCCCCCACCTAGTAAACGGTCAACAAGGACCCCACCTTGAGATTTTATTTTGTTATAATAATGGATCATGTTTCTTATTGTAAAACACATTAACCACTAGATTTTGAAATGTTGGAAAGATTATAAGTTAACCCACTAGTATCATACCTTCATTTCTCATCATTCACAACACACCACATCTTCTCCTTCCTTCCCCATAGCTCACGGTCGAACACCCCCACACCATCATCATCTTCATCTTTCATTTTCCATTAAATCCATTCATACTCAAGGGTGTTAGAAGCATAGTAAGGAAGCTTGGGGCTTGTAGAAGTTGAAGGACCTTCACCATTTGCTTTTATCCACTTCATTTCTTCCATTGATCATCCCTAGCCTTGAGCTAGTGGTAAGAACATCATACTCTTCATTTTACATCTTGTTTAAGTGGTTAAAAGATGATACATGTTGTTAATCATGATGAACACTAAGAATCAAGAACATGAAACATGAACATAAGCTTAAAATCTTAAAGAAATCATGTGGTTTAGTGTTGTTGTGCTACTTGATGATTGATTGTTTATGTTAATGATGTAGATCATCATATGATATTTCTAGATAATGATTAAAAACATAATCTAGCAAGATGTCACGGCCCCCGACCCGGTTTGACCCGTTTCAGGAGCCGCGGGACAGAAATCCCGTGGTATTTAATTAACAGCGGAAGTTTCATCAGGATCTTTTTAAAACAGAAATATTTCCCGTTTATTTTATTTCACAATTCGGGATAAAACCCGATAATTTACAATATTGAGATTTCACGAAGAAATCTTTTATTTTACAAAACATGTTTCTTTATTTTATACTGAGCCACTTCCTTAAGCTGATAGTGCTTCACGGCACTTTTTCCTGGATCACAACAGATCACCTGAAACATGTTTGAAAAAGGTTTTGTCAGCGGGAAATACTGAGTGAATCATTCTATTTACATAAAACGACATGTTTGTTATAATTTACAGTATTAAGAGCGATTACAATGTCTCTATCTTTTAAATTAACTGATCCAGTTGTTACTTGACCAGACTTGTGACTGTGGACATATCACTTGTTGGGTCCGTTCACCCACAAATGATAAATAATTAGTAGCTATGTGCACATCCCCCCACATACTGGCAGTAATTTCAGATTACGTAGACTTAATCCCTGTAATTATAACCTTTGAAAATAAACCTAATTTTGAAAATAATTAGATAAAAAGAGAATGACTCACATTGCAGATTTAACAGAGCTTTATCCTACTGATTAGCCTTCATAACCTAGTTTAAATAATCATGCACACAAACTAGGTTAGTAACTTAATACAACATTTACGATAACTCACGAGATTACAACCTTCACAATGAATGACAAAGTGCGATACTTAAACATCCATCGATTTAACGACGAATGACAAAGCATAAACCCTAATGTGGGCAGCACTTAAACATCCATTGGATAGTTTAATCGATCGGACATTGAATTGTAGCAGCGATCGAGTTATTACCCTGAATTGTGACAGCACTTCGTGATCAGTGTGTGTTTTTGTAGTGATTATACTATAACTCGAAGCACAAATTGAATTTCTACGTCGAACTAACGCAGAATGTCAAGTCCCAAACTGTTCTATTTATAACTAAAAAACCGCCCCCCTCGCGTGGCGCGAGGGGGTGTCGCGTGGCGCGAGAGGCGCCCCCTACCATAGGGTAGCCTCGTGTAATAGTAGCCTTGCTGAGTTGGTGGCTCGTTCAATTTCAAATTTGACAACAAACTGTCAAGATAATATCGATTAGGGTTTACCCCCCCCCCCCCCCTGAGTTTTAGGGGCCCTGATCCTGATTCTGATTATTCTGAAAATTTTAGGGTTTGTTCAGAATCACTTGGGTTTCTCAATTAGGGTTTCCTATTGGACAATTAAAGTAATAATTAAGACTTTTTAATGAGAGTTGTTACATTCTCCCTACCTTAATAAAAATCTCGTCCTCGAGATTTACTGAAATAAGTGAGGATACTTTCGCTTCATTTCTGATTCCAGCTCCCAAGTGTATTCAGCTCCTCTCTTTGAATCCCATCTGACTTTGACTAAAACTAGTCGTTTGTGTTTGTGAAACTTGATCTTTCGATCCTCAATTTGAAGAGGTTTCTCAACAAATTTCAGTTTTTCGTTTACCTCTATATCTCGAAGAGGTACTATCAGTGATTCATCTGATAAGCATTTCTTGAGATTGGATACATGAAATACATCATGTACTCCAGATAATTCTTCTGGTAGTTGTAAACGATAAGCAACTGGTCCTATACGTTGGATCACTGAAAATGGTCCTATGCCGCTCGCCATTATGTTGGGTAGACGCTGGAGACAAACGTATGGTTGGTCCTGAACTTATGCAAGAGACAACCGACAAAATCATATAGATCCGAGAGCACATTAAGGCGGCTCGAGATCGACAAAAGAGCTATGCTGATCGAAGACGAAAACCTTAGAATTTGAGGTGGGAGACAAAGTTTTGTTAAAGGTCTCACCTTGGAAGGGCGTGGTAAGATTCGGAAAACATGGAAAGAATTGGTACTGCGGCTTACAAGTTGGAATTACTGGAAGAACTTAATGGAGTACATGATACGTTTCATGTGTCCAACCTCAAGAAGAGTCCAACCCAAGAAACAGTGATCATCCCTGCGGATGAAGTGTATATTGACGACACCCTCCGATTTACAGAACAACCCGTTGAGGTTACTGACTGGAAAGTCAACAAGACCCGAAGGAGTAGTGTCAAGCTTGTCAAAGTACGTTGGAACTCTAAGCAGGGACCCGAGTACACGTGGGAACGTGAAGACCAGTTTAAAGAAAAGTACCCCCACCTGTTCAAGAAAACTCCTGCGATAGATAGATCAGCCTGAATTTTGGGACGAAATTCTTTTGACGGTGAGAGACTGTGACAACTGGCACAAAACCGGTAATTTCCGAACAATTTAATTAATAATTAATGACTGCAATTATGTGCTTAAATGTCAACATTGTCTGATTACATACTATACATGTGAATTCATGCACGTTTTATACTACAAATATTGCTTTATGCATTAATGATAGCGTTGCGTCAGAAATACTAGTAAACTCACCGGTAAGACACCTTGTGTCAACAATTCTGCAGAAAGCAGTCAGACAATAGAATTGGGGCCCAGGAGTAGGTCCAACGTCAAAAATACATTGAAACCCAAGAGTATATACATGGGTTAACATATAGACTTTCCGGAAGCTAAAATACGCACTGAAAAGCACCCGAAATGCACTTTAAATGCAGAATTCTGCACAAATCAGCTATTGTTAGTGCATTCATCTGTCGACTTCGTCTTATGTCGAATCTCAGTTGCGTTGCGGATCTGAACGAGTGTGACATCATCTTATGCAATGATGACATCATCAAGATGACATCATCAATTGCATCATTACACATGAAGACAAAACAATATGGCATTCACGTGATATCAGATTGTATAATTTTAGAGATTTCGCTCCAAATTTAAGTTTTGATTTCGCTCCTACAAGCCATGTGTTGCTTGGAGCGAAATCAGGAAGGTTATAAATAGGGTAGTGTGCATTTCATTTGTAACTGAATTTGCCAAGTGATACCGAGGTGCTGCCGGTTTATCCTTTGATTGTAAACTTTGTTAAATCAATATACAAGAGGTTTAAAGTGTGAATCTAGTTGTTTTCACATCCCTTTCTCTGTTTCCGCCTCTGAAACGGATTTGAGATCTTCCGAACGACTCATTCAGGTCGCGATTCGATCCTACAGCTATAATCAGCTTTTTAACACATAAATATCATGCAGAATTCATGTTTTATTATCTAGAATACCCTCCTAAATGTTGAGAATTAAAAGCGTCACAAAAGGGTACATAAA
Organism: Helianthus tuberosus; assembly: GCA_030545235.1. Taxonomy (NCBI): domain Eukaryota; kingdom Viridiplantae; phylum Streptophyta; class Magnoliopsida; order Asterales; family Asteraceae; genus Helianthus; species Helianthus tuberosus. The sequence continues at coordinate 104,530,566 of CM060352.1, read as the reverse complement.
GGATATTAAACGGTGCAATTTAGCACTTTAATGAACCGGTATCTAACCGAACAACCGGACATTACCCGAAACATCAAAATATTACTAGAAGCATTATTTCAATGTTTCTGAGCTAGTTATGATCCCCGAACACCATAACATCTCTTATAACAAAATAACACATCAAGTCCCTAAACTTTACAATTGAAACTTAACCTATTTATGTAGTTAGTAAATTAAAATTACACTTTACCCCCCCCCTATATGGTGGACGGTCATGGTAGCCCCCATCAAAGATCTTACTTGATCTTAATAGATTGTATATGATCTTGCTAAATACCTAAAGATCTTGCCAAAATATATTCTATGATCTTTCTTGGATTCTTTTGGATATGGAAGATCTTACAAGCATTATAAGTATCACCATTTCACCATTCACACACCACACCCTTCTCCCTTGCTCCCCACTTACGGCCGCGAGCCACCACCCACACCACCACCATCTTCATCCATTGTTCATCCATTCCAAGTTAGTCACAAGGTGCAAGAAGGTGTTTAAGGAGGTTTAGAGCTTGTGAATCTTGAAGAACCTTCTCCATTTGCTTTTATCCAACCCATTTATCATCTTCAACTTCTTGAGTTCTTCCCCAGCCGTTGTGCTAGTAGTAAGCTCCTTGTAACTTGTTACTTCATATTTTTATCGTTGAAAGATGATGAACAATATTAATCTTGAAGAACACAAAAGAACATGATCATGATACATTAACATAAGCTTAAATACATAAGAATACATGTAAATGATGATGATTTGCTTCTTGATGTATGATGATTTGTGTTAGTGATGTTAGACATCATGAGAAACCTACTAGATTGTGATTAAACACATGATCTAGTAAGTTAAAGTGGTGATCTTGTGAAAGACCAAGATCATCATGCTTTATGTCTTCATGAACTTGAATAATGAAATGGGTTTTCATATGAAAAGATGATTTAAACAAAATACAAATCTTGTAAATAGATGATTACAAAAATAATTTTCTCAAGAAACCAAGTGTATTTACAAGATTTACAAAGTCATGTTTCTAAGTAAACTAATCTTATTTTTATTGTTTAAACAAGACTACGAACATGATTGTAGCAAGAAAAATACAAAAGAAATATTTTTAGAAAAATCATCTTACAAGTTGTAAATGACTAAATCCTTCAAGAATGTGATTTAGAAACAAATAAATATGTTTTTAAGGGTAACTAAACCTACTAAATAACATGGTAAGTTACTACAAGTTTTTACAAAAACTTCAAGTTCATGATGTAGTGTAATTTACTTGATTTTGACACTCGGTAAGTGTTAAATGAGTTGATGATTGTTGATGATGATTTAAAAGAAAATAAACACATGTTTTGAAAACTTGGGAAACCTCCATTTTTAGGGGAAACCATGTCAAAATTTCTATAAATTTTGACACTTAGAAAAATATAAGTTTTGGTGAAACTTATTCCCGAAAAATTCACCCAAAAATATTTACCAAGGTTTCTCTAATTTTTATGTAAACTTCAAGTTAAGAAATGATTATTTCTTCAAGATAAAAATTCATATCAAGTATGTATATTTTTAAGGAAAGTATATATATTTATTGATCACCAAATTTTGTGCTAAGTGTATATAATACGTATTGTAAGTGATAGTGTATTAGGACTTGAAAATACACTAAATACTCATAAGGAGTGAAAATACAAAAATATACATACAACATGCATAGACAAACACAAGAGAATATATTTACAAAAATATATTACTTGATAGATTATGTAACTTAGACGAGTTACGAACTAAAATAAAGTTTTGGACGAAATACATAACTCGGGTGAAAAATACAAGGTACTTATATTTATTTTTGAGAAAATAATATAAGTAAGATACATAGTTAAAAATATAAATTATTTTTAACAACCAAGAACACATACATAAAAGATGGTGACTTGTACTTGTGCGATACAAGTCTAGTGAATAATGTTAATAAAACACGTATAGGTCACGACGCTATATAAGCAAACCCGGTGAAGTTTACGGCGCAAGAAACACAAAGTTGTGAGTTCATACTCCCCCTTTTCTTTTAACTGTTTTCAGTTTTATAACTTCGGGGGTGAAGTACATGTTACTAAATGTTTACAGAAAAGTGAGTTCATATCCCCACTTTTAATCTTTTACATACTTTTAAACTTGGGGAAAATACATGTGTTATGGTATGCTGGATACAAAGACTAAGGAATGATACTTTAAATCGTGTCAGGAATAGGGTACCAGAAGCACCATTAATCAACAATATACCTAGACCGCATAACAAAAGGTTAGATCTAATGGGTTTTCGGGCAGCCACACTCTTGGTGAAAACTAGTACCAAGTAGTGCTTTTGTGTCTCAGTCGTGAATCGACAACTAGAAAAATGCCTATGGTTTGGATGCTTCCTATGCCGTGTCACATGTTAATGGCCTTGCAACCCATTAACAATCTCGATACATACAGGAATACTTGATTTATACAAATTACATACCATGTTTTCATACAAAGTACACAAACGTTCAATACAAAAATGTGTGAATTCACACCAACATTATGTTGACGATTTTCCAAAAACTCACATGTATTTCAGGTAACTAAAGTGGATGTGCGCGCGGTCTTACTCTTGCTCTTGGATGTTGTTTATGTTTGTCTTTGAATAAAGTTGTAAACTTTTCCGACAAAATGTTGTCTTGTGATGAAAACACTTAAACTATGTTTTCAGTTATGTAATGTTGGTATTTGAAGTTATTTTTACGAGCATGTAGTATGTTTACCATTCGTATGCAATGAGAACCTTTCATGATCACACCTCGTGATTCCGCCTTAGAAAGGGGTGTGACAATATATATTGGCGTCCTTCCTAATCCGAGGACGGAGGTACGTATTCTACCCAACCGAGAATACGCAGGTTAAATGTAGGCGTCCTTCCCAATCCGAGGATGGAGGTACGTATTCTTCCCAATCCGAGAATACGCAGGTTTAGTGTAGGCGTCCTTCCCAATCCGAGGACGGAGGTATGTAGACTATTGGTGGTGAATATTCAGGTTTCGTCTTAGCTATTTAACCCCATTCCCAACCCACCGGGAATCCCATGCCTTAAGAGTGTGAACTCACCTCGGTTTGCTCGGTATGATTAACTACTTGTTTCCAATTAATCAGTCAAAGCCTATGTATGCACGCATACTCAATCAGTTTACACTCTTGGAATCACGTATAAATACAATCACAATGGGTACTAAATCAGGGATCACCAACTAACACATAGCAGTTATTCAAGCCCATGTAAATCATACCTCACATATATAATTTATATCAATAAAATCATCCATCAACAATTAACTTAGTTCACTGTGCTGATTACCCACCCGACGAAACTCCCTAGTTTCGTTGTGATCCCTTTCTGATGAAACTCCATTGTTTCGTCATGACTCCCTTCCATGAAACTCCATTGTTTCATCGACAGGGAAAGTGACGTAACCCCTTGTGTTTCGTTGGCAACAAAGTGGCGAAACTCCCTCTGGTGTTACGTCGACCATACTAACAGTTCAGCATAGAAACCCTAATCATCAACAACCGTTTCATCCTTATCTTAGTCATACAATTGTCACCCAATTACAATAATCATGAATGCTACTAATCATCATACCAAAAGCTGTTGGGTATAAAATAGAGAGTGAAGTAATTGTTGGGTCTAAAATTGAGACTGAAGCTTGCCAAATGGAAGATTACAATATGCATGAAGTTGACGGTTCTAAAGATGATGCAAGAGTTTGATAACATTAGCCTAAGGGGGAGATTGTTGGGTCTAAATCGTGTAGTCTAATGTTATCAACGAATCAAGTCAACAAAGTCAACACCAACGTGTCGAAGTCAACGCAAACAAGTCAAAGTCAACGCACAAGTCGACACGAGAAGATCGAAAAAAGATATGGCGTGTGAACGTTCGAGAGTTGATGGTTATACTGCTTTGGACAATTAAATATATTTTGTTTAGACAAAATATATTTATTATCTTATTTAATTAGTTTTCATGTTTATTACTAGTTTTGGCAAGTTATTATCTCTAGGGTTTTAATTGTAATTAGCCTAAAATGGTAAGGCTATAAATAGATAGAGATGATTAGGGTTTGAAAAGGGACACTTTTAGAAAGATTTGGGGGCTACAATTGTATTCATCTTATGCAAATCATTCAAGGGTTTTAATTGCTATATTTTGAGTGTGTTCATCTTTGATTTGTTTATTGAAAATCAGATTTTGGCTTGATTTGATCCTACAATTTGGTATCAGAGCTTGGTACTCGAATTTGGGATTCAACAATCTTCAAATTCATCTTAAAAATCTGATTTTTATTTGAAAAGTTTTGAAACTTGGTTTTTGATTTTATTCACTTTTTCTTCAAAAATCTTGTTTTTTAAAAGGTTTAAAGTATTTGTTTGCTGATTGAGAGTTGAAACTAGTGGTATTAGAAAGATTCATAGTGATTTTCATCATTTAAAGGGATTTCAGCTCAAATCAGAAGGTTTTAGATGAGTTTTTGAAGTTTTTGGGCGATTTTTTATGAATACAACGTTTTTATTTTTGAATACAGCGATTTTATTTTGAATATAGCGTTTTTATTGAAGATCCGACGATATTAACTTTTCCGGCGAAATTAATTTCCGGCGAAAATAAATCTTGAACGCGAGTTCAAGTTCTCCGGCGTATTAAATACGCCGATAATTCACCGTTTTCCGTCGCCGTGATTCCGCCGGTCTTAATCCGAACAGCGTATTTATTTGAGTTGTTAATAGAAAGGAGTAGAAAAAGAAGGTTATTCTTTTTATTATCTTTTTGTGGTCTGGTTTCTTGTTTTCATCAAAACACCATTACATCACCAGATCTGCACCTTCGCCACCCAGCTACCCCCAAATCATTCAACCTGGTATAACATTTTCTTTTATCACAAACATTAATAGAAAGTCCCAATTTATCTGAACAATCAGTATACATAAATTTATAACACAAATAATCCAAACCGGCATCAAACTTCTTCAACAGAGAGAATTACGAGCCAAGATAGACCGTAGATCATTATGCTTTTATCATTTTGGCTGACTCTAAGCTGATAAACAATCCCGTACCGGTAGACGAAGAATTACACGTCCATCAAGGTCAGTGAACTGGAGGTGCTCGTGTTCCTCCTCCCACCAGAACCCCCAGCTCTTTCAGATCTGCTCCTCCTCCGTCACACCATCACCGTACCCTCTGACCTCAGAGTTTCACGACCACCCACCACGCGAACACCACAACCACCGTACAACAACTTTACACCTCCGACCACCACTCCGATCGTCGTTCACCCTCACCATTACACCGTTATCATCACCCACAAACCACCGTCACCAGAGCTAAAACATCTTCCACACCAATCATCGACACAGTTTTGGCTCGATTCACTCACAACCCGTCACCACCACTACTCGTCGACACTCACAACCGAACACCACCACTACACCCATCCCACAACATCACCTCTGTTACCGACCGTCTGCTGGCAAATACTTTCGGTCTCGTGTTTGATTGTTTAAGCAAAGAGAGAGTTTGAGAAACATAGGGCATGTTTGGCTAAGCTTTTTGAAACAGCTTATTGACTTATTGGCTTTTTGAAAAGTCATAAGCTCCAAAATGATGTTTGGCAATGAGGGTGTATGTGAGGAGAAAAAGCTAATAAGTCAATAAGTCATTAAATCCTGACTTTTCCAAAAAGCCAATAAGTCAATAAGTTGTTTCAAAAAGCTTAGCCAAACATGCCCATAGTGCAGGTGGCGGCTGATGTTTTGAATTTGTTTAGGGTTCTTGTTCACTGCTTTGGGTTGGTAGAGAAGAGAGGAAGGAAAAGAAGGTGACGGCTGAGTTTGTGGTTAAAATCTTTTTGGGTTTTGGTGTTGTCTCCAATCAATAAAGGAGAAGTCATAACTCAATTTAAACAATTTTTGACATCCGGGGATTTTGAATTTTCAAAACTATTGGGTTATTAAAATATATATATATATATTAGTTTCGTAAAAACTGACAATTTGAAAAGTCTAAAAACATTTGTTCAAATATGCACGTTTAGGATTTAAATAAAAATAAAAAGAATATTTTTTTTTTGAAGTCACAACATCTTTAATTATACAAATTAACAAAATATATATATATATAACAAACAAAAACGTTCACAACAGTTAAGCATAATTTTTGGAGTCTTAATTTTCATATCATGATATTAGCTCTTAATATGTGGACTTCAATTGGTTTGAGTTTTGTATATATAATATGATCATTTTGCACGAAAACTATTAAACAATATTTAAGGCCAGGTCTTAAATTTTTATTCGTGGGCCTAGAATTTTGATCTGTTTTGGGCCGGGAGTTTTAAGCTATTTTTGGGCTTTTTCGAGTTGATACTTTTCGGGTTGATACAGGGTTATTTTCAAAGTAATTTGACCTGGGTTTTGAGCTGATACAAATATATTTTTGGGATTAATAAAAAAAATGTTTCAAAATCAGTTAACTCGCATTGCACAAGTTGAACATGAAACAGGAACCGCACCCCGGCCTCCAAAGTTGAAAGGATCAGCCAATTTCAGCAGTTGGAAAAACCAAATCAAGTCCTTTTTCGAGTACACGGACTATAACCAATGGATCTCGATCACTGTCGGACCTCACGTCCCCATGACCGTTCGTAATGACATACGTGTGGTTAACAACGATCCATCGACTTTCACAAATGAAGACAAGGCATTGGTTCAACGTGACCGTCGGGCTCATGCTGCTTTAACAATGGCCATATCAACGAATGACTACAACATGTTTGAAGAATACACGACAGCGAATGAACTTTGGTTAGCGTTGATTGATTTCTATGAAGGAGACAAGGAACTGATTCAGAACAAAAGAAACATGGTCCAAAAGGAATATGACATGTTCAGCGGCTTATGCGGGGAAAGCTTATCAGATTACATCAGGCGATTTTTAAACATGATGGCGAAAATGAAAAAGGTCTGTAATCCCATCACCAACCGCGCTGCAATTAGTAAACTTTTGAACTCACTTTCAAAAGAGTGGAGCTTAAAATGTATGAAAATTAAACAAAGTTTCTTAAACAACTGGAATCCAATCACGTACTCAGATGTGATCGATGCTCTAGAATCTTTCGACAGAGATCAAGTCGAACATCCTTATAAATCTGTCCAATCTGCTGATGCGCACAAGAACATGACATCTGTACCCCCCAACAACCTCCAACGACTCTAGCTCACAAGCTGCAAACGCGTCAAACTTCAACAATGTTTCCGCAAACTCTGAAAAGGCTCCACAATGTGATGAAAAGAATATTGTGGTCGATGATGCTCAAGCTGTGAAAAAGGAAGAAGAGAGCAGTGCAGCAAGTGAAAAGATAGAAGAAAAGATTCCTGAAGAGCCGATGAAAATGGAATCCAACAAAGAAAGGGATGAGGAAGACTTGGCAAACAGCATTCCTTACGAGTTTAAACTCAAATTATGTTCCCAACCATGTGTGAACGTCATGGCACATTACAAATCCCTCAACCGTGACCTAATTAGAGACAAAGAAAAAGTTTTGCAATTTAACAAAGAGTTGAAAGAAAATGAAGCTGCATATCAGAGAAAGTTGTCATAAACGACTTAACTGAAAGATTAGAAAAATCTCAAAATGAAAACAATAGATTGCAAATCATAATTGATAAATGGAACATCAGTAAAAAGGCACTGGTTGACATTAAAAATTGCCAATGACCGACATATGTGAAGGATGGGATTGGGTACAAGGACAAGCTCGGAAACGAAAGAAAACTCTTCTTTCCGCCACATAGCAAAAACTATGTACCCATGCCATCTCCTTATCCTGATAATGATTTGATTAATGAAAATGATCTTGTTGCTGAAAATGTTTCTTATGAAAGTGAAGAGGCTACTAACCTTTTTAATAACAGTGCAGATGTGATTGAGCGTGAAGAAGATGGATACGATGATGACTGTGGTGGATCAAAAATAGGGATAGGATATTCAGGCGATAGTTATTCCACTGTTAACTGGTTCGCCTGGAATTGTGATAAAGCAATCAAAACTTCAATTCGGGATGACTGCAATGGGCATGTGCCTAAACCTAAGACCCACAACCACGATAATGTAGTGGTTGAATGTTTTGATTTGAATTCTGCCTTTTGTGATGAAAAAGTTGTGTGTGAACCTCCTGTGTTTGTTCCAGAATTGAAACAAAACAGATTCGTAAAATTCCTCACGGAAGAAATTCCAGAATTTGTTCCATCTCACACTAGTACGTCAGAGTCAGAGAAAGAGCTAAATGAAGAAAGCAGCAGCGAATACATAAACACCACAACTTCAGAAGGTGGCGAAGGAAGCTCAGGTGATGACCACGATTCAGACTTTCAGTCATTCCAAGAATCGGAAAGCTCAAATGACTTGGAAACATCAGTAACGGATGCTTGTAAAACGGTTGAAGACCTTGAACCATCGGGTGTTCAAAAACCAACAACCTCAAATGACACTGCAAGTCCAGTCAATCAAGATCCACTAGAAGAACACTTAGTTATTGAAGACTGCGCAAGCTCAGATGATGAATCAGTGTTGAATGAAAGTGTTGGGGAGTCAAAGATCAAAAGATCATCTGAAGTTTTCAAACATCACGTCTGTCAACATGCTGAGTCAAGCTCAAAGCAATCCCCTCCCCTAGTTGCATCACACAGAACTGCAAAGTCTCAAAAGCCATTCAAGGCTTGTTTTAGGTGTGGAAAAGAAGGTCATGTGCTCAAACAATGCCCAGAACGACACAATCCAGACGGTAAAGGCAACCAGTATTGCTTCTCTGGATCAAAAGGTAAAAATTACACATCTTTGAAAGATGAGATGAAAAACTTTCCATCTAGATCTCCACATGTGAAGCCGGTTTCACATGATTCAAAGATAAAAAGGACCAACACATCAAAACCTCAATCTTTCCCTCTGGGTCTGAAACATAAAATTATTTCAAACTTTAAATCTTTTACAAACAAAATTTTTAAACCAACACAGGTTTGGTGAGTCAAACCAACGGTCGTAAAAGAAATCAATGAGGGAAAAGATTTGGCATATCGGGAGGTTTCTTATTTTGATGAAAGGGGACAACCCAAGTGTAATAACCCTAAATTTAAAAATCATTATTCTAGAAAATAAAAGAATAATAATAATATATATTTATATTATGATCTATCTTTCTGTATATCAACCAAAACTATTATTTTATTTATAAATTACCCACTAGGAAACCCTAATTAAGACACCCAAGTAATTTCGTACAAACCCTAAAATTTTCAGAATTTTCAGAATCAGGATTAGGGCCCCTAAAACTCAGGGGGGGTATTCCCTACTTGACGATTATCTTAATAACTTGCGGACGAAGTTGAAATTTTAAAATCTGTCGACTCAGCAAGGCTATTCCCACACGTGGCAACCCTATGCACAAAATAAGTTGCCACGGGGGCCGCGTAAGAATAGTCTTAATCTCAAGCGGGCCGCGACAAGGTCAAAATTCGACTATAAATAGAGGATGTTGGGACTTGATTCTGGGCACAAAAACGACGAAGAGACTCCAAATAAGCGCTGAGATATCGTCCAATTACTCTCAAAACACACATGAAACACAAATTAGTATAGCGGGGTGCTGCAGAACAGGGTAATAACTCGATCGCTATTACGATTCATTGTCCGATCAATCAATATATCCAATGGATGTTTAAGTGCTGCCCACATTAGGGTTATACTTTGTCGTTCGTCGTTAATTCGATGGATGTTTAAGTATCGTACTTTGTCGTTCGTCGTTAATTCGATGGATGTTTAAGTATCGCACTTTGTCGTTCGTTGTGAGAATTTGATCTCGTGAGTTATCGTAAAGGCTGTATTAAGTTACTAACCTAGTTGTGTACATGTTATTTAAATTAGGTTAAAAGACTAATCAGTAGTCTAAACTCTGCCCGTATAAATCTGAAATATTATCACAAGGTAGCATTACTTTGGAATTTTTAAGATACGGATCCTTACCCTACTCCTTATTGTTTCATATTCAAATTGTTATAAACCCATTAAATTCGTACACTCTTCACGTCTTTGATTATCGATTCATTTGACAGTCCGTTGAATTCCTATTCTAAACTTTGGATTTAGCTTTCCTGTCATGCGATAGTATTATGATTAGTTGTATTCATTATCGCATGTTCCAATATATGTTACGTCTTGTTATGAAAAGTATTTTGATAAGTTATGTAAATAAGACCTTTTGTACTCTGATACCCTGAGTATCGCTTCTCGTGGAGTGTCCCACGAGCATGTTGTTACGGCATCGACATCATGTGCTCCACCCGTGATGGAGAGATCAGTTCACGGCGTCTCTTAAGTACAAGTGTGGTACATAAGGCTATTAGGAGGCGTATGGATCGATCCTAGGATTTAAGTATAAGGAGGAGGATAACGGGTATGCCAACTCGCCATCTCATGTGATAATTATGCAGGAGTAGCTACCTGTGTATTGTCACGTTTTAAGTTTGCTCATGGGTACATCCGTATGATATGATTATGAAATTATGTTCTTGCATCGTATCATTTTCGCATAAAGTTCCATTCGGATAACATTTCATATAAAGCGTTATTGTTATTTGAGCCTATTATTCCGTACTGAGCATTCGGCTCATTCCGTAAACTTTTTGTATATACAGGACCGCATGTTACTTTGGGCGGGGAAAAGAGAGAAGAATAAAGCCTAAGAATAAATCTGAAGATGTTAGTAAATCAAGTCGAATGTGTCCGCTTGTATATTAACCTTAAGTTTAGTAGTCGTGTAGTTGTATCCTTGTCAAATAAATAAATGGAATTATGAATTTTGTTTATGATACTACTGTTATTGTGACACGTCAGCCCTTCCGGGTTGGGGTGTTACAGCTATGGTTTCAGAGCAAAGGCTCTTTCCTGTAGAAAACTTGAAGATAGTAATTAAAACCTGTGAGGAATGGGTAGATATCTATGATAGGATTCAACTTGGTCTCTTATTTGATTAATTCCTATGTTTATTCGTATAGATATGCCTCCTCCTCGTCCGCTACGTAGGAGTACTCGTACTAACCATGTATGTAACAACACTTCTTCGAATGAAACTCAAGTTGATCCAAGCGTAATTAATGCTATCAACTAGGCTGTTGCCGGGTTGCTTCCAAACCTTGTTGCTCAAACAGCTGAGGCCGTTATTCAACAAACTCGTCCTCCAGAACGTAATAACACGAATCCAACCTCTGGTGAAGAAACTCGTGAGAATACCACGAATCATATTACCTATAGTATAGACATATGGATCGCTAAATTCCAAAAACAAAAGCCGAAATCCTTTAGTCACGCTACAAAAGTCGAAGCAAGAAACTGGATAGCTCATGTTGAAAAGATCTTCGGAGTTCTTGGAGTTCCGGAGCAATACAAAGTTAGATTGGCTACCTACAAACTTGAAGATGACGCACAAACTTGGTGGGAAGGATATAAGCAAGTCAAAGGAGGGGATGATTTTGACGCTAATCTTTCATGGGTCGACTTTCGTAATATATTTTACGACAAGTATTTTTCGACCGCTGATAAAGAAGCTTATATTAGGGAGTATGCAGTGATTCGACAGGGGAGTGATGAACCAGCCTCTGAGTTCATTACTAGATTTGCAAGGTTGGCTAGTATTGTAGGAGACGTTGCAGGATTGGCAGAAGCCCAGGCAGAAAAATGCAAGTGGGCAGTCAATGATCGAATTCGGAAGTCGATCATGTACATGAAATTTAAGGATATCACCGAAGTTGCCGATGCAATCAAAACTTTTGAGTTCGAGAGGAAAGAATTTTTATCTCGAACTGAGGATAATAAGAAGAGAAACAGAGAAGGACAATTTAAGCAGGCAATCGGCCAATCATCCACTACGCCACAGCATCAAGACCGTAAAGTGCAAGGAAATCAAAAATCTAGAAATCAGGCACGTCCATGGCAACCTAGACCACAAAACCCGAGGCCTGCTCAAAACCAGATGCAGTTGTATGCAGAACCTATTAGAACTCAACCACTGAATCAACATGTAAACCCGAATCAGATTACATATCCTCTATGTAATACTTGTGGTAAGAGACATCAGGGCGTATGTCACCGAAGTACAGGAGCATGCTTTAGATGTGGCCAAACTGGACACATGATCAAGGAGTGTACAAAGAAAGACACTAAGAAGAATAACCAATCCAATATTGGAGGAAGAGTTTTCGCACTTTCTGCTACTGATGCTGCTAATGCCCCAGGTACTGTGTCTGGAACCCTTCAGCTTGGTGAACGTAGTATCTATGTGTTATTCGATACAGGAGCGACCCATTCTTTAGTATCCCATTCGTTTACTAAGTACCTTCTGATAAGACCAACTCTCTTAAATCATACTTTAACCATTTCCACTCCCATGGAAAATTCATCCATAATCACTTACGTATATAAAGATTGTCCGATCTGTATTGAATCTATTGTGTGTAAGGCAGACCTATTTCCAATACATATGTGTGACTTTGATGTTATTCTAGGGATAGATTGGTTGTCTCGACATCGCGTAACTATAGATTGTCATTCCCGTCGTGTTATTTTCGGTGATCTTCATCATCCTGATATTATATATCAGGGAACTCAAGCTCATAAATCTCTTAAAATTATCTCTGCGCTTAAGGCTCAAAAATTCTTATCAAACGGTTGTGCTGGATTCCTAGCATCGATTAAGGATACTTCTGCTAGTGTTAAGAGTATCGATAACCACTCCGTTGTCCGTGAATATCCTGATGTATTTCCAGATGAACTACCAGGATTACCACCCGACCGTCAGGTAGAATTCACCGTCGACTTGATCCCTGGTGCTGAACCTATTTCTAAAGCTCCAAACCGTATGGCCCCAATGGAACTGAAGGAGTTGAAGGAACAATTGCAAGAATTGTTAGATCTAGGATTCATAAGACCCAGTGTTTCACCTTGGGGTGCTCCGGTCTTATTTGTGAAGAAGAAAGATGGTAGTATGCGTTTATGTATTGACTACCGAGAACTGAATAAGATTACTATTCGTAATCAGTATCCTCTGCCTCGCATTGATGATCTCTTTGATCAACTTCAGGGGGCTCAATTCTTCTCAAAAATCGACCTAAGGTCCGGGTACCATCAGCTAAAGATCAAGATTGATGATGTTCCCAAGACCGCCTTTCGTACTCGATATGGTCATTACGAATTTTTAGTTATGCCCTTTGGGCTAACTAATGCACCCGCAGTCTTCATGGATTTGATGAATCGCGTATTTCACAAATTCCTAGACAAATTCGTTATTGTCTTTATCGACGACATTCTAGTGTATTCTAAGAGTCATGAAGAGCATGAAGCACATCTACATGCAGTACTTGGAACCTTGCGGCATGAGAAGTTGTACGCAAAGTTTTCCAAATGTGACTTTTGGCTTAGCCAAGTGGCATTTCTAGGTCATGTCATATCAGCAGAAGGAATTATGGTAGACCCAACAAAGGTTGAAGCTATTACAAAATGGCCAAGACCCACTTCTGTTACCGAAATACGAAGTTTCTTGGGTCTTGCTGGCTATTACCGAAGATTTGTTGAAAGATTCTCGGTAATTGCTTTACCACTCACAAAACTCCTAAGGAAAGGGGTGAAGTACTCATGGAATGAGGAACAAGAGAAAAGCTTTGAAGAATTGAAGAAACGACTCGTATCCTCTCCAATACTCGCTCTCCCTTCTGGATCAGGAGGTTACCAAGTCTATAGTGATGCCTCAAAGAAAGGATTAGGTTGTGTGCTAATGCAACATGGGAAGGTTATCGCTTATGCCTCCCGTCAGTTGAAGCCTTATGAAGTTAACTACCCTACACATGATTTAGAACTAGCCGCAGTCGTCTTTGCACTTAAGATTTGGCAACACTATCTGTATGGTGAGAGTTGTGACATCTTTACCGACCACAAGAGCCTCAAGTACATATTTACGCAGAAGGAGCTAAATATGAGGCAAAGAAGGTGGTTAGAACTTTTAAAAGATTACGATGCAAATATTCAATACCATCCAGGCAAAGCCAATGTTGTAGCTGACGCATTGAGCTGAAAGAATTCCGGGACTATATCTTGCTTACAAATTCAGCCTCATATTATGAGGGATCTTGAAAGGATGAACATTTGGCTTCAGATTAGTAAATCTGATGGATATCTAGCTAGAATGCAGATTGAACCTGACCTCATATCACGGATTAAAGATGCACAAAAGCAAGATGGAGAACTTTGGGCAATTGTGCAAAATCTTGAGGTGGGTAAGCAATCTGAATTTAGTATAGACCATCATGGGGTAATTTGGTGTGGCAAAAGACTTTGTGTACCCGATGACTCCACCCTTCGTGAGTCATTGTTAGCCGAAGCTCACCGCTCACCATTTTCAATTCACCCAGGATCTACTAAGATGTATCGAGACTTAAGACAGAACTTCTGGTAGAATGGCATGAAGGAAGACGTTGCTCAATACGTAAGTAAATGCCTCACTTGCCAACAAGTGAAAGTTGAACACAAACGAGCAAGCGGTCTATTGCAGCCATTGGATATTCCCATATGGAAGTGGGATGAGATCACAATGGATTTTGTTACCGGTTTGCCTAAGACATTCAAGAAGAATGATGTTATATGGGTTGTTGTCGATAGATTATCGAAGTCAGCACATTTTCTACCGATTCAGCAAGGATTTTCGGTTAATAAATTATCCGAAATATTTCTTCAAGAAATTATTCGACTCCATGGCACACCATCTTCCATTGTTTCCGATAGAGAACCACGATTCACCTCACGATTTTGGAAAGGTTTTCAGGCAGCTTGGGGTACACGCCTGAAGTTTAGTACGGCTTTCCATCCACAAACAGATGGGCAGTCAGAACGTACGATTCAGACCTTAGAAGACATGCTCCGAGCATGTGCACTTGAATGGTCTGGAAATTGGGATGAATATCTATGCCTTGTTGAGTTTGCTTACAACAATAGTTGGCAAGCAAGTATTGGCATGGCACCTTTTGAGCTATTATATGGTCGGAAATGTCGAGCACCGATATGTTGGGATGAAGTTGGAGAAAAGATTATTGAAGGGCCAGAATTAGTTCAGATTACAAATGAAAAAGTCACTATGGCACGAGAAAAACTGAAAGAAGCTCAGAGCAGACAAAAGAGCTATGCAGATCAAGATAGACGACCACTCGAATTTAAAATTGGTGACCACGTATTCTTAAAAGTATCACCTTGGCGTGGCGTTTGTAGATTTGGAATTAAAGGGAAGCTTAGTCCTCGTTTCATAGGTCCGTTTGAAATCCTTGAAAGAATTGGAGAAGTATCATATCGACTGGCTTTACCGCCTCAACTCTCTCACGTTCATAACATTTTTCATATCTCCTTGTTAAGAGGGTATAATTATCATCCACTCCATCTCCTTAGTTATCCGTTACTTACCATTCACGAAGATTTGTCATACGAAGAGGAACCATAAGCCATCTTAGATCGACAAGAAAGGGTTTTGCGTAGGAAAGTAATTCTGTTTGTTAAAGTCCTCTGGAAAAATCACTCTGAACGCGAAGCAACATGGGAATCTGAAGAATCAATTCGCTCTCTATACCCTAATCTATTCTAACAATAGAATTTTAGTCAAGGTAATGGTGAACCTTGCTATTTGATCTATGTTCATTTATTTCTGCTTATGGTCATTCATGCTTTGCCTTATGTGAATATATCTTAGCTATAATTATGTATGAGATATCAGTACCAATAGTCACTCTTGTTATCTGCAAGTCTATGTTGATTTTCTGCATGATTAAATATGTTATTAAGATACGTAGAGGAAGGACCATTAGGGCACATATGTAAGGTAATTAACAATTATAGTCATGAACGTAATTATGAATTTCAGATACACCTGTGTGTTTAGGAGATTTTTGTTATATAAGTTAGTAACTTTGCTATGAAAATTCCGTTCCCGTTACTTATGCGATATGTTTGAAAAATTTCGAGGACGAAATTTCTTTTAAGGGGGTAATAGTTGTAATAACCCTAAATTTAAAAATCATTATTCTAGAAAATAAAAGAATAATAATAATAATATATATTTATATTATGATCTATCTTTCTGTATATCAACCAAAACTATTATTTTATTAATAAATTACCCACTAGGAAACCCTAATTAAGACACCCAAGTAATTTCGTACAAACCCTAAAATTTTCAGAATCAGGATTAGGGCCCCTAAAACTCGGGGGGGGGGGGGGGTATTCCCTACTTGACGATTATCTTAATAACTTGCGGACGAAGTTGAAATTTTAAAATCTGTCGACTCAGCTAGGCAAGTCCCACACGTGGCAACCCTATGCACAAAATAAGTTGCCACGCGGGCCGCGTAAGAATAGTCTTAATCTCACGCGGGCCGCGACAAGGTCAAAATTCGACTATAAATAGAGGATGTTGGGACTTGATTCTGGGCACAAAAACGACGAAGAGACTCCAAATACGCGCTGAGATATCCTTTCCTTATAAGTGCCTTAAAAAAAAGGGGCCAAACCCTTTCATAATAAGTGCCAAAATTGGCCAAACCTTTAGATAGATCAGTTTGGTCTCTCTGCTGTACGGAAGTACTGACCTGTTCACCAAACTATCTGTCTCAGCCCTCGGTAGTTCTTGGGATCTCTGTTGTACGAAAGTACAGACCTGATCTCCGCTCTATCGTTGAAAAGAATGAATCCAATATACTCACCTGTTATGAGGAACCTTTGTGCATACCTTGATCGTGGGGGTATGTCCTGATGTGGGACTCACGGGCGTAATGATTCTATTCTCAATAGCTTGTGTGGGGGCCATAGAATTCTTGTCAATATTACCAAAACATGATAAACAAGCTCACCGAAAGCATGTTGAAAGAAGGATGCATGGATTTAAGAGGACAAACATACCAGCAATCGTTCTTGAGTCGTAGCTATCCTAAAGAAAGTTGAAGTGTGACTAGGCTTTTCAAGTTGGTATGATCTCATATTTGATCAGCTCTAAATCTCAAAGGTTGAAAGTTAAAAAAAATCTAAAAAAAATCCAAAAATATTTTGATTTGTGTATAGTTGTTTTTCTAAGTCTTCCATATCACATCAATCGTGTCTCAAACCGCTTGAGATACTCTTTCCATTGCACACTACAGATGAATACGGTTTTGTCTCTACTTTGAATCAGTCTAAAAGAAAATTCAGAGTTGTGTTTGTGAACAGGTTACTTTAACTATTTGCTGCAATGATGGCCGATCATCAATTGAGCAAGATACCAGACCAATGCACTTGTTTCCTGAAGATTACAGAAGATACCGAGCTAGGAATCCTCCTCCTACGTCTTCTGATTCACTCAAGAAAATGAGAGGCAGAAAAGCTTGTTCCGGCTTGTCAAAGATGATGCATGTAAAAAGGGTGTACTCGAAGAGCAAAGTGTCAAAAGAAGATCTTCAGTGAAGAAAATTTGGAAAGCATCAGTCTAGGGGGAGATTGTTGGGGCTAAAATTGAGACTAAAGCTTGCCAAATGGAAGATTACAATATGCATGAAGTTGACGGTTCTAAAGATGATGCAAGAGTTTGATAACATTAGCCTAAGGGGGAGATTGTTGGGTCTAAATCGTGTAGTCTAATGTTATTAACGAATCAAGTCAACAAAGTCAACACCAACGTGTTGAAGTCAACGCAAACAAGTCAAAGTCAACGCACAGTCGACACGAGAAGATCGAAGAAAGATATGGCGTGTGAACGTTCGAGAGTTGATGGTTATACTGCTTTGGACAATTAAATATATATTTTTTAGAAAAAATATATTTATTATCTTATTTAATTAGTTTTCATGTTTATTACTAGTTTTGGCAAGTTATTATCTCTAGGGTCTTAATTGTAATTAGCCTAAAATGGTAAGGCAATAAATAGATAGAGATGATTAGGGTTTGAAAAGGGACACACTTTTAGAAAGATTTGGGGGCTACAATTGTATTCATCTTATGCAAATCATTCAAGGTTTTTAATTGCTATATTTTGAGTGTGTTCATCTTTGATTTGTTTATTGAAAATCAGATTTTGGCTTGATTTGATCCTACAAAAGCATCACAGTACTTAACGTCTAGCATAAACCCTAAATCACAAAATAACCATCTATGATCTAGATTGCAACAAGAACGTATTCAATGATCAGATCTACATAATCACAAGTACTCAATCAAACAGAAACATAGCTCAAATCAGTGAACATGAACGAACACATTTTCCATGAGTTATCATCGTGTAATTTCTAAACAAATCGATTTGAACAAGAACATCAAAACCCCAATTACATGATTTCCAATTCAAGCATCAATCATAGTCAAATCATTTAGCAAACCATCTTCCTTATCATTCTAGATATCTACACACAATATTACGTCATCGAATCGATCAACGAGACTAACTGGTTGAAAGACGAGACTAGCAAGAATCCAAGAGAGATGGTGATGAAAGATGGTGGTGGCCGATGCACAAGAGAATGGAGAGACTCTAGGGTTTTCAATCGGCTGATAATGACGAGAATGGAAATCAGTTTCACGTAATATACTCACAATAGCGATTTGGGCCCGTAATGGGCTTCGGCGCAACATTGGGCCGGCGAAACCCTCTGTTTCGTCGTGTGGGTTATGACGAATCTCCCAGTTTCTTCGAGTGTGGAATATGGTGAAACCCCTAGTTTCGTCGGGTGAAGGTTTTGGCGAAACTCTCATGTTTCGTCATATTTATAAAATAATAATAATCATAATCATCATGCGTCAAACAGTTCACAGTTTATCATTTAATCCAATCAATAAAATGTCAAACATATATCCAACATGAACAATTACAAAGCAACAAATTATGCAAACATAGTTGTGAACAAATAACGTGTAGAGGAAAGACCTTGGAAACTCGGGTTGTCACAGTTTCACAACCATGGATTAAAAGTTTCGTTTTATTTAGATATTAACCATTTACATTGTCTTAAAGTTAAAACAAACAAGTTCACTTGTCGACTATCATCGTTATTAAGACACTAAGGCCTCGTCCAGTCCTAAATGAGTGTGAATCCTAGCAATCAACATCATTCAACACCACCTGAAATGTGACAACTGTCAAAATTCCAAGTATCCGTACAATTATTAAACAATGATTAGTACTTAATGACTATGTTGAATTACAGTTAATGACTTGAATTGCCTTCTGATTATTGCTATGATATGTACATGTGCATCACATATTGCTTAATGTCATATCATCATTGCATGAGAAATTTATTGACTCAAATGATGCACGAAACACAGTTGGCACAGTTATCAGACAAATCAGAAAAATACTGATGGAGTTCAGTACATAGACAGACAGTGTATCGAGACACAGAATGAGCCAGAAACCAAGTATTACACTAGTATAGTGTATAGGAAAGTAAGGATCACAAAACTGCCTTCCTAAAGATAGTTTAAGTGTCGGAAAGTGCCTAAAACTCACATAAAGTGCTGAATTAAGCAAAAAGCAGCATTTAAACACACTAATATCATGCAGAAATATGGTTAAATGGTCCTGAATGCTTTCCTAAGTGTCGGGAATCAAAACTGTCACAAAAGGTAACATAAAGCACACTAAACTACATAGTTTAGCACCTTAACGAACCGGTAACCAACCGAACAACCGGACACTACCCGAAACACCAAATTTTCACTAGAAGCACTGTCTTAACATTACCAAGCTAGTTACGATCCCCGAACAACATAACACACTATATAAACATCAAAGAACTAAATCCCTAACTAGATACTTGAATTTTAACCTTAAACTAACTATCTAGTTTAAACCTAAACCTATACCCCCCCACCTAGTAAACGGTCAACAAGGACCCCACCTTGAGATTTTATTTTGTTATAATAATGGATCATGTTTCTTATTGTAAAACACATTAACCACTAGATTTTGAAATGTTGGAAAGATTATAAGTTAACCCACTAGTATCATACCTTCATTTCTCATCATTCACAACACACCACATCTTCTCCTTCCTTCCCCATAGCTCACGGTCGAACACCCCCACACCATCATCATCTTCATCTTTCATTTTCCATTAAATCCATTCATACTCAAGGGTGTTAGAAGCATAGTAAGGAAGCTTGGGGCTTGTAGAAGTTGAAGGACCTTCACCATTTGCTTTTATCCACTTCATTTCTTCCATTGATCATCCCTAGCCTTGAGCTAGTGGTAAGAACATCATACTCTTCATTTTACATCTTGTTTAAGTGGTTAAAAGATGATACATGTTGTTAATCATGATGAACACTAAGAATCAAGAACATGAAACATGAACATAAGCTTAAAATCTTAAAGAAATCATGTGGTTTAGTGTTGTTGTGCTACTTGATGATTGATTGTTTATGTTAATGATGTAGATCATCATATGATCTTTCTAGATAATGATTAAAAACATAATCTAGCAAGATGTCACGGCCCCCGACCCGGTTTGACCCGTTTCAGGGGCCGCGGGACAGAAATCCCGTGGTATTTTATTAACAGCGGAAGTTTCATCAGGATCTTTTTAAAACAGAAATATTTCCCGTTTATTTTATTTCACAATTCGGGTTAAAACCCGGTAATTTACAATATTGAGATTTCACGAAGAAATCTTTTATTTTACAAAACATGTTTCTTTATTTTATACTGAGCCACTTCCTTAAGCTGATAGTGCTTCACGGCACTTTTTCCTGGATCACAACAGATCACCTGAAACATGTTTGAAAAAGGTTTTGTCAGCGGGAAATACTGAGTGAATCATTCTATTTACATAAAACGACATGTTTGTTATAATTTACAGTATTAAGAGCGATTACAATGTCTCTATCTTTTAAATTAACTGATCCAGTTGTCATTTGACCAGACTTGTGACTGTGGACATATCACTTGTTGGGTCCGTTCACCCACAAATGATAAATAATTAGTAGCTATGTGCACATCCCCCCACATGTCACACCCCTTTCTGCGGCGGAAGCACGAGGTGTGATCATGAAAGGTTCTCATTGCATACGAAGAGTAAACATGCTACATGCTCGTAAAATAACATTCAAATACCATAATTTGAAAACATACGTTAGCGTTTACATCGCTAAGTCGCATAAAACATTGTCTTAAAAGTTTACAACTTTATTCAAAATTAAACACAAGCGACATCCACGAGCATAAGCTAGACCACGCGCACATCCATCCTAGTTACCTGAAATACATGTGAGTTTTTGGAAAAACGTCAACATAATGTTGGTGTGAATTCATGCTGTTTTGTATTTCATGTTTGTATACTTTGTATGAAAACATAGTTTGTGAGTAAATCAAGTTTTCATATGTAAATCCAGTTTCATGTGTACACCACGTACATCTGTATAATTCAATTTCTTCTTGAGTACCCCACGTACTCAAGTTTAATTCTCATTCTCTTGAGTACCCCACGTACTTCAAGTATAATTCAATCTTCTTGAGTACCCCACGTACTTCAAGTTATATATCAATTTTGTATGGTATGAATTTTATGTAAATACAGTATTTCTGTAATTATCAGATTGTTAATGGGTTGCAAAGCCATTAACCTGTGGCACGTCATAGGAAGTCACCAAACCTAAGGCATTTAATTGGTATATTCTGAGACACAAAAGCACTCCTCGATTCTCGCCCCGACCAGGAGTGTGGCTGCCAGGCACCCGTTAGATCTAACCTTTTGTTCTGCGGTCTAGGTATATTGTTGATTAATGGTGCTTCTGTACCCTATTCGTGACACTATTTCTCATAACGCCTCCTACTTGGTTCTCGTTCTCACCAAGCGCGTTTCTTGTTATCATTTCTCATAGCGCCTTATACTTGGTTCTCGTCTCACCAAATGCGCTTCTCATATTCATATATTTCGTCACACTTGGTTCTCGTTCTCACCAAGTGTACTTCTTGTATTTATATCATACCATTTATAAATATTGTACTTTTGTACATGTATTTCACCCCCGAAGTTATAAAAACTGAAAACAGTTAAAGAGAAAAGGGGGAGCATGAACTCACAACTTTGCGTTCCTAGCGTCGTAAACTCCACCGGATTTGCCTAATTAACGTCGTAACCTATACGCGTTTTCTTAACGTTAGTCACTAGACTTGCGTCGCACAAGTACAGTCACTCTCTTTTGTATATATTCTTGTGTTAAAAATGTTCTACATTTTTAACTACGTGTTTTACTTATATTATTTTCTCCAAAAATAAATATAAGTCTTTTGTGTTTTGCACTTTGCACCCGAGTTATGTTTCTTGTATGTTGTATGTGTATTTTTATATTTCTACTCCTCATGAGTATTTAGTGTATTTTTTAAGTCTTAATACACTAGCACGTATAACACATACTATATACACTTAACACACGAGTTGGTGATCAAATAATATATATTTTTCTCTCAAAAATATATACTTATTATCCATTTTTACTCTTGAAGAAATCCTCATTTCTTATCATCAAAAATCAGGGAAACCTTAGTAATACACTTAAACACATTTTTAGGGAATAAGTTTCTCAAAAACTTATATTTTTCTAAGTGTCAAAATTTATAAAAATTTTGACAGAGTTTCCCCTAAAAATGGAGGTTTCCCACGTTTTCAAAACGTGTGTTTATTTTCTTTTAAATCATCATCAATCATCAATAATCATCAACAACAATTATCAACCATACTTATCAACAATAATCACTAATTTCATGAACTTGAATATTTACAAAAATGTGTAGTAACTTACTAGCACATTTAGTAAGTCTTGTTATCTTTAAAAATAAGTTTAATTTCTTAAAAACTTTATTTTTAAAGAATATGAAGTTTTACAACTTCTAGTCGGTTTTTACGAAAATTATTTTTTTGTTAAAACCTTTGTTACACAAGTATCCACACACTTGTTTGTTCACAAAAACCACTTTTGTTTGTGTAAGACCCGGTTTAGAACATGTGATTTCTTGGACACTTGGTCCTTTGAAAATACCGCTTGTAGATACGTAGATCTACTAGTTTTAAACACCAATGTACAGGTTAAATTACTTTTACACAAGTAAAATATTTTACACAAGTTCATGTCTCTAGTGTGGTAGAGTTTCGCCTTTTAACCCTTGTAGTAACCAAAAACGAGCTTATGTGAAGATCCATGATCTTACAAAGTCGGGTTAAACGATGATCCGAGCTACCACATCATAGATCGGGTCTCAAAAATCTCATATTCCAAATACTACAACTTTTACACAACACATGTGTTATTAACCACCATTTTAGTATTTTTACTAGACTTTAAAGCTTCAAAATGTAAGTTAACGATATTTAACCGACAATATTCCTTTTAACCACCCTAGGTAAGCTTAAAAAAAAGTTTTAAGTGTTATACCTCTAGCTCAAGGCTAGGGAAGAATCTATGCGAAAAACGCGTGGATAAAAGCAAATGAAGAAGGTCCTTCAATTTTTGATGCTTCCCACCTTCTTATCTTTGCTTGTTACACCTTAGGAAAGTCTTAGAATACTTGGGAACTTGCTAGAAAAATGATGGTGATTCTAGGGGGTCTTGGCCGTAGCCATGGATGAAGAGAAGAAGGAGGTTTGTTGTTTAAATGTTGAAGATGATAAGTGATTAGTCTCATGGTTCTCATGTCCTTTTATCTTCCAACAAGTGTTTATACAAAGGGTAATATGTCTAGTATCTTAGCAACAAATCCAATAAAATAATGAAAGAAATCCCCATGTGGTGCCCCATGTTGGAACCGTCATTTAGGGGGGGGGGGGGGTATTAGTTGCATTTCAATTCCAAGTTACTTAGTCTAGTTAGGAGATACATGATATAGTTAGTGGTTCATGGTGTTTAATGAAACACATAGTGGGTTAGGGTGTTCGGGGACCCTAACTAGCTTAGAAACATAAAGATAATGCTTCTAGCATTATTTTGGTGTTCCGGGTAAAGTCCGGTTGTTCGGTTAGATACCGATTCGTTAAAGTGCTAAATTACACTTTTTAGTGTCGTTTAAGTATCTTTCTTGTACCCTTTCAATTCCCAACACTTAGGGAAATATTCTGGATAATAAAACGACATTTCTGCATAATATTTATATGTCTAAGTGCTGATTTATTGCTGAATTTTATAAATTCTGCACTTAAAGTGCGTTTCGGGTGCTTTTTAGTGCTTATTTTTGCTTTCGTATTGCATATACATTAACCCTTGTATGTATTCTTGGGTTTTAATGCGTTCTTGTTGTCGGACCTACACCTAGGCCTCAATTCTGATGTCTGACTGCTTTCTGCAGTTCTGTTGACACATTGTGTCTTACCGGTGAGTTTACTATTATTCTGACGCAACGCTCTCGTTTATGCATAACGCAATATTTTGTAGTATACAACATGCACGAATTCACTTGTTTATTATGTGTTCAGCCATTGCTGACAATTAAGGACATAATTGCAGTCATTAAGCAATAATTATAGTGTACGGAAATTACCGGTTTGTGCCAGTTGTCACAGTCTCCCCCCGTTAAAAGAATTTCGTCCCGAAATTCAGACTGAACTAACTCTCGCTGGAGTCTTCTTGGATGGGTGGGGATACTTTTTCTTGAACTGGTCTTCACGTTCCCATTTGTACTCGGGTCCGTGCTTAGAGCTCCAACGTACTTTGACAAGTTTCACACTGCTCCTCCTGGTCTTGTTGACTTTCCAGTCAGTAACCTCAACGGGTTGCTCTGTAAATCGGAGGGCTTCATCAATATGTATTTCATCCATCGAGATGATCACGTTTTCTTGCGTTGGACTCTTCTTCAGGTTGGATACATGAAACGTATCATGTACTCCATTAAGTTCTTCCGGTAACTCCAACTTGTATGCCACGGTACCAATTCTATTCAGTATTCTGAATGGTCCGATATATCGTGGATTCAGCTTTCCACGCTTTCCAAACCTGACTACGCCCTTCCATGGTGAGACTTTTAACAACACTTTGTCTCCCACCTTGAAATCTACCGATTTTCTATTTGGATCCGCGTAGCTCTTTTGTCGCTCTCGAGCCGCCCTAATGCGCTCTCGGATCTGCGCAATCTTATCGGTTGTCTCTTGTACAAGTTCAGGACCAACCATACGCTTATCTCCAGCGTCTGCCCAACATAAGGGCGATCGGCATTTGCGGCCATACAGAGCTTCGAACGGAGCGGCTTTTATGCTCGTATGATAACTGTTATTGTAGGAAAACTCAACTAAAGGTAGGTGAGTATCCCAGCTGCCGCCTAGATCCATGACACATGCGCGAAGCATATCTTCTAACGTTTGTATAGTCCGTTCGCTCTGGCCGTCTGTTTGTGGATGGAATGCCGTGCTTAGATCTAACTGAGATCCAAAGGCTTCCTGAAATGATTGCCAGATTCTTGAGACAAAGCGTCCATCTCTGTCTGAAATGATTGAGATTGGCACTCCATGACGTGCCACAATTTCTCTTAAGTATATCTCAGCAAGCTTTCCAGTGCTGTCTTTTTCTCGGATCGGTAGGAAGTGCGCAGACTTCATCAATCGATCAACTATTACCCATATCATATCGTGCCCTCTCGGGGTCCTAGGTAATTTCGTTATGAAGTCCATCGAGATTTGTTCCCACTTCCACACGGGAATTTCTGGTTGTTGTAATAGGCCGGACGGTTTCTGATATTCGGCCTTAACCTTCGCACAGGTTAGGCATTTTCCGACATAAACCGCAATGTCGCTTTTGAGTCTCGGCCACCAATAGTACTCTTTCAAGTCTTGGTACATCTTGTCCGATCCTGGATGGATCGAATATCTCGATTTGTGGGCTTCATTAAGGATGACCTCACGTATGCCACCGCAGAGTGGAACCCAGATACGCTTCTTGAAGTATAAGGCTCCCTCTTCATTTGGCACCATGTATTTCAATGCACCCCAGAGGTATTCAGCTTTACGGTTCTCTTCTTTAAGAGCTTCTTGTTGTGCATCCCGAATGCGTGCAGTGAGGTTTGTTCGAATCGTCATTTCCAATGCTCGAACCCTTAGGGTCTTAACCCTTTCCTTTCGGCTCAACGCGTCTGCTACAACGTTTGCCTTTCCAGGATGGTACTTAATCTCACAGTCATAATCATTCAGCAGCTCGACCCAACGTCGCTGGCGCATATTTAATTCCTTCTGATCAAATATGTGTTGTAAGCTTTTGTGATCTGTGAAGATTGTACATTGAGTACCATATAAATAATGTCGCCAAATCTTCAAGGCGAATACCACTGCACCCAGCTCCAGGTCGTGAGTGGTATAGTTTCTCTCGTGAACCTTCAGTTGTCTTGAAGCATAAGCGATGACTTTTTGGCGTTGCATGAGCACGCAACCCAAGCCTTGTCGTGAGGCGTCACAGTATACCACGAAGTCTTCAGTGCCTTCGGGTAACGATAGTATCGGTGCACCGCAGAGCTTGTTCTTAAGTAGCTGAAAGGCTTCTTCTTGTTTGTGACCCCAGTCGTACTTCTTGTCTTTCTGAGTCAGGGTCGTTAGCGGTTGAGCTATCTTCGAGAAATTCTCAATGAATCGCCGATAGTAGCCCGCTAAGCCCAAAAATTGACGAGCTTCAGTTGGGGTCTTGGGAGCTTCCCAATTCTTTATTGCTTCAATCTTGGACGGGTCTACATGAATGCCTTTCTCATTCACCACGTGACCAAGAAATTGTACTTCGCGAATCCAGAATTCGCATTTCGAGAACTTTGCATAAAGTTTCTCTTTCTTCAGTAGCTCCAAGATGGTTCTGAGATGTTGCTCATGTTCTTCTTTCGTTCGCGAGTAAATCAGGATATCATCGATAAATACAATCACGAATTTATCGAGATATGGTTTGCATACGCGGTTCATTAGGTCCATAAAGACCGCTGGTGCATTCGTCAATCCAAATGGCATCACAAGAAATTCGTAGTGCCCATAGCGTGTTCTGAATGCAGTCTTTGGCACGCTTTCATCTTGGATTTTCAGCTGATGGTATCCAGACCGAAGGTCGATCTTGGAATAGTAGCTTGATCCTTGCAGTTGATCAAATAGGTCATCAATCCTCGGTAGCGGATACCGATTCTTGATTGTGAGCTTGTTCAGTTCCCTGTAATTGATACACATCCGCAATGTTCCATCCTTCTTCTTCACGAATAATACCGGAGCTCCCCAGGGTGAGAAGCTTGGCCTTATAAATCCCTTATCCAACAACTCCTGGAGTTGTGTAGATAACTCTTGCATCTCGGATGGCGCAAGTCGATAGGGTGCCTTGGCTACAGGAGCAGCTCCTGGAACCAAATCTATACGGAATTCGACTTGTCGTTGCGGAGGTAGTCCTGGCAGATCTTCAGGGAACACATCAGGAAATTCCTTCACCACAGGAATGTCTTCGAGTTTTGGCTCCACAGCCTTCTTGTCTATAACGTGTGCTAGGAAAGTGACACATCCTTTCCTCAAGCACTTTTGTGCCTTCATGCAACTGATGATTCGTAGAGGCGCGTTTCGTCTTTCCCCATGTACAATGAGAGTTTCATCATTCGCTAGAGGGATGCGAATGATTTTCTCATGACAAATAACTTCAGCTCTGTTTTTGGACAACCAGTCCATTCCGACCACTACATCGAAGCTACCCAATTGAATAGGTAAGAGGTCGATGCTAAAATTTCGTTTGCCAAGTTCCAGTGTGCAGCCTCTAACAACTTCGCCCGATTCAACAAGTTTACCATTGGCTAGTTCTATGGAATAAGGAATTTCTAATCTACTAGATTCTATTCCAAGTATGCGTTTAAATTCCACAGACATGAAACTATAATCGGTGCCAGTGTCGAATAATATGGATGCAATGTGATTGTTAATGAGGAACGTACCGTTGACCACATTAGGGTCCTTGCGTGCGTCCCTTGCTCTAATTACAAATGCTCGGGTCTGAGCATTGTTTCCCCTTGGGCAATTTTTCTTGAAATGATCCATGCCTCCACAACCAAAGCATCCTTGGCTTTGCCCAGCTCCACGGCTATTCCGGTTACCATTGCCATTCTCATTCCCATTCCTTCCGTTTCCCCAACAGTTTTCTGCTTGGTGACCCAATCTACCACATTTGTCGCACCTTGGAATGCGACAAGCTCCTTTATGATGAAACTTACATTTTTGGCATTCAGGCATGGAGCCTTGGTATGCCTTGGTTGAAAGGGTCTTCGCCTCCTGAGACGGGTTAGCGTCACGCTTTTTGTTGAAACCTTCGTTGTTGCGAGTCGCTTGATTCAGATTCGAACGCTTTCTCTTCTTGTCACCGGACGACTCATCATGTGTCTCGGTCTTCTTTGTTGGGTTCAACGATAACTTCTTCTTACGAACACAATCTTTGGTCAGGCTGACAGCCAGAGTTACAGCCTCAGTGATTGTTTGTGGTTTGGCTGACGTCACCATGCCACGGAACTCTGAGGCCAGTCCCCAAATGTAGCGTTCGACACGCTTGAATTCGGGAGTCACCATGTAGGGAAGCACTCTGGACAGATCGTGGAATCTTCGAGTATAACTATCAATATGAGCACCTTCCATAGTCAAGTGCCAGAACTCCGTTTCCAGTCTTTGGAGTTCAGCACGAGAGCAATACTTCTCTCTCATCCTTTCCTTTAGTTCCTCCCAGGTTAGACCATACGCGGCATTATTGAGCAAGGTTTGGGCTTGCAAATTCCACCAAGTCAGAGCTTCATCGACAAACAACCCGGTAGCAAAGGTGACTTGTTGATCCGCGGTACACTTGCTCATGCGAAAAGTAGCTTCAGTCTTCTCCGTCCAGCGCACAAATGCTACTGCACCTCCTGTGCCATCATAGTTCATCGGCTTGCAGTCGAGGAACTGCTTAAATGTGCAGCTTCGAACTGCGCTGTCTCCAGATGAATCTCCATTCCCATTATGTCTAGCGTTGCTTGGTCTTTCACTGTCTTGAGTACGGTTTGCCTCGTACTGGGCGATAGCAGCGGAGACCCGTTCTTCCAGTAGAGCCTCCAGCTCTTCGGCAATTCTTGGCAGTGGGGGAGGAGGAGGTTGGTCACGAGCGTTCACAGCTTTCCTGGGTGTCATGTTCTGACAGAACATAACACAGCAGGGTTAGGTATTTGTTTGATATCGTCACACTAGACAGTAGTATCATATATTCACAGGTATATATACCACATAAGTGACATCAAACAATTATTACTCTAGCAGAGTACTTATTAGGCTTGTACTGAGGGAATCTATACGTGACAAGACTTGCTGTGATTTCTGTGCACTGAATTCCATAATTACGTATGCATCCATAATTACGTAACTCCTTGCACAGTCCGCACAGTTCGTTTCATCCTCGTATTTCTCCCTTCAGATGGGCCATCGCTTTCAGGTAAGGTCACATATACTTGTGACATTCCCCTTCTAGTACATGCTAATTATCACAAATAATTGCAAGTAATTTCTAGTCAACGGCAAGTGCTACTCTAGTGCACTCTAAGTCTTGTAGTGTCTTTTCTAGACTCATGTAGACAGTTTCAGGTAGTGGATGTCGCGGAATGTTTTATGCAATGAAAACTCTTTGAAAATTGTTTTCGTGAATGGATCCTAGAGATTGTAGACTAGACTCGAGAATGAATCCTGGTTCACTACAATCGCATGCTCTGATACCAATCTGTCACACCCCTTTCTGCGGCGGAAGCACGAGGTGTGATCATGAAAGGTTCTCATTGCATACGAAGAGTAAACATGCTACATGCTCGTAAAATAACATTCAAATACCATAATTTGAAAACATACGTTAGCGTTTACATCGCTAAGTCGCATAAAACATTGTCTTAAAAGTTTACAACTTTATTCAAAATTAAACACAAGCGACATCCACGAGCATAAGCTAGACCACGCGCACATCCATCCTAGTTACCTGAAATACATGTGAGTTTTTGGAAAAACGTCAACATAATGTTGGTGTGAATTCATGCTGTTTTGTATTTCATGTTTGTATACTTTGTATGAAAACATAGTTTGTGAGTAAATCAAGTTTTCATATGTAAATCCAGTTTCATGTGTACACCACGTACATCTGTATAATTCAATTTCTTCTTGAGTACCCCACGTACTCAAGTTTAATTCTCATTCTCTTGAGTACCCCACGTACTTCAAGTATAATTCAATCTTCTTGAGTACCCCACGTACTTCAAGTTATATATCAATTTTGTATGGTATGAATTTTATGTAAATACAGTATTTCTGTAATTATCAGATTGTTAATGGGTTGCAAAGCCATTAACCTGTGGCACGTCATAGGAAGTCACCAAACCTAAGGCATTTAATTGGTATATTCTGAGACACAAAAGCACTCCTCGATTCTCGCCCCGACCAGGAGTGTGGCTGCCAGGCACCCGTTAGATCTAACCTTTTGTTCTGCGGTCTAGGTATATTGTTGATTAATGGTGCTTCTGTACCCTATTCGTGACACTATTTCTCATAACGCCTCCTACTTGGTTCTCGTTCTCACCAAGCGCGTTTCTTGTTATCATTTCTCATAGCGCCTTATACTTGGTTCTCGTCTCACCAAATGCGCTTCTCATATTCATATATTTCGTCACACTTGGTTCTCGTTCTCACCAAGTGTACTTCTTGTATTTATATCATACCATTTATAAATATTGTACTTTTGTACATGTATTTCACCCCCGAAGTTATAAAAACTGAAAACAGTTAAAGAGAAAAGGGGGAGCATGAACTCACAACTTTGCGTTCCTAGCGTCGTAAACTCCACCGGATTTGCCTAATTAACGTCGTAACCTATACGCGTTTTCTTAACGTTAGTCACTAGACTTGCGTCGCACGAGTACAGTCACTCTCTTTTGTATATATTCTTGTGTTAAAAATGTTCTACATTTTTAACTACGTGTTTTACTTATATTATTTTCTCCAAAAATAAATATAAGTCTTTTGTGTTTTGCACTTTGCACCCGAGTTATGTTTCTTGTATGTTGTATGTGTATTTTTATATTTCTACTCCTCATGAGTATTTAGTGTATTTTTAAGTCTTAATACACTAGCACGTATAACACATACTATATACACTTAACACACGAGTTGGTGATCAAATAATATATATTTTTCTCTCAAAAATATATACTTATTATCCATTTTTACTCTTGAAGAAATCCTCATTTCTTATCATCAAAAATCAGGGAAACCTTAGTAATACACTTAAACACATTTTTAGGGAATAAGTTTCTCAAAAACTTATATTTTTCTAAGTGTCAAAATTTATAAAAATTTTGACAGAGTTTCCCCTAAAAATGGAGGTTTCCCACGTTTTCAAAACGTGTGTTTATTTTCTTTTAAATCATCATCAATCATCAATAATCATCAACAACAATTATCAACCATACTTATCAACAATAATCACTAATTTCATGAACTTGAATATTTACAAAAATGTGTAGTAACTTACTAGCACATTTAGTAAGTCTTGTTATCTTTAAAAATAAGTTTAATTTCTTAAAAACTTTATTTTTAAAGAATATGAAGTTTTACAACTTCTAGTCGGTTTTTACGAAAATTATTTTTTTGTTAAAACCTTTGTTACACAAGTATCCACACACTTGTTTGTTCACAAAAACCACTTTTGTTTGTGTAAGACCCGGTTTAGAACATGTGATTTCTTGGACACTTGGTCCTTTGAAAATACCGCTTGTAGATACGTAGATCTACTAGTTTTAAACACCAATGTACAGGTTAAATTACTTTTACACAAGTAAAATATTTTACACAAGTTCATGTCTCTAGTGTGGTAGAGTTTCGCCTTTTAACCCTTGTAGTAACCAAAAACGAGCTTATGTGAAGATCCATGATCTTACAAAGTCGGGTTAAACGATGATCCGAGCTACCACATCATAGATCGGGTCTCAAAAATCTCATATTCCAAATACTACAACTTTTACACAACACATGTGTTATTAACCACCATTTTAGTATTTTTACTAGACTTTAAAGCTTCAAAATGTAAGTTAACGATATTTAACCGACAATATTCCTTTTAACCACCCTAGGTAAGCTTAAAAAAAAGTTTTAAGTGTTATACCTCTAGCTCAAGGCTAGGGAAGAATCTATGCGAAAAACGCGTGGATAAAAGCAAATGAAGAAGGTCCTTCAATTTTTGATGCTTCCCACCTTCTTATCTTTGCTTGTTACACCTTAGGAAAGTCTTAGAATACTTGGGAACTTGCTAGAAAAATGATGGTGATTCTAGGGGGTCTTGGCCGTAGCCATGGATGAAGAGAAGAAGGAGGTTTGTTGTTTAAATGTTGAAGATGATAAGTGATTAGTCTCATGGTTCTCATGTCCTTTTATCTTCCAACAAGTGTTTATACAAAGGGTAATATGTCTAGTATCTTAGCAACAAATCCAATAAAATAATGAAAGAAATCCCCATGTGGTGCCCCATGTTGGAACCGTCATTTAGGGGGGGGGGGGGGTATTAGTTGCATTTCAATTCCAAGTTACTTAGTCTAGTTAGGAGATACATGATATAGTTAGTGGTTCATGGTGTTTAATGAAACACATAGTGGGTTAGGGTGTTCGGGGACCCTAACTAGCTTAGAAACATAAAGATAATGCTTCTAGCATTATTTTGGTGTTCCGGGTAAAGTCCGGTTGTTCGGTTAGATACCGATTCGTTAAAGTGCTAAATTACACTTTTTAGTGTCGTTTAAGTATCTTTCTTGTACCCTTTCAATTCCCAACACTTAGGGAAATATTCTGGATAATAAAACGACATTTCTGCATAATATTTATATGTCTAAGTGCTGATTTATTGCTGAATTTTATAAATTCTGCACTTAAAGTGCGTTTCGGGTGCTTTTTAGTGCTTATTTTTGCTTTCGTATTGCATATACATTAACCCTTGTATGTATTCTTGGGTTTTAATGCGTTCTTGTTGTCGGACCTACACCTAGGCCTCAATTCTGATGTCTGACTGCTTTCTGCAGTTCTGTTGACACATTGTGTCTTACCGGTGAGTTTACTATTATTCTGACGCAACGCTCTCGTTTATGCATAACGCAATATTTTGTAGTATACAACATGCACGAATTCACTTGTTTATTATGTGTTCAGCCATTGCTGACAATTAAGGACATAATTGCAGTCATTAAGCAATAATTATAGTGTACGGAAATTACCGGTTTTTGCCAGTTGTCACACCACATACTGGCAGTAATTTCAGATTACGTAGACTTAATCCCTGTAATTATAACCTTTGAAAATAAACCTGATTTTGAAAATAATTAGATAAAAAGAGAATGACTCACATTGCAGATTTAACAGAGCTTTATCCTACTGATTAGCCTTCATAACCTAGTTTAAATAATCATGCACACAAACTAGGTTAGTAACTTAATACAACATTTACGATAACTCACGAGATTACAACCTTCACAATGAATGACAAAGTGCGATACTTAAACATCCATCGATTTAACGACGAATGACAAAGCATAAACCCTAATGTGGGCAGCACTTAAACATCCATTGGATAGTTTAATCGATCGGACATTGAATTGTAGCAGCGATCGAGTTATTACCCTGAATTGTGACAGCACTTCGTGATCAGTGTGTGTTTTTGTAGTGATTATACTATAACTCGAAGCACAAATTGAATTTCTACGTCGAACTAACGCAGAATGTCAAGTCCCAAACTGTTCTATTTATAACTGAAAAACCGCCCCCCTCGCGTGGCGCGAGGGGGTGTCGCGTGGCGCGAGAGGCGCCCCCTACCATAGGGTAGCCTCGTGTAATAGTAGCCTTGCTGAGTTGGTGGCTCGTTCAATTTCAAATTTGACAACAAACTGTCAAGATAATATCGATTAGGGTTTACCCCCCCCCCCCCCTGAGTTTTAGGGGCCCTGATCCTGATTCTGATTATTCTGAAAATTTTAGGGTTTGTTCAGAATCACTTGGGTTTCTCAATTAGGGTTTCCTATTGGACAATTAAAGTAATAATTAAGACTTTTTAATGAGAGTTGTTACATTCTCCCTACCTTAATAAAAATCTCGTCCTCGAGATTTACTGAAATAAGTGAGGATACTTTCGCTTCATTTCTGATTCCAGCTCCCAAGTGTATTCAGCTCCTCTCTTTGAATCCCATCTGACTTTGACTAAAACTAGTCGTTTGTGTTTGAGAAACTTGATCTTTCGATCCTCAATTTGAAGAGGTTTCTCAACAAATTTCAGTTTTTCGTTTACCTCTATATCTCGAAGAGGTACTATCAGTGATTCATCTGATAAGCATTTCTTGAGATTGGATACATGAAATACATCATGTACTCCAGATAATTCTTCTGGTAGTTGTAAACGATAAGCAACTGGTCCTATACGTTGGATCACTGAAAATGGTCCTATGTACCTTGGACTTAGCTTTCCTTTCTTTCCGAATCTAACTACTCCTTTCCAAGGAGAAACTTTCAATAGTACTTTGTCTCCAACTTGGAATTCTAACGGCTTGCATCTATTGTCTGCATAACTCTTCTGGCAATCTCGAGCCGTCTTTAATCTTTCCTTGATTTGAGTAATCTTATCAGTCGTCTCTAGCACTATTTCAGGACCTGATAATTGACTTTCTCCTATTTCTGCCCAACAAATTGGAGTTCTACACTTTCTTCCATACAGTGCTTCAAATGGGGCAGTTTCAATACTTGAATGATAGATATTGTTATAGGAGAATTCAATTAATGGTAAATGATCATCCCAATTCCCACCAAAATCTATTACACATGCTCTGAGCATGTCTTCTAGAGTTTGGATCGTCCTTTCACTTTGTCCGTCTGTTTGGGGATGATATGCAGTGCTCAGATTTAATCGAGTTCCCATAGCTTGCTGGAAACTTTTCCAGAAATGAGAAGTAAAACGACTATCCCTATCCGAAACAATGGAGAGTGGAACTCCATGTAAGGATACAACTTCATCTACATACAATTTTGCCAATCTTTCCATACTAAAGGTTTCTTTCATTGGTAGAAAGTGAGCTGATTTGGTTAATCGATCCACAATTACCCAAATCGCATCATTACCTTTTCTGGTTTTGGGTAACTTAGTAACAAAATCCATTGTTATAAGTTCCCATTTCCATACAGGCATTTCTAATTGTTGTAGTAGACCTGAGGGTTTCTGATGTTCTGCCTTAACTTGTGAACAAGTGAGACATTTAGAAACATATCGTGCTATATCCTTTTTCATTCCTATCCACCAAAAGTTCTTTCTTAAATCTTGGTACATCTTATTGTTTCCTGGGTGCATAGTATACCTAGATTTATGGGCTTCTTCTAAAATCTTAGGTCTTAAGTCTCCTTGCTTAGGTACCCAAATTCTACTTTTGTGGAATCTCCAAATTCCATCTGCTCCTTGTTTTAATTCCTTTATTCGTCCTTTCATTCCTTCAGCATCATCCTTGATTGTTGTAGCTTGTACATTCTTCAATTGTTCCATTAAATCTATTTGTAGATTTAACCTGAGAGCACGAACCCGTCGTTGTTTCTCATAATACTTACGACTTAAGGCATCTGCAACTACATTTGCCTT
The DNA here is from genome assembly GCA_030545235.1 of Helianthus tuberosus. Lineage (NCBI taxonomy): Eukaryota > Viridiplantae > Streptophyta > Magnoliopsida > Asterales > Asteraceae > Helianthus > Helianthus tuberosus. Next base: position 104,494,783 of record CM060352.1, on the reverse strand, counting down.
TCCTTCGTGATACTGAATATCACAGTCGTAGTCACTTAGGATTTCCATCCATCTCCTTTGTCTCATATTTAACTCTTTTTGACCAAAAATATATTTTAAACTTTTGTGGTCCGTATAGACAGTAAATTTACTTCCGTAATGATAATGTCTCCAAATCTTAAGGGCAAAAATTACGGCTCCTAATTCTAAATCGTGAGTCGTATAATTTTCTTCGTGCTTTTTCAATTGCCTTGAAGCATATGCAATCACCTTTTTGTGTTGCATAAGCACACATCCATATCCTAGTTTTGAAGCATCACAATATACCTCAAAATTTTCAGTTCCTTCTGGTAAGGCTAAGATTGGTGCATTTGTTAATTTCTGCTTTAATATTCTAAAGGCTTCTTCTTGCTTTGGTCCCCATTCAAACTTAACCGCTTTACAGCTTAGCTTAATTAATGGTACGGCTATTTTGGAAAAATCCTTAATAAACCGTCTATAATACCCAGCTAAACCTATAAAACTTCTAATTTCCATTGCTGTTTGTGGAACCTTCCATTTGGTAATTGCCTCTATCTTAGCAGGATCTACGTGAATACCTTCGTGATTCACCATGTGTCCTAAGAATTGCACTTCTTGCAACCAAAATTCACACTTTGAGAATTTGGCATAAAGCTTATCTTTTCTTAACAAAGTTAAGAGTGCATGAAGGTTTTCACAATGCTCTGTTTGACTTTTGGAATAAATAAGTATATCGTCTATGAAAACAATTACAAATTTATCCAAATATGGTTTACAGATCCTATTCATCATGTCCATGAATGCAGCAGGTGCATTCGTTAACCCAAAGGGCATGACTGTAAACTCATAATGACCATACCTAGTTCTGAAAGCAGTTTTAGGTATGTCTTCTTCTTGTACCTTCAATTGATGATATCCGGAGTGTGACAACCCGCACTAAACCAGGTATCCGTACAACTTAATTAATGATTAATTACTGCTTAATTACTGTGCTTGTTGAAACTAGCTGATAAACTGCTACCTGCATACTGATACATGCACTTACTTGCATCATACTTTATTTGCTGTCACTACATTATTTACATACTGGACCCTAGTGACAAACATGATGCACAAAAAGCACAGTAGCACTAAACGGATACACAGTGAACATGCTGATATAACCAGCATCAGGCAGACACTGCCTCTAAGGCCTGTTAAGAGCCTCATATATTTTGACTACACTGGTAGTGAGTGTAGGGATATAAGGGTTGTGGTACCGCGTCTCTAGAAATAAGATACACTGGTTCGGATGTGCCAAAACGTACTTTAAGTACCAAACACAGCACTTTAATAATTAATCCAGCTTCTAGCTGACTAGTAAAGTGCCAAAATATGGGAAAAATATTACTAGACACTTTTTAAAGTGTTGGAAACGAGATGTGTCACTAAAAATAACAATAACGACACTTTAAAGCTTTTGTAACGCTTTAACGAATTACTATCCAACCGGACACCCGGACTTTACCCGGAACATGAAAATATTACTATTTTCACTGATTATATTTTTCTGAGCCAGTTAGGGTCCCTGATTACCCTAACACCCGTCATAACACGCTATACTTAACTAACTAAGTTAAATACTTAGTTAACCTATTTAACATAACTAACCTCCCTAACTATCTAGTTTAAATCGAACCAACCCCCCCCCCCCCATCATAACCGTCCCCTAACCTTGGGGAGACACACTTGTACTTGGTGGATTTGTTAGTGATTATTGTCTAATACCAAGGTGACATAAGAACCAATGGTTAATACCCATGAGAATTGCCTATAAATAACACTTGATTACATGAGATTATTATACTTAATCAACACCAACTTACTACTCTCTCCCTCTCTTCTCTAACCTTCGGCCGAACACCCCTCTCCCCACCATCATATTTTCGGTTCATGTTTTGCCATTCCATCATCATACACACTTCACAAGTCGCATATTAGGAGCCTCGGAGCAAGCGGAACACGAAGGACCTCTACCGTTAGCTTTTATCCACCCATTTTTCATCAAAGATCTTCCCTAGCCTTGAGCTAGAGGTATAACATTTAAAACTTGTTTTTAAGCTTATCTAAGGTGGTTAAAAGGAATATTGTCGGCTAAATATCGATAACATACATTTTGATGCGTTAAAGTCTAGTAAAAACTATAAAGATGGTGGTTAATAGCTTACAACTTGTGTAAAAGTTGTAGTATTTGGAATATGAGATTTTTGAGACCCGATCTATGATGTGGTAGCTCGGATCACCGTTTAACCCGACTTTGTAAGATCATGGATCTTCACATAAGCTCGTTTTTGTTTAACACGAGGGTTAAAAAGTGAAACTCTACCACACAAGATACATGAACTTGTGTAGAAATATGTTACTTGTGTAAAAGTGATGTAACCGGTACAATGGTGTTTAAAACTAGCGGATCTACGTATCTACAAGTGGTATTTTTGAAGAACCACACATTAAAGAAACCATGTATTTTAAAGAAAGGATCTTACAATAACAAATGTGATACTTTTATAAACCACAAGTGTGTAAACACTTGTGAAACGAAAAGATCCGACAAATAACTATTTTTGGGAAAAATGACTAGAAGTTGTAAAGACGGATTTCTCTAAACACGGGGTTTTTACGAGGTCAAAGTTACTTTATATAAAGAACTACATATATAAGGGGGATTTACACTATAGATTCGGAAAAATTGCAAGTTCATGCGATTATGCGATTTACATACTTATCGACTAGTTTGATGTGTCAGAAATTGTTTGTTTGAATAAAGAAGTTGTTGAATTGATTTGTTAAAAGAAAATGATACGCTTGAAAGCGTGGCCACCTCCAGTTACAGAGGAAACTCTGGCGAAATTTTCCAAAAACCTAACACTTAGGCTTATTTACACAACAAGTGTTAGAACTACTTTTGGACATATTTCGAAACATAAATTTCGCCAGCACTATATTTTACTAAATATTCGGAGGTGGGATTTTCACAAAGACTAACGTGATAAATATATTTGTCACAACACTGTTTATGATTATTTTGTGAAAATACATAAATATTATTTTATAGTAAAAATAATATTTGCAAGCGTTAATGATTCCAAAACTTTACGAACGCTTCCACAAACATATAAGTTACACCGGTAATTACATTACCACAAGATTGATAAAACGTAACTTACGCACATGTATTGTATCCCCCATCCTTGGGAAGGATTATAACTACCAAGTGTATACAGAACATAAACACGAAATAGTTGTCTAACTATTTCCCACAGACTTAAACTATAAAGCTAGAGCACGGCCGTCCGTCTAATACAATTAGCACTTGTAGGTCGTTGCACAGCTTACTGTATTGGAGACACTTGGTAGAGACGCGCATTCACAGTGAGTTCATGTCCCCCTTTTCTCTAACTGTTTTCAGTTTTCTTAACTGCGGGGGTGAAATACATGTTACTTTGATTACAAGTACTTTATACATGGTATGATTAACGTAAGGAGGTTTTAGATCATGTGAATGGGTAGTTAGAACACCGAGGGACTTAAGCGGTAGATCTATTTGGGTGTAGCGAGCCCAGCTCTAGGGCCAACAGAACGGGCCTCTCGGAGGACCAACAGAACGGACCTGGAGTGACTTGGTACCCAACGCAAAAATCGGCTAGGGTGTGTCTTTCCTACTTGCATTTCACAACATGCTAATGGCCTTGCAAACCATTGGTGATCACAAGTCCTCTTACACTGCTACATACCAGGAAACTTTTATACTTACAAGTGTTTTACTTACTCACCTGCACATGAACTCGCTCAACATTATTGTTGATTTTTCAACTTACATGTATTTCAGGAAATTAACGAGATCTGGCACGGTATGGCATGTTTTCCGCTGCACTAGTTTCCGAGGTCATCCGGGGTTTAGGGGATGTGTCTCTTTCCTGGACAAGACACAGTCCTTAAACCATGTTTATGTTATGTTTAAAGTTGTAATGTCTGTTGAACAAGGTTATGGTTGTTGGTTAAAACAATGGTATTGTGTTTGATTTTCAAAACTAAATGGATGATCTTGCATGTTTTTAACTCATATAGCTTTGGGATGATTAAGCTATGGTATTAAGAAGTCACACCAAAATTAACCACGCTTCCGCAAAGCCAGGGTGTGACAGCTTGGTATCAGAGCTCTGATCATAGCGAACTAGGATTCTTTCTCGAGTCTAGACTATGATCACTAGGGCTCTCACGAAAACGTTTTACTGCATACCACTTAAGTCCAGATCCACAACTTTTTACAAACAAATGTTGAGCACATTTTATTCATTATTCTAGGCTCAGTCTGGGAGGCTGAGGTAGGAGGCTAGTGGGACTAGAAGTGTTTGCTAGTGGGACTAGAAGTGTTGGCTAGTGGGACTAGAAGTGTTGACTAGTGGGACTAGAAGTGTTGGCTAGTGGGACTAGAAATGTTTGCTAGTAGGACTAGAAGTGTTGGCTAGTGGGACTAGAAGTGTTGGCTAGTGGGACTAGAAGGGTTGGCTAGTGGGACTAGAAGTGTTTGCTAGTGGGACTAGAAGTGTTGGCTAGTGGGACTAGAAGTGTTGGCTAGTGGGACTAGAAGGATAATTTGAATGTTTACGTGGTGACTACATGTTTATATGACTATATGATTGATTATTATACGTATATGTGTTTGTGTTACAAACGTCATGCTTTCATCAAGTACTAGAAAGATGGACACTACGAATCCCATGGCTATAGTATCAGACGACATAGTTTCATCGAAGCACGAGGTGTACATTTCCGATACTACCGACACAGACAACGACGACTTTCAGCCCTCTGTGCGCTGCCTGAAGTCGTAGCAGAGCCTACTAATGGCTATCTTGTTGGGAATTTGCCCCCTGCCGCTTATCTCGTTGTTGATATGCCCCCGACGTTGTCTCTGAAGACGATGTCGAACTACTAAGAGGAGGACCCACTTGAGGGCGAGGCCCTATTTCTGCTAGTATTAGACTGCTGCATGCGGACGCTCCTTTAGGGGAAACTCATGTCCATTCCCCAATCCCAGACTCATTTGAGTTTCTAACATCCGCATCTTCGCACACACAGGGGATGCAGCACCACTTACACGACGCCGATCCCGCACACAGTTTTGAGTTTGATCGCGATATTAAGGACAATTCTGATTTTCCGCCTGGTGTTGATCCAGACCATGACATTGAGTTCATGCACTTAGACCAGCCCTTGGGGGATCCTGTAGCCCTGTCGACCCCTGTGTGTTGTTACAGCTGATCTTGAGATGGAGTTTTTGATCCGGAGCCGGCCGTGGCCCCTGAGCCAGGCGCTGCTCCTGACCCCGCATTTGGAGCATGACCCTGATCATGCCAATGCACCTACTATTGCTCCTTGATTGATCATCTGCTTGGACGAGAGAAAATTTGGGGTAACTGTGCAAGACAATTTATTATTACGGGGGCCCACGTAATAACGATTTGTAGTGCACAGGAATCCTGGTGGACTCTGCGGGTCAAGCTAATGATAACCAATGCAGCAGGAAATAACTTAAATACGAATGACCAAGGCGATGTAACCCCGAGTTCATTATATTACGAGCAACAAGCCAAATAGGCAAGCCTATGTGAAGGCTCGGAATTTACTTCCCCACTCATACAGTGAGTATATTTGCGTATGAAATTGGGTGATTACATAATGGCATATGTTGCTATATACACCCCATAGACAATTGAGACGTTGTCTAACCCGTTTCACACCACTTCGACAAAAGGGAATGTCACCCAGGCGTGACACAAACACCAGTACGTTACCAAGGACAGAAGCCGAGCTGCAAGAACGCATCTCACAGATAAATGCACGACATGAAGCCCTCCACTCTAAGTACAACGATGGCATTACTGGAAATAACCCTCCAACTGGCCGCACCTATAAACAGTTTTTGAGCTGCAAGCCTTTGAACTTTGATAAAACAGGAGGCACCGTTGCATTTGCTCGTTGGTCCGAAAAGACCAACTCCATTCTAAGAACGAGTAACTGTTCGCCCCAACAGAGTGTTACCTACATCTCGGGGATATTTCTAGATGGCACACTCTCTTAATGGAACCTCCAGATTCAGACCCTTGGCACAGACGCTGCTTATACACTGAGCTGGGACGAGCTCAAAGAAACGATTGAGAAGAAATGTTGTTTTAGGACTGAAATTCAGAAGCTTGACGTGGAGTCCTGGAAATTGAGAATGGACGAACCAGAGACTCCTGAACATGTCCAGCGATCGCACGACTTGTCTAGGATCGTCCCCTACTTAGTCAAACTGGAGTTCAAAAGGATTGAACGATTCATTTGGAGACTTGCACCCCAGATCAGGGGTATGGTTACTACCTCGAAGCCCTCGACCATTGCAGAGGCTAATAACATGAGGTGTTATGTGGATGATTTATTGATAACATGAGATGTTATGTGTTGATATTGTTAATGCATACGTGCATTTTAGCTGCGATGACCTAACCTACGTGAAACATCTTTTAGGAAATGCCTCCAAAACAGGGTGTACGCATACCCACCAACAAGGTGGAACTTCAGAGAATCATTGCTGCAGTCATCGCACAATACGAGGCCCATCACTCCGAGCGCAACGGAGGTACCTCAGTAAATAACCCACCCAACGGCTGCACCTACAAGCAGTTCTTAGACCACAAACCTCGAGAGTTCGACGGCACCGGGGGTGCCTTAGCCTTCGTACGCTGGGTTGAAAAGACAGATTCTGTTTTACGATTGAGCAAATGTGACCACGAACATCAAGTCAAGTATATAACTGGGCTATTGATGGATGAGGCTCTGTCATGGTGGAACCATCAAATTCGGACGATGGGCGAGACTGCTGCGCATGCTATGACGTGGGACGAACTGAAAAATTTGATGTGTGAAAGATATTGCTCGAGGGCAGAAGTCCAGAAATTGGAAACAGAACTGTGGGACTTGAAAATGAAAGGACCAAAAATAACAGAGTATGTGCAGAAATTTAACGAATTATCACAAGTTGCCATACTCCTGGGGACACCAGAGTTTAAGAGAATTGAACAGTTCATAAGGGGATTGGCACCTCAGATTCTAAGCCTGGTAACAGCATCAAAACCCTCAACGATCACCGAGGCTATCAACATAAGCATAGCACTCACGGAAGAAGCAGTTAGACAAGGAAAATTTTCCACCGCGGAGGAGAAAAAGGAGACTGCTATAAAGGCATCTGGGGATAACAAGAGGAAGCTCGTAAATTTCAAGATGGTTACTCGGGTAAGTAACAAGAAGAAGGCCAAAAAGGGAAAAGACTACAAGGGTATCCTACCTAAGTGCGACAATTGTTTACGTTATCATGTCGGGCGATGCAAATATGGAAATTGTGGTAACTGTGGCAAGGTGGGACATGCCAGGGAAACTTGTTGGCAAAATACTGAACTTAGTAATGGGGGCCAAGACGGTAGTGAGGATCACGAAGGGGACAACGACAATGATAATTGTCAAGGCAGAGTGAGTGATAAACGGAAGCGTGCTCGAGGATGTTTAAACTGTGGTAGCAAAAAGCATTTCAGAAGATATTGCCCGAAAAGCAATCAGGCGCAAGGATGAAAGCTCCCCAACGGAGCTAGGGAGGCACGCCAGAAATCCAAGCATGGATAGCGGTACGTCCCACATTACTCAATATTATGCATCTGTATTGCCAACTACTGTCGCAAATTTTACGAGTCACAATTCTAGTATTCAAGGACATAATTGGTTTACGTAGCGAGTGAGTAGTTATTCCAGTACCCATTAGAACTAGCTTAGGGGAAGCTAGTGGAAGCTAACGCAGTAACTGGAATCGGCACGATAGAACCCGGAGAGCGTAAGTTTACGCTAGATCTATTACCAGTTGAGTTGGAAGCTTCGATGTGATGATTGGGATGGACTGGTTGACGAACAACCATGCGGAGATGGTCATCCGCGCCCCGACAACGAACGAAGAAATGATCGTGACTCATGGAGCAGGATACACTCCTACGGATTGCCAGACTAAGAAGACCCAAAATTTCTCGCACAAAGGATGTGTTGCATTCTTGGCTCATGTTATGGAAAAGGAAGTCGAAGAACCAAAACTCGAAGATATCCTTGTGATTGGAGAATACCCTGAAGTCTTCCTCGAAGACTTGCCGAAATCATCTCCTCACGATTAGTCGGATCCCGCGTCGATTAATTCCGGGCACTGCACCCGTAGTCGGTGCATCATAGTAACTTACATTTTCGGAGATGCAAGGATTGACAGAGAAGTGTTGGCAATGGTTAGAGAAGAAAGATAACAGACCAAAATTCCCTTTTTGGGTAATCCCATTTTTACCCATCAAAAAGAAGGATGATGATTTTCAAATAAACATCAACTACAGAGGATTGAACAAGCTGACGATCAAGAACAGGTATCCTCTGCCAAGAATCGATGATCTGTTTGATCAACTGCAAGGCTCGAACTATTATTCAAAGATCGATCTTCGATCTGGATACCATCAACTAAGGATACAGGAGGAAAGTATCCCGAAAACGGCCTTCCGAACTCGCTATGGACACTACGAGTTCCTCGTTATGCCATTTGGTTTGACAAACGCACCTGCAGTCTTTATGGACTTGATGAATAGGGTTTGCAAGCCATACTTAGACAAGTTCGTGATTGTATTCATCGACGACATCCTGATTTACTCAAAGACGAAGGCCGAACACGAACAACATCTTAGAACTATTCTGGAGCTGCTAAAGAAGGAACAGTTGCATGCCAAGTTCTCTAAGTGCGAGTTTTGGCTACGCGAAGTCCAGTTTCTTGGACATGTGGTTAATGGAAATGGAATTCATGTTGATCCCACAAAGATCGAGGCAATCAAGAATTGGGAGACGCCTACAACGCCAACCGAGATTCGACAATTCTTGGGTTTGGCTGGCTACTATAGAAGGTTCATCGAGGACTTTTCAAAGATCGCTCAACCTTTGACGCTCCTCACGCAGAAGGATAAGATGTTCGATTGGGGAATCAAACAGGATGAAGCATTTCAGATATTGAAGGACAAGCTTTGTAACGCGCCAATCTTAGCTCTACCAGAAGGTACTGACGATTTTGTGGTATACTGCGACGCATCGCGTCAGGGATTGGGTTGTGTGTTGATGCAACGCCAAAAGGTCATTGCTTACGCATCACGCCAACTGAAAGTGCACGAAAAGAACTATACCACCCACGATTTAGAGCTTGGCGCAGTGGTTTTCGCTTTAAAGATCTGGAGACACTACCTGTATGGTACGAAGTGCACAATCTTCACAGATCACAAAAGCCTACAACATATATTTAACCAGAAGGAGTTAAATATGAGGCAAAGACGATGGGTTGAATTGTTGAACGATTACGACTGCGAGATAAAGTATCACCCAGGGAAGGCGAATGTAGTTGCCGATGCCCTAAGTCGTAAAGAAAGAATCAAGCCCATAAGGGTTAGAGCTTTGGAAATGATTATACGAACCGACCTTTCCTTGCGCATTCAGGCTGCACAAAAGGAAGCTCTCAAGGAGGGAAACCTTGAGGAAGAATATCTCCGTGGAATGGAGAAGCTTTTGGTACCAAACGAGGAAGGGACGTTATGTTTTGAGAAAAGGATTTGGGTTCCTCTGTTTGGTGGATTAAGGGAAGTTATTTTCGACGAAGCACACAAGTCACGATACTCTATCCACCCTGGATCGGATAAGATGTACCAGGATCTCAAAAATTACTATTGGTGGCCTAGGATGAAAGGCGACGTTGCTGTTTACGTGAGCAAATGTTTAACGTGCGCTAAGGCCAAGGCGGAATACCAGAAGCCTTCGGGACTTCTGCAACAACCTGAGGTTCCCAAGTGGAAGTGGGAACAAATCTCAATGGATTTTATTACAAAACTACCAAAGACGCCAAGGGGCCATGATATGATTTGGGTGATTGTTGACCGCCTAACAAAGTCCGCACACTTTCTGCCAATCAAGGAGAAAGACAGTACTAGTAAACTTGCGGAAATTTACATGAGAGAGATCGTAGCACGTCATGGAGTACCTCTCTCGATCATCTCTGATAGAGACGGAAGGTTTATGTCAAGGATATGGCAATCCTTCCAAGAATCTTTTGGCTCACAATTGAATCTGAGCACTGCGTTCCATCCGCAAACTGATGGCCAGAGCGAGCGAACGATACAAACTTTGGAAGACATGCTGAGGGCATGTGTTATGGATTTGGGCGGTAGCTGGGATAAACACTTACCTTTGGTCGAATTTTCATACAACAACAGCTACCACACCAGTTTTGGTGTCGCGCCATTTGAGGCCCTATACGGACGCAAGTGCCGATCACCACTATGTTGGGCTAACGCGGGTGATAGGCAGCTTGCTGGTCCCGAGATCGTCCAAGAGACGACAGACAAGATCGCGCAAATTCTTAGACGCATCGAAGCCGCTCGCCACAGACAAAAGGCCTACGCGGATCCAAACCGGAAGCATGTGGATTTCCAAGTTGGAGAAATGGTGTTATTGAAAGTTTCACCCTGGAAAGGGGTGGCACGCTTTGGGAAGCGTGAGAAGTTAAATCCGCGCTACATTGGTCCTTTCAGAATTCTGGAAAGAATTGGGACAGTAGCATACAAGTTGGACCTACCTGCTGAACTAAATAGTGTTCACGATACATTTCATGTGTCCAATTTAAAGAAAAGTCCAACTCAAGTTGACATTGCCATTCCTATCGACGAGATTCATATTGACGACACGCTCCACTTCGTTGAAGAACCTGTTGAGGTCACGGATTGGAAAGTTAACAAGACCCGCCGGAGCAGTGTCAAACTCGTCAAAGTACGTTGGAATGCCAGACATGGTCCTGAATTTACCTGGGAACGTGAGGACCGGATGAAAGAGAAATACCCCCACTTATTTCCTAAGAACTCTGCATCTACAAACAGGACTTAAATTTCGGGACGAAATTTATTTAACGGGGGGAGAATGTGACAACCCGCACTAAACCAGGTATCCGTACAACTTAATTAATGATTAATTACTGCTTAATTACTGTGCTTGTTGAAACTAGCTGATAAACTGCTACCTGCATACTGATACATGCACTTACTTGCATCATACTTTATTTGCTGTCACTACATTATTTACATACTGGACCCTAGTGACAAACATGATGCACAAAAAGCACAGTAGCACTAAACGGATACACAGTGAACATGCTGATATAACCAGCATCAGGCAGACACTGCCTCTAAGGCCTGTTAAGAGCCTCATATATTTTGACTACACTAGTAGTGAGTGTAGGGATATAAGGGTTGTGGTACCGCGTCTCTAGAAATAAGATACACTGGTTCGGATGTGCCAAAACGTACTTTAAGTACCAAACACAGCACTTTAATAATTAATCCAGCTTCTAGCTGACTAGTAAAGTGCCAAAATATGGGAAAAATATTACTAGACACTTTTTAAAGTGTTGGAAACGAGATGTGTCACTAAAAATAACAATAACGACACTTTAAAGCTTTTGTAACGCTTTAACGAATTACTATCCAACCGGACACCCGGACTTTACCCGGAACATGAAAATATTACTATTTTCACTAATTATATTTTTCTGAGCCAGTTAGGGTCCCTGATTACCCTAACACCCGTCATAACACGCTATACTTAACTAACTAAGTTAAATACTTAGTTAACCTATTTAACATAACTAACCTCCCTAACTATCTAGTTTAAATCGAACCAACCCCCCCCCCCCCCCATCATAACCGTCCCCTAACCTTGGGGAGACACACTTGTACTTGGTGGATTTGTTAGTGATTATTGTCTAATACCAAGGTGACATAAGAACCAATGGTTAATACCCATGAGAATTGCCTATAAATAACACTTGATTACATGAGATTATTATACTTAATCAACACCAACTTACTACTCTCTCCCTCTCTTCTCTAACCTTCGGCCGAACACCCCTCTCCCCACCATCATATTTTCGGTTCATGTTTTGCCATTCCATCATCATACACACTTCACAAGTCGCATATTAGGAGCCTCGGAACAAGCGGAACACGAAGGACCTCTACTGTTAGCTTTTATCCACCCATTTTTCATCAAAGATCTTCCCTAGCCTTGAGCTAGAGGTATAACATTTAAAACTTGTTTTTAAGCTTATCTAAGGTGGTTAAAAGGAATATTGTCGGCTAAATATCGATAACATACATTTTGATGCGTTAAAGTCTAGTAAAAACTATAAAGATGGTGGTTAATAGCTTACAACTTGTGTAAAAGTTGTAGTATTTGGAATATGAGATTTTTGAGACCCGATCTATAATGTGGTAGCTCGGATCACCGTTTAACCCGACTTTGTAAGATCATGGATCTTCACATAAGCTCGTTTTTGTTTAACACGAGGGTTAAAAAGTGAAACTCTACCACACAAGATACATGAACTTGTGTAGAAATATGTTACTTGTGTAAAAGTGATGTAACCGGTACAATGGTGTTTAAAACTAGCGGATCTACGTATCTGCAAGTGGTATTTTTGAAGAACCACACATTAAAGAAACCATGTATTTTAAAGAAAGGATCTTACACTAACAAATGTGATACTTTTATAAACCACAAGTGTGTAAACACTTGTGAAACGAAAAGATCCGACAAATAACTATTTTTGGGAAAAATGACTAGAAGTTGTAAAGACGGATTTCTCTAAACACGGGGTTTTTACGAGGTCAAAGTTACTTTATATAAAGAACTACATATATAAGGGGGATTTACACTATAGATTCGGAAAAACTGCAAGTTCATGCGATTATGCGATTTACATACTTATCGACTAGTTTGATGTGTCAGAAATTGTTTGTTTGAATAAAGAAGTTGTTGAATTGATTTGTTAAAAGAAAATGATACGCTTGAAAGCGTGGCCACCTCCAGTTACAGAGGAAACTCTGGCGAAATTTTCCAAAAACCTAACACTTAGGCTTATTTACACAACAAGTGTTAGAACTACTTTTGGACATATTTCGAAACATAAATTTCGCCAGCACTATATTTTACTAAATATTCGGAGGTGGGATTTTCACAAAGACTAACGTGATAAATATATTTGTCACAACACTGTTTATGATTATTTTGTGAAAATACATAAATATTATTTTAGAGTAAAAATAATATTTGCAAGCGTTAATGATTCCAAAACTTTACGAACGCTTCCACAAACATATAAGTTACACCGGTAATTACATTACCACAAGATTGATAAAACGTAACTTACGCACATGTATTGTATCCCCCATCCTTGGGAAGGATTATAACTACCAAGTGTATACAGAACATAAACACGAAATAGTTGTCTAACTATTTCCCACAGACTTAAACTATAAAGCTAGAGCACGGCCGTCCGTCTAATAGAATTAGCACTTGTAGGTCGTTGCACAGCTTACTGTATTGGAGACACTTGGTAGAGACGCGCATTCACAGTGAGTTCATGTCCCCCTTTTCTCTAACTGTTTTCAGTTTTCTTAACTGCGGGGGTGAAATACATGTTACTTTGATTACAAGTACTTTATACATGGTATGATTAACGTAAGGAGGTTTTAGATCATGTGAATGGGTAGTTAGAACACCGAGGGACTTAAGCGGTAGATCTATTTGGGTGTAGCGAGCCCAGCTCTAGGGCCAACAGAACGGGCCTCTCGGAGGACCAACAGAACGGACCTGGAGTGACTTGGTACCCAACGCAAAAATCGGCTAGGGTGTGTCTTTCCTACTTGCATTTCACAACATGCTAATGGCCTTGCAAACCATTGGTGATCACAAGTCCTCTTAAACTGCTACATACCAGGAAACTTTTATACTTACAAGTGTTTTACTTACTCACCTGCACATGAACTCGCTCAACATTATTGTTGATTTTTCAACTTACATGTATTTCAGGAAATTAACGAGATCTGGCACGGTATGGCATGTTTTCCGCTGCACTAGTTTCCGAGGTCATCCGGGGTTTAGGGGATGTGTCTCTTTCCTGGACAAGACACAGTCCTTAAACCATGTTTATGTTATGTTTAAAGTTGTAATGTCTGTTGAACAAGGTTATGGTTGTTGGTTAAAACAATGGTATTGTGTTTGATTTTCAAAACTAAATGGATGATCTTGCATGTTTTTAACTCATATAGCTTTGGGATGATTAAGCTATGGTATTAAGAAGTCACACCAAAATTAACCACGCTTCCGCAAAGCCAGGGTGTGACACGGAGCGTAAATCTATTTTAGAAAAATATCTAGCTCCTTGAAGTTGATCAAACAGATCATCAATCCTAGGTAATGGATATCGATTCTTAATTGTAACCTTATTCAGTTCTCTATAATCGATACACATTCTCATTGAACCATCCTTCTTCTTTACAAACAACACTGGCGCTCCCCAAGGGGATGAGCTAGGTTGTATGAATCCTTTACTTAGTAATTCATCTAATTGCGTTTTTAGTTCTAACATTTCTGTGGGTGCTAACCGATAAGGTGCCTTGGCTATCGGTGTAGTTCCTGGAATTAGATGAATCCTAAATTCTACTTCCCTATCTGGGGGTAATCCTGGTAACTCTTCTGGAAATACATCCGGATATTCTGAGACTACTGGTATTTCCTTAAGATCTTTTCCCTTAGTACTAATGATTACTGAAATCATATATACTATTCCTTGTTTTCGTTCATAATTAGCAACTTTCATTACTGATATGAACTTCATGGGTTTACGTGGTTTATCTCCTGTAATTCTAATTACTTTTCCAGTGGGTGATTGAATTTCTATGGAATTCTGATCACAAAGGATTCTAGCATGGTTGGCTACTAACCAATCCATTCCTAATACAACATCAAATTCAGCTAAATTCATCGGCAATAGTTTTGCAGAGAATTTATGTCCTAAAAGTTCTATATTTTCTTCTTGCAAAACTTTATCTATTTTAACAGAATTTCCGTCTGCCGTTTCAACTATAAAAATCTGCCTAATATTGGTTAAAGGTAATTTAAGAGCTTGGCAGAATGAAGTATTTATAAAACTTTGGTTCGCACCAGAGTCAAATAATACTTTGGCGTAAATGTTGTGAACTAAGAACGTACCCGCTATCACATCTGGGATGAGTTCTGCTTCTTGAGTGGTTAGCTGAAATGCCCTAGCATTCTTCTTAATAGTTCCGTCGGTCGCCTTAGTTTTGTTGTCTGCTGGTTTGATTAATTTAGGACATTCTGTTTTGAAATGTCCTGCCTCTCCACAATTGTAACAAATTATGGATTTCTTCCTGCAATTTTCTTCACGATTGTGACAACCCGAACTTTTAAGCTTAGCAAACTCTTGGTTCCTCGACTCCTAGTTGACACGGTTACATGTTGGGAATGATATTATGATTCTTTTATTTGCAACTTATGCTTTATTATCCATTAATCATATAATATACGTGTTGCATTAATCATCTATTGGTTCCTTGGGGGTTGCAAATGTGGTCCTTGTAAATTGTTCATCCTACTTGTTATATCTTAAGCAATATATGTCCACCTAGCCGTATACCTTTCAGGTGTAAGAACTCTCATCGGCCCACATACCCGGAGCCCAACCCGAGAACACACACATTGTGATGCCACAATCATGATTGGGCTATGTAAAGCCCAAACAATGGTGGAAGTGGGTCGGCTAGGATGAACTAGTATATATACACACTTATTACATCATAAAAAAAATACATGTGTTAAGTTAAGCCCAAACCGAGCCCATTAGTGGCATTATTTCTTCATTATTTAGCAGTCATATTTAGTTACAAAAGTTACGTAACAAACAACCCATGTTACGTAACAAATAGCCCTACTTCTCTTCCTTGTTCCTCTCGGGCGACGGCAGCAAAGGAAGCCCCTCCTCTTCGTTCTTGTGATCTCCCCTGCTTGTAATCTCTGGACTAGTAAGGTTAGTGAATCCGTCTTGTTCAACTTCGAGTGATCGTTCTTGTTTATGTGTAAGCTTGTAACAGCCCGTATGCGTTAACTTAATTGATATGATTTAAGAATGTTTTTGATGTTGTGTGATTTAACTGTGCCGTGTATCATACATAAAGAATTGAGGGTTGTGTGAGGGATTTGGTGATGGTTATAATACCTGATTTATTAGGGACAATAAATTAGATGTTAATGGGCACAAGTTAATTATTAATCTAGGTTCGGTTTTTAATCAAGGTTCAAGTGATAAAAATAATTGTATGAGAATTCTTTGGAATCGTAGAGAATGATCAAGCTATATAGGAAGTGAGGTGATAACTGTTTGATTTGGAATTGTGTAAATCTTGTGCACATGATGATAATAATTGATGTCTGTTATCAATGTTTTTGATAATTTCAATGTGTAGAAATTCGTGAATAATGATTAGTGGGTGTGGTTGATTAGAGAATTTAATTGAGTGATTGTTAATCAATGTGTAACAGTTTGCTTCAATAGAATGAAGGGCAATGAAACATGAGTTTCGCCACCCAGAAGATAATATTCATTTTGTTATCACGTGTTAATTTTTAATAGTGACAGCCCATGTGCAAAATATTATCGGCCCATTTTAAATCAATTAAAAGCTTTGGTCAAATAATAATCAATCTAAGTGGGTTTGATTCAAGGTATCTCACATATAGTCTGATCAAAAATTGCGGCCCATGTGCTGATTATTAAAGGTCCAATAATCATTCAGTTTAGTGTGGCTTAATATATTGAAATGTACATAATGAATTAACAGTAGTCACATGAAACCTATCAGCGGCCCATGTACTTGATTAAGTAGAACCAATTGTTGACAATATCAATTAATGTGTAAGCTGATTCTTTTGCATGTGATAAAGTAACTGGGCTAGACTCTTCAGAGATCATCATGATAGATGTTTACATTAGTGCATGATTTGTAAAGATTGAATAACATTGATTGAAGAACAGGAAACCTGATGTGTCTTGTGTGTATGGTAAATCATCTATTATGCGTGTGATGTGCTTAAGTGGTTGGTACCTGTTATGCAATGTGCACACTATGAACGTATGTGAATAACGTGAAATATGTGGTTTTTATGCACAAGAAACTGATTTTTATTGGTAACCGTGCTAGGATGTGTTTGATCAACTGATAAACAAGTAGTTAAGCATACCGAGCAAACCGAGGTGAGTTCACTCTTTCTACAAGGCATGGGATTCCCAGGGGTTGGGAATGGGTAAAGGATTTGAACTGAAACTGCGTGATCTCCTGGTTTGGAACACGTACACACCCTCTTTATTGAAGGGTGACAACACGTACTAAGAACTTAATCGGAACCTGCGTAATCTCCTGGTTTGGGGATTACGTACACACCCTCTTTATTGAAGGGTGACAACACGGATACTAGACCAAAATCTCTATCATGAAGTCCCTCCTTTTATATCGACTTAATCGCCGGGCCAATGGCGAGCGGGTCATTAGTTAGATAGCGCTATTTAGGTTTGACAAGCCTCACACCGTGCCGCAGAGGACGGGCGTGAACTAATGGATCTGGGCACGTCAATGATGATAGACATTGACATTAGGGCACCAACTTACTTTAGTCAGTGGTCGATATGGTAAACAGGTCTAGTGGTTAACATGGGGAAGCCCCCACCAACTATGGATATGTTTGGGAAACAGGGTAAACGGATTAACTTACAACTTACAAATGAACTCTTGGTTTTGAAACAACGTAATAATGAACACCAACTATGAACTCGCTCAACTTTGTTGTTGATTTGTTGTTACATGCCTTGCAGATCGTTAGATACTTTTAGAGCTTGCACGAGGAGGCGTGGACGTTGTGGGACATGGATAGTCTTATGCCATGTTAAACAGTTGATATATTTGAACTTACACTTTGTTTTAAACATTTTGCTTCCGCTTACAACTTAAATTACGTTTTGTTTGGACACCAATTATATTGTGTTGGGTTTTATTTTTATTTACATACGATGTTCAATATGATTGGTGGCTTGATCCTGGTCAGTCACGCCTCCAAGCGGTGATACTCCGCAGGTGGATTTTGGGGATGTGACAACGATGCCCTACAGTTTTGCAAAAATTGCAATATACTTTGCATTTTCCAAAATGTTTCTTTTTGCAATTTTGACAGAATGGCAAGGTTGAAGATTGCCCTGTTCCTTTTCTCTTGAAGCTGTTATTATTACCCATACGAAATCCTTGGGTAATTTTATGAGCCAGTTCCTTCTTTCTGTTTTCATCTTGTGTGCGTACCAATTCATCGGTTAGGGTATTAGCTAATTCCACAACATCGTCAATAGTGCGAGGTCTCGCAGTTTTAACGATATTGCGGATTTCACTAATCAGTCCCCAAATGTAGCGAGAAATGAGTACCGGTTCTGGCGAAGCCAGTGTTGGTACCACTCTAGCATATTCGAAGAATGTCGAAGTATAACCGCGACAATCTACACCCATCATCCGATGATTTAGGAACTTATTTGTCATTTGTTCCTTTTCATACTCGGGACAGAATTTTCTTTCTACAAAACCCTTAAATTCTTCCCAAGTCATGGCATAAGCTATCATTCTTCCTTTTGATTGTAACACAGTGTTCCACCATTCAAGTGCTTCTTCCTTGAAGAGATTTGATGCGTACATGACCCGATCATCTTTAGCACATTTAATTATTGCAATGACTGCTTCAGTTTTCTCTAACCAACGCAGTGATGCAGTTGCTCCTTCATTGCCTGCAAATTCAGTGGGTTTACAAGCAAGGAATTCTTTGAAAGTGCAACCAGGCGTTGCAGTTTTCATTTTCTTAGGAAATGGAGCTTGATGTGGTTCCGCATTATGGTTAACATGATCATTGCCTCCGTTTACACTATTACTGAAGTTATCTTCAGAAATACGTTTACTAGGAACGATTTGTTGCGGTTCGATTGGATTCTTTACAGCAGCAACGATGGCTGGAATAGCATTGGCTATCCCTTGAGCAACAATATTTTCGATATCTTGTCTAGTCATATATTGATCTCCTGGATGTTGCTCAGACTGATTAACCTCATTTACTGGTTCATTACCAATGTTTGCCATCTGATAATTAATTTTATATAAATAATTAGTATAAATACAAATATAATAAAACAGTTTGCACATAATCACATTAACATGTATAACTAAAAATTATTGATTTCACAAGTTTCATTATATTATGCCTCGTACACACGATTATCATACAACGTTTTATTGTTAAGTTATTACACATACTGGTTATTATGATTATTTATTAACAAATATTCCTGCAAACTCCCATTATCTGGTCAGCTAATTTCTTAAAAACGACGCTCCCTTTCGTCATACTTCCAAGTAACTCTTTCTCCAATATCCCTAATCCTATTTCCTGCATCAATTAACTCTTCGCCCCAAAGACGAAGTTCAGTCAGATTCTCCGGGCTCATAGTTGGATATAGTGGAGGTTCTGGGTCAACTTGTGGGAAAAATGTATCAGGGTTGTTTAAAAGATTTTGGTATTGCCAATCAGTTGTCCACCATTCATCTAATTCTACTGGTAGTGGTTGAGGTTGGACAATAGGATCTGGAATAGCAGGTTCCAGATTGATTGGAATTGGAACTTCTAGTGGGTAACTAAAAAGATCTTCTTCAGTAAATATAAGGTTTGGATTAGCTGGTTCAAGGTTTCCATCGGCAGGTCCGATGAGGTCACTCATTACTAGTTTATGATCTAAAACTTCCCAGGGAGTCATTTTCTGTTTCTGTCTAGAACTTTCTCCGACTTCTCTTTCTGTTTGCTTAAAACTTTTCTCAGCTTCTATCTCTACTTGATTAATATTTTCCTCAATTTCTACCCCTTTTCCTTTATCTTTTGGTTCTTCAGTTTTAGTAACCTTCCTTGTTGCTGGCTTTTTCCTTCGTACACGCCTCCAGCCCACAAATCTGCTTCTTTTCTTGGTTTTAGGATTTGCCAGTGGTTTGGATTGAAATTCCATGGGTTCTTCTTTATCAGCGAAGTAACCGGTGAATTCCTTGGAAACTTCTATCTTAACGGGATAGAGGTTAAGATTTTCTAAACCTTCTGATATCTCATTCATGCTGTTTAGCATATATGCAAAATACATACCAAATGTTAAAATAAAATAAAAATTTTATAGATAACCCGTAAATATTATTGTATACATAAAACAACTGACAAGTAAATTATACTACGATTTACTGTAACTTATTTATTTACTAAATAAGGTTTCTGGAAAATAAAAGTGCTAAAACTTTTGAGTATTTAGAGATTTGCATTTTCTGCTACTGTGGCTAGCATATAAAGATTTGCCCATTTCTCATCTAATTTGTCCTCCCAAGGTGATTTATTGATTAAGTCATGGGTTTCTTGTTTCACTTTCTTCTCTCGGTTTTTCCTTATTTCCTCCTGACTTTTCCTAATAATCAAACTTCTTTTATTAGGAGAAAGTGGTTCCTCGTAATGTGCCTTACGGACAAATATTCCTTCTTCAGGAATTACATAAGGTTTTGTTTGGGATGAACTTCCCTTCTCGTTGAATGACCTATCTAGTTTAAGATAGATGTTTGACAGCTTTTGTTTACCCATACTGTAATTAACAAATAATCAATTAATAAAACACATAATCACATACTTGGCAATCAGTAAAATTAAGTATTTCTAAATACTTAATAGGCTTAACTCAGTGGCTCTGATACCACCTTATTTCTGTCACGGCCCCCGACCCGGTTTGACCCGTTTCAGGAGCCGCAGGACAGAAATCCCGTGGTATTTAATTAACAGCGGAAGTTTCATCAGGATCTTTTTAAAACTGAAGTATTTCCCGTTTATTTTATTTCACAATTCGGGATAAAACCCGGTAATTTACAATATTGAGATTTCACGAAGAAATCTTTTATTTTACAAAACATGTTTCTTTATTTTATACTGAGCCACTTCCTTAAGCTGATAGTGCTTCACGGCACTTTTTCCTGGATCACAACAGATCACCTGAAACATGTTTGAAAAAGGTTTTGTCAGCGGGAAATACTGAGTGAATCATTCTATTTACATAAAACGACATGTTTGTTATAATTTACAGTATTAAGAGCGATTACAATGTCTCTATCTTTTAAATTAACTGATCCAGTTGTCACTTGACCGGACTTGTGACTGTGGACATATCACTTGTTGGGTCCGTTCACCCATAAATGATAAATAATTAGTAGCTATGTGCACATCCCCCCACATACTGGCAGTAATTTCATATTACATAGACTTAATCCCTGTAATTATAACCTTTGAAAATAAACCTGATTTTGAAAATAATTAGATAAAAAGAGAATGACTCACATTGCAGATTTAACAGAGCTTTATCCTACTGATTAGCCTTGATAACCTAGTTTAAATAATCATGCACACAAACTAGGTTAGTAACTTAATACAACATTTACGATAACTCACGAGATTACAACCTTCACAATGAATGACAAAGTGCGATACTTAAACATCCATCGATTTAACGACGAATGACAAAGCATAAACCCTAATGTGGGCAGCACTTAAACATCCATTGGATAGTTTAATCGATCGGACATTGAATCGTAGCAGCGATCGAGTTATTACCCTGAATTGTGACAGCACTTCGTGATCAGTGTGTGTTTTTGTAGTGATTATACTATAACTCGAAGCACAAATTGAATTTCTACGTCGAACTAACGCAGAATGTCAAGTCCCAAACTGTTCTATTTATAACTGAAAAACCGCCCCCCTCGTGTGGCGCGAGGGGGTGTCGCGTGGCGCGAGAGGCGCCCCCTACCATAGGGTAGCCTCGTGTAATAGTAGCCTTGCTGAGTTTGTGGCTAGTTCAATTTCAAATTTGACAACAAACTGTCAAGATAATATCGATTAGGGTTTACCCCCCCTGAGTTTTAGGGGCCCTGATCCTGATTATTCTGAAAATTTTAGGGTTTGTTCAGAATCACTTGGGTTTCTCAATTAGGGTTTCCTATTGGACAATTAAAGTAATAATTAAGACTTTTTAATGAGAGTTGTTACACAAGATGAGATGATGAAAATCTTAGAGATACATTGATCATCCTCATGAAAGTCATGAACTTGAAAGAATAAAGGTTTTCTTGTTAAGTGATGATTAAAATAAGTATAAGGTCTTGTAAATCTAAGATTTCAAGAATGATTTTTCAAGAAATCAAGTTAAAAATACAAAGTTTACTTAATCTTGGTTCTTAAATAAATAAACCACATTTTTGGTGGTTAATAAAGTGTAGGATCATGTATTTAACAAGAAAAATCCAAGAAGAAACATTTTTAGAAAAGGTAATTACAAGTTGTAAAGAACTAATTTCTTTAAAAATGATGTTTTTAAAGGAACAACCACACTTTAAAGGGTAACTAAGCTTACTAAATACACTAGTAAGTTACTACACATTTTTATAAGTTTTTAAGTTCATGAGATAGTAGTTTATGCTTGTTTTTGGCAAATTGGTAAGTGTAGATTGATTTGTTGTTGATTGTGTTGATTTACAAAAGAAAATGATATGCTTTGAAAGCATGGAAACCTCCATTTTTAGGGGAAACTATGGCAAAAATTTTCTAAAAATTAAACACTTAGAAAAATATTTTTAAACAAATATTTACAGGTATATTTTTAACCATGAATTTTCATGTAAAGTTTGCCATAAATTTTGTACAAAAATTATAAATATTGGAGATTGGTTTTTATAAATATAAGTGACTAAATATGTATTTAGGAAATATATATTTAGATGTCACCATGTGTGTGATTATTTGTATATTATGTGTAGTAGTTATATTATTTTAGGACTTGAAATAATATAACTCGTCAAAATACCAAAAATTACAATCCAAAATATTACTAAAATTCCAAGAGAATTAATATACAAAGAATACCCAAATATTGGTGAAACCGAACAAAGGAATATAACTCACAAAAATATTCCGGAAATTTTATACATAAGTATATTTTGGTAAATAAAATTTTGGACACCAAGAGAACAGAAATATGATTTTTACAATTATTACAAAATATATCACATTCTTGACAAGGAGAAAATATATTATTTTTGGCAAGTAAAAATATATTTTTTTTCTTGGAATTATTAGAAGATGTATCATTTTTGGAAGAAACATATATTTTCTCAAACAAACATGAAATACATTATTTTTTAGAGAAAATGTATTTTCTTAAATAAACTTGAAATATATTATTTTTGAGTGCAAAATAAGTTTATATATATTTTCTAAGTTAGACTTGGAAATATATTATTTTTTAGACTTGTATGAGATTTGTAAATATTTTTGCCAAGAAAGAATATAAGTAATTTTTCTAAGTAATATTTCTTAAAATATATGTTTTGGAAATATATATTGATGTATTTTTACTAGAAATATTATTCCGGGAAAAATTAATACAAAAATTAAGTATAAGGATACTTAATAAACACAATAAAAATATGTATTCTCGTACGTATAAATACACACCGGAATACGCCACCGATACTTGGCAGAAATATACAAGTATAAGAATACAAATACAAATACACCCATCCTTGGGAAGGATATACATGTATAAATACATAAAGGTAACAAGTTAAAATATATTATTTTAACAATTATTCCAAAATGAAATAAATATAATTTAAGTTAAAATATTTATTATTTTAACAAATAATTATACAATTTGGAATAATAGTAAGGACACAAAGAAACGTAACTCAAAGACACAAATTGATACTACGACAAGGCACAACTCGCTCGTCTAATAAACCATAGTACGTTGTAGGTAGTCGTGTATGCCAGAAGAAGCTTTGAGTTACAGTTGGTTACGAAGAACGCAAGACTGTGAGTTCATGACCCCCTTTTCTTTAACTGTTTGTTTTATAACTTCGGGGGTGAAGTACATGTTACAAATTGATTACGAACATTTATACATGGTATGGTTAGCTAAGGAATGTACTGCTTGATCATGTGAGTGGTGGGTATAACGCTTAAGACCATTAATCCTCGTAGTAGGACCGAGGGATATTAGTGATAGATCTATTTGGGTGTAGCGAGCCCCGCCCATGTGGACCAGGGTTTGGCCAATGAGGTGACTATGTCTTACATCCAGAAGCCCGGTGCAAAATCTGCTAGGTTTGAGCCTTCCTGCATCACGTCACACATATTAATGGCCTTGCAAACCATTAATCGATCTGTTTTTCCTTGTTTGCTTTCATACCAGGGTTTACAACTACATACTTACTTATAACGATTTCAAAGGTTTATTCGTGCACACATACAAACACATGAACTCGCTCAACGTTTGTTGATATTTTCAAACTACATGTATTTCAGGGAATTAAATGTGGATCTGGCAGGCGTTTGGAGGTTTCAAGTAATGATGGGAATAAAAGATGTCATCCGAAGTCAAAGGGTTTGGATAGTGTATCTTATCCTAGATAAGACACATCTTTCAAAGCCTGGTTTTATTTAAAGTCTTTTGTCGAGTCCTTATGGAAGTCTAAAACAATTTGCATGGTTTGTAATTTTGGATTCAAAGTTTGTGTTGGGATTTTAAGACAATGATGTTGTTATGTTTTAAAACTTAATCAATGGATGAACATCTTTGGTTTTATCATATAGTTGTTTGTTATGGTTGAATGCAATGATATTAAGCAAGTCACACATAATCACGCTTCCGCAAAAGTCAGGGTGTGACAGTTTGGTATCAGAGCTTTGATTGTAGCGAACTAGGATTCTTTCTCGAGTCTAGACTACAATCATTAGGACTCTCACGAAAATATTTTTACAACATGTTTTCATTGCATACACGAAACGCCCAGATCCAGGGAACAAACGTTTTTACAAAAGGAAAGACACGAAACACAATGCAAGCTCACATTTGTGGTTGAGTCTGGGAGACTAGGAAGGATAGAAAGTATTTGTGAGGGATAATGAGGATACATGATTTCAGGATATATTGTCTTTGATTGCATACTAAGTAGTAGTGGTTGATATATATGCATATGTTATGATTGTTATGTTACAGGCATTATGTCTTCATCCGAGAGCGGATTGTCCGACACCGATGACCCTATGGCTATTGTCTCCGATGACGAGATCGCACCAGAGCCGGAGATCTTTACATCAGATACTGAGAGCGACCAGACATGATATCCGATGACGAGGATGACTTTCAGTCGTTCTCGTTGCCTGACTTTAGAGATGATTTACCGATTGCTGATGGTATTCCAGACGAGGATCCTTTTGTTATCCCCATTCCAGTCCATGATCATCTTATCATCTGGCATCCCGATGGTGAGCATATCGTGGCACCGATCCTTGCACCTGTTCCTTTAGTGGTCATCCCTCATGAGGATTGGCCATTTGATGATCTGTTTGATGACGATGTTGATCTGTTTATTTGTCACACCCTGGCTTTGCGGAAGCGTGGTTAATTTGGTGTGACTTCTTAATACCATAGCTTAACCATAACAAAGCTATATGAAATAAAACCATGCAAGATCATCCATTTATTTGAGTTTTAAAAACCAAATACAACAACATTGTTTTAACAAACACAAACATCAACATGACATAAACACAGTTTAAGGACTGTGACTTGTCCAGGAAAGAGTCACATTCCCCAAACCCGGATGACCTCGTGACTAGTGCAGCGGAAAACGTGTCATACCGCGCCAGATCCTTTAATTCCCTGAAATACATGTAAGTTGAAAAATCAACAATAATGTTGAGCGAGTTCATGTGTTTAGTAAGTGCGCGCGAATAAACCATATAATCATTGTAAGTATGAATGTTTTGTAAACTCTGGTATGAAAGCAAATAAGGAAACATATCAGTTAATTTGTAACCACATGGTCCAACCTGCGGGCGCATGGGAGGGGATAGGACAAGGTCATCACATGGTCCAACCTGCGGGCGCATGGGTGGTGTTACGACAAGGTCACCACATGGTCCAACCTGCGGGCGCATGGGTGGTGTTAAGACAAGGTCACCACATGGTCCAACCTGCGGGCGCATGGGTGGGGTTTGTTATGCTCAAATAGGCCTATCACTCGTATCCCTCGATCGTACTACGAGGACTAATGTTCTTAAGGTTTCACCTACCCAATCACATAACCTAACAGTTCCTTCCTTAGCTGACCATACCATGTAAGAAACATTCGTAATCATAGTAACATGTATTTCACCCCCGAAGTTATAAAACTGAAAACAGTTAAGAGAAAAGGGGGACATGAACTCACAGTGGTGCGTCTCTACCAAGTATGCCTCCAAATCAATCAGCTGTGTGACGACCTACACGTACTAACTCTATTAGACGGACGACCGTGCCTTAGCTTTATGGTTTAAGTTTTTGGGAAATAGTTAGGCAACTATTTCGTGTTTACATTCTGGATATACTTGGTAGTCATTTTCCTTCCCAAGGATGGGGGATTTAATACATGTGTGTTCGTATAATTTCAAAATATATTATTAAGTCTCACTTAAAATATATTTTATTTCTATCTCCAAAATATAATATTCTTCTCAAAAATATTATACTTTAATACATGTGATTTTCCCAAAATAATACTTATTAATATAATTTTTACCCTAAAAATAATATTTACGTAGCTCACAAAATAATCATAAACACTTATACCAGTGATGTTGTGAAAAATATATACTAAATATATATATGTATCACGTTTTATTTTGTGAAATCCCACCTCCGGTATTTTTGTAAATATAGTCGTGACGAAACTTATATTTTTGAAAACACATCGAAAAGTATTTCTAACACTTATAGTGAAAATGATTCTAAGTGTTAGGTTTTTAGAAAATTTCGCCAGAGTTTCCCCTGTAACTGGAGGTGGCCACGCTTTTAAGCATATCATTTTCTTTTACAAATCAAACCGACCATTTTTATCATTCAATCAAAACAATGTTCAAACCACAACTAGTCAATATATATATAAATCACATAAATTTCATGAACTTGTGATTTATCCAAACGATGAAGTAAATCCCATTACTTTTAGTGGATCTTTATATAAAACAATCCGATTTTGTAAAAACCTCGTTTTTAAAGAAATTCCATCTTTACAACTTCTTGTAAAATTTGACAAAACTAGTTCTTTGTCGAAACTTAGTGTTACACAAGTATTTACACACTTGTGTGTTCTAAAAACCATTCGTTTTAGTGTAAGATCCATCTTTAAAGTTATGTTTTCTCTTGACACGTGGTCTTTTGAAAATACCGCTTGTAGATACGTAGATCTACTAGTTTTAAACACTATTTCACAAACAAAATCGCTTTTACACAAGTTCATGATTTGTGTGTGGTAGAGTTCATCCTTTAACCCTTGTTACTTTCAAAACAACCTTATGTCATGATCCAAGGTCATGACTAACCCGGGTTAAATGATGATCCGAGTTACCACAACATAGATCGGGTCCAAATAATCACACAAATCAAATACTACATGATTTACACAACATATGAGCTTTTAACCACCATTTTTAGTGTTTTTAGTAGACTTTTAAACTTCAACTTGTATGTTCATGACTTTTAATCGTTACATCCCATTTTAACCACTTTAAAATAGTTCGGGAGGGTGATTTAAGCAAGTTACTACTAGCTTGAGGCTAGGGAAGATTCTAAGCGAAAAATGTGTGGATAAAAGCAATGTAGTGAGGTCCTTCGCCTTCCGTTTGCACCAAGCTTCCTTATACGCGATCCTTAACACTTGAATGATCTTGGAATGGCTTGAAACAAACTCGAAAAATTGATGGATGGTGGTGGGGTGTTCGGCCGTAGCCTTTGAGAGAGAGAGAGAGGGAGTGTTTTGGTGAGTTGTGTAATGTGAAAGATCAAGTGTGCCAAGATTAGAACTTATAGACAATAGTTTAGGTTAATATCCAAAGGTTTATGTGTCTAGATGATATTAGACAATAGTGATTAAATTAATCACAAAGGTACAAGGGTGTCCCCCTTCTTGGGGACGGTTTGTAAAAGGGGGGGGGGGGTACTAGTTCAAATCCAACTAAACACCAATTACTAGTTAGTTAAGTTAAGTGTTAACTCGGTTACTAGTGTGTAGTGTGTTATGACGGGTGTTAGGGTATTCAGGGACCCTAACTGGCTCAGAAAAAGATAAACTATGAAAATGACAATATTTTCATGTTCCGGGTATAGTCCGGTTGTTCGGTTGGATAGTAATCCGTTAAAGTGCTTAACAAAGCTTAAAAGTGTCGTTATTACCCTTTTTAGTGACACAACTCATTTCTGACACTTTGGAAAGTGTCTAGTAATATTTTTCTCATGTTTTGGCACTTTATTAAGTAGCTAAATGCTGAATTATTATGTAAAGTGCTGAATTTTGTGCTTAGAGCACGTTTTAGGCACATCCAGTCATTGAAACTTATTCCTAGAGACGCAGTTCTACAACCCTTGTATCCTTACACTCACCACTAGTGTAGCAAAATATTTCTGGCTCATACAGGCCTTAGAGGCAGTGTCTGCCTGATGCTAGCTTTATCAGCATGTTCAACAGGTTATCCGTTTATAGTGCTATTGTGCTTTTTGTGCATCATGTTTGTCACTAAGGTTCAGCATGTAAATAATGTAGTGACAGTAAGTAAAGTATGATGCAAGTAAGTACATGTATCAGTAATCAAGTAGCAGTTCATCAGTAATTTCAAACAAGCACAGTAATTAAGCAGTAATTAATTATTAATTAAGTCGTACGGATACCTGGTTTAGTGAGGGTTGTCACATTCTCCCCCCGTTAGAAAAATTTCGTCCCGAAATTTTAAGTTCTGCTTATAGATGCAGGGTTCTTAGGAAATAAAAGGGGGTATTTCTCTTTCATCCGGTCCTCACGCTCCCAGGTGTATTCAGGACCATGTCTGGCATTCCAACGAACTTTGACGAGCTTGACACTGCTCCAGTGGGTCTCGTTTACTTTCCAATCTGTAACCTCAACCGGTTCTTCAACGAAATGGAGCGTGTCGTCAACATGAATCTCGTCGATGGGAATGGCAATGGTATCTTGAGTTGGACTTTTCTTCAGGTTGGATACATGAAATGTACCGTGAACTGAATGGAGTTCGGTAGGTAAGTCCAGCTTGTATGCTACTAGTCCTATTCTTTCCAAAACTCTGAAAGGACCAATGTAGCGCGGATTTAACTTTCCACGCTTTCCGAAGCGTGCCACACCCTTCCAGGGTGAAACTTTCAATAAAACCATTTCTCCCACTTGGAATTCCAAGTGTTTCCGGTTTGGATCCGCATAGGCTTTCTGTCTGTGGCGAGCTGCTTCGATGCGTTTTAGAATTTGCGCAATCTTGTCTGTCGTCTCTTGGACGATTTCGGGACCAGCAAGCTGCCTATCACCTGCGTCAGCCCAGCATAGGGGTGATCGGCACTTGCGTCCGTAAAGGGCTTCACATGGCGCGACACCAATACTGGTGTGGTAGCTGTTGTTGTATGAAAATTTGACCAAAGGCAAATGCTTGTCCCAGCTACCGCCCAAATCCATTACACATGCTCTCAGCATATCTTCTAATGTCTGAATCGTTCGCTCGCTTTGACCGTCAGTTTGCGGATGAAGCGCAGTGCTCAGATTTAATTGTGAGCCAAAAGCTTCTTGGAAGGATTGCCATATCCTTGACACAAACCTTCCGTCTCTATCAGAGATGATCGAGAGAGGCACTCCCTGACGTGCGATGATCTCTCTCATGTAAATTTCGGCCAACTTGCTCGTATTATCCTTCTCTCTGATAGGTAAGAAGTGTGCTGACTTTGTTAATCGATCCACTATTACCCAAATAGTGTCATGGCCTATTGGCGTTCTTGGCAACCTTGTAAAAAAAATCCATTGAGATTTGTTCCCATTTCCACTTGGGAATCTCAGGTTGTTACAGAAGTCCTGAAGGCTTCTGGTATTCGGCTTTAACCTTAGCGCATGTTAAACATTTGCTCACATAAACAGCAACATCGCCTTTCATCCTAGGCCACCAATAGTAATCCTTGAGATCTTGGTACATCTTATCCGCTCCTGGATGAAAAGAGTACTGCGACTTGTGAGCTTCATCGAAAATAACCTTCCTTAAACCACCAAACAGAGGAACCCAAATCCTTTTCTCAAAACATAACGTTCCTTCCTCGTTTGGTACCAAAAGCTTCTCCATCCCACGGAGGTATTCTTCTTCAAGGTCTCCTTCCTTGAGAGCTTCTTTTTGCGTGGCACGAATGCGCAAGGGAAGATCGGTTCGAATAATCATTTCTAAAGCCCTAACCCTTAGGGGCTTGATCCTCTCCTTTCGACTTAGGGTATCGGCGACCATATTCGTCTTCCCTGGATGATACTTTATTTCGCAGTCGTAATCGTTCAGCAACTCAACCCATCGTCTTTGTCTCATATTCAACTCCTTCTGGTCGAATATGCGTTGTAGGCTCTTGTGATCTGTAAAAATTGTACACTTTGTACCATAAAGGTAGTGTCTCCAGATCTTTAATGCAAAAACCACTGCGCCAAGTTCCAAATCATGCGTGGTATAGTTCTTCTCATGTACCGTAATGCGTAAGCATTAACCTTCTGGCGTTGCATCAACACGCAACTCAATCCTTGATGCGAGGCGTCACAGTATACCACGAAATCGTCAGTACCTTCCGGTAGTGCTAGAATTGGCGCATTGCAGAGCTTATCCTTCAACAGCTGAAACGCTTCTTCCTGTTTGATTCCCCAATCAAACTTCTTATCTTTCTGGGTGAGGAGTGTCCATGGTTGAGCGATCTTCGACAAATCCTCAATGAACCTTCGATAGTAGCCAGCCAAACCCAAGAATTGTCGAATCTCGGTTGGCATCTTTGGCGTTTTCCAACTCTTGATCGCTTCGATCTTTGTGGGATCAACATGGATTCCATTTCCATTAACCACGTGTCCAAGAAACTGGACTTCGCGTAGCCAAAACTCGCACTTAGAGAGTTCGGCATACAGCTGTTCTTTCTTTAGCAGCTCCAAAATAGCTCTTAGATGTGGCTCGTGCTCAGCCTTTGTTCTTGAATAAATCAAGATGCCGTCGATAAACACAATCACGAACTTGTCCAAGTGCGGCTTGCAAACTCTATTCATCAAGTCCATAAAGACTGCAGGTGCGTTTGTCAAACCAAACGGCATAACAAGGAACTCGTAGTGTCCATAACGAGTTCTGAAGGCTGTCTTTGGGATACTCTCCTCTTGTGTCCTTAACTGAGGGTATCCAGATCGAAGGTCGATCTTTGAATAAAAGCTTGAACCTTGCAGTTGTTCGAATAGATCATCAATCCTTGGCAGAGGGTTTCTATTCTTGATCGTCAGCTTGTTCAGCTCCCGGTAGTTGATGTTTATTTGAAAATCATCATCCTTCTTTTTGACGAATAGAAATGGGGTTACCCCAAAAGGGAATTTTGGTCTGTTATCTTCCTTCTCTATCCATTGCTAAAACTTCTCTGTCAATCCTTGCATCTCCGAAAATGTAAGTCGCTACGATGCATCGACTACGGGTGCAGTGCCTGGAATTAGATCGACGCGGGGTTCGACTAATCGTTGGGGAGGCGATTCCGGCAAGTCTTCGAGGAAGACTTCGGGGTATTCTCCAATCACAGGGATATCTTCGAGTTTTGGTTCTTCGGCTTCTTTTTCCACGACATGAGCCAAGAATGCAACACATCCTGTGTGCGAAAATTTTTGTGTCTTCTTTGTCTGATAATTCGTAGGAGCGTATCCTGCTCCATGAATCACAATCATTTCCCCGTTCGTCGTCGGGGCGCGGATGACAATCTCCGCCGGGTTGTTCGACAACCAGTCCATCCCAATTATCACATCGAAGCTTCCGTTAGGCTTGTTCTATCGAGAACTGGGTATCTAGGTTACTTACTACTAAAACAACTATATTTCCTGAAGCTAAAATTTGACAATACTATCAAATAGAGCATAACATTGACTATTATGAGGCGTACCGATATCCACGTTTGGATTCTATCCCCGCTGTTGAGCTTTCATCCACGTGCCTGAGTGTTCTTAGGGCAATACTTCCTGAAATGCCCCACATCACCGCAATTAAAACATGCTTGGCCACAGTCTTGATCGTCACCATCCCTGCCTTGGTAGTTGTTGTTGTCGTTATTTCCTCCGCGATTTCCGTTACCATCTTGACCTCTATTTCCATGTTTAGTACCTTGCCGACACGTTTCCTTGACATGTCCCACCTTGCCACAGTTACCACATTTTCCATATCTACACCGCCCTTTATGGTGACGTCGACAGTTGTCGCACTTTGGTAGGATACCCGTGTACTCTTTTCTCTTTTTGGCCTTGTCATCGCTACTCGACTGGGTACCCTGTTTGAAATTCGCCAACTTCCTCTTGTTGTCCCCAGATGACTCTACATGAGTCTCCTTCTCCTCCTCAGAGGTTGAAAATTTGTTCATCCTGACTGCCTCTTCCGTCAGGGCTACACTTAGATTGATGGCCTCAGTGATTGTTGTTGGCTTTGATGTTGTTACCATGCTCATGATTTGGGGTGCCAATCCCCAAATGAAACGCTCAATCCTCTTAAACTCCGGATCTACCATGTAAGGAACGATACGCGATAGAACTTGGAACTTCTCCACATACTCAGCTATTTTTGGACCTTCCATCTTCAAGTTCCAGAACTCAGTTTCTACCTTCTGGTTTTCTGTTCTCGAGCAGTACTTTTTATGCATTAGCTCTTTCAGCTCGTCCCATGATAGAGCATACGCGGCAGCCTCGCCCATTGTCTGAACCTGAAGTTTCCACCATGACAGAGCCCCATCTCGGAACAGCCCAGAAATGTACGTGACCTGATCTCTTGGGGCGCATTTGCTCGCACGCAAAACAGTGTCCGTCTTCTCAATCCAGCGTACGAAGGCTACGGCACCCCCAGTGCCGTCGAAATGTAGGGGCTGGCAGCCTAAGAACTGCTTGTAAGTGCAGCCGTTGGGTGGGTTATTTCCTGAGGTACCTCCGTTGCGCTCGGAGTGATGGGCCTCGTATTGTGCGATGACTGCCGCAATGATTCCCTGAAGTTCCGCCTCGTTGGTGGATATGCGTACATCCCGTCTTGGAGGCATCTTCTAAATGATGATCGTATGGGTCAGGTCATAGTGAGTAAAGTGTACGTAAGTATACAACAATATCAACACATAACATCTCATGTTATAAATAAATCAATCACATAACATCTCATGTTATAAATAAATCAATCACATAACATCTCATGTTATAAATCAATCACCCATATTGATAGCCTCTGCAATGGTTGAGGGCTTCGAGGTAGTAACCATGCCCCTGATCTGGGGTGCAAGTCCCCAAGTGAAACGTTCCATCCTTTTGAACTCCGGTTTGACTAAGTAGGGGACGACCCTAGACAAGTCGTGAGATTGCTGGATGCATTCAGGAATCTCTGGTCCATCCATTTTCAATTCCGGGACCCTACCTCACGCTTCTGGTTTCCAGCCCTAGATTTGTATTTCTTCTCCATCATTCCTTTGAGCTCGTCCCAGCCCAGTGCATTAGCAGTATCTTGTACCAAGGGTTTGAACCTGGAGGTTCCATTATGAGAGTGTGCCATCTAGAAATAACCCCGAGATATAAGTAACGCTCTGTTGGGGTGAACAATTACTCATTCTTAGAATGGAGTCGGTCTTTTCGGACCAACGAACAAATGCAACGGCGCCTCCTGTTCCGTCAAAGTTCAAAGGCTTGCAGTTCAGGAACTGCTTATAGGTGCAGCCAGTTGGAGGGTTATTTCCAGTGATGCCATCGTTGTGCTTAGAGCGGAGGGCTTTATGTCGTGCATTTGCCTGTGAGATGCGTTCTTGCAGCTCGGCTTCTGTCCTTGGCAACGTATTGGTGTTTGTGTCACGTCTGGGTGGCATTTTCTTCTGTCGAAGTGGTATGAAGCGGGCTGGACAACATTTCAATTGTCTATGAGATGTATGGCACCATAAGCCATCATGTACTCACCCGATTTCACACGTAAATATACTCAATGTATGAGTGAGGTAATAGGTTCTGAGCCTTCACATAGGCTTGCCAATTTGGCTTATTCGAGGCTACAACGCCTTGGTCATTCGAGTTTAACTTATTTCCTGCTACATTGGTTTTCACTAGCTTGGCCCGCAGAGTCCACCAGGATTCCTGTGCACTACAAGTCGTTATTACGTGGGCCCCCGTAATAATAAATTGTCTTGCACAGTTACCCCAAATTTTCTCTCGACCAAGCAGATGATCAATCAAGGAGCAACAGCAGGTGCATCGGCATGAACAGGGTCATGCTCCAATGCGGGGTCAGGAGCAATGCCTGGCTCAGGGGCCACAGCCGGCTCTGGATCAACAAACATAGGGTCGACAGGGACTACAGAATCCTCCAAGGGTTGGCCTAAGTGTATGAACTCCATGTCATGGTCTGGATCAAGACCAGGTGGAAGAACAGGATTATCCTTAATATCGTGATCAAACTCAAAGCTGTGCGCGAGAACTGTTGCAGCTGATGACGCCATATCGGGGTCGGCGTCGTGTGAGTGATGTTGCTCTCCCGGTGTATGCAAAGATGCGGACGCCACAGACTCAAATGGGTCTGGGACAGGTGAATGGGCATGAGGCTCTTCTTGCAGGAGCGTCAGCGAGCAGCAGGCTATCACCAACAGTAATAGGGCCTCGCCCTCAAATGGGTCCTCCTCTAATAGATCGTTATCGTCGTCAGAGACCATGTCGGGGGGCATATCAACCACGGGAGAAGCGGCAAGCGCACAGGAGCAGGGATCACCGCGAGTGGCAAATTCCCAACAAGATGGCCATCAGCAGGCTCTGCTACGACATCAAGCAGTGCAAAGGGCTGAAAGTCGTCATCGTCTGTGCCGGTAGTATCGGAAATGTACACCTCGTGCTCCGATGAAACTATGTCGTCTGATACTATGGCCATGGGATTCGTAGTGTCCTTCTTTCTATTACATGATGAAGGCATGACGTTTGTAACACAAACACACATACGTATAACAATCAATCATATCATCATATAATCACATAAGTCACCAAGTAAGCATTCAAATAATTCTCCTAGTCCCACTAGCCTCCCAGCCTCTCAGACTGCTCTTCCTAGTCCCACTAGCACTAGCCTCCCAGCCTCTCAGACTGCTCTTCCTAGTCCCACTAGCCAATTCTCCCAGCCTCTCAGACTGCTCTTCCTAGTCCCACTAGCCAATTCTCCCAGCCTCTCAGACTGCTCTTCCTAGTCCCACTAGCCAATTCTCCTAGTCCGACTAGCCAATTCTCCTAGTCCCACTAGCCAACTACCTCGATCTCCCAGACCGAGCCTCGGCCTCTCAGACCGAGCCTCAGCCTTTCTAGATTGAGCCTATAAATAATAAATAAAATGTGCTCAACATTTGTTTGTAAAAAGTTTTGGATCTGGACTTAAGTGGTATGCAGTAAAAATGTTTTCATGAGAGCCCTAGTGATCATAGTCTAGACTCGAGAAGGAATTCTAGTTCGCTATGATCAGAGCTCTGATACCAAGCTGTCACACCCTGGCTGTGCGGAAGCGTGGTTAATTTGGTGTGACTACTTAATACCATAGCTTAACCATAACAAAGCTATATGAAATAAAACCATGCAAGATCATCCATTTATTTGAGTTTTAAAAACAAATACAACAACATTGTTTTAACAAACACAAACATCAACATGACATAAACACCGTTTAAGGACTGTGACTTGTCCAGGAAAGAGTCACATTCCCCAAACCCGGATGACCTCGTGACTAGTGCAGCGGAAAACGTGTCATACCGCGCCAGATCCTTTAATTCCCTGAAATACATGTAAGTTGAAAAATCAACAATAATGTTGAGCGAGTTCATGTGTTTAGTAAGTGCGCGCGAATAAACCTTATAATCATTGTAAGTATGAATGTTTTGTAAACTCTGGTATGAAAGCAAATAAGGAAACATATCAGTTAATGTGTAACCACATGGTCCAACCTGCGGGCGCATGGGAGGGGATAGGACAAGGTCACCACATGGTCCAACCTACGGGCGCATGGGTGGTGTTACGACAAGGTCACCACATGGTCCAACCTGCGGGCGCATGGGTGGTGTTAAGACAAGGTCACCACATGGTCCAACCTGCGGGCGCATGGGTGGGGTTTGTTATGCTCAAATAGGCCTATCACTCGTATCCCTCAATCGTACTACGAGGACTAATGTTCTTAAGGTTTCACCTACCCAATCACATAACCTAACAGTTCCTTCCTTAGCTGACCATACCATGTAAGAAACATTCGTAATCATAGTAACATGTATTTCACCCCCGAAGTTATAAAACTGAAAACAGTTAAGAGAAAAGGGGGACATGAACTCACAGTGGTGCGTCTCTACCAAGTATGCCTCCAAATCAATCAGGTGTGTGACGACCTACACGTACTAACTCTATTAGACGGACGGCCGTGCCTTAGCTTTATAGTTTAAGTTTTTGGGAAATAGTTAGGCAACTATTTCGTGTTTACATTCTGGATATACTTGGTAGTCATTTTCCTTCCCAAGGATGGGGGATTTAATACATGTGTGTTCGTATAATTTCGAAATATATTATTAAGTCTCACTTAAAATATATTTTATTTCTATCTCCAAAATATAATATTCTTCTCAAAAATATTATACTTTAATACATGTGATTTTCCCAAAATAATACTTAGTAATATTATTTTTACCCTAAAAATAATATTTACGTAGCTCACAAAATAATCATAAACACTTATACCAGTGATGTTGTGAAAAATATATACTAAATATATATATGTATCACGTTTTATTTTGTGAAATCCCACCTCCGGTATTTTTGTAAATATAGTCGTGACGAAACTTATATTTTTGAAAACACATCGAAAAGTATTTCTAACACTTATAGTGAAAATAATTCTAAGTGTTAGGTTTTTAGAAAATTTCGCCAGAGTTTCCCCTGTAACTGGAGGTGGCCACGCTTTTAAGCGTATCATTTTCTTTTACAAATCAAACCGACCATTTTTATCATTCAATCAAAACAATGTTCAAACCACAACTAGTCAAAATATATATAAATCGCATAAATTTCATGAACTTGTGATTTATCCAAACGATGAAGTAAATCCCATTACTTTTAGTGGATCTTTATATAAAACAATCCGATTTTGTAAAAACCTCGTTTTTAAAGAAATTCCATCTTTACAACTTCTTGTAAAATTTGACAAAACTAGTTCTTTGTCGAAACTTAGTGTTACACAAGTATTTACACACTTGTGTGTTCTAAAAACCATTCGTTTTAGTGTAAGATCCGTCTTTAAAGTTATGTTTTCTCTTGACACGTGGTCTTTTGAAAATACCGCTTGTAGATACGTAGATCTACTAGTTTTAAACACTATTTCACAAACAAAATCGCTTTTACACAAGTTCATGATTTGTGTGTGGTAGAGTTCATCCTTTAACCCTTGTTACTTTCAAAACAACCTTATGTCATGATCCAAGGTCATGACTAACCCGGGTTAAATGATGATCCGAGTTACCACAACATAGATCGGGTCCAAATAATCACACAAATCAAATACTACATGATTTACACAACATATGAGCTTTTAACCACCATTTTTAGTGTTTTTAGTAGACTTTTAAACTTCAACTTGTATGTTCATGACTTTTAATCGTTACATCCCATTTTAACCACTTTAAAATAGTTCGGGAGGGTGATTTAAGCAACTTACTACTAGCTTGAGGCTAGGGAAGATTCTAAGCGAAAAATGTGTGGATAAAAGCAATGTAGTGAGGTCCTTCGCCTTCCGTTTGCACCAAGCTTCTTTATACGCGATCCTTAACACTTGAATGATCTTGGAATGGCTTGAAACAAACTCGAAAAATTGATGGATGGTGGTGGGGTGTTCGATCGTAGCCTTTGAGAGAGAGAGAGGGAGTGTTTTGGTGAGTTGTGTAATGTGAAAGATCAAGTGTGCCAAGATTAGAACTTATAGACAATAGTTTAGGTTAATATCCAAAGGTTTATGTGTCTAGATGATATTAGACAATAGTGATTAAATTAATCACAAAGGTACAAGGGTGTCCCCCTTCTTGGGGACGGTTTGTGAAAGGGGGGGGGGGTACTAGTTCAAATCCAACTAAACACCAATTACTAGTTAGTTAAGTTAAGTGTTAACTCGGTTACTAGTGTGTAGTGTGTTATGACGGGTGTTAGGGTATTCAGGGACCCTAACTGGCTCAGAAAAAGATAAACTATGAAAATGACAATATTTTCATGTTCCGGGTATAGTCTGGTTGTTCGGTTGGATAGTAATCCGTTAAAGTGCTTAACAAAGCTTTAAAGTGTCGTTATTACCCTTTTTAGTGACACAACTCATTTCTGACACTTTGGAAAGTGTCTAGTAATATTTTTCTCATGTTTTGGCACTTTATTAGGTAGCTAAATGCTGAATTATTATGTAAAGTGCTGAATTTTGTGCTTAGAGCACGTTTTAGGCACATCCAGTCATTGAAACTTATTCCTAGAGACGCAGTTCTACAACCCTTGTATCCTTACACTCACCACTAGTGTAGCAAAATATTTCTGGCTCATACAGGCCTTAGAGGCAGTGTCTGCCTGATGCTGGCTTTATCAGCATGTTCAATAGGTTATCCGTTTATAGTGCTACTGTGCTTTTTGTGCATCATGTTTGTCACTAAGGTTCAGCATGTAAATAATGTAGTGAGGGTTGTCACATTATTGATGGTCCTCCTGATGATGCCCATGGTGATGGAGAGCTAGACGAGGATGTTGTTGCTATTCCGCTTCTTGAGATTCCTGTTATTGAGATTTCCTCTGATACTAGTTTACACTCTGTCTCATATTCCTTTGAGTCTGTGACGTCTTCCGCCTTGCAGGCAGTCGGATTACGGCGTTATGCCACTGATTCTGATGATGATACGGCCATGTTGTGACAACCCGGAATTTCAAGGTCTTTCCCCTGCGAATCATTTGTTTCACAATCTTGCTTTGTTTTTATAATTCTTTTATACTATATCTTGTACACGAGAGTTGGTTGATTAAAGTATTGTTTTCATATGAGTGTCACTGTCACGTGAAAACTTAATATTGTGTAATGTTTAACCCTATTGAAAAGCACACTTGACGAAGAACTAGGTTCTTCGTCACAACCACCTCTCGGCAAAGAACTGCTCTTCGTCACAAACAACCTTCGTCACATACTCACACGGCGAAGAACGTTCTTCGCCAGGAGAGTTCGCCGGCCCAAATCATTCGAAGCCCAGTAAGGGCCCAGCTCACCTATTTAAACGTATGCACGCACGTAATTCTCGAAATCAATTATATTGCGAACCCTAACTCTCCCCTCTCTCAAACGACTGAAGACAGACTTCATCCATCACTCCTAAGCTTTCTAATTGTAAATCATCACTGGTTATTTTTTGTCTCAAGGTTAGTGCACTGTCTTCATTCATGGGATCATTGTAGTATTCTTATGTAGTGATGATTCTTGTGTGAGTGATTATGTTTAACCTAGAAGTATGCTTGATGATTATTGACTATCCAGAACTGTTGCACATTAAGTGTTGATGATTAGAGAGTGTACACTGATTGTTGTGGTTTTGAATGTAACGTGAAAACTAGGGTTTCGTGTAAAGGATCGTAATACTAGAATATGAGTTTGATCATGATATGAAACTATGGTTGAATGGTTGATGTTCGTTCATGATTAGGGTTGTATGAACATAAATAACTTTTGTTTGATCCGTTGTTCATGTCAAAAATGTGTTAACTGTTATTATGTGTTTAATAAGTTGTAACTGTGTATGTTGGTCCGACAAAGGATATGGTCTGACAAAGGATATGGTTCGATGAAGGATGGATCCTTCGTCGACTAGCTCATGACGAACCTCCTGGTTCTTCGTTGTGTCCATCCACAACGAAGAATTGATTCTTTGGCATCTAGTATTTGGCGAACTATGTGGGTCCTACGTCGCATTTGTCTCAGGCAAAGAATGAACCTTCGCCGTGAGATTCTTCGCCGTATACTTGAACAATAACAGTGAATAACAGATTGTGATGTATGTGATGATGGATAGTTATGTTCATGGGATACTGTTGTTACATGATAATCCTGCTGATTGAGAATGTGAACTCTGACTTTATTTGTATAAATAGAACACTCCTCTGTTAATAATTGTTAAGGAAAAAGCACATGAAACGTAGACTTGTATGAGTATTGGGTATGTGCTACATGTTAACAAGTGATCCTTGTGTTAGATGCTAACTGTGTACAAATATGTGACTTGAATGATTGTGAAACTGATATTGTTTGGTAACCATGGTAGGGTGTGGGTTGACCGACTTGGACGGGTAATTTAACATACCGAGCAAATCAAAGGTGAGGTCATTCTTCTCGAGCATGTGTCCCGGTGGGTGGGACAATCATTGGGTATTCCTGAGAGGAATAAGTCATTTGGGTAAAACTGGGATGTTGGATAATATACTCAATTCCTATCACCATTAAGTCCCATCTTGTTTGTTACCTGAGAGGTAACGTGGTATTAGTTGATAGTGCTATTTAGGTTTGGCACCGTCATCCCGTACCTGAGAGGACGGGTGTGAACTAATGACCTAGTCATGACCGATGCTTGGATAGGGCCATTGGGGAAGGGCAAAATATAATCTGGAGCCGTCTTGTGTTGTACTCAAGTTATTATCAACATTATAATTAATGAACTAAACTAAACACTTGGTAACCAACATTTTCGTAAAACTATGAACTCACCAGCATTGTCTGATACACTTGTTGCATGCTCGTAGGACGTTAGGTACTATGGAGCAGGAACTTGCATATCTGGATGGCTGGAGTGGTTATGGGTTGTACTACTTGGATATACAATGTCACACCCCGACCACGTGGAACATACAAAACGTGGCGGAAATATCGGGGAGTGTTGTAACAGAATTAATTGTTTCAAATCCATGGCAATTGAAGTTTCGTTTTATTGATTAAAAGTGTTACAATGTCATAACAAACTAAGAAAATACAACTTAATTAACTAGTCTTGCATCTTTTATTGTCACTAAAGCCCAAGTCTGTCTATGTGTATCTTGATCATCTTATGCAACAGCTCCTGAAAAACACATGTGAAAATATGGTACGTCAGCATAAAAATGCCGGTGAGATACATAGGTTTTGTGAAAATAGGTTTCATGACTTATGTTTGAGAAAATGTTTAGTCATGAACTTTGTAATTTGCTTTGTCTTTTAAATCATTTGAAAAACGATAAGATCAGATGATAAGTATAAATAAATGTAAGGTTAAATGAATAACCAAGTAAAATGTGTTTGCATAAGATAAGTTGTTTATAAATCAATGTCTTGTGAAAAGTATGTTATTTGTATAAAATGTTCTATGTCTCAAACTGAAATGATTCAAATAACGTTACGCCATGTAATACCATACAAACACTTATATATAGGAAGTACCAGCGGCGTATCCACCATGCTTGTATCATATTTCACACGCATCGTTACTTAATCACTTAATCAAACCAAACCAAACAATGTAAAATGTTCATGTCAAGATGTAAATCATGTCAAAATGTCTATGTCAAATATCCAAAAGTAGTCAAGAAATGTATTACCAAAATGATATGTATGGTAAGTAAAATTTAGACTACTTAAACCATAAGTAAAAATGTACAAAACAAGGTATTGAAGTAAAACTTGGTTTAAATCAAAGTTATGTTTTGTAAGAGATATGCATGCTATACTGAATATGAACATTTATGCGGTATTGTGAAAATTCATACATCCAAGCCTTGAGACAGACGGATAACTATGTAAAAGTGAGTTATCAAGAGAATATGTATTCGGATTCGGTCATTCCTTTCATCCCCTTTCCCTGGGATGTCCGGAACGGGATTTGTCAAGTCCTATGGTACCACTACCTACTACCGAGCGGCATGATCGGTGTTAATGAATGTATAGTATAGTTTAAACAAACCAAATGTCATACCAAAATGTAAGCATGTTTTATGAAGATAATGTACCTAGTATGCTAGAGTAAACATACAGGGTAGAGCTATAAAACCATGTGTCCATATGTTACTGGAACATATGCAACAGAGATGCAGTATAAAACAATGTACTAAGTATGCAAAGTCATCATACAAAGTAGAAAAGTCATGTAAAACAATGTACTAAGCATGTTATCAGTCAACATACATAGCAGAAAAGTCATGTAAATCAATGTGCTTAGCATGTTATCAGTCAACATACATAGCAGAAAAGTAATGAAATCATGTACTATAATGTACTAACAAACATAGTCGGTATATGATGTGAAAACAGGAAAGCATGAAAGTAACAAGTAGGCACATGTGTTTCACCCCAAAACAGTTTGGAAAACAGTAAAAGAGGGGTCTATGTACTCACTTGAGATTGCTCAGTTGTCTAAAGATAACCACCAAACAGTGCTAGAGATCGCGGAATATCAAACGGCACCTAATATAGGTAACTACATTAATAACCGGACCTAAATCGGAAGACTGGGTAGCATTAGGGTTTGTAAACCAAACGAGTGTGGAGACTCGTGTGATATGGTTTAACAAAGCCTACATACTAAATGAAACTTAACCTAATTGTATACGACCCATTACGACCCGTTTAGGAAGCTTATGCTACTTTAACGCGTCGTGTGCGTGAAACGCGTTCGGACCGCCTAACTAGTCCTATGACAAGTATTATATGCCTAAACATATTACATAATCAGTTACGTGACAAAAGATTAGGTTACATATGCTTAATTACCAATTATACATGAAAAGGGGTATTCTGGTAATTTACCTAAGGCATATAAACTACCTATCATACAACTACTTAAACGTCGTGACCATAAGGTATAACCTCGGAAGGTTATTCCCTACACTATGGTCACCTAATGTATTTGGTCTGATCCTAATGATCGACCAAACTGGGTCGGGTTCGAAGGTATAGGCGATTTATTAGATCGCCTACCCTACGACCCTAGACAACGTGGTAATCAGTAGGCATAGTCCCAAGGGACTATAACCAACGTGATTACACTCACGTTGCGAAGTTCAAACGAACTTCGCATTGACCATTACTGGTCAACGCTGAAAGTCAAACAAAGTTTGACTTTCTGACTCGAAAAGAAATAAAATAAGGAAAAGAACGAAAGAATACTTACCCAGGGTCCCCGAAAGCTAACCCAGATCAAAATAGCTCAGGTATGAAACGAAGGTTCCAACTTAGAGCTTTCCTAATCAGATTTGTGGGTTTTTAAGCCAAAGGGGGGTGGGTATTTATAGATAAAGTAGAGCCGCTAGGATCGTTTCTTGGAGAAGGAGGCAACGATCAAGGCCGTACACTTGTCGGGATGTTATGGTGGGTAAATGGCCACTCACCATAGGGTATCAACAAGTGGCAAGGTTTTTAGAAGTGCATAACAGCTGTAAACAGCTGTCGATACATCGAATCCGGTCCCGAAAATGCGAAAAAAGAGTTTTCTGCATGTTTCTGCCCCAGAGTAGGCAGTCGCGTAGCGCGACAGGTGAGGCCACATGCAGTGGCGCTACGCCACTGCCCCACCTGAAACAGAAAGTTTGAAAAAAAGGCAGAAATGGTCCCTGTTGTGTTTTAAGCGATTTTCGATGCGTTTGAACCCCGTTAACCTCATTTCAAAGCTCTAAAATGAAGTTAAAGTATAGGGAACTCAAAACATACTCAAAAATATGCCGGATGATGGTTCGTTTGGTCGTACGAACGCGATGTTCGCTTAATTACGACGGAATGCGCATAAGCGCGAAAAACGATCCAAATGACGAAACGAATGGATTTTTCTTAAGGCGAACACTAAAATAAAATGTAGTCATGCTTACATAAATTTTTGGATGTCCAGATGTATTCAGAACGTAAGGTATGCGCGAAAATGCAAACTTGTGCACTTTTTGACACTTTTAGTCCCTGAATGTCCCAAAAGTTTATTTTAGCACACCAAACCCCTCAAAGCCTATTTCTAAGCTATGTAAAGGATATTTAAGGTGTGT
Source organism: Helianthus tuberosus (assembly GCA_030545235.1). Taxonomy (NCBI): domain Eukaryota; kingdom Viridiplantae; phylum Streptophyta; class Magnoliopsida; order Asterales; family Asteraceae; genus Helianthus; species Helianthus tuberosus. The sequence continues at coordinate 104,450,555 of CM060352.1, read as the reverse complement.
TTAACTTATGGTCATGTTCCGGAATGTTCGTTACAGTTCAAATTGACATACTTTCGCAGTTTGTCATATTTAGTCCCTGTAAGCGAATTAACTTTGATTTCACCACACCAAACCTTCCAAAACTTATATCTAAGTTATGTAAAGGTTATTTAAGGTATGTTAAGCCTATTTCACTATTCCGGAGTGTTCGTTGCATTAAACTGGTTATATTTTCGCATCAGTGCGCGTATAACCTTCCAGAAAGCGATTTAGAGCTTGAAATCGAACAAGAGTTGATATGTGCAAACGATACACATATTTTTACAAATCCCAAGTATGAAATACAATATTTCATTGGTTTGGTATTTGTTTGATGGCCGTGAAGGCACAGGTGTTACAGTCTCCCCTACTTTAGGAAATTTCGTCCCGAAATTTATTTAGAGGAAACTTATGAGAGTTTAAAACATGAAGTTGAAAAGATCAAACAACATTGGTTAGGGTTCTTGAACTTCTAGTAACCTTAATAACATTATGTTCGCAATGTAAGAGGGACACTTATATACAAGTATATGAAGCGTCATTGGTGCGTCCACCATGCCTCCATTACATTGTTCTCATTTTGTTATTGTTGTCACTATCGGTTCCTTCACATAATAAATCTTACTGGATTTCTGTGCACTAAATTTCATAATTATGTGCGCATCCATAATTAGAGAATTCCTTGCACAGTTCACACAGTCTATTTTATAATGTGTAGGGTAAAACCAAATGAACAATCCTGTGATGAGCGTGTCTTAGACCGCCATAGAGTCCTTCAGACTAAATCAATAAATGATTTAAATAGACTATCAAGGAGTCTGTCCAGCTACATCACTAGATGTCGTTCTTTAACCAAATTGTGGATCAATCTTTTTGATTAGACCACTAAAGGGTCTCTAATGAATCATGGGGCAGTACTATATAATCCAAGGGTCTTAACTATTACATAGAAGCCCATTAAGGATTTAAGGTAGTACCTTTTGAATATCCTGCTACGAATCTCTCATATGAAGATATGAAAGATCCGGCGAGGATTTGGATAACGAATATCCAGAGTATTAAAAACACAAAAATGCATAAAAGAAAACATAAGATGAATAAACACATAGTCACATAACCACAAAATTGTTTAACTAGAAGTTTGTTCTGCTAACAGAGTACATGTATTTAAAGCACACTAGGAATCCATCTCGTGGATTTCATTTGGCACTTTAAGCATTATAGAGAATCTAACTATTAAGATAGAAAGATTCCAAAAGAAAATTCGATTTCGATTATAAGAAACCGAAATGTTCGAATTAAGGTACATAAGGAATCCAATTAAGGACTCTGATTTGAAAGATGATCATCCACAAGGATCTAATTGTGAAGATAAAAAGATCCCTTATGGATTTTAGAAGTTGAAGATGTTTCGATACCTTGCACTGGATGTGCTTAGGTCAAAACATGATGTAAAATGCTTATGAAGTTGAGATGCTTGATATGTCAAGGCGACATATGAAGCAGAATTTTGAAGGTTAAGTCAATGTATGAGGAAAATATTTTTGAAAACTATGCATGGGGTTCTTTTAAGAAAAAGGAGTTTAACGTTTTTGAAACCTTATATATAATACTTTTTGAAATCATAAAGTAGGTGTATTAGGTAGATATATTTACAAAAATGTTTTAAAATCATGCGAGATGAATTTTGAAATTATGTATAAGGTTTTTGAAAGACATGAATGATGCTTTTCGAAATCATGCACTTGATCAGAAAATGTATTGTGTTAATATTGTCTTCAGACTATATGAAATATTTTGAAATTTGAAAGGTTGGTTTTGATAACATGGCCAATGTTTTTGAAATAACATAGACAATGCATCTAGAAAAAATTGTTTTCAAACTATATGAAATGTTTTGAGATCATGAAAATTGTTTTGAAATACTGGTGCTGTGTATGTTGAAAAAATCAAAACGTAATGGGTATGAGATTTGAAAATACCCTTAGTTATCCAACCAAGGATTTAAAGGTATTGATGTGCAAAAGCACGATTACTCATAATGTCACTTAATTTTCTGTACTTTGTTTCTTAGAGTGAAACGAGTACTTAAAATTTTCGAGGGAATCATGAGCAATCATTTGAGAGAGAGAAATCACAGGAGTAGTTTGTAAGGTACATAGTTCCTTAGTGCAGGTATTATAGGGAAAAGCCATAAACACATGTAATGATACTTGTATATCAGAATTGTGAACAACAACTTTTATTTATGAACAAGATATATTGTTTCACAATACACGAAAACAAAAGAAACAAAGGCATAAGACAGCAACATCCTTTGTTCAGCCAAATGCTCATCCGAGGCTTGGATTTGCACTGACTATCTTCGGGCAGTTGTTCCTGAAATGGCTCGTATCGCCACAGTTGTAGCAAGTACCACGCGGGAAACGAGCTTGAGTAGGGTTGACTTGTGGTTGGTTAGCAGCAAGGTTTGTAGCAGCTTTGTGTTGGGCAACGAAGCGGCATGTATTAATCAGATGTCCCCACCGTCCACAGTAGGTACATTTGGAGCAGGGTATGAGGTTTAAATGATGACGGTTACATCGCTTGCACCATGGGGCAGCTCCCAAGTACGGCTTCCTAGCTGGTGGCATCGCTACCTGGCTAGGTCCCGCTTGATTAGGTGTAACCGCTGCGGGTTTCATTGAAGCCTTACGCTTCCATGATTTTGGTGCAGGCTTGACTTCCGCCGCCTTCGATGGTTCTTGAGTGGCTTCATGGTCGAGACGAGAGACTTCATTGTTGAGACGTGCCATGGAAATGCCTAGATTCACAGACTTCAGTATTACCTCGCCTATTTGCTGGGCAAATTTGGCTGTTTGCTCGGACATTTGACCAGTGCTGAGAGGAATAGACATTCTAGAAGAAAATGAAAGACAGAGGAAGAAACGAGTGAAAGGTTATTGGATAATCAATACAGAATGGTAACGAATGAAAATTGCGATCATTTGTTTGTTACCTAAGGCAAACAAATGAGATGGTGACAAATCAAAGTAAATGGGTCAAAAATAATGTATCGCGAAGACATGCTCGCCTATAAGTGAACACTCATCCCAAGAATTCCCAGGTAAGCACAACTGGTCTCGCGTCTGATGAGATGTATACGAAGTGCTTGCCTAGTCAGAAAACCCAGAATACAGGCATTCACCCTTCCAGTTTGCACGTGTTCACATCATTTAAAACCCAAAACCTTGACGAAGTTTTTGAAAACTCATAGGGGTTCAAAACCATATAATAGAGGGTTCAAAACCTTACAATGGAGGGTTCAAAACTTAGTAATCAATCATCCTAGAACAGATGATTAGTTTTCAAAGCGGTTTTGAAATTCACGTTCTTGTTGCGGTTGTCGCCTAAGGATAGGTGACGGTATTGTTTTATGACTAAACGCAAGTAAACTCGCGTTAGGGTCCTAAGAAGGTTATAGACTAGGTCAAAGCATTACTAATAACCTAATTCCCTATAACCATTGGCTCTGATACCATCTTTTCTGTCACACCCCGACCACGTGGAACATACAAAACGTGGCGGAAATATCGGGGAGTGTTGTAACAGAATTAATTGTTTCAAATCCATGGCAATTGAAGTTTCGTTTTATTGATTAAAAGTGTTACAATGTCATAACAAACTAAGAAAATACAACTTAATTAACTAGTCTTGCATCTTTTATTGTCACTAAAGCCCAAGTCTGTCTATGTGTATCTTGATCATCTTATGCAACAGCTCCTGAAAAACACATGTGAAAATATGGTACGTCAGCATAAAAATGCCGGTGAGATACATAGGTTTTGTGAAAATAGGTTTCATGACTTATGTTTGAGAAAATGTTTAGTCATGAACTTTGTAATTTGCTTTGTCTTTTAAATCATTTGAAAAACGATAAGATCAGATGATAAGTATAAATAAATGTAAGGTTAAATGAATAACCAAGTAAAATGTGTTTGCATAAGATAAGTTGTTTATAAATCAATGTCTTGTGAAAAGTATGTTATTTGTATAAAATGTTCTATGTCTCAAACTGAAATGATTCAAATAACGTTACGCCATGTAATACCATACAAACACTTATATATAGGAAGTACCAGCGGCGTATCCACCATGCTTGTATCATATTTCACACGCATCGTTACTTAATCACTTAATCAAACCAAACCAAACAATGTAAAATGTTCATGTCAAGATGTAAATCATGTCAAAATGTCTATGTCAAATATCCAAAAGTAGTCAAGAAATGTATTACCAAAATGATATGTATGGTAAGTAAAATTTAGACTACTTAAACCATAAGTAAAAATGTACAAAACAAGGTATTGAAGTAAAACTTGGTTTAAATCAAAGTTATGTTTTGTAAGAGATATGCATGCTATACTGAATATGAACATTTATGCGGTATTGTGAAAATTCATACATCCAAGCCTTGAGACAGACGGATAACTATGTAAAAGTGAGTTATCAAGAGAATATGTATTCGGATTCGGTCATTCCTTTCATCCCCTTTCCCTGGGATGTCCGGAACGGGATTTGTCAAGTCCTATGGTACCACTACCTACTACCGAGCGGCATGATCGGTGTTAATGAATGTATAGTATAGTTTAAACAAACCAAATGTCATACCAAAATGTAAGCATGTTTTATGAAGATAATGTACCTAGTATGCTAGAGTAAACATACAGGGTAGAGCTATAAAACCATGTGTCCATATGTTACTGGAACATATGCAACAGAGATGCAGTATAAAACAATGTACTAAGTATGCAAAGTCATCATACAAAGTAGAAAAGTCATGTAAAACAATGTACTAAGCATGTTATCAGTCAACATACATAGCAGAAAAGTCATGTAAATCAATGTGCTTAGCATGTTATCAGTCAACATACATAGCAGAAAAGTAATGAAATCATGTACTATAATGTACTAACAAACATAGTCGGTATATGATGTGAAAACAGGAAAGCATGAAAGTAACAAGTAGGCACATGTGTTTCACCCCAAAACAGTTTGGAAAACAGTAAAAGAGGGGTCTATGTACTCACTTGAGATTGCTCAGTTGTCTAAAGATAACCACCAAACAGTGCTAGAGATCGCGGAATATCAAACGGCACCTAATATAGGTAACTACATTAATAACCGGACCTAAATCGGAAGACTGGGTAGCATTAGGGTTTGTAAACCAAACGAGTGTGGAGACTCGTGTGATATGGTTTAACAAAGCCTACATACTAAATGAAACTTAACCTAATTGTATACGACCCATTACGACCCGTTTAGGAAGCTTATGCTACTTTAACGCGTCGTGTGCGTGAAACGCGTTCGGACCGCCTAACTAGTCCTATGACAAGTATTATATGCCTAAACATATTACATAATCAGTTACGTGACAAAAGATTAGGTTACATATGCTTAATTACCAATTATACATGAAAAGGGGTATTCTGGTAATTTACCTAAGGCATATAAACTACCTATCATACAACTACTTAAACGTCGTGACCATAAGGTATAACCTCGGAAGGTTATTCCCTACACTATGGTCACCTAATGTATTTGGTCTGATCCTAATGATCGACCAAACTGGGTCGGGTTCGAAGGTATAGGCGATTTATTAGATCGCCTACCCTACGACCCTAGACAACGTGGTAATCAGTAGGCATAGTCCCAAGGGACTATAACCAACGTGATTACACTCACGTTGCGAAGTTCAAACGAACTTCGCATTGACCATTACTGGTCAACGCTGAAAGTCAAACAAAGTTTGACTTTCTGACTCGAAAAGAAATAAAATAAGGAAAAGAACGAAAGAATACTTACCCAGGGTCCCCGAAAGCTAACCCAGATCAAAATAGCTCAGGTATGAAACGAAGGTTCCAACTTAGAGCTTTCCTAATCAGATTTGTGGGTTTTTAAGCCAAAGGGGGGTGGGTATTTATAGATAAAGTAGAGCCGCTAGGATCGTTTCTTGGAGAAGGAGGCAACGATCAAGGCCGTACACTTGTCGGGATGTTATGGTGGGTAAATGGCCACTCACCATAGGGTATCAACAAGTGGCAAGGTTTTTAGAAGTGCATAACAGCTGTAAACAGCTGTCGATACATCGAATCCGGTCCCGAAAATGCGAAAAAAGAGTTTTCTGCATGTTTCTGCCCCAGAGTAGGCAGTCGCGTAGCGCGACAGGTGAGGCCACATGCAGTGGCGCTACGCCACTGCCCCACCTGAAACAGAAAGTTTGAAAAAAAGGCAGAAATGGTCCCTGTTGTGTTTTAAGCGATTTTCGATGCGTTTGAACCCCGTTAACCTCATTTCAAAGCTCTAAAATGAAGTTAAAGTATAGGGAACTCAAAACATACTCAAAAATATGCCGGATGATGGTTCGTTTGGTCGTACGAACGCGATGTTCGCTTAATTACGACGGAATGCGCATAAGCGCGAAAAACGATCCAAATGACGAAACGAATGGATTTTTCTTAAGGCGAACACTAAAATAAAATGTAGTCATGCTTACATAAATTTTTGGATGTCCAGATGTATTCAGAACGTAAGTTATGCGCGAAAATGCAAACTTGTGCACTTTTTGACACTTTTAGTCCCTGAATGTCCCAAAAGTTTATTTTAGCACACCAAACCCCTCAAAGCCTATTTCTAAGCTATGTAAAGGATATTTAAGGTGTGTTTAACTTATGGTCATGTTCCGGAATGTTCGTTACAGTTCAAATTGACATACTTTCGCAGTTTGTCATATTTAGTCCCTGTAAGCGAATTAACTTTGATTTCACCACACCAAACCTTCCAAAACTTATATCTAAGTTATGTAAAGGTTATTTAAGGTATGTTAAGCCTATTTCACTATTCCGGAGTGTTCGTTGCATTAAACTGGTTATATTTTCGCATCAGTGCGCGTATAACCTTCCAGAAAGCGATTTAGAGCTTGAAATCGAACAAGAGTTGATATGTGCAAACGATACACATATTTTTACAAATCCCAAGTATGAAATACAATATTTCATTGGTTTGGTATTTGTTTGATGGCCGTGAAGGCACAGGTGTTACATACAAGACTTGTTTACTAATTTTCACATACATTGGTTTTTGAAATATTGAACAGAGTTTTACTAATTGCTTCCGCTGAACATGTTACCTTGGATTATGTTTATGAATGTTTTATCATTATAAATGGAAACTTTATTTTATAACTTGATGTTAGTTCAATGTGATTGGTGGCTAGATCCTGGTACGTCACACGCCTAGCGGGGTCACCGAAAGTGGTATTTTGGGGGTGTAACAGTTTGGTATCAGAGCCACTGGTTATAGTGAACTAGGTTTTAAAATGTTTTTATAAAACCAGACTATAACCGAACAGTTCAAAAAGTGACCATGACACTCTGCTCTAGATTGCAAGGTTCGTCTCTCATTTACTTATTGCACATCATATTTAGTGAACACTTGAGTTTGACATCGCATATGAATATGCACCTAGCACTATAGCATGAGTTCTTGTATTACTAGCTTACGTTACGTGATTAATAAACCTTCTCGATCTATGTTGTGATGTTTTTGTCTTGCCACTCAAACTTGAGGAATCTTTTAGCATAAGTTGGGAGGAGCTGAGATAAACATGCAAATCGCATAATTATTATGGGTGCACACATAATAATAATGTGGGGTGCATGTGAGTCACAGTGAGGCCTAACGAGTGTGAAAGGGGTTCCGCTCTGTTGTTTGGTGTAAACTAGTAGTCCGTAGAGGTCATCATGAGGTTTGACTCCTACTTTATCTCGAATTTTGACCTTTTCCCCCTTTTCCTATATAGAATCATGAGCGGACGAGGTCACGGACGTGGTCACATTGATATGACTCAGGCCGAGTTGACTGACCTGATCAACACCCGCGTGACTGAGGCTTTGCAAACCTATCAAGCTGGTATGATATGTGCCAAATACTGTTTATCCTTGTGTCGCGTACACAACTCTTACCCGTGTGCTGTATTTTCTTTCGTCCTTAGGTCAGCAAGCGAATCAGAATCAAAACAATCCACCTGTCTACACGTTCTAGACGTTCATGGATTGTAAGCCACAGACATTCAGTGGGACTGAAGGGGTTGTGGGACTACTGCGTTGGTTTGAGAAGGCAGAATCGGTGTTTGCGATGTGTAACTGTCCTGCTGGGGTCAGAGTGAAGTATGCTTCAGGCACACTCGAGGATGGTGCCTTGACTTGGTGGAATGCCCAAGTCCTGTTGCTGGGCATTGAGATGGCGAATGCCACTACTTGGGAGGATTTCAAGGAGTTGATGAGAGAGGAGTATTATCCTCATGACGAAGTGCAGAAATTGGAGAACGAGTATTGTGATCTAAAGATGGTGGGTTCTGAGATCGAGGCATACACGAAACGGTCGTATGAATTAGCTAATATGTGCCCGAATTTATCACGACCTCCACACCGAAGAATCGAACTGTACATCAAAGGATTAGCCCCATAGGTGAAGGGCTTGGTTACTGCAGCGAACCTCAATAACTTAGCTCAGATCATCTGCTTAGCTCACAAGATCACAGACCAGGAGGTGGAGTGTGGCTCGCTACCACCGTGTGTTTCTACTACTACTACTACCACTGCTACAGCTACTACTCCTGCTACTGACAGCAAACGTAAGTGGAATGAAGTGGACAAGGTGTCCAACACGAATCAGTCACAAAAGAGGCCAGACAACAGTATCAACCGCAGTTTTAGCCAGTGGTTTTCTGTGAATCAGAATCAGAGCAACAATTCGAATCAGGTCTCCTATGCGGGAAAGCAACCGAAGTGTAATAAGTGTAGCTTCCACCATCGCAGGCCGTGCACCCGGTGTGTCACAGGTGCAACAAGGTGGGTCATATGGCTAGAGACTATAGGGTCTTACTCCCAAGGCAACAGCAGCAACAGCAGCCACAGCAACAGGAGAGGCAGTAGAATCAGGGTAATCGCAAAGGGTGCTTTCAGTGTGGAGACGAGGGCCATTTCAGGCGGGATTGCCCTCAACTGAATCAAAATGCTGGTAATAACAACAATAATAACACTAGGAACAACAACAACGGGAAGAATGGTGGGAACAATGCGCGTGGGAGAGTGTTTACTATTGGTGCTGGGGAAGCTCGCAATGATGGCAACGTTGTGACCGATACGTTTTCTGTGAATGATCTTTTTGCTTCTGTTTTATTCGACTCTGATGCCGATTGGAGTTATGTATCTTTGGGGTTCAGTCGTCAGTTAGGGTAACTTCTACACCTCTTGTAAATAAGCACGTACTAGAATTAGCTGATGGTAAATCGATTGAAGCTTCACATGTTCTTTTTGGCTGTAAACTTGATCTTGTGGGCCAAGTGTTCGACATTGATCTACTCCCCGTTACTCTTGGAAGCTTTGATGTGGTCATTGGTATGGATTGGTTATCTAAGCACCAAGCGGAAATTCTCTGTAAAGAGAAAATGGTGCGTATCCCTCTCCCCAGTGGAGAATCCTTGTCGGTTCAAGGTCATCGGAGTGGTGCAATGGTTGGCATCATCTCAGCCATGAAAACCCAGAAGTGTCTACAAAAGGGCTACCCCGCTATTTTGGCTATTATTACTGATACTCAACCTGAAGAAAGGAAGATTGAAGACCTTCCAGTTGTTCGCGAGTTCTCTGATGTGTTTCCTGAAGAGCTTCCTGGTTAACCTCCACATCGACAGGTGGAATTTCAGATCGACCTCACACCAGGAGCAGCCCGATTGCCCGTGCTCCTTATCGTCTTACACCAGGAGAGTTGCAAGAGCTGTCCAATCAACTCTAAGAACTGTTGGATATAGGTTTTATCCGACCCAGTTCTTCGCCTTGGGGAGCCACAGTTTTGTTTGTGAAGAAGAAAGACGGGTCTTTTTGTATGTGTATAGATTATCGAGAAATCAACAAGGTGATAGTCAAGAACCGCTATCCCTTACCGTGTATCGACGACCTGTTTGACCAGTTGCAGGGGTCAAGTTTCTACTCGAAGATCGATTTAAGATCAGGCTATCATCAGATGAGAGTCCGAGAGGAGGATGTTCCAAAAACGGCTTTTCGAACGAGGTATGGTCATTATGAGTTCCTGGTTATGCCATTCGGGTTAACAAATGCACCAGCGGTTTTCATGGACCTCATGAATCGGGTGTGCAAACCGTATCTCGATGATTTCGTCATTGTATTTATCGACGACATCTTGATCTACTCTAAGAGCAAGGAGGACCACGAGCGACACCTGCGTCTTATTTTGGAGCTTTTGAGGAAGGAGCAACTTTACACGAAATTCTCTAAGTGTGACTTTTGGATTCGAGAAGTGCACTTCCTTGGCCACATTATTAATGAATTGGGGATTCACGTGGACCCTGCTAAGATTGATGCTATCAGAAATTGGGCGGCACCAAAGAATCCTTCGGAGGTGCAACAATTCCTTGGTCTCGCTGGGTATTATCGGAGATTTATTAAAGACTTCTCGAAGATCGCTCAACCTTTCACACCCCGACCACGTATAACATACAAAACGTGGCAGAAAACATCAAGGAGTGTTGTAACAGAATTAATTGTTTCATAACCTTGGCATTCAAAGTTGTACTTTATTTATCAACATAAGAGTTACATTGTCTTAAACAGGAAATAAAGAGTTCAGAACATAATTAAACTAGTTCTATCTTTATTTTTAGTCTCTAAGGCACAGGTCCGCCCTAGTGTCACGATCATCATCCTACGCAAAAGCTCCTGAAAACACATGTGAAAATAGGTACGTCAGCATAAAAATGCCTGTGAGATACATAGGTTTTGTGAAAATAGGATTCATGACTTAAGTTTAAGAAAAAGTTGTTTAGTAAAAGTCAGTCATGAACCTTGTAAATTGTTTTGTTTCGTAAGTCATTTAAAAAGCGATAAGCTCAAATGATATGTATAAATAAAAGAATAATGTATGGTTAAATGTATAACCAAGTAAAATGAGTTGTATAAAGTAAATTGTTTGTAAACCAAAGTCTTGTGAAAATCGTGTTAGTTGTGTAAAATGTATAAGTCCAAATTGAATGATTTAAATAATGCTATGATATGTAATATAATACAAACACTTATATATAGGAAGTACCAGCGGCGTATCCACCATGCTTGTATCATATTACTCACATCTCGTTACTTAAGTCACTTAAACAAACCACCAATGTATAAAGTCTATGTTTAAATCAATAGTCAAAAGTCCTTATATAAGCCATGTTAAATGTTTAAAAGTCCAAATGTAGTCAAGTAATGTGTAACAAATGTTATGTATTGTAAGTAAAGTATTGTCACATAATCCAAATGTAGAAATGTACAAAACAAAGTATTTTGAATATATCAAAAAGTTATGTTTTGCAAAGTAATGCATGTTACATTGATACAAACATTTATGTGGTAAGTTAACGCATACATTCAAGCCTTGAGACTTTTAGTCAAGGTTATCAAAGGAAATGTTTTCGGATTCAGTCATTCCTTACATCCAAACAAACCCGAGATGTCAGGAATGGGATTTGTCAAGTCCTATGGTACCAGTACTAACTACCGAGCGGCGTAGCTAATGTTAATGAATGTATATAAGTCTCGTTTGTGCAAACCAAATGTTATAGAAATTGTATACGTGTCATATGAAAACAATGTACTAAGTATGCTAAGTTAACATACAAAGCAGAAAAGTCATGTAAATCAATGTGCTAGCATGCTATCAGTCAACATACATAGCAGAAATGTAAAGTAAAACAATGTACTAAGTATGCACACAATGGACATACATAGCATGAAATGTATTGTAAAACGATGTACTAAGTACGCACACAATGGGCATACATAGCATGAAATGTAATGAAATCATGTACTATAATGTACTAACGAACATAGCAGGTATATGATGTGAAAACAGGAAAGCATGAAAGTAACAAGTAGGCACATGTGTTTCACCCCAAAACAGTTTAGAAAACAGTAAAAGAGGGGTCTATGTACTCACTTGAGATTGCTCAGAAGTCCTAAGATAACCACCAAGCAATGCTAGAGATCACGGAATCAAACGGCACCTAATATAGGTAACTATGTTAATAAACCGGACCTAAATCGGTGGATTGGATAGAATGAGGGCTTGTAAACCAAATGAGTATGGGAACTCATGTAGTATGGTTTAAGAAAGCCTACATACTAAATGAAACCTAACCTAAGTGCCTACGACCCATTACGACCCGTTTAGGTAGCTTATGCTACTTTAACGCGTCGTTCGCGTGAAACGCGTTAGGACCGCCTAACTAGCCCTATGATAAGTAAAATATGCCTTAAAATGTCTAATATTGTTGCCAAATCAGTTTAGATGTCAAAAGTTATGTTACATATGCTTAAAATAAATTTTGGCGTAAAAAGGGCATTTTGGTAATTTACCTAAGGCATATAAACTACCTATCATACAACTACTTAAACGAAGCGACCATAAGGTATAACCTCGGAAGTTTATTCCCTATATACTATGGTCACCTAATGTGTTTGGTTGGATCCTAATGATCGGCCAAACGGGTCGGGTTCGAAAGTATAAGCGATTGTTTAGATCGCTTACCTTACGACCCTATATAAGCACTAAACTAAAAGTGACGAGCTAAGCATGTTGAAACATGCTTAACTAAGTTAGAAAACAAGTTGGGTATCAAAACAAACTGTTTTGATACCTAAGAGTAGTTTGGGTACAAAATACACAATATCACGCATTTTGGCCGAAACTACGACTCGTCACTGAGCCAAGATAACGTGGTAATCAGCAGGTATAGTCACTAGGAACTATGACCATCGTGATTACGCTCACGTTATGAAGTTCAAACGAACTTCGCATTGACCATAAACTGGTCAATGTAGAAAGTCAAACAAAGTTTGACTTTCGGACTCGAAAAGCAATAAAAGAACGAAGGAACACTTACAAAGGGTCCCCGAAAGCTAATCTTGATCCAAGTAGCTCAGGTATGAAACAATGGTTTCAACTTAGAGCTTCTCAAATCAGATTCTAGTGGGTTTTGATCAAGGCATGGAGGGGGGTATTTATAGTTTTCAGAGAGCCGTTAAGATCGTTTCTTGGAAACCGTGCTTTGATCTTGGCCATACACCTCAAAACCCTGGTTTTCTAAAACCATTTGAGCCCATAGATTTGCCCCAAAACCATGTGCAACAAGTGGAATGGACCAGATGCAATGTTTCTGCAATTCTTCTATCTGGGGACTGCTTACGGACCATAAGGTCCTGAGTGTTGAGGTTCGTAAGGACCTTGCAGACCAGAAAGTTTGAAAAATGGCAGATTTGGTCCCTGTTGTGTAATAAGCTCATTTCTGACACGTTTATGGCCCGTTAAGCCAACGTTAAGGCCCGAAAATGATGCCTAAACATTGTGGACATGAAACATGCTCAAAAATATGCCGGATGTCGGTTCGTTTGGTCGTACGATCGCGATGTTCGGTTAATTACGACGGAATGCGCATAAGCGCGAAAAACGATCCAAATTGCGCGACGAATGGATTTTTCTCATGCCAAACACTAAAATAAAATATTTTAGTGCTTACATAAATTTTTGGATGTCCGGATGTATTCAGAACATAAGTTATGCGTGAAAGTGCAAACTTATGCATTTTTGACGCTTTTAGTCCCTGAATGACCCAGAAGTTTATTTTAGCACACCGAACCCCTCAAAGCCTATTTCTAAGCTATGTAAAGGATATTTATGGTATGTTTAACTTATGGTCATGTTCCGGAATGTCTGTTATAGTTCAAATTGGCATACTTTCGCAGTTTGTCAAGTTTAGTTCCTGTAAGCGAATTAACTTGTTTTTGCCATACCAAAGCCTTCAAAACTTATTTATAAGTTATGTAAAGGTTATTTAAGGTATGTTAAGTATATGTTGATGTTCCGGAGTATTTGTCGAATTAAACTGATTACGTTTACGCACCAGTTTGCGTATAACTCTCCAGAAAGCGATATAGAGTTTGAAATTGAATAAAAGCCAAAACATGAAAAATGTAAAACACAAACAAACAAACAAACATTGGAATCAAATAACTTTGTTTTATTGATAACTGAACTGTTCACAATGATTACAAAAACAGATGTTACAGCCTCCCCTACTTGTGGAAATTTCGTCCCGAAATTTATTTAGAGGAAACTCGTGGAAAAAGATGCGGATATTTAACCTTCATTTGATCTTCGCGTTCCCAAGTAAACTCGGGTCCACGTTTAGCTTCCCAGCGAACTTTGACCAAAGGAATGCGCTTGCGTTTAAGCCACTTAACTTCACGTTCCATGATTTCCACTGGCTTCTCAACAAATTTCAGTGTTTTGTCAACACGAATTTCGTCAAGCGGTATGTGGAGGTTCTCATCAGCTAAACACCTCTTGAGATTAGACACGTGAAAAGTTAGATGAACATTTCCAAGTTCAGGAGGTAACTAAAGTCTGTAGGCTACCTTACCGATTCTTTCGACGATCTTGAATGGTCCAACGTATCTAGGTGCAAGTTTTCCTTTCTTTCCAAATCTGACCACACCTTTCCAAGGTGAGACCTTAAGTAATACTCGATCACCGACTTAAAATTCCAAGGGTTTGCGTTTTGGGTCCGCGTAACTCTTTTGACGGCTTCTAGCTGTCTGAAGGTTATCACGAACTTTCTTAATCTTATCAGTTGTCTCTAAAATGAGGGCAGGTCCAGTAAGCTGAGCCTCGCCGATCTCATTCCAGCAGACTGGTGAACGATATTTTCGACCATAGAGAGCCTCGAAAGGAGCCATGTTGATGCTGGAGTGATAACTGTTGTTGTAGGAGAATTCAATCAACGGAAGATGTGAATCCCAACTACCACCAAAATCGGTCACACAAGCTCTAAGCATATCCTCCAGAGTCTGGATTGTTCTTTCAGATTGACCATCTGTTTGCGGATGATAAGCTGTGCTCAGATTAAGTTGGGTCCCCATAGCAGATTGCATGGTTCTCCAAAAATGAGAAGTGAAACGAGCATCTCTGTCAGAAATGATGTTCAAAGGAACACCATGTCGAGCTACAATTTCATCCACATAGATTTTAGCAAGTTTGTCAGCAGAAAAATCCTCATGGATTGGCAAGAAACGTGCTGACTTAGTAAGACGATCAACAACTACCCAGATGGCATCATGACCTTTCTTTGTGCGCGGAAGTTTAGTAATGAGATCCATAGTAATGTTTTCCCATTTCCAAACTGGGATCTCTGGTTGCACCAATAAACCCGAAGGACGTTGATGTTCAGCCTTAACCTTAAGACAAGTAAGGCATTTTGATACATATAAGGCAATGTCCTTCTTCATACCAGGCCACCAATACAGAATACGAAGATCCTTATACATCTTATCTGAGCCAGGATGAATGGAATAACGAGACTTATGGGCTTCATCCATAAGCAAGGTGCGAAGGTTATCTTGGCTTGGGACCCACAAACGGTCCATGAAGTAATAGGATCCATTGTCCTTCAGTTCCAGATCAGGTGTTATGTGATAGGGAAATTCCTTATCCATTAAACCTTGTGAAACACAAGATTGTTGAGCCTGAGAAATGCGTGCTTGGATATCGGATTGATCTTGAATAACAGATTGAACACGAACACAATGAAGCTTAGTACGTTCCTTACGACTCAATGCATCGGCTACGACATTCGCCTTACCAGGATGGTAGCGAATTTCGCAGTCATAGTCGTTTAGAAGCTCAACCCAACGTCGTTGCCTCATGTTGAGTTCTTTCTGGTTGAAGATATGCTGAAGACTTTTGTGGTCCGTGAAAACCACACATTTTGTACCGTACAAATAGTGTCTCCAGATCTTAAGAGCGAAGACAACTGCACCTAACTCAATATCATGAGTGGTGTAGTTTTTCTCATGTATCTTCAACTGCCTCGATGCATATGCTATGACTTTGTTCCTTTGCATCAGAACACAACCAAGTCCCAATTTAGATGCATCGCAATAAACGACGAAATCATCATTGCCCTCAGGCAGAGTTAGAACAGGCGCGTCATAAAGCTTCTACTTCAAGTTTTGAAAAGCTTCCTCTTGTTTGAATCCCCAATCAAAGGGTTTGTTCTTCTGAGTTAGAGCAGTTAGAGGAACTGCAATCTTCGAGAAGTTTTCTATGAAGCAGCGGTAATAACCCGCTAGACCAAGAAAGGAACGAACCTCAGTAGGAGTAGTAGGCGTATCCCAATCCTTAATCGCACTAATCTTGGAGGGATCTACATGAATACCTTGTTCGTTGATAATATGTCCTAAGAATTGAACCTCTTTAAGCCAGAATTCGCACTTGGAGAATTTGGCGAAAAATTGTTGTTTCTTTTGGAGTTCCAGAGTAAGACGAAGATGTTGCTCGTGATCAGCTCGTGTCTTAGAATAAATCAAGATGTCGTCAATAAAAACAATGATGAACTGATCCAAATAAGGCTTGCAGACCCTATTCATTAAGTCCACGAAAACAGCAGGAGCATTAGTCAAACCGAATGGCATGACTATGAACTCGTAATGCCCATAACGGGAACGCTGTCTTGGGAATGTCTTCTTCATGCACACGAAGTTGGTGATATCCGGATCGCAGATCAATCTTTGAAAAATAAGAAGCGCCCTGTAACTGATCAAAGAGATCATCGATGCGAGGTAGGGGATATCGATTTTTGATGGTAAGCTTGTTAAGCTCACGATAATCGATACACATCCTAAATGATCCATCCTTCTTCTTGACAAAAAGAACGGGAGCACCCCAAGGTGAAAAGCTAGGATGGATAAAACCTTTGTCAGAGAGCTCCTGAAGCTGCTTAGATAACTCTTGCATCTCAGACGGTGCAAGACGATATGGAGCTCTAGCAATGGGATTTGCACCAGGTACGAGATCAATACGGAACTCTACTTGGCGTGCTGGAGGTAGACCAGGTAAGTCTTCAGGGAATACTTCAGAATAATCCCGAACAACAGGAATATCTTGAATAGATTTACCTTTGCCCTTATCTGCTACAACGTGTGCCAAAAAGGCCACATAGTTCTTTCGCAGATACTTCCGAGCTTTAAAACAAGACATGAGTTTGAGACCACCGACAGGTTTCTCACCACGAACCTGTAGGATCTCGCCTGTCGAAAGCGGCACACGAACGATCTTCTCAAAACAAACTACCTCTACGTGATGCTTGGCTAACCAATCCATACCCACAATAAAGTCGAAGCTTCCAAGTTGCATAGGCGTGAGGTCGATAGGAAAAAGATGATCGTTAAGGTTCAACTGGCAGTTGTGAAGAACAGAATCAAGAATAATGGGTTCACCACTAGCAACTTCTACTGTCAAAGGTTTACTTAGTTTTGTTCTAAACACTCGAAGCAATGGCTCAAAAGATAAAGACACAAAACTCTTATCGGCACCCGAATCAAAGAGAACAGATGCAGGCTGATTATTAATAAAGAACGTACCGTTCACCACTTCATTGTCTGCTTGTGCCTCTTGTACATTCATGTTGAAGACTCCACCTCGAGCCTGATTCTGATTTGCATTCTGATTCTGGTTGGCTAGCCTTGGGCACCGGTTTCTGTAGTGGGTTAGATCCCCACAATTGTAGCACGAACCAGGAGGAAAATGAGGTCGTGCAGCTTGACCTTGTTGCTGAGCAACTTGTTGGGCTTGGTTCTGAACTGCCTGGTTCTGATTAGCAGGAAAGCGGCAGGTGGCAGCAAGATGACCACTTCTTCCACAGTTGGTGCAATGACGACATTGGAGATGTGGTAGGTGATGGCCGTTACACCTGTTGCACAAAGGCGCAGTGCCAAGATATGGCTTCTCGGCTAGTGGTTGCGCAGGCTGATTTGGTGCAGCTTGGGCCTGTGCAGTAACGGCATAGTTTTGGGAAGCCTTTCGCTTCCTAGAACCCTTTGAGGAACCAGAATTCTTTCCATTCTTGTTTTGACCTTTCTTGCTATCCCCCTTGTCAGACGCCTGCTTCTTACCCTTGTCACCCTTTTTATGCAGCTTTCCCTTTCGAACCTGCGACTCAGTCAATGTCGCTGCTAACTCGATCGCCTGACGGAGTGTGGCAGGGTTACTACCAGTAATGATGTCTTGCACTGAGTCAGGTAGGCCGTCGATGTATCTTTCGATAGCCTTGTCGAGTGGGGTAACCATTGTTGGGCAAAGCAGACTCAACTCCTCAAACCTGTCAGTATACGCCCTGTGCTTGCCACTGTCTTGTTTCAAGTCATCAAACTCTTTCTCCAAAGCTCGTTGTTCATGACGAAGACAGAACTCCCTCATCATAAGGGCCCTAAGTTCAGCCCAAGTTTGTGCTAGAGCAACTTCTGCACCACGGTCTCTCATAACCCCGTTCCACCATGTGAGAGCCCTCTTCTGAAACACACTTGAAGAAAACTCGACCTTGCGATTGTCAGGACATTGCACGTGGCGGAAAGTATTCTCAATGCTCTCGAACCATTGAAGAAGCCTAGTCGCTCCCTCAGAACCACTAAACTTGAGTGGTTTAGCCGAGTTGAAATCCTTGAATTTGCATGGAGCATTGTTGTTGTTGTTGGCTTGGTTCCATTGAGCAAAGAGGTTTGGGAATTGAGCAGCCATCTGCTGCGCAATGATTTCTGCCAGTTCGGCAGTTGCTATCTGGTTTTCGCGTCGAGGAGGCATTCTAAAAGAGGAAAACATGAAAGGAAACGAGTGAGATGATTGGATGAAAAGAATGAGATGAAACAAAAATTGACAACAGCAAAGATGGTGGTCATTTGTTCGCATCACAAAGCAAACAAACGACACACAGTGACTATTCAAAGTAAATGGGTCAAAAATAATGTATCGCGAAGACATGCTCGCCTATAAGTGAACACTCACCCCAAGAGTTCCCAGGTAAGAGTGACTGGTCCGATTTTGTGGATTTGTACGAACACTCTAGCCTTAGACAGAAAACCCAGGGTACAGGCATTCACTCTTCCAGTTTGCACGTGTTCACATTATTTAAAACCCAAAACTTTGACTAGATTTTTAAAACTCAAAGGGGTTCAAAACCTTATAACAGAGGGTTCAAAACCTTACAATAGAGGGTTCAAAACCTTGTAATAATTCATTTTCAAAAATCGTTTCAGAAATTTGGTATTTGTTTTGATAATCACCTAAGGATAGGTGGTGTTCATGTTTTAAAATCTAAACACAAGATAACTTGTGTTAGGGTCCTAGAAAGGTTATAGTCTAGGTCAAAGCATTATTAATAACCTAATTCCCTATAACCATTGGCTCTGATACCAACTCTTCTGTCACACCCCGACCACGTATAACATACAAAACGTGGCGGAAAACGTCGAGGAGTGTTGTAACAGAATTATTTGTTTCATAACCATGGCATTCAAAGTTGTACTTTATTTATCAACATAAGAGTTACATTGTCTTAAACAGGAAATAAAGAGTTCAGAACATAATTAAACTAGTTCTATCTTTATTTTTAGTCTCTAAGGCACAGGTCCGGCCTAGTGTAACGATCATCATCCTACGCAAAAGCTCCTGAAAACACATGTGAAAATAGGTACGTCAGCATAAAAATGCCTGTGAGATACATAGGTTTTGTGAAAATAGGATTCATGACTTAAGTTTAAGAAAAAGTTGTTTAGTAAAAGTCAGTCATGAACCTTGTAAATTGTTTTGTTTTGTAAGTCATTTAAAAAAGCGATAAGCTCAAATGATATGTATAAATAAAAGAATAATGTATGGTTAAATGTATAACCAAGTAAAATGAGTTGTATAAAGTAAATTGTTTGTAAACCAAAGTCTTGTGAAAATCGTGATACTTGTGTAAAATGTATAAGTCCAAATTGAATGATTTAAATAACGCTATGATATGTAATATAATACAAACACTTATATATAGGAAGTACCAGCGGCGTATCCACCATGCTTGTATCATATTACTCACATCTCGTTACTTAAGTCACTTAAACAAACCACCAATGTATAAAGTCTATGTTTAAACCAATAGTCAAAAGTCCTTGTATAAGCCATGTCAAATGATTAAAAGTCCAAATGTAGTCAAGTAATGTGTAACAAATGTTATGTATTGTAAGTAAAGTATTGTCACATAATCCAAATGTAGAAATGTACAAAACAAAGTATTTTGAATATATCAAAAAGTTATGTTTTGCAAAGTAATGCATGTTACATTGATACAAACATTTATGTGGTAAGTTAACGCATACATTCAAGCCTTGAGACTTTTAGTCAAGGTTATCAAAAGAAATGTTTTCGGATTCAGTCATTCCTTACATCCAAACAAACCCGAGATGTCAGGAATGGGATTTGTCAAGTCCTATGGTACCAGTACTTACTACCGAGCGGCGTAGCTAATGTTAATGAACGTATATAAGTCTCGTTTGTGCAAACCAAATGTTATAGCAATTGTATACGTGTCATATGAAAACAATGTACTAAGTATGCTAAGTTAACATACAAAGCAGAAAAGTCATGTAAATCAATGTGCTAGCATGCTATCAGTCAACATACATAGCAGAAATGTAAAGTAAAACAATGTACTAAGTATGCACACAATGGACATACATAGCATGAAATGTAATGTAAAACGATGTACTAAGTACGCACACAATGGGAATACATAGCATGAAATGTAATGAAATCATGTACTATAATGTACTAACGAACATAGCAGGCATATGATGTGAAAACAGGAAAGCATGAAAGTAACAAGTAGGCACATTTGTTTCACCCCAAAACAGTTTAGAAAATAGTAAAAGAGGGGTCTATGTACTCACTTGAGATTGCTCAGAAGTCCTAAGATAACCACCAAGCAATGCTAGAGATCACGGAATCAAACGACACCTAATATAGGTAACTATGTTAATAAACCAGACCTAAATCGGAGGATTGGATAGAATGAGGGCTCGTAAACCAAATGAGTATGGGAACTCGTGTAGTATGGTTTAACAAAGCCTACATACTAAATGAAACCTAACCTAAGTGCTTACGACCCATTACGACCCGTTTAGGTAGCTTATGCTACTTTAACGCGTCGTTCGCGTGAAACGCGTTCGGACCGCCTAACTAGCCCTATGATAAGTAAAATATGCCTTAACATGTCTAATATTGTTGCCAAATCAGTTTAGATGTCAAAAGTTATGTTACATATGCTTAAAATAAATTTTGGCGTAAAAAGGGCATTTTGGTAATTTACCTAAGGCATATAAACTACCTATCATACAACTACTTAAACGAAGCGACCATAAGGTATAACCTCGGAAGGTTATTCCCTATATACTATGGTCACCTAATGTGTTTGGTCGGATCCTAATGATCGGCCAAACGGGTCGGGTTCGAAAGTATAAGCGATTGTTTAGATCGCTTACCTTACGACCGTATATAAGCACTAAACTAAAAGTGACGAGCTAAGCATGTTGAAACATGCTTAACTAAGTTAGAAAACAAGTTGGGTATCAAAACAAACGGTTTTGATACCTAAGATTAGTTTGGTTACAAAATACGCAATATCACGCATTTTGGCCGAAACCACGACTCGTCACTGAGCCAAGATAACGTGGTAATCAGTAGGTATAGTCACTAGGGACTATGACCATCGTGATTACGCTCACGTTATGAAGTTCAAACGAACTTTGCATTGACCATAAACTGGTCAATGCAGAAAGTCAAACAAATTTTGACTTTCGGAGTCGAAAAACAATAAAAGAACGAAGGAACACTTACAAAGGGTCCCCGAAAGCTAATCTTGATACAAGTAGCTCAGGTATGAAACAATGGTTTCAACTTAGAGCTTCTCAAATAAGATTCTAGTGGGTTTTGATCAAGGCATGGGGGGGTATTTATAGTTTTTGGAGAGCCATTAAGATCGTTTCTTGGAAACCGTGCTTTGATCTTGGCCATACACCTCAAGACCCTGGTTTTCTAAAACCATTTGCGCCCATAGATTTGCCCCAAAACCATGTGCAACAAGTGGAATGGACCAGATGCAATGTTTCTGCAATTCTGTTGTCTGGGGACTGCATACGGACCGTAAGGTCCTGAGTGTTGAGGCCCGTAAGGACCTTGCAGACCAGAAAGTTTGAAAAATGGCAGATTTGGTCCCTGTTGTGTAATAAGCTCATTTCCGACACGTTTAAGGCCCGTTAAGCCAACGTTAACGCCCTAAAATGATGCCTAAACATTGTGGACATGAAACATGCTAAAAAATACACCGGATGTCGGTTTGTTTGGTCGTATGATCGCGATGTTCGGTTAATTACGACGGAATGCTCATAAGCGCGAAAAACGATCCAAATTGCGCGACGAATGGATTTTTCTCATGCCAAACACTAAAATAAAATAATTTAGTGCTTACATAAATTTTTGGATGTCCAGATGTATTCAGAACGTAAGTTATGCGTGAAAGTGCAAACTTACTTTTTGACGCTTTTAGTCCCTGAATGACCCAGAAGTTTATTTTAGCACACCGAACCCCTCAAAGCCTATTTTTAAGCTATGTAAAGGATATTTATGGTATGTTTAACTTATGGTCATGTTCCGAAATGTCTGTTATAGTTCAAATTGGCATACTTTCGCAGTTTGTCAAGTTTAGTCCCTGTAAGCGAATTAACTTGTTTTTGCCATACCAAAGCCTTCAAAACTTATTTATAAGTTATGTAAAGGTTATTTAAGGTATGTTAAGTATATGTTGATGTTCCGGAGTATTTGTCGCATTAAACTGATTACGTTTACGTACCAGTTTGCGTATAACTCTCAAGAAAGCGATATAGAGTTTGAAATTGAATAAAAGCCAAAACATGAAAAATGTAAAACACAACCAAACAAACATTGGAATCAAATAACTTTGTTTTATTGATAACTGAACTGTTCACAATGATTACAAACACAGATGTTACACAACCTCTCACCTCGTTGACACAGAAAGGTGTGGTATACTCTTGGGGGGTGAAGTTGGAAGATGCTTTCCAACTCTTGAAACAAAAACTCTGCAGTGCACCGATCTTGTCTTTACCTGAAGATACCGAAGATTTTGTGGTATACTGTGATGCTTCTATTCAGGGTCTCGGTTGCATGTTGATGCAACACGAGAAGGTGATAGCTTATGCTTCTCGGCAGTTGAAGGTTCATGAGAAAAATTACACGACTCACGACTTAGAGTTGGGGGTCGTGGTCTTTGCGTAAAAAATCTGGAGGCATTACTTGTACGATACTAAATGCACTATTTATACCGATCACAAGATCCTTCAGCATATCTTTGACCAAAAGGAATTGAATATGCGACAGCGTCGCTGGGTAGAACTCTTAAATGACTACGATTGTGCAATCAAGTATCACCCAGTTAAAGCTAACGTGGTAGCTGATTCCCTTAGTCGGAAGGAAACAAAACCCAAACGTGTTCGATCCTTACAGCTCACTATTCACTCAAATCTTCCTGATCAGATCCGATCGGCTCAGACCGAAGCGTTGAGGGAAGAAAACCTGGAAGTTGAATACTTACGGGGCATGGAGAAACGACTTGAGAAGAAATCAGATGGCATTTATTATTTTATAGAATGGGTATAGATCCCTTTGTTTGGTAACCTTAGAGATCTTGTGAGGGACGAAGCGCACAAGTCTCGGTACTCTATTAATCCAGGTCCGGATAAGATGTATCAGGACCTCAAAGTCTTGTATTGGTGGCCAAAGATGAAAGCTAACATCGCGACGTATGTGAGTAAGTGTTTGACTTGTGCGAAAGTCAAGGTAGAGTATCAGAAACCCTCAGGCCTACTTCAACAACCAAAAATACCTATCTGGAAATGGAGCAAATTTCTATGGATTTCGTCACTGGTCTGCCAAGAACTCAAAGCAAAAATGATACCATCTGGGTGATCGTTGACCGCCTCATGAAATCTGTGCACTTCCTTGCGATCAAGGAAATGGATAAGTTCTCTCAGCTTGCTGCTATTTATCTGAAGGAGGTGGTTTATAGGCACGTGGTGCCAACCTCTATTATCTCTGATCCTAATCCGCGTTTCATATCTGATTTATGGCAGTCGATGCATAAATCGTTCGGCTCACGTCTCGACATGAGTACTTCGTATCACCCACAAACGGATGGTCAAAACGAACGAACCATCCAGACACTTAAAGACATGCTGCGAGCATGGGTGATCGATTTTGGTAAAGGGTGGGAGAAACACTTGTCGTTGATCAAGTTCTCCTACAACAACAGTTACCACACTAGCATCCAGGCAGCTCTGTTTGAAGCGTTGTACGGCCGGAAATGTCGTTCTCCTCTTTGTTGGGCTGAGGTGGGTGATAGCCAGATCACAGGTCCGGAACTTGTTCTTGAAACTTCTGAAAAGATTGTCCAGATTAGAAATCGTATGGCAGCGGTGCGCGACCGTCAGAAAGGCTACGCTAACAAGCGTAGGAAACCCTTGGAGTTCGCTGTAGGCGATCGTGTCATGTTGAAAGTCTCACCCTGGAAGGGTGTGGTGCGCTTTGGGAAGCGCGACAAGCTTAATCCACACTATGTTGGCCCATTCAAAGTCTTGGAATGTATTGGTAAGGTGGCATACAAGCTCGAGTTACCTGCCGAGCTGGGTAACGTTCATGATGTTTTCCATGTTTCACAATTAAAGAAGTGTTTGTCTGATGAAACACTTGTGGTACCACTCCAGGAACAAAAATTGACGACAAATTGCAGTTTGTCGAGGAACCAATAGAAATTATGGATTGGGAAGTCAAGGTTCGTAAGCATAGTCGAATCCCAATCGTAAGAGTTTGTTGGAACTCAAGACGTGGACCGGAGTTCACGTGGGAACGGGAGGATCAGATGAAGCTCAAGTACCCGCACTTATTCCCAATTGACCAATCTAAATCTGATGCAACTGGCGAATTTCGGGGCGAAATTCCCTTTCAAGTTGGGGATGATGTGGCACCTACGAAAAACCCACAGTCATCCTGATTTAACATCTTGCCGCTTTGGATTACTTGTCAAATTTCGGGACGAAATTTCTTTCAAGTTGGGGATGATGTGACAACCCGGAATTTCAATGTCTTTCCCCTGCGAATCATTTGTTTCACAATCTTGCTTTGTTTTTATAATTCTTTTATACTATATCTTGTACACGAGAGTTAGTTGATTAAAGTATTGTTTGCATATGAGTGTCACTGTCACGTGAAAACTTAATATTGTGTAATGTTTAACCCTATTGAAAAGCACACTTAACGAAGAACTAGGTTCTTCGTCACAACCACCTCTCGGAGAAGAACTGCTCTTCATCACAAACAACCTTCATCACACACTCACACGGCGAAGAATGTTCTTCGCCAGGAGAGTTGGCCGGCCCAAATCATTCGAAACCCAGTAAGGGCCCAGCTCACCTATTTAAACGTATGCACGCATGTAATTCTCGAAATCAATCATATAGCGAACCCCAACTCCCCCCTCTCTCAAACGATTGGCGTCAGACTTCATCCATCACTCCTAAGCTTTCTAATCGTAAATCATCACTGGTTATTTTTGTCTCAAGGTTAGTGCACTGTCTTCATTCATGGGATCATTGTAGTATTCTTGTGTAGTGATGATTCTTGTGTGAATGATTATGTTTAACCTAGAAGTATGCTTGATGATTATTGACTATCCAGAACTGTTGCACATTAAGTGTTGATGATTAGAGAGTGTACACTGATTGTTGTGGTTTCGTATAGAGGATCGTGAGACTAGAATATGCGTTTGATCATGATATGAAACTATGGTTGAATGGTTGATGTTCGTTCATGATTAGGGTTGAATGAACATAAATAACTTTTGTTTTATCCGCTGTTCATGTCGAAAATGTGTTAACTGTTATTATGTGTTTAATAAGTTGTAACTGTGTATGTTGGTCCGATGAAGGATATGGTCCGACGAAGGATATGGTTCGACGAAGGATGGATCCTTCGTCGACTAGCTCATGACGAACCTCCTGGTTCTTCGCCGTGTCCATCCACAACGAAGAATTGATTCTTCGTCGTCTAGTATTTGGCGAACTATGTGGGTCCTTCGTCGCATTTGTCTCAGGTGAAGAATGAACCTTCGCCCTGAGATTCTTCGCCGTATACTTGAACAATAACAGTGAGTAACAGATTGTGATGTATGTGATGATGGATAGTTATGTTCATGGGATACTGTTGTTACATGATAATCCTGCTGATTGAGAATGAGAACTCTGACTTGATTTATATAAATAGAACACTCCTCTGTTAATAATTGTTAAGGGAAAAGCACATGAAACGTGGACTTGTATGAGTATTGGGTATGTGCTACATGTTAACAAGTGATCCTTGTGTTAGATGCAAACTGTGTACAAATACATGACTTGAATGATTGTGAAACTAATATTGTTTGGTAACCACGGTAGGGTATGGGTTAACCGACTTGGACGGGTAATTTAACATACCAAGCAAATCAAAGGTGAGTTCATTCTTCTCGAGCACGTGTCCTGGTGGGTGGGACAATCATTGGGTATTCCTGAGAGGAATAAGTCATTTGGGTAAAACTGGGATGTTAGATAATATACTTAATTCCTATCACCATTAAGTCCCATCTTGTTTGTTACCTGAGAGGTAACGGGGTATTAGTTGATAGCGTTATTTAGGTTTGGCACCCTCACCCCGTACCTGAGAGGACGGGTGTGAACTAATGACCCAGTCATGGCCGATGCTTGGATAGGGGCATTGGGGAAGGGCAAAAATATAATCTAGAGACATCTTGTGTTATACTCGAGTTATTATCAACATTATAATCAATGAACTAAACTTAACACTTGGTAACCAACATTTTCGTAAAACTATGAACTCACCAGCGTTGTCTGATACACTTGTTGCATGCTCGCAGGACGTTAGGTACTATGAAGCAGGAACTTGCATATCTGGATGGCTGGAGTGGTCATGGATCATACTGCTTGGATATACAAGACTTGTTTACTGATTTTCACATACATTGGTTTTTGAAACATTAAATAGAGTTTTACTAATTGCTTCCGCTGAACACGTTACCTTAGATTATGTTTATGAATGTTTTAACATTATAAATGGAAACTTTATTTTATAACTTGATGTTAGTTCAATGTGATTGGTGGCTAGATCCAGGTATGTCACACGCCTAGTGGGGTCACCACAAGTGGTAGTTTAGGGGTGTGACACATGTCAGTTGCACCATCCCCTCCACATGATCCCGAGCTTGATCTTGAGCTAGATTTTTTTCCTGTGGATCAGCCTGATGTTGCACCTGCTGATCCTGAGCCCTTACCTGATCATGACCCTATTCCTTTTGGCATACCTGACATTGCACCCCTCATACCTGATCCAGTTCCTGCACCCGTTGACCCTCCTATTGTTGAGCCACTTATTCCTCCACTTGCACCCGCACCCGCTGATGTTACCTATCATTTTCTTGCAGGACATACCCGCACCCCATCCAGGGGAAGGTACTTCAGGCCAGCAGCCTTGTTATGATCCTTATGTTTCAGCAGCTTTTTCCCTGCCCCTCAGTCTTGTTGGTGCATGTTATGTGACAACAGCGTTGGATTGGTCTTTGGATATTAAACGGGTTTGGGCTGCGAAGACTTATGAAGACTGAATGGAATTCGAGGTTGTTGAAGCCCAATCTAGTACAAGTTTGTATCAAGTTTAAGTCTATCTAGTTTAGCCCGAATTGTATCTAGAATTCGTATGGGCCTGGCCCAGTTCAAATTGTATGGTTGTGTGTATATAAACAACCTTTACCTAGAGTTTTAGAGTTAGACTTTTGGAGACTTTTAGGCGATTGAGAGAGAGTTCGAATACACAGATTATTGGCTGTGAGTTCGTGAAGATCTTGAGTGATTGTAAACGTTTTTGTTGGATAATCATAGAAGATCGGTTGGTAAATCGTCTTGCGTTCTTGTTTCTGTTTGATAGGTTTATCAAGGGGATTCCGCACCCTTGGTAGATTGTCAGTTTTGTTACGATCCATACGGGATAGGGACCTACAATTGGTATCAGAGCGTTTGCTCTTGTGTACGGTTCAAAACTGATCGGAAAGAAACAAGTTTTTGGGTTGCAGTTTGAATTCTCGAAGAACATCGAAGAACAGTCAAAATTTTCGTGATTTTGATCGGTTTTGGTGTTATTTGGAAGTTGTTTGCTGATTTTTTGGAGTTTTAGTTGGAAAGTTATCAATCAGAAGATTCTACGGTGTAAAAGGTGCTGATTTTTCGGGATTTATTACTGGAAGATTGCTGGTCTCGACAGGGTATTGCTCACTCGCAACAGTGGTCGCGACTCGCAACCGTGGTCTCGGCTTGTGCTGATTTGACTCGCAACAGGGTCTCGACTCGCAACACTGGTCTCGGCTTGTGCTGATTTGACTCGCAACAGTGGTTTCGACTCGCAACGGTGGTTACGACTCGTAACTGGTGGTCTCGGTTTGTGTTGATTTGACTCGCAACAGTGGTTGCGACTCGCAACAGTGGTTTCGAGGTGTGCTGATTTGACTCGCAACTGTGGTCTTGACTCGAAACAAAGGTTTCGACTCGCAACAAGTGTTTTGAAAGTGGTGGAATTTTTCTAGGCAATCGTAGGAAAAATTTCACAGTTTCGTGTTTAGATATTTATCCGTAACTCATCTGGACAAACCGCTTGCACCGTTGGACTCCTTGGATTTTTAGGACAAAAAAAAGACTTTGGAAAATCCCGAAATAGGTTTTAGACATTATATATCATTAGAATCGTAATCTCGAGACGAATCTAACGGTATAATTTAGTAAAAACAGGTTTCGGACTAAAATTGTACGGTTTAACCAGTCTGCTTAAGTTAAAATGTCGAACATGTCTAAATTGAACGAGCTTTTAAGGATAGAACACGAGGTAGGCATAACAAACAAACCACCTAAGATGATGAAGGTGGAGAATTACTTGACATGGAAGGATAGGTTTCAATCCTTTATTGAATATCAGGACACACGCATGTGGATTTGTATTGAAGATGGGTACACAAACCCTACACATGACTTTGAAGGCAGACCGCGTGTCACAGCCTATGTGAACATGTAAGAAAATGATAAAAGGATGTATGAGGCTGAAAAGAAAGCCTTGGCAGCTATCAAGATGTCCCTACCTGATAGCATCAAACACACCTTTAAGAAGTACACTACTTCGAAAGAAATGTGGGATGCGTTAGAGAAGAGATATGAAGGGAATTCTAATGTCAAGAAGAACAAAATTGATCTACTGAAGAAGCAGTTTGCTGTGTTCAAGTACATGAAAAATGAGTCACTTGAGGACGTCATTACTCGATACTACCATCTGATGTCAGAATTAGACAATTATGATATAGATTGCTATTCTGACATAGAGAAAAATGACAAGCTGCTTGATGCTCTGCCTGCTAAATGGGATATTTACACTCTCATGATAAAGGGAGAAGCTGATTATGAAACAAAGGAACTGGAAGAAGTAGTTGGAAAGCTAAGAGCTTATGAGCTCAGCATGAAGAAGAAGGACACTGGATATGATCAGGTTCAAGATCCAGGGATTTACAATGGGCTTACATCTTCTTCATCTCACGATGCTTCTAGCGACTCTGCCACTGCTTTTCTCTCGCGTGAAACTGAGCAGGTCACAGTAAATGAGGATGGTGATGTATGTTTTGTAGCTGCTTCAGGAGGATCAACTGGAGCTAAGAGAACATCAACTGCTAAGCAAAGTAGTAGTTCAAAGTCAATGCCAATGAGTGTGAAGTCTGCTGAAGAGCATCTTGCTCTACTTGCTTCTTTTGTTGCTTCTTATGAAAACTACATTCAGGGGAAGATATCCGATCCTGCCGTTTTAGATGAAGATTACGATCAGATTGACCCTGATGATCTTGAAGATATGGATTTGCAATGGCAAATGGCCATGATTACTAGAAGGGTGAAGAGGTTCATGAACAGAACTGGAAGGAAATTTGTAGGGAAAACTGTTGGTTTTGACAAGACCAAAGTGAGGTGCTTTAACTGTCAAAGTTATGGTCATTTTGCTAGGGAATGTCAGAAACAAAAGAATGAAACCTCAAGTCAGAGTTCAAACAATAGAAATTCATTAAACAACTCTAACTCAAGAGCGCTGATCTCTACTGCACGAGAAGGTTCATATGACTGGAGTATTCACTTGGAAAATGATGAGAATGTCACTCAAGCATTTATGGCAGAGATTGTTCCCGTTGATGAAGCTGAAGCTAACATGAATGCTGAAGTTGAGAAGAAAAGTGAAGCTGAGGTAGATAAGGCTGATCAGACAACAGATGCTGAAAAAGGAAAGCCAAAGTCTGAGCATGAAATGGATGATGAAAAGGAAGCAGATGAGAAAGATGAAATCATCAAAAGAATGGAAGCTCAACTTGCTGCTCTTATGGCCAACTCAGACAAATCGACAGGAGAGGTAAGTAACTCTGCTACTTCTGTTTGCTTAAAGTGTCGTGAATTACAGGGTGACGTTGACAGGTTGTCAACTCAAAACAAAAGTCTGGTGAGCGAAATATCTAACGTAAAAGAATCAAATTTCTTTGCAAAAAGAAATGAGTCATCATATTTGAAAAATATAAAAGGCTATGAAGCTGAAATTGAAGTTTTAACCTGTAAACTAAACGAAAAACTTCAAGTCATAGACTTAGCTCATGACATGATGGCTGAGAAAACAAAAGAAATTTCTGAAAAATGCAAACAGTTGTCAGATGCACAACTCAAAATTGTTGAACTCGAAAAGAAATTAGGTCAATTCAGGGATTCTACTTTTGTTATGAAACACAGGATGGGTGGGTTGAAGAAGAGTAATGACAAGACAAGTGTGGGATTCAAGGGCTTCAATTGTCACACCCGCTCGTAGCGGAAACGCAAGGTGTGATCTGTATGGTTTTCATTGCATAAATATCGATGTACATGAACAAACTATATGAATAAAACATACTCCATTGCCATTGCCATTACATATGTGTTTCCCAAAAGAATGCAACATAAGTTGAATGTATTGGTTACAAACCATCACATGAAAATAAGTTGTCATCGTTTTATACATCAAAATGTAAGTCTTAAAATGTCAAGACTTTGACCACTATATCACCGCAAAGAGACGGTATATAACAGGCAAACCCTTCAATAGTTGGCATGGAGTATTGATACTTGTTTTCCTTGACTGAAATGTCTGCCAGGTCCACTAATTTCCTGAAATACATGTTAAGTTTGAAAACATCAACAAAAGTTGAGCGAGTTCATGCAGTTTAGTTGTATGAGATGTATCTGAAAAATGTGAGTTGTATAAACTGTATCCACAACATGTGAATTGTATAAAATGTATCTGTATGTATGATGTATAAACTGTATCCACAACATGTGAATTGTATAAAATGTATTTGTATGTATGATGTAGTATGTAAAGCGTCAATGAAATCGTTGATCATTAATGTTTCGCGAGGACATTAATATGTGTGACGAAA
Source organism: Helianthus tuberosus (assembly GCA_030545235.1). Taxonomy (NCBI): domain Eukaryota; kingdom Viridiplantae; phylum Streptophyta; class Magnoliopsida; order Asterales; family Asteraceae; genus Helianthus; species Helianthus tuberosus. The sequence goes on along the minus strand of CM060352.1, from coordinate 104,418,982 downwards.
TAGGAAGCAAACCAACCCTAGACGATTTTATGCCGATTCCTATCGACTGGGACACAAACGCACTCTTCCGTAGGGGTCCATGACCAAGAGTGGGGCTCGCCAACACCCATTAGATCTAAGCCTTTGTTCCTTGGTCCAAACTGGATTAATGGTGCTTATAGTATGGCCCTAATTCGCACATGATCTATGGTGTTTCATTACCTAACTTTATCATACCCTGAACATGTATCCTCCCCGATAGTTGTAAAGTTTGTAAAACATTTAAATGAATAGGGGAACATGAACTCACTGTATTGCGTCCTGAAAATAGATGTAAATAAGATCTCACGTGCGGTCGTCCTGAATAGCGTGGCGACCTACAAACGTTCTTATTTTTGTTAGACACATCGGTCTTTTGAAAAGAACTTGAGTACAAGTCTTGTGTCTTGAGCGTATGTAAGACTTGTATGTCTTTACTGTTCGTTAACTGGGTATTCGATGTATGAGTTGTTCAAATGTTCGCTAACTGTGTATTCGATGTATGAGTTGTTCAAATGTTCGCTAACTGTGTATTCGATGTATGAGTTGTTCAAATGTTCGCTAACTGTGTATTCGATGTATGAGTTGTTCAAATGTTCGCTAACTGTGTATTCGATGAATGAGTTGTATAGTCGGATCTCGTCCGCTGAATCTCGTGTCTTGTATGTATTACTTGTATAGTTGTGTTTCCAATAATAGTATCATTGGGCCAAGCCCATGTTTTCAAGTTATTGGGCTTAAATAGTGTTGGGCCTCAAATAGTGTTGGGCCTCAATAGTGTTGGGCCTCAAATAGTGTTGGGCCTTCAATAGTGTTGGGCTTCAATGTTATTGGGCTTCAATAGTGTTGGGCTTCAATAGTGTTGGGCTTCAATGTTATTGGGCTTCAATAGTGTTGGGCTTCAATAGTGTTGGGCTTCAATGTTATTGGGCCTTGGCCCATATGTTTGGTATTGGGCTTAGCCCATGTGTTTATATTAAGCCCATTTGTAATAAAAATAGCCCACTAGAATAATAAGCCCATTTATTTTTATAAAATCCTTTTTATAAAAATTTACTAAGTATACTAGTTAGTAAATAAACATACTAGTGTTTATAAGTGTATAAACATCCGAAATTTGTTATCGATAGAATACTTATATTTCATGTCGATAAATCGTCTAAACGTCGTAGTAACTCCCCGGATTGGCAAATTCACTTATGTAGTCGTCCGTTGTCCGTTTTGACCATAATTGGTGTCCGATTATTCTAATCGTCCGTAACTCGTTTTAAGGCGCAATTATGTGAAGTCTTGTAAGACTTTGTTTGTAATTTATCATGTGTTTATTCGTGTGATTATGTTCAAGTTCCTCATTTGATAAATATAACTAATACCATCAATTAATCACATAACACATAAGTTGTTAAATCACCTAAATATATATTTTCTAAAAATATATATTTATAACTAACTTTGTTTTTATAAAAAGAATTCTTTACATCTTTTTAAGTCTTGTAAAGGTTTAGCCAAATATGTTGTTATTTTATAAAATAAAGTTTTTATAAAAATTGGCCATATAACATTTGTATTTTTATCTTTACCATGTTTCATTAAACATATCATTTTCTTTATCAAATCACCAACCTTTTAACTTAACATATGAGACTTTTTATATCATGAAACTATCAAGATGATATCCAAATTATGTAGGGTTTTAAACATGATCCTTTCATATGTTAACTAGTTCAAAAACCAAGTTTAATTCTAGTTTTAACAACTTTTGTAAAAATCTTTAGTTGTATGTTACAATTTATAATCTTGTGAAAGTATTGTTTTTACATAACAACCCTACATACTTTCACAAGATTAATGGTTATGATCATCTATATAACCCTTTATGTTAAAAACCATTTAACATAACATGTATGATTATTTGATCATATTTTTAAAACACCTTCTAACAATTTATTTGTATTCTAATCATCATAACAACATCAAATATGCATATCACAAGTCTTAAATCACAATATAAACAAACATAATTATATCATGATTTTTATCTTTGCTTCTTTGTATTTTTCTTGTTCATTATGTATGATTATCTATGGTTATTATTAATTATAATAACAATCATAACATAATATGTATAAAAAAAATATAGAAGCTTACTTCTAGCACTAGGCTAGGGATGATCTTGGAAGATTATTAAGACTAAGAATATGATGATATTGATGTTAGAACACTTTGGTATGGATGAAAAACCCTTCCTTATGCTTCCAAAAGCCTTAAATCACCTTATGTTGCTTGGAAACCCATGTTAATCATCTAATAAAAGACTAAAATTGAAGTGGGTTTTTAGTGTTCTTGGTAATATGGATGAATATGATGAGAGCTTTTGTGTGTGAAAAAAAATAATAAGGTGTAAAAGTGAATGGTAAAGTGTTAGTAACTTAGTGATTAAGTTTAGAAAATAATCACCATTCCTATCCACTTGTAAATAATATCTAGATATTTTTTTTTTTTTTACCATCATAAACAAGGGGGTGGGACCCCTTGTTCACGGTTATAAGAGGGGGGGGGGGGTCTCATGTGGTAAAAATAACTTAGTTATTTTTAAGACTTAGAATTTATATAGAAAGATGTAAGTGTTAAGTTGTTTAGGGTTTACAATTTTCCGAGATGTTTCGCGACTTGAAATGACCATAAACTAGCTCTACAAGACCTAAAATAAAGATCACTAGTTCGCTACATGTGTCAAAATATAGTTCGGCTCGATGTATAGCGCTCGTTTCGTAAGTAGATAGTCGAAAGGTGCGCTTATGGAAGTTGTAAGAAAGATTCCAGTTATGCGTAAAATTAATATTCCATAAGTATTCTTATATGAAATTGGTGCCTAAACATCAATTTTTGCATCTTGTAATAATACTACAATTGCTGAATTTTGCGGAAAATTCATGAAATGGTCACTTTTAGCGCATTTCGGACAGTTTTTAGTGCTACCGGGCATTGGTAAAATATTAACCGAACTCTTGTATTCCCATATAGGGTTTAACATATAATTGATATTGGACTCTCATCCGAGTCCTAAAGATGTCATTTTTGATGTTTTCTGCGGATCCGAAGTTTTCGTCAGCACTCTAGTTCACTAGGCACTACTCTAGTTGTTTCGATGAATTGTTTGCACTATTTCAAATGTACCCAATGAAATGAATCATGTGCATCATAATTGAATATTCCATGAGTTTTCTAAGATGTATATCATGTAATCATGCAGTCCGAATATTCAAAACACATACTTGTATAATGTAAATCATCGCTTTAAATGTACGTAAACTACCAGAAAGTGGCAGTTGTCACATTCTCCCCCTGTTATTGAGAATTTCGTCCCGAAATTCAAGCTGAGTCATCCAATACAGGAGACTACTCGAACAGGTGAGAGTATTTGGCTTTGATTTAATGTTCACGTTCCCAAGTATACTCGGGTCCGTGTTGAGAGTTCCAACGTACAATTTAATAATTTGATACGACTCCTCCATGATTTCTAGACTTTACAGTCCATGACTTCAACAGGTTCTTTAGTGAATTGGAGTTTGTCGTCAATGTGAATAGAATGATAACGGTTGCTTGTGTTAGATTCTATTTAAGATTCGACACATGAAACGTGTCGTGCATACTGTTAAGTTCATCTGGTAACTTCAACTTGTAGGCAACAGTGCCAATCTTTTCTATGATTCCAAATGGTCCAATGTAACGTGGGTTAAGCTTTCCACGTTTACCGAACCTTGCTACGCCTTTCCAAGGCGAGACTTTCAACAAGACTTTGTCTCCAACCTCGAAAGATAATGGTTTTCGTCTTTTATCTGCGTATCATTTTTGTCGATCGCGAGCCGTCTTGATACGGTCTCGGGTCTGAAAAATTTTATCCGTAGTCTCTTGGACTAGTTTCGGACCAATTAATTAACTATCGCCTGTTTCCGCCCAACATAGCGGTGAGCGACACTTTCGACCATAAAGAGCTTCGAACGGTGCAGCTTGTATACTTGTATGATAACTATTATTGTAGGAAAACTCAACTAAAGGTAGATGAGTATCCCAATTGCCGCCTAAATCTATAACACATGCACGAAGCATATCTTCGAGTGTTTAGATTGTCCGTTCGCTCTGGCCGTCAGTTTGTGGATGAAAGGCCGTACTTAGATTCAAATGAGATCCAAAGGCCTGTTGAAATGATTTCCAAATTCTAGAAATAAAACGACCGTCTCGGTCTGAAATGATTGAAATAGGCACTCCATGACGAGCCACTATTTCTTTGAGATAGAGTTCTGCTAGTTTCTCAGTATTATCCTTCTACCAAATCGGTAAGAAGTGCGTGGACTTTGTTAGTCTATCGATGATTACACATATCATGTAGTGACCTCTTGAGGTCCTGAGTAACTTCGTAATGAAGTACATCGATATTTGTTCCCATTACCAAACGGGAATCTCGGGTTGTTGTAACAAGTCCGAGGGATTTTGCTACTCGACTTTTACTCTTGCGCAAGTCAAGCATTCTCCGATATAAGTCGCGATATCACTTTTGAGGTTAGGCCACCAGTAGTATTCTTTCACTACTTAGGCCTATGTGCTTCCTCAAAATATCATCTCGAAGGCCGCCAAAGAATAGAACCCAATTTCGACTCATAAGGTATAAAGTTCCATCTTCTTTCGGCTCTCGAAGTGTCTCTGCTTGAATATGCTCTTCCTTGAGCGCTTGTGAATCATCTTCTCTAATGCTTGAACTCTCAGTGTTCTAACTCGCTCCTTGCGGCTCAAGGCGTTAGCTACAACGTTCGCCTTGCTCGGATGGTACTTTATTTCACAATCATAGTCTTTCAACAATTCAACAAACATCGTTGACGTATATTTAATTCTTTTCGGTTGAATATTTGTTGAAGACTTTTATGATCCGTAAAAATAATGCATTGAGTACCATATAGATAATGTCGCCATAATCTTTAAAGCGAATACCACCGCGCCTAACTCAAGGTTGAGAGTGGTATAGTTCTTCTCATGAACTTTTTAATTGGCGCGACGTGTACACGATAACTTTTTCACGTTGCACGAGTACGCAACCCAAATCCTTGATGCGAAGCATCATAGTTTACAACAAAGTCATCGGTATCGTCGGATAATGATAAGATTGTAAAATGATATGCACCAATCTTAAGAATAAGTTGTAAGGCTATATCTTGTTTTTTTTTTTTTTTTTTTTTTCGATTTGGGGCGAATTTATTGTCTTTAACAATTCTAAAATGGTTCTCAAATGTTGCTCATGTTCATCAGTCGATCGAGAGTATATCAAAATGTCTTCAATAAACACTATGACAAATTTGTCGAGATATGGCTTGCACACACGATTCATTAAATCCATGAAGATCGCTGGTGCATTTGTTAAACCAAAAGGCATAACGAGAAACTCGTAATGACCGTAACGAGTCTTAAAAGCCATTTTCGGTATGCTTTCCTCTTGAATTCGTAACTGATGATACTCCGATCGTAAGTCTATCTTAGAGTAGAGGCTAGAACCTTTCATAAACCATTTGAGTTAGTTGGAAATTTATTTGTAACATGGTTTAGAAATATGAATTTTTCATTCATCGAAATGTTGTGCACTTTTGCAAAACTTACATGTCTTTCCACCCCCAAAACTTTTATAAAGATGTATAATGGTAAAAAAAATGGGGGTTATGAACTCACAACATCTTTATTCAGTCAACTACAAGGTTCAGAAGGTGCTAGTCAACATGGAGATTTGGCTACGGTTGCAGCTCCCGGTACCAAGTCGATGTGAAACTCGACTTGTCGATATGGTGGTAGTCCTGGCAAGTCTTTAGGAAAGACTTCAGGGAATTCTTTTACCACAAGAATATCTGTCAGCTGTGGCCCAACGGCCTTTTTGTCTACAACAAGTGCTAGATAGGCAATACAACCTTTCCGTAAGCACTTATGTGCTTTCATGCCATTGATGATCCGCAATGGGGTGTCGCGCTTCTCTCCATGTATCACAAGTGTCTCTTCGTTCAGTAGTGGTAGGCGAATGATCTTCTCGTGACATAAGACTTTGGCTAGGTTATCGGATAACCAATCCATGTCAACTACTACTTCGAAACTACTCAACTGAACAGGGAAGAGATCGATATTGAATTTCAGCTCTAGACTCGACTAGTTCACTTTTTGCCAATTCTATAGAATGAGGAGACGTCTAGCTTACTTGACTCTAGGCCAGGTACATTTTAAATTCTGTGTGGCGAGGACTTCACTGTATAGTTTTAGGAACCCTATGTTTAAATGTAGGATAACTCAATCCATATGTTTAGATGTAGGATAACCCGATCCATATGTTTAGATGTTGGATAACCCAACCATATGTTTAGATGTAGGATAACCCAATCCCTAATTGTAGCTAGGACAATCCCGTCCCTAGCCATGAAACTCATGTATCTGAAATGTTGAGATGAAGCTAAAATTGCCAATTGTATAAAATAACATGGATGTGAAATGTTGACGAATAGGATACATACCGGTGGCCCTTAATGATTTGATATGTCTCAGCTAATTCCCCATTAGCTAACTTGATATAGTAATGTGTGTCCAACATGACTCTAATTCGAGTATATGTATAACATTTAAAAGCAATAGCTAAGCTCGGTGTTGGTATTAATAGAATTGATACATGATGATCGTAGAGTGTACGTACTCATGAATTCATTTCTCTCATGGCGAGAGTTATTGTTTGAGTGATCGAGGTAGGGTGAGAAGATGTGACCATACTTTGGATTCTAGGGCTAAACTTAAATTGTAACGCTCAACGCGTTTGAATTCGGGTGTTACATAGTATGGAACAACCCTTGAGAGACCGTGAAAGCATCAAGTGTAACCATCAACATTTGCTCCAGTTATGATCGAGTTCTTTTATCAAATCATATGAAAATAGATATGAAAATCAGATGATATAAAAGAATGATGTATGGTTAAATAAATAACCAATAAAAATGTAGTGTATAAATATATCATGTCTTGAAATATAATATTATGTCTTGTGTAGAGGATGTCGAGTCTTGTGCAAAAATGTCATGTCTTGTCTTTGTCGAAGAGATTTGAATAACACCACGATATGCAATATAATATAAGCACTTATATATAGGAAGTACCAGCGGCGTATCCACCATGCTTTTATCATATTACACACGTCTCGTTATTTACGAAAATGTCTTGTGTAAACCAACATCAAATGATATGTATAACAATGTCTTGCGTAACAATGTCATGTATAAACCATGTCTTGTGTAGAAGCAATAGTTTTCAACACATAACTTTTAACTTAAACAATTAATTCTTTTGGCGCCATGTTCTTTTTAATACATACTATTAAAAGAATCTAGACATTTATTTGAATAAATAAAGTCTATCATGTGCCCAAGAATGAAGAATGCAATCAATCAGTCATGGAAACCTCAAGACCATATTGTGCATATATGTTTGAATAAATGATAATGTGGATAACCAAAACCAAAAGGTGTAATGCCTCTTGCATGTATTGGTCATACGTCTAAATGGAAAGAGAAATAATTCGTTGAGGAGGGGAAACCAACCAGTGGTCTTCGTCCATATAATATGTATTCCCTACTCTATGGACCTCGATCGTCCTAAATAGAGAAAATCCTTTGTATTATTTGTCCATGTGATTTACATGGTAATAGTGCTTGAGTTTCACGAGCTCTAGCGAAATTATTAGAATCTCCAAAAATGTAGAATAGAATGTAATGAGGGAATTGCAGCATGGCTCATGCCATACCTTTCCTTGGAAAAGACAATGTCAAACAACGGAATTTATTGTATCACTTCCAATGAATATGATAAGGTAAGGTAAGGTAAAGTAGGATAAAGTGTCATAGACACCCTGAAACCAACCCATGTTCAAGAATTTCAAGAATGTTGAGGAAAATCCTCCATGAGTAGCTAACACGTTTTGTTTGTTTAAATGACTAGTCTCAACTGAATCGTGATATAGATCGAATGTTAGGTGTGAACAAATATGTGTCGTCTTCCCGTATTGTATTGTATTGTATTGTATTGTATTGTATTGTATTGTATTGTATTATAGGGTGTTATACTAACCATCCCCAGTTCGTGTTCTACTAGATAGGAAGAATTGAATCTCAAGTAATAACTTACGAATTTTGAATGAATAGTGATCATTAGCCTGACCCGCAGAGTCCACCAGAATTTCCATGCACTACAAGTTGTTATTACGTGGGCCCCCGTAATAATAAATTGTCTTGCATGGTCACCCTAGCATTCTCTCGTTCAGAGCAGGCAATCAGTCAGAGAGAGGACACTATTGTTTATATACCTTCAACATAGAAGGAAACTTCGTGATAGTTCACGTGTCAACGTCCGTTGTTGTTACTCGCAGAACGGCACGGCGTTAGGTGAAATAGAAATGAAAAGAATCTGTAACAATAACAATTGAAGGGGCACCTTCAAGATGAGTACTTCATCTTCTTGTAAGGACAAGAGTATATCCACCCTGATTAGTATGAGTCACATGGATCTCGTCCCTCTAATGGAGTTGTTGTCCAAGGTTACCACCTTCGCCTCATCGTCATTATCATGGTCAGGCATCTCAGCATTCGCGAGAAAGCAACCATATTTTACGGAATTAAGTTTAAGATTTCACTTAGGAATCATGTTCGCCATAAGCTCCGCAATAGACATGAGGTCGATATTTTCACCGTGTGGGTAAAGAATAATAATAGAGTTTGAAGTCGAAGGTATTTTGTTCTTGGCAAAATATTTCATGCAACATATATATGAACCACCTATATATATAATCATGTAAATCCTATCAATCAAGGATTTCTATCTTGTATAAGCTGAACCAGTAAACTGTTTATACTGCATAAACTGATAATGTAATGTATTGTAGGCACATAGTCTATTAATGTATTGTGTCTGTTTCTCATAGACTTCACCCATGGAAATGTCCTCGCTTGATTTATGTGAAATGAATTTTTGCTGTAGTGGACCTTGAAAAATGTTTATGCACTGAAAACCTTTTGACTTGTCCAATTTTATTTATTATCTGTTCAACATGAACAAGAGGTTTTCGTGAGAGATCCCTAGTGATTGTAGACTTAGACTCGAGAAAGAATCCTGGTTCACTACAATCGATGCTCTGATACCAAGCTGTCACACCCGCTCGTAGCGGAAACGCAAGGTGTGATCTGTATGGTTTTCATTGCATAAATATCGATGTACATGAACAAACTATATGAATAAAACATACTCCATTGCCATTGCCATTACATATGTGTTTCCCAAAAGAATGCAACATAAGTTGAATGTATTGGTTACAAACCATCACATGAAAATAAGTTGTCATCGTTTTATACATCAAAATGTAAGTCTTAAAATGTCAAGACTTTGACCACTATATCACCGCAAAGAGACGGTATATAACAGGCAAACCCTTCAATAGTTGGCATGGAGTATTGATACTTGTTTTCCTTGACTGAAATGTCTGCCAGGTCCACTAATTTCCTGAAATACATGTTAAGTTTGAAAACATCAACAAAAGTTGAGCGAGTTCATGCAGTTTAGTTGTATGAGATGTATCTGAAAAATGTGAGTTGTATAAACTGTATCCACAACATGTGAATTGTATAAAATGTATCTGTATGTATGATGTATAAACTGTATCCACAACATGTGAATTGTATAAAATGTATTTGTATGTATGATGTAGTATGTAAAGCGTCAATGAAATCGTTGATCATTAATGTTTCGCGAGGACATTAATATGTGTGACGAAATAGGAAGCAAACCAACCCTAGACGATTTTATGCCGATTCCTATCGACTGGGACACAAACGCACTCTTCCGTAGGGGTCCATGACCAAGAGTGGGGCTCGCCAACACCCATTAGATCTAAGCCTTTGTTCCTTGGTCCAAACTGGATTAATGGTGCTTATAGTATGGCCCTAATTCGCACATGATCTATGGTGTTTCATTACCTAACTTTATCATACCCTGAACATGTATCCTCCCCGATAGTTGTAAAGTTTGTAAAACATTTAAATGAATAGGGGAACATGAACTCACTGTATTGCGTCCTGAAAATAGATGTAAATAAGATCTCACGTGCGGTCGTCCTGAATAGCGTGGCGACCTACAAACGTTCTTATTTTTGTTAGACACATCGGTCTTTTGAAAAGAACTTGAGTACAAGTCTTGTGTCTTGAGCGTATGTAAGACTTGTATGTCTTTACTGTTCGTTAACTGGGTATTCGATGTATGAGTTGTTCAAATGTTCGCTAATTGTGTATTCGATGTATGAGTTGTTCAAATGTTCGCTAACTGTGTATTCGATGTATGAGTTGTTCAAATGTTCGCTAACTGTGTATTCGATGTATGAGTTGTTCAAATGTTCGCTAACTGTGTATTCGATGAATGAGTTGTATAGTCGGATCTCGTCCGCTGAATCTCGTGTCTTGTATGTATTACTTGTATAGTTGTGTTTCCAATAATAGTATCATTGGGCCAAGCCCATGTTTTCAAGTTATTGGGCTTAAATAGTGTTGGGCCTCAAATAGTGTTGGGCCTCAATAGTGTTGGGCCTCAAATAGTGTTGGGCCTTCAATAGTGTTGGGCTTCAATGTTATTGGGCTTCAATAGTGTTGGGCTTCAATAGTGTTGGGCTTCAATGTTATTGGGCTTCAATAGTGTTGGGCTTCAATAGTGTTGGGCTTCAATGTTATTGGGCCTTGGCCCATATGTTTGGTATTGGGCTTAGCCCATGTGTTTATATTAAGCCCATTTGTAATAAAAATAGCCCACTAGAATAATAAGCCCATTTATTTTTATAAAATCCTTTTTATAAAAATTTACTAAGTATACTAGTTAGTAAATAAACATACTAGTGTTTATAAGTGTATAAACATCCGAAATTTGTTATCGATAGAATACTTATATTTCATGTCGATAAATCGTCTAAACGTCGTAGTAACTCCCCGGATTGGCAAATTCACTTATGTAGTCGTCCGTTGTCCGTTTTGACCATAATTGGTGTCCGATTATTCTAATCGTCCGTAACTCGTTTTAAGGCGCAATTATGTGAAGTCTTGTAAGACTTTGTTTGTAATTTATCATGTGTTTATTCGTGTGATTATGTTCAAGTTCCTCATTTGATAAATATAACTAATACCATCAATTAATCACATAACACATAAGTTGTTAAATCACCTAAATATATATTTTCTAAAAATATATATTTATAACTAACTTTGTTTTTATAAAAAGAATTCTTTACATCTTTTTAAGTCTTGTAAAGGTTTAGCCAAATATGTTGTTATTTTATAAAATAAAGTTTTTATAAAAATTGGCCATATAACATTTGTATTTTTATCTTTACCATGTTTCATTAAACATATCATTTTCTTTATCAAATCACCAACCTTTTAACTTAACATATGAGACTTTTTATATCATGAAACTATCAAGATGATATCCAAATTATGTAGGGTTTTAAACATGATCCTTTCATATGTTAACTAGTTCAAAAACCAAGTTTAATTCTAGTTTTAACAACTTTTGTAAAAATCTTTAGTTGTATGTTACAATTTATAATCTTGTGAAAGTATTGTTTTTACATAACAACCCTACATACTTTCACAAGATTAATGGTTATGATCATCTATATAACCCTTTATGTTAAAAACCATTTAACATAACATGTATGATTATTTGATCATATTTTTAAAACACCTTCTAACAATTTATTTGTATTCTAATCATCATAACAACATCAAATATGCATATCACAAGTCTTAAATCACAATATAAACAAACATAATTATATCATGATTTTTATCTTTGCTTCTTTGTATTTTTCTTGTTCATTATGTATGATTATCTATGGTTATTATTAATTATAATAACAATCATAACATAATATGTATAAAAAAAATATAGAAGCTTACTTCTAGCACTAGGCTAGGGATGATCTTGGAAGATTATTAAGACTAAGAATATGATGATATTGATGTTAGAACACTTTGGTATGGATGAAAAACCCTTCCTTATGCTTCCAAAAGCCTTAAATCACCTTATGTTGCTTGGAAACCCATGTTAATCATCTAATAAAAGACTAAAATTGAAGTGGGTTTTTAGTGTTCTTGGTAATATGGATGAATATGATGAGAGCTTTTGTGTGTGAAAAAAAATAATAAGGTGTAAAAGTGAATGGTAAAGTGTTAGTAACTTAGTGATTAAGTTTAGAAAATAATCACCATTCCTATCCACTTGTAAATAATATCTAGATATTTTTTTTTTTTTTACCATCATAAACAAGGGGGTGGGACCCCTTGTTCACGGTTATAAGAGGGGGGGGGGGTCTCATGTGGTAAAAATAACTTAGTTATTTTTAAGACTTAGAATTTATATAGAAAGATGTAAGTGTTAAGTTGTTTAGGGTTTACAATTTTCCGAGATGTTTCGCGACTTGAAATGACCATAAACTAGCTCTACAAGACCTAAAATAAAGATCACTAGTTCGCTACATGTGTCAAAATATAGTTCGGCTCGATGTATAGCGCTCGTTTCGTAAGTAGATAGTCGAAAGGTGCGCTTATGGAAGTTGTAAGAAAGATTCCAGTTATGCGTAAAATTAATATTCCATAAGTATTCTTATATGAAATTGGTGCCTAAACATCAATTTTTGCATCTTGTAATAATACTACAATTGCTGAATTTTGCGGAAAATTCATGAAATGGTCACTTTTAGCGCATTTCGGACAGTTTTTAGTGCTACCGGGCATTGGTAAAATATTAACCGAACTCTTGTATTCCCATATAGGGTTTAACATATAATTGATATTGGACTCTCATCCGAGTCCTAAAGATGTCATTTTTGATGTTTTCTGCGGATCCGAAGTTTTCGTCAGCACTCTAGTTCACTAGGCACTACTCTAGTTGTTTCGATGAATTGTTTGCACTATTTCAAATGTACCCAATGAAATGAATCATGTGCATCATAATTGAATATTCCATGAGTTTTCTAAGATGTATATCATGTAATCATGCAGTCCGAATATTCAAAACACATACTTGTATAATGTAAATCATCGCTTTAAATGTACGTAAACTACCAGAAAGTGGCAGTTGTCACATCAATGAAGTTCCACATCCTCTTAGTCATGACTATTCTTTCTTACCTGATGAAGATGAGTTCACAGACTTTCTGTCGACATCACCAAGTAGTTTCACATCTAGTCAAGGTGATGTGTTTGAAGATAATGATGCTAAGAAGGTCAATAACAGCAAACCTGTTTTGAAAAAGAAAAATTCAAATCCTACGAATAAAAATCCAACTTTTGTTAAAAAGGTTAATTTTGTTCAAGGAAGTGATATGAAAAACAAAACAGCTGTTATAGAAAATGAATCAAATGTAGAGTTTGCTAAAAACAAAAACATAGAAAATCTTGAAACTAAGCAAACTGAACCAAATCCTTCTAAGGCATCATCATCTAAACCAGAATCTAGTTCAAAGGCTTCAGCTAAGAAGTCTTCGAATAAGAGATCGTGCTTCAAATGTCACACCAAGGGACATGTAGCTAGCTGCTGTCCTAACAAAAAGGTTGAAGCACAAGTTAGTGAGAAACAAAGAGGGAAATCACCTGAGAAGCAAGGTGATAATGAGGAGAAAGTCTCAAGTTCTCCAAAGCAATCTCCTCCAAAGCAACAATCGGGTGTTGCTGGTGGTGTAGATAAGGCTGAAAAAGGAACTCCACAAGTTCCTCGTTTTCAAAGAAATCAACCAAGATTTCAGCCTGAATCTACATCAGGCAGATATGAAAGACCAAGAAGTAGTTCACCAAGAATGAACAACCAAAATTCAAATAATTTTAGAAGTCAAGGTCAATATCAAAATCGATACCAAAATAATGGTTGTCGAAATTTTTATAACAATGGCTTTCGAAATTACAACAATCAAGGTTCTTGGAATCAAAATCAAAGTTTTCAAAGGTCACATAGTCCAAACACAAATAGGTACCCTCAGGACCAGAGACCTTATGGAAATCATGCCCCATTTCCATCAACAGGCCCAAGATCCAAGACTCCACCTAGGAGTGATGGATACTGGATGGATGTTCCTGTAGTTGATGATTCTGGAAGACCCAAGACCATTAAGGCTTGGGTCCCCCAATCTAACTAATCTTTTGGTTGGTGTGTGCAGGAGCTGCTAAGGAGGATTATCAACTTATGGTATGTTGATAGTGGCTGCTCCAGGCACATGACGGGGGATGCGAGGTTGTTTTCTGAATTTGAAGAATATGATGGTGGACATGTAAATTTTGCTGGTGCTAAAGGTGGTAGGATAACTGCACGAGGAAAAGTGACGAATGGGAAGATCACTTTGGACAAAGTGAACTATGTTGAGCAGCTTAAACACAATCTGATGAGCGTGTCACAAGTCTGCGACAAGGGTCACTCGGTCCATTTTACAAATATTGAGGCATTGGTGTTGAAACTGGGTTTGGTTATTCCGGACGATTGGATAGTGATGCGTGCACCGAGGAAAAATGATACTTATGTCATGGACATGGGTGCCAAGGATCCAACTGCTGCGGTGGCGTGTTTACTGTCAAAAGCATCTGAAGCTAAATCTATGTTGTGGCACAGACGCATGGCCCACATTCACTATCGCAAAATGAATTATATCATAAAAAATGAGCTAGTGAAAGGGGTTCCATTGCTGAGGTTTCAAGTGGAAGATAAATGTCTTCCATGTCAAAAGGGAAAACAACACAAGAAACCTCATAAGTCTAAAACAGTAAATTACATTAATGCCCCTTATGAATTACTTCACATGGATTTATTCGGTCCAGTGAACGTGAGGAGCATAGGTGGAAAGTACTACTGTCTGGTTGTCACTGATGATTACTCACGTTATTCATGGGTTTTCTTTTTAGGTACAAAAGATGAAACAGCAGAGATGTTGATAGATCTTTTTACAAAATTGGAAAACGTCCATGATGCAAGGATCAAGAGGATAAGGAGTGATAATGGCACAGAGTTCAAGAATCGGATTCTGGATCTCTACTGTCTTCGAAAAGGAATTGAACATCAATATTCTGCTCCTTATACACCTCAACAAAATGGAGTCGCTGAGAGGAAAAACAGGACGTTGATTGAAGCCGCCAGGACGATGCTTTCAGATTCAAAGCTACCAGTTCTTTTCTGGGGAGAAGCTGTGAATACAGCTTGCTATGTCCTAAACAAAGTTTTAACCGTTAAACGTTTTAACAAAACTTGTCATGAGTTGATGTTTAACGAAAAACCAAACTTAACAGGCTTTGAACCATTTGGATTACCCTGCACCATTGTGCGAAACAAAGATAAACAAAAATTCGGTGAGGTGGCTGACAAAGGCTACTTTCTGGGTTACGTGCCTGGCACACCGAATAAAAGGGTTTTTAATCTCAAAACTGGTAAAATTGAGGTTGTTTTTAATGTGGAAATTACTTCCTACAAACCTCAACAATCAACGAGTGGTCCTGCTATACTGTATGATTATGAAAGTGTGTTTAAATCATTTAATATTCCTGAGGTTTCTGATGCAGATGATTCTCAGCTGATTCAAACAGTGGTATGTGAAGACGATGAAGGCGAATTCATGCCTAGATCAAATGTTGATATTTCAGATGCTCCGAAAATTTCCCAAGGTGCTGCTGATCCTGATTCAAGTGATAGTGACTCTGAACCTATTCAGGGGGAGGAGTTCATTAATCCGTTTGCAAATCAGAATATTCAGGGGGAGATTGGATCAAACCTGGGTGATAATCTAGAAGTCGATACCGTTGCTGCTACACGAGCAAATAAAGATCATCCGGTTGACATGATACTTGGAGATCCTACTGCAGGTGTTCAGACGAGAAGAAGCATAGCAGCGAATTCTGGGTTATTTGTTTCGATTGAGAAGACTGGGATAGTGAATGAATGCTTGTATAGTTGCTTTATTTCCCAAGAGGAGCCGAAGAACATTCACATGGCTCTTAAAGACAATTCATGGGTTGAAGCTATGCAAGAAGAATTGGCCCAGTTTGCGAAGTTGAAGGTTTGGGAGTTAGTGGACCTTCCTAAAGGTGAAAGAGAGATTGGCACTAAGTGGGTGTTTAAGTGCAAGAAGGATGATAGAGGTATTGTCACACGCAACAAGGCTCGGTTAGTGGTAAAAGGGTTCAATCAGCAAGAAGGGATAGGTTATAATGAAGTGTTTGCACCAGTGGCAAGGTTGGAGGCAATTCGTTTGTTTCTAGCTTTCGCTTCATTCAAGGGCTTTAAAGTTTTCCAACTAGACGTGAAGAGTGCATTTCTTTACGGGAAAGTCCAAGAAGTGGTGTATGTCTCACAACCAGATGGGTTCGTTGATCCAGACTATCCAGATCGAGTTTACAAACTTGATAAGGCTTTATATGGGTTACATCAAGCTCCTAGGGCATGGTACGAGACACTGTCTACACATCTGATCAAGAATGGTTTTGAGAGAGGTCAGATTGACAGTACACTGTTCATCAAGAGAAAGAAGGAAGATTTTCTGCTGGTACAGGTATATGTGGATGACATCATCTTTGGGTCATCAGATGAGAACATGTGTAAGGAGTTTGAACAGGTGATGAAGAGTAAGTTTGAAATGAGTGCTATGGGTGAGCTGTCTTACTTTCTGGGATTACAAGTTGAACAGAAGGAGGATGGGATGTTTATTCATCAAACAAAGTATGTGTATGACATTTTGGATCGGTTCAAAATGAATGATTGCTCTACTTTCAACACACCCATTTGCGAAAATCACAATCTTGGCCCAGATCATGAAAGTTCTGAAGATGTTGATCCTACTCAATACAGGGCGATGATTGGTTCTCTAATGTACTTGACTGCTTCAAGACCTGACATCATGTTTGCCGTATGCTTGTGTGCCAGATATCAGGCGAATCCGAAAGAGTCACACATGAAAGCAGTGAAGCGTATTCTTCGTTACTTGAAGGGGAAACCTAAACTTGGGTTATGGTATCCAGCTGATAGTGATTTGAGGTTCATTGCTTACACTGATTCAGACTTTGGAGGATGCAAATCAAACAGAAAGTCTACAACAGGTGGTTGTCAGTTCTTAGGAGGCAGGATCGTGTCTTGGCAATGCAAGAAGCAATCCTGTGTATCTACATCTACGTGTGAAGCTGAATATATTGCTGCGGGCAGCTGTTGCTCTCAGGTCCTCTGGATTCAACAGCAGATGCGCGATTACGGTTTGGATTTCACTCGTACTCCTATTATGATAGATAATAATGCCACTATATCAATCACAAACAATCCCGTAAAGCACAGTAGAACTAAACATATTGACATACGTCATCACTTTATACGGGATTGTGCTGAAAAACGACTAATTGAATTACATCGAGTCGACACAGAAGATAACCTTGCTGATCTTTACACAAAAGCTTTTGATCGAGCTCGCTTTGAACACTTAGTCGAACTCAACGGGATGAGGAATCCTGAATAACTGGTTTTTCATAAGAATTTTTGTAAATAGTTTACTGTTTTTCTTAAAAAAAATCAAAAATACAAAAACATTGAAAAATCAAAAACATAAAAAAATAGAAAATCAAAAATGAGTTTTCACTGTGTGAAAAAGAAGAAATGATAGTACATCAGCAAGTTAGACTGTCACACTCGAACTGATTTAAAATGCTCAAGGGTGATAGTAGCTTCATCATATGATATACCAGTAGGCAAAAGCATGAAATAATCAACTTACCAATGTGATATAAACCTAAATGCACTGAGTATGAGTGGGGAACACATCAGTGGTGTATGGTTTACATGACCTTAAATCTTGCGTTGATAGATTGCCAAAATCTGAAGTTTTGGGTCTTTATACTGTTATTTCATCTGGGGATATCTTGGCTGTCATTCTGTTTACAACTAAAATTGTACATGACCCCAGGAAAGAGAGTCACTTGGAATTAGCTCATTTCTATTTGAATGTCTGTATGTTGTCCCGATACACACAATTTTGATCTGATTCTGAAATCTTCTCTGAAAAAAGTCGTGTACCTCCTCTGCTGCATCCAGATATATGCTGACCTGGAGGTGCTAGGCAACGACAGCTTCTGCTGCATCCAGATACATGCTGACCTAGCTGTACGTTGTCGCGCTATAGATCTAATACACCCGAAAGAGGCCCTCTAGTGCCCAAATGAAACCCAATAAACCTATATCAAACTGAGAAAACTCATTTGATCTGTATATTATACCATCTCTCCTAAAGATCTATTCTGTTCTCTTCTCAACCTATTCCCAGTTAAGATTTCAGAAATCTGGATTGGACTTGTGAAATATGTGGTAGGGAAGATACTTGCATGATAGAGTGTGTTGTTTATATTTCCAGGATTTGATTAGTATTTGTTTGAGTGTTCATTGTTAAGCAATCAAAACATGATAAAACAGATTATATGCAGACCTAGGCACTGTCAGGATATCTTAAAGGATGACATCAGTATACTCACCTACTACGATGAATCTTTGTGCATACCTTGATCGTGGGAGTATATCCTGGAGTGGGACACACTACATATTTCAGATATAAAATTACCTTAACGTATCATACGGTAATGGTTCTTGAAATGTTCATGCATTTTGTTTAAGTGGACAAACATACTGGTAATCGTCTTGAACTGCTTTTCACGAAAAATTACATAAAGAATTATCTAATAGTGTGAAACAGTTTGATTGTGCTGATATGATCTTCTTACCGGTGATTCTCACAAAAACAGAGTGTTTATTGCTTTTCGTATTTATTTGCTTTCAGAAAAATACAAAAATACAAAAATAGTGTCTTTTTCTGTTTAAAATTCTTAATGTACGGAAAACTGTTATTCGTGGAGGAATTGTTACTGATAGGGGGAGACGGTGTTAGTAAGTGGGTTCAAAATTTTGAAATGATGCAGGTTATAAGGGGTTTGATTAAAAATTGTTGCGTGTTGGTGTTGAATTGGAAGATGCTTAATCTGTTATACAGTTTAACTATCTCTTGAATAATAATAATTCCTTAACTATGTTGAAAAATTCTTATGGTTTCTCGAGATGTTTGTTTTATAGTATACAGATTGAAGCAGTTTGTTGATGAGAAGTTGCTTTGAAGAGATGAGGAGTTTGTTGCTGCTTGGTAGAGTCCTCCTTCTACAATGCAGAATGGATGCTGTGAAGACTTATTGAGAATGCTGAATAAAACTTGGAAGATTTGGTGATTGGATACATCAGCTTAGGGGGAGTCTGTTGCTGACAGAATTCATGTTGAAGCTGACGCTATCCAAAGACCAAAAGACTGTGAGATTCTGAAGACTAAAGTTTCCTTTGCAAGCTATTGTCAAGGGGGAGTTTGTTGGTGCATGTTATGTGACAACAGCGTTGGATTGGTCTTTGGATATTAAACGGGTTTGGGCTGCGAAAACTTATGAAGACTGAATGGAATTCGAGGTTGTTGAAGCCCAATCTAGTACAAGTTTGTATCAAGTTTAAGTCTATCTAGTTTAGCCCGAATTGTATCTAGAATTCGTATGGGCCTGGCCCAGTTCGAATTGTATGGTTGTGTGTATATAAACAACCTTTACCTAGAGTTTTAGAGTTAGACTTTTGGAGACTTTTAGGCGATTGAGAGAGAGTTCGAATACACAGATTATTGGCTGTGAGTTCGTGAAGATCTTGAGTGATTGTAAACGTTTTCGTTGGATAATCATAGAAGATCGGTTGGTAAATCGTCTTGCGTTCTTGTTTCTGTTTGATAGGTTTATCAAGGGGATTCCGCACCCTTGGTAGATTGTCAGTTTTGTTACGATCCATACGGGATAGGGACCTACAAGTCTGCACCTTTTGCTCCTTTCACTTCTTCGCCACTTGATGAGCCATTCCGATGGTTCCCGCCGTACACCATGCCGATTTCGGATCCCTACCATCCCTCTCATTTTGTTGGTTATACACGGGATGAGTTACTTTTATCACTTTAACTCCAGTGTGAGGTTATGAGTCGTAGGATTTTGGAGCTTGAGATTTACCATGTCCTTGCCAGCCTGCTTTTGTTCCCGCTCATTCATCACCATCTCCATTTTCACATCCACCTGCTCCTCTTACTCCATTTCCAGAGTTTGATGTTCGATTTCTCACCGTCGAGCAGCAGATCAGTTATCTGCTGCGTCATGCCTATGAGCTTGAGGAGGAGCTAGCGCATGTGCGCAACTTGCTTTTCTTTCCTCCACCTCCTCCTCCACCACCATCAGCATAGTTGGTTTTTGGTTTTATGTAGGTTGCATTACTTTTGATGAGATCGCCGCTATTGAGCTGAGCTTGTGAAGCCTTTTGAAGACCACCTTTTGATTATATGACTTTTGTAGATTGGTAGACTTGTTGGACAAGGGTAGTGTGACCCTGTGATCCTTTTGATATGATACACTTTGTAAAACATGTAACAATACTTTGTGGTCGATGATTAGTGAAAGCTCAATCGTCATGTTCTCATTAAATACATTGTTGATTTACATGTTTGTGCTATGATTGTGATGTTATATGCTTACTTGCTATGATGAATGCTATTATACAACGTACTATATAGTTATTATACGAATAAGACCTGACCTATCTAATCTTCTTCTTAGAAGATGCCTCTTCGAAGGAACACTCAATTGCCCACAACAGAGGCAGAACTACAATAACGAATTTCACAGGCAATCGCACAACATGAGGCCCTACGCTCTGAACACAGCGGAGGCACCTCAGGGAATAACCAACCAAACGGTAATGTTTAAGTCACTTAAGACACATTACGATATGTTTGGACATTTCCAAGTGTGTTTTGCTAATACTTTTTGTGAATGATGTTGCTTGTATAGGCTGTACTTACAAATAGTTTCTGGACTGCAAGCCTCTGAACTTTGACGGCACTGGAGGTGCCGTAGCTTTTGCGAGATGGACTGAGAAGACAGATTCTATGTTGCGAATGAGTAAGTGTGCACCATAGCATCAAGTCACCTACATTTTATGATTGTTTCCCGATGGAGCCCTGTCGTGGTGGAACCTTCATGTTCAGACTCTAGGTGAAGCTGCAGCATATGCAATGACTTGGGATGAGTTGAAAGAACTGATGCGTAAGAAGTACTGTTCAAGGGTTGAAATTCAGAAGTTGGAAACCGAGTTTTGGAATCTAAAAATGGATGGTCCTAAGATAGCTGAGTACGTGCAGAGATTCCATGATTTGTCTCGTGCTATCCCCTACATGGTAGAACCAGAGTTCAAGCGAGTCAAACGCTTCATTTGGGGATTGGCACCCCAAATATTGAGCATGGTAACAACATCCAAGCCTCCAACGATCACTAAAGCCATCGACCTGAGCGTGGCACTAACAGAGGAAGCCATTAGATTGGGCAAATTTTCAATTTCTGAGGGAAAGAAGAAAGAGACTCATATCGAGTCGTCTGGAGAGAACAAAAGGAAGTTCTCGAATTTCAAGAAGGGTACCCAAGGAAACAACAACAGTGCTAACAAGCGGAGAGATGCTAATCCACCAGCCAAGGTCAGGACTGGTGCTGCAAGTTCTGAGAACAAAGGAAAAGGATACATGGGCACCCTGCCCAAGTGTGATGTATGACAATTTCATCATGCCGGCCAGTGTAGGTTTAGGAAATGTGAATCCTGTGGAAAGAACGGTCATTCTAAGGAAACGTGCTGGGCTGGGAATGGTCATGGGAATGGTGGTCAGAGAGGAAATGGTAATGGCAATGGAAACAGTGGTGGAAACGGTTATGGGAATAGGAACCAAGGAGGAAACAATAATCAAGGAGGTAATGGAAACCGAAGTGTAAATGGGAATCAGCCGGGAAATGGAAACCGCAGAGGAAATAATAATAACAATCAAGGCGGTAAAGGGAATGGACGCCGCCAAGGTTGTTTTGGCTGTGGCGATGTAGGGCACTTCAAGAGGGATTGCCCAAAGAATAATCAAGCCCAGGGAAGAGTCTTCAACATTGGAGCTAGGGAAGCTCGTCAGGATCCGAACGTAGTCACTGGTACATTCCCTATTAATCAACATTTTGCATCTGTGTTATTTGATAGTGGTGGCGACTATAGCTTCGTATCCCTAGAGTTTAAGAATATACTTGGGTTAGTTGCCAGTAAGTTAGACATCCCGTACTCGATAGAACTAGCTAATAGGAAGCTAGTAGAAGCCAGTGAAGTAATTAGAGGTTGTGTGATAGAGCTTGGAGAGCGTAATTTCATGCTTGATCTACTGCCAGTTGAGTTGGGAAGCTTCGACGTAGTAGTTGGGATGGATTGGTTGTCAAGTAATCGAGCGGAGATTGTATGCCATAAGAAGATTATCCGCATCCCGATGGCGAATGAAGAGACAATCGTGATTCATGGGGAGAAGCAGGATACGCCTCTACGGATTATCAGTTGTTTGAAGGCACTGAAGTTTTTGCTCAAAGGATGTGTTGCCTTCTTGGCTCATGTCATGGACAAGGAAGTCGAAGAACCGAAGCTCGAAGATATCCCTGTGGTAAGGGAATATCCTGGAGTCTTCCCAGAAGACTTGCTAGGATTGCCTCCCCAACGACAAGTCGAATTCCATATTGACTTGGTTCCAGGCGCCGCGCCTGTAGAAAAAGCACCTTATCGACTTGCGCCTTCAGAGATGCAAGAGTTGTCAACGCAGCTTCAAGAGTTGTTAGACAAGGGATTCATTACAACAAGCTTCTCACCTTGGGGAGCTCCAGTTCTGTTTGTCAAGAAGAAGGATGGTATTTTTCGTATGTGCATTGACTACCGAGAGCTAAACAAGTTAACCATCAAGAATCGGTATCCTTTGTCGAGGATTGATGATTTATTCGATCAACTTCAGGGTTCGAGTTACTACTCTAAGATCAATCTTCGATCAGGTTATCACCAGCTGCGGATTCAAGAAGGGAGTATACCGAAGACTGCCTTTAGGACTCGTTATGGACATTACGAGTTTCTAGTGATGCCGTTTGGTTTGACAAACGCGCCGGCAATATTTATGGACTTGATGAACCGAGTTTGCAAGCCACATCTTGATAAATTCGTGATCGTATTTATTGATGATATTTTGATATATTCACGGACAAAGGAAGAGCATGAACAACACCTTAGAGACATCTTAGAGCTGTTAAAAAAGGAGAAACTGTATGCTAAGTTCCCGAAGTACGAGTTTTGGTTACGCGAAGTGCAGTTCCTCGGTCACGTGGTAAACAAGGATGGTATTCATGTGGATCCCACCAAGATCGAGGCGATTAAGAATTAGGAAACTCCGAAGACGCCAACCGAGATTCGACATTTTCTAGGTTTAGCAGGGTACTATCGCAGATTCATTGAGGATTTTTCTAAAATCGCTCAACCACTAACCTCCCTTACTCAAAAGGATAAGAAGTATGAGTGGGGAGATAAACAAGAAAAAGCTTTTCAGCTGCTTAAGAATAAGCTTTGTGATGCACCTATTTTATCCCTGCCCGAAGGCACCGACAGCTTCGTGGTATACTGTGATGCCTCGCGTAAGGGATTGGGTTGTGTGCTGATGCAGCGACAAAAGGTTATCGCTTATGCATCGCGCCAATTGAAGGTTCATGAGAAGAACTACACCACACATGATTTGGAGTTAGGCGCAGTGGTGTTTGCTTTGAAGATTTGGCGGCATTATTTGAATGGTAGCCGATGTACGATTTTCACGGATCGCAAGAGCCTTCAGCACATATTTAATCAGAAAGAGCTTAACATGAGACAGCGACGTTGGGTAGAGCTATTAAATGATTATGATTGCGAAATCAAATATCATCCAGGAAAGGAGAATGTGGTGGAAGAATCCTTAAGTCGAAAAGAGAGGATTAAGCCCATAAGGGTTAGGGCTTTAGAGATGATTATCCAGACAGATCTCTCGCTGCGCATCCGTGCTGCACAAAGAGAAGCTCTTAAGAAAGAAAACTTAAAATCTGAATATCTCCATGGGATGGAGAAAAATTTGGTACCCAACGAGGAAGGAACCTTGTATTTTATGGGACGAATTTGGGTTTCGCTTTTTGGTGGTCTTAGAGATGTTATTTTCAATGAAGCTCATAAATCAAGGTACTCGATCCATCCAGGATAGGACAAGATGTACCAAGATTTGAAGGATTATTATTGGTGGCCAAGACATAAGGGCGATGTGGTTACTTATGTTGGGAAGTGTTTGACCTGCGCCAAAGTGAAGGCTGAGTATCAGAAGCTTTCAGGTCTCTACTACAGCAACCTGAGATACCCATGTGGAAATGGGAACATATCTCAATGGATTTCATAACGAAGTTGCCAAAGACTCCCAGAGGTCATGATACGATTTGGGTAATCGTGGACCGTTTGACAAAGTCTGCGCACTTCTTGCCGATCAGAGAAAAGGATAACACAGGTAAGCTAGCCGAGCTGTACCTAAGGGAGATAGTAACACGTCATGGAGTGCCTATCTCGATAATATCGAATAGAGATGGACAATTTGTGTCAAGGATTTGGCAATCCTTTCAAGAAGCGTTTGGTTCTTAGTTAAATCTGAGTACTGCTTTTCATCCACAAATGGACGGCCAGAGCGAAAGAACGATTCAAACGCTAGAAGACATGCTACGTGCTTGCGTAATGGACTTGGGTGGCAGTTGGGACACTCACCTACCTTTGGTTAAGTTCTCCTATAATAACAGCTACCATACAAGCATTCAAGCTGCACCATTCGAGGCTCTCTACGGAAGCAAGTGTTGATCGCCGTTATGCTGGGTAGATGCAGGCGATAGACAGCTGGTTGGTCCCGAACTGGTCCAAGACACGACAGATAAGATCATCCAGACCCGAGAGCGCATCAAGGCGGCCCGTGATCGACAAAAGAGCTATGCGGACCAAAGACGAAAACCCTTGGAATTTGAAGTGGGTGATATGGTGTTGTTAAAAGTCTCACCTTGGAAAGGTGTGGCACGCTTTGGGAAGCGTGGTAAGTTAAACCCATGATTTCTCGGACCGTTCAGAATTTTGCAAAGGGTTGGTTCTGTAGCATACAAGTTGGAGCTACCGGCAGAACTTAATGGTGTTCATGATACATTTCATGTATCTAATTTGAAGAAAAGTCCAACTGAAGAAACAGTGGTCATCCCTGCCGATGAAGTTTACATTGACGACACACTCCACTTTACCGAAGAACCCATTGAGGTTACAGATTGGAAGGTTAACAAGACTCGGAGGAGTAGTGTTAAACTCGTCAAGGTTCGATGGAATGCACGTCACGGCCCAGAGTTCACTTGGGAGCGTGAAGACCGCATGAAAGCAAAATACCCGCATTTGTTCCCCAACTCCCCTTCAACTAGTAGTAAAGCTTAAAATTTCGGGACGAAATTTTCTTAACAAGGGGAGAATGTGACAACTGTCAAAATTTCAGGTATCCGTACAATTGTTAAACAATGATTAGTGCTTAATGACTGTGTTGAATTACAATTAATGACTTGAATTGCCTTCTGATTATTGCTATGATATATACATGTGCATCACATATTGCTTAATGTCATATCATTATTGCATGAGAACTTTATTGACTCAAATGATGCACGAAACACAGTTAGCACAGTTATCAGACAAATCAGAAAAATACTGACGGAATTCAGTACATAGACAGACAATGTATTGAGACACAGAATGAGTCAGAAACCAAGTATTACACTAGTATAGTGTGTAGGAAAGTAAGGATCACAAAACTGCCTTCCTAGAGATAGTTTAAATGCCGAAAAGTGCCTAAAACTCACATAAAATGCTGAATTAAGCAAAAATCATCATAAATCAGCATCTAAACACACTAATATCATGCAGAAATATGGTTAAATGGTCCTGAATGCTTTCCTAAGTGTCGGGAATCAAAACTGTCACAAAAGGTAACATAAAGCACACTAAACTGCATAGTTTAGCACCTTAACGAACCGGTAACCAACCGAACAACCGGACACTACCCGACACACCAAATTTTCACTAGAAGCACTGTCTTAACATTACCAAGCTAGTTATGGTCCCCGAACATCATAACACACTTTATAAACATCAAATAACTAAATCCCTAACTAGATACTTGAATTTTAACCTTAAACTAACTATCTAGTTTAAACCTAAACCTATACCCCCCTACCTAGTAAACGGCCAACAAGGGCCCCGCCTTGAGATTTTATTTTGTTATAATAATGGATCATGTTTCTTATGGTAAAACACATTAACTACTAGATTTTGAAATGTTGGAAAGTTTATAAGTTAACCCACTAGTATCATACCTTCATTTCTCATCATTCACAACACACCACATCTTCTCCTTCCTTCCCCATAGCTCATGGCCGAACACCCCCACACCATCATCATCTTCATCTTTCATTTTCCATTAAATCCATACATACTCAAGGGTGTTAGAAGCATAGTAAGGAAGCTTGGAGCTTGTAGAAGTTGAAGGACCTTCACCATTTTCTTTTATCCACTTCATATCTTCCATTGATCATCCCTAGCCTTGAGCTAGTGGTAAGAACATCATACTCTTCATTTTACATCTTGTTTCAGTGGTTAAAAGATGATACATGTTGTTAATAATGATGAACACTAAGAATCATGAACATGAAACTTGGACATAAGCTTAAAATCTTAAAGAAATCATGTTGTTTAGTGTTCTTGTGCTACTTGATGATTGATTGTTGATGTTAATGATGTAGATCATCATATGATCTTGCTAGATCATGATTAAAAACATAATCTAGCAAGATGAGAGGATGAAAATGTTAAAGATCCATAGATCATCCTCATGAAAGTCATGAACTTGAAAGAATAAATTGTTTTCTTGTTAAGTGATGATTAAAATAAGTATAAGGTCTTGTAAATCTAAGATTTCAAGAATGATTTTTCAAGAAATCAAGTTAAAAATACAAAGTTTACTTAATCTTGGTTCTTAAATAAATAAACCACATTTTTTGTGGTTAATAAAGTGTAGGATCATGTATTTAACAAGAAAAATCCAAGAAGAAACCTTTTTAGAAAATGTAATTACAAATTTTAAAGAACTAATTTCTTTAAAAATGATGTTTTTAAAGAAACAACCACACTTTAAAAGGTAACTAAGCTTACTAAATACACTAGTAAGTTACTACACATTTTTATAAATTTTCAAGTTCATGATGTCACACCCTGGCTTTGCGGAAGCGTGGTTAATTTTGGTGTGACTTCTTAATACCATAGCTTAATCATAACAAAGCTATATGAAATAAAGACAGGCAAGATCATCCGTTTGATTAAGTTTTAAAACCAGAGTAACATACCATTGTCTTAAAAACTTACAACACCGTAACATAAAACATTGTCTTGAACAACATAGACAGTAACATAAAGTAAACGCAGCCTAAGATTTGTGACTTGTCCAGGAAAGAGTCACATTTCTAAACTGGGATGACCTTGGAACCCTTATGCAGCGGGAAAACATAACATACCGTGCCAGATCCAGTTAATTTCCTGAAATACATGTAAGTTGAAAAATCAACAATAATGTTGAGCGAGTTCATGTGCAAGTGAGTATGTAAAACACTTGTAAGTATAAAAGTTTCCTGGTATGTAGCAGTGTAAGGAAAAGAGATCACCAATGGTTTGCAAGGACATTAGCATGTGTGAAATGCAAGTAGGAAGACTCAACCTAGCCAATTTTTGCGTCGGGCACAAAGTCACTCAAGGTCCGTTCTGTTGGTCCTCTTAGAGGTCCGTTCTGTTGGGCCTAGAGTTGGGCTCGCTACACCCAGATAGATCTACCGCTACTGTCCCTCGGTGTTCTGCCTACCCATTCACATGATCTAAGTAGTAAACCTCCTTACGTTAACATACCGTGTATAATAGTACTTGTAAACAAAGTAACATGTATTTCACCCCCGCAGTTAAGAAAACTGAAAACAGTTAGAGAAAAGGGGGACATGAACTCACAGTCTGTGCGTCTCTACCAAGTACTCCAAATCAGAAAGCTGTGCGACGACCTACAAGTGCTAATTTTATTAGACGGACGGCCGTGCCTTAGCTTTATAGTTTAAGTCTTTGGGAAATAGTTAGACAACTATTTCGTGTTTATATTCTGTGTATACTTGGTAGTTAATCTCCTTCCCAAGGATGGGGGATTCAATACATGTGCGTTCAGATTAGATCATTAAGTCTCACTTAATATATATACCTTTCCAATTCCAAAATATAAGTATTTTTCTCAAAAATATTATATTTTCATTTCACATAACTTTTCTCCAATAATACGTTGTTAAAATACGCGTTCATAAATATTTCGTAAGTGCGTAAGTTACGTTTTAACAATCGAGTGGTAAAATACTTACCGGTGTAACTTATATATTTATGGTGAAAGCGTTCGTATTATTTTGGATCGTTAACGTTCGTAAATATTATTTTTACTCTAAAAATAATATTTATGTATTTCACAAAATAATCATAAACAGTGTGTGAAAAATATATATATATATTTATCACGTTAAATTTTGTGAAAATCCCACCTCCGAATATTTAGTAAATAAGGTCATGGCGAAATTTATGTTTCGAAAACATGTCAAAATGATTCTAACACTTGTAGTGTAAATATTTCTAAGTGTTAGGTTTTTAGAAAAATTTTGCCAGAGTTTCCTCTGTAACTGGAGGTGGCCACGCTTTCAAGCGTATCATTTTCTTTATCAAATCAAATCAACCAATGTTCTCAACATTATCAAACAACTTTTCGACATTTTAACTAGTCAAAGATAGACATAATCGCAAAAATATACGAACTTGTGGTTTGTCTAAAAATATGTAGTAAATCTCTTTACTTTTAATGGATCTTTTGTGTAAATAATACGATTTTGTAAAAACCTCGTTTTTAGAGAAAATCCATCCTTACAACTTCTAGTAACATTTGACAAAACTAGTTCTTTGTCGGATCTTTTCATTTCACAAGTGTTTACACACTTGTGGTTTATAAAATCACGCTTGTTAGTATAAAATCCTTCTTTAAAATACATGATTTCTTTGATATGTGGTTCTTTGAAATTACCACTTGCAGATGCGTAGATCCGCTAGTTTTAAACACCATTGTACAAGTTAAAACACTTTTACACAAATAAAACATTTTTACACAAGTTCATGTTTCTTGTGTGGTAGGGTTTCACCTTTTAACCCTTGTATTATCCAAAACAAGGTTATGTTAAGATCCATGATTTTACCAAACCGGGTTAAACGGTGATCCAAGCTACCACAACATAGATCGGGTCTAAACAAACACATATTTCGAATACTACAACATTTACACAACATAAATGCTATTAACCACCATTATTCATGCTTTTAGTAGACTTTAGTTCATCAACTTGCATTTTAACGAGATTTAACCGATAAAAATTCTTTTAACCACTTTAGACAAGTTCAAATATGAGTTTTAAGTGTTATACCTCTAGCTCGAGGCTAGGGAAGATTCTTGACGAAAAATGGGTGGATAAAAGCTAGAGAAGATGGTCCTTCGCGTTCCGTTTGCTCCAAGGTTCCTAATACGCAACCCTTGATGCTTGAATGAACTTGGAATGGCTTGTGGGAAATCGAAAATGGATGTGTGTAGGGGAGGGGGTTCGGCCGAGAGCTCTAGAGAGCAAGAGAGAAAGTTTTGTGTGATGTTGTTAAGTGTGTAAGTTATGTTGTGATTAAGGGTGAACTTATAGACAACTCCCTTGTGCAATAACCTTTGGATTAAATGTAGGCTAGATACTAAACCACTTTGATTAAAATAATAAACCAAGGACCAAGTATGTCTCCCCATGGTTTGGGGCCGGTTAGAGAAGGGGGGGGGGGGGGTTAGTTCGATCTCAACTAGGTTAGTTAGGGTAACTAAGTTAAGTTAGTTAAGTGTTAAACTTAGTTACTTGTATGTTACGCGTTATGGCGGGTGTTAGGGTAATCAGGGACCCTAACTGGCTCAGAAAAAAATATAAATAGTGAACATAATAATATTTTCATGTTCCGGGTATAGTCCGGTTGTTCGGTTGGATAGTAATCCGTTAAAGCGTTAACAAAGCTTTAAAGTGTCGTTATATTATTTTAGTGACACAATTTGTTTTCCTGACACTTTAGAAAGTGTCTAGTGTTATTTTCCCCATGTTTTGGCACTTTACTAGTCAGCTAGAAGCTGGATTATTTATTAAAGTGCTGTGTTTTGTACTTAAAGTACGTTTTAGGCACATCCAGTCATTGTAACCTATTCCTAGAGAGGCAGTTCCATAACCCTTGTATCCCTACACTCACTGCTAGTGTAGCAAAACATCTCAGGCTCTTACAGGCCTTAGAGGCAGTGTTTGCCTGATGCTGGCTTTATCAGCATGTTCAGTAGGTTATCCGTGATAGTGCTACTGTGCTTTTTGTGCATCATGTTTGTCACCAGGGTTTAGCATGTAAATAATGTAGTGACGATAAGCAAAGTATGATGCAAGTAAGTACATGTATCAGATATCAAGTAGCAGTTCATCAGTTAGTTCAATCAAGCACAGTAATTAAGCAGTAATTAATCATTAATTAAGTCATACGGATACCTGGTTTAGTGCGGGTTGTCACATTCTCCCCCCGTTAAATAAATTTCGTCCCGAAATTTAAGTTCTGCTTGTAGATGCAGGGTTCTTAGGAAAAAGGTGGGGGTATTTCTCTTTCATCCGGTCCTCACGCTCCCAGGTGAACTCAGGACCATGTCTGGCATTCCAACGAACTTTGACGAGTTTGACACTGCTCCGGCGGGTCTTGTTAACTTTCCAATCTGTGACCTCAACAGGTTCTTCAACGAAGTGGAGCGTGTCGTCAACATGAATCTCGTCGATGGGAATGGCAACGTCAACTTGAGTTGGACTTTTCTTCAGGTTGGATACATGAAATGTATCGTGAACACCATTCTGTTCAGCAGGTAGGTCCAACTTGTATGCTACTAGTCCTATCCTTTACAAAATCCTGAAGGGACCAATGTAGCACGGATTTAACTTCCCACGCTTCCCAAAGCGTGCCACCCCCTTCCAGGGTGATACCTTCAATAAAACCATTTTCCAACTTGGAAATCCACATGTTTCCGGTTTGGATCCGCATAGGCCTTTTGCCTGTGGCGAGCTGCTTCGATGCGTTTAAGAACTTGCGCAATCTTGTCTGTCGTCTCTTGGACGATTTCAGGACCAGCAAATTGCCTATCACCTGCGTCAGCCCAACATAAGGGTGATCGGCACTTGCGTCCGTAAAGGGCTTCAAATGGTGCGACACCAATACTGGTGTGGTAGCTGTTGTTGTATGAAAATTCGACCAAAGGTAAATGCTTATCCCAGCTACCGCCCAAATCCATAACACACGCTCTCAGCATGTCTTCCAAAGTCTGTATCGTTCGCTCGCTCTGGCCGTCAGTTTGCAGATGAAACGCAGTGCTCAGATTCAATTGGGATCCAAACGCTTCTTGGAAGGATTGCCATATCCTAGACACAAACCTTCCGTCTCTATCAGAGATGATCGAGAGAGGTACTCCATGGCGTGCGACAATCTCTCTCGTGTAAATTTCCGCAAGTTTACTAGTACTGTCTTTCTCCTTGATTGGCAGAAAGTGTGCGGACTTTGTTAGGCGGTCAACTATCACCCAAATCATATCATGGCCTCTTGGCGTTCTTGGCAATTTCGTAATAAAATCCATGGAGATTTGTTCCCATTTCCACTTGGGAATCTCAGGTTGTTGCAGAAGTCCTGAAGGCTTCTGGTATTCCGCTTTGACCTTAGCGCACGTTAAACATTTGCTCACGTAAACAGCAACATCGCCTTTCATCCTAGGCCACCAATAATAATCTTTGAGATCCTGGTACATCTTATCCGCTCCTGGATGGATAGAGTACCGCGACTTGTGAGCTTCGTCAAAAATAACCTCCCTTAAATCACCAAACAGAGGAACCCAAATCCTTTTCTCAAAACATAACGTTCCTTCTACGTTTGGTACCAAAAGCTTCTCCATCCCACGGAGATATTCTTCTTCAAGGTTTCCTTCCTTGAGAGCTTCCTTCTGCGCGGCACGTATGCGCAAGGAAAGATCGGTTCGGACAATCATTTCCAAAGCTCTAACCCTTATGGGCTTGATTCTCTCCTTACGACTTAGGGCATCGGCGACCACGTTCGCCTTCCCTGGATGGTACTTTATCTCGTAGTCGTAGTCGTTCAATAATTCAACCCAACGTCTTTGCCTCATATTCAACTCCTTCTGGTTGAATATATGTTGTAGGCTCTTGTGATCTGTGAAGATTGTACACTTCGTACCATAAAGGTAGTGTCTCCAGATCTTTAAAGCAAAAACCACTGCGCCAAGCTCTAAATCGTGTGTGGTATAGTTCTTTTCGTGCACTTTCAACTGACGCGATGCGTAAGCAATAACCTTCTGGCGTTGCATCAACACGCAACCCAATCCTTGGCGCGATGCGTCGCAGTATGCCACAAAATCATCAGTACCTTCTGGTAGAGCTAAGATAGGCGCGTTGCAGAGCTTATCCTTCAATATCTGGAAGGCTTCCTCCTGCTTGATTCCCCAATCAAACGTCTTATCCTTCTGGGTGAGGAGCGTCAAAGGTTGAGCGATTTTTGAAAAATCCTCAATGAACCTTCGGTAATAGCCAGCCAAACCCAAGAATTGCCGAATCTCGGTTGGCGTCTTTGGCGTCTCCCAATCCTTGATCGCCTCGATCTTGGTGGGATCCACGTGGATTCCATCTCCATTTACCACGTGCCCAAGGAATTGCACCTCTCGTAGCCAAAACTCGCACTTAGAGAATTTGGCATACAGCTGTTCCTTCTTCAGCAGCTCTAGAATGGCTCTAAGATGCTGCTCGTGTTCGGCCTTCGTCTTTGAATAAATTAAAATGTCATCGATGAATACAATCACGAACTTATCCAAGTACGGCTTGCAAACTCTATTCATTAGATCCATGAATACCGCGGGTGCGTTTGTCAAACCAAATGGCATAACGAGGAACTCGTAGTGTCCATAACGAGTTCTGAAGGCTGTCTTCGGAATGCTTTCCTCTTGTATCCTTAACTGATGGTATCCAGATCAAATATCGATCTTTGAATAAAAGCTGGAACCTTGAAGTTGGTCGAACAGATCATCAATTCTTGGCAGAGGATACCTATTCTTGATCGTCAGCTTGTTCAGCTCCCGGTAGTCGATGCACATTCGAAAACTACCGTCCTTCTTCTTGACAAACAGGACCGGAGCTCCCCAAGGCGAGAAGCTTGGTCGGATAAAACCCTTGTCCAACAACTCTTGAAGTTGTGTCGACAGTTCCTGCATCTCAGACGGAGCAAGTCTATAGGGTGCCTTAGCCACAGGCGCGGCGCCTGGAACTAAGTCGATGTGAAACTCTACTTGCCTCTGAGGTGGCAGTCCCGGCAAGCCTTCTGGGAAGACTTCTGGATACTCCCTTGCGACAGGGATGTCTTCGATTCTTGGCTCAGCAGCCTTCTTATCCACAATGTGTGCCAGAAAAGCAACACATCCTTTCTGCAAACACTTCCTTGCCTTCAAGCAGCTGATAATCCTCAACGGCGTCTCACGCTTCTCTCCATGAACAACAATGGTCTCACCATCATCGATTGGGATACGAAGAACCTTTTCGTGACATACTATCTCAGCCTTGTTGCCTGATAACCAATCCATTCCTACTACCATGTCGAAGCTTCCCAACTGGACTGGTAGCAGATCCAGAGCAAACTCACGTTCTCCTAATTCGATCACACAACCTCTAATAACTTCATTGGCTTCTACTAACTTCCCATTGGCCAATTCGATCGAGTAGGGAATGTCTAACTTATTAGCGGCTAGACCAAGCATATTCTTAAACTCTAACGATACGAAGCTATAATCGGCACCAGTATCAAATAAAACGGATGCATAGCGTTGGTTCACAGGGAACGTACCGGTAACAACATTGGGGTCCTGGCGCGCTTCCCTAGCTTCTAGTTGAAACACTCTTCCACGGGCTTGGTTTAAATCTGGGCAGTTCTTCTTAAAATGCCCGATATCACCGCAGTGAAAACACCCAAGTCTTTGCCCGTTTCCACCAGCTTGATCATTCCTCTGATTACGATTCACAGCGCCCGCTTGGTTAGCATTGTTGCCTCGATTTTCGTTACCTCCGTAGTTTCTTTGTGGGCGATTACCACTACGATTGTTATTCCTATTCTCAAACCCTCCCTGGCCTCCCCGGCCAGCACTAGCCCAACAAGTGTCCTTCGAGTGGCCACGTTTCCCACATGCTTCGCATACTTTTGACCCGCAATGACCAGAATGGTGGCGTTGGCAGACGTTGCACTTGGGTTGGGTGCCCATGTATCCTTTTCCTTTCTTCTCTCTACCAGCCGTAACCTGAGCTGGCGAGCCTGATCTTCCTTTCCTAACCGCCACACTGGCGCCCTGCTTGAAGTTTGAAAACTTCCGTTTGTTACCTCCTGATGACTCAACATGAGTCTCAGCCTTTTCCGTCTTGATCTCATCAAACTTGTTCAAACGAATCGCCTCCTCGGTGAGAGCCACGCTCAAATCGATGGCTTCAGTGATAGTTGTTGGCTTGGATGAAGTTACCATGCTTATGATTTGAGGAGCTAATCCCCAAATGAAGCGCTCGATTCGCTTGTATTCTGGTGTAACCATGTAAGGAACCACTTGAGATAAGTCATGGAATCTTTGAACGTACTCCGCTACCTTTGGACCGTCCATTTTCAAGTGCCAGAACTCGGTCTCCAATCGCTGGATTTCTGCGCGGGAACAGTACTTCTTGCGCATGAGTTCCTTTACTTCGGTCCAGGTCAGCGCGTAGGCAGCAGCTTCGCCTAGTGTCTGTACTTGCAGATTCCACCAGGATAGGGCTCCATCTAGAAACAGCCCTGAGATGTAGGTGACTTGCTGATCCAGCGCGCACTTGCTCATGCGTAGAACAGATTCGGTTTTCTCAGCCCAACGAACGAAGGCGACGGCACCTCCTGTGCCATCAAAGTTTACGGGCTTGCAGTCTAAGAACTGCTTGTAGGTGCACCCTGCACATACGTTATAACATATGAATGGCAATAGCATCATCGCTAAAGATATCCAATTTGGTCACGGTATGTCGTAATGACTTAGTATTACCGTGTGGTGGATTGTTATTGCCTTGGTTAATACTTCCGCTCGTTCCGGGCTGGGATGCTGCATACTGTGCTATGGCAGCAGCAATAATCTGCTGGAGCTCTGCCTCATTAGTAGGCATGCGTGTCTCACGTCTTGGCGGCATCTTCTAAAAGATGGTTTAAGTTGGTCAGGCCATAGTAAAGCTCCGATGTTATAATACGTAAGTCAGGTCATAATGTAGTGTACGGATATAACGATAGTAATAGTATAATCACATAACATCTCATGTTATCAATACATCACAAATACCAATCACACAACATCTCATGTCATAAAAATACAAATAAGCAATCAAGCGAATCAAATATGATGAGAATACTGCGATTGCCATATATAGAGACCACATAGTAAGTGTATCAGTACATCCCTGTATCATACGATCATCAATCAACTAGGGGCTACATCACCCCTGTCCAAAAACTATATCATGTCAATGTCAATTACGTCAAATACATGTCAACAAAAGTCAGAATCAAATGTAGTCTCCAAAAATGCTGTGCAGTCCAACAATCGCCGTCTTCTCATCCCCGTCTACCCAAACAGTACTGATGAGCTCTATACAGATGGTGGTGGAGGAGGAGGAAAGTGGGTGTAAAACAAGCGACGTAACTGGAGCCAGTCCGCCTCCGTAGCCTGCTGAGTACGAATGATAGAAGCAACCTGCTGCTCTAGTGTAAAGAGACGGGCAGCATAATCTGGAGGTAAAGGTCGAAATGTCTGCAGAGGAGAGTGTGTCTGAGCATGGCACGGACATGGTGGCAGCTGAGCTCTCTCAAGCTCCTGGATGCGCTGCGTGTGCGACTCGTGCTGGGCGACGAAGGACATCAAGACGTCCTCGATAGTGTGTCCCATGTGAAAAGCATGGTAGGGATCAGTAGGTGGCATACCAGAGCCTGGTGCCCAAAGAAACGGCTCTCTGGTGGGGTCGAAAGGTGCCACGTGAAATGGAGCGACAGAGGGTGGAACAGATGACATCTGGGGCATAAAAGGGATAGACATTGGTACATGCCCAAAAGGATGGGCTGAAGAACCCTCTCCAGCCCTCGCTGGAGGTACAAACTGAGGAACCTGAAAAGAAAAGTCAGCATGTCGTGTATCAGGGATCTGAGGGGGAAATGGTGGAACATCCTCATCAGCAGGTATCCAACCGTGCTGTGCATGCTCATCTGGTGGATCCATGTGTGTCGCGAACAGTGCATGCTCGGGCTCTAGTGGAACGGGATCAGTTGCAACAAAAGGGTGAACAGGTGCAATGTGCTCAACAGGATGGTTAACAGGTATATCAACAACAGGTAGAGGAACAACAGGATCAACAACAACATGGTCGCCCTCTAACAAAGGAACATACACGGGGAGATCATCAACATGTGGGTCTGCCATAACAGGCGCAAAAGGGATGCCAGCATGTACGGGGTCATGCTCAAGTATGGGGTCTAGAGCGGCTGCCTGCTCAGGAGCGACGACAGGCTCAGGGTCATCGAAAGCCATCTCGAAGTCAAACTCTGGGTCGATAGGGTCTACTGGGTCAGCGGGATCCTCCATGGGCTGATCCATAGGTATAAACTCGACATCACGATCCGGGTCGTATCCCGGGGGAAAGATAGGGTCAGAATCCTCTATGTCATCATGGTCAAACTCAAAACTGGGAATGGGTGCAACAGAGGATGCCTGGTCAGGATCAGAATCATGCGCAAAGTGTTGTGCGCTCAATGTGTGAGAAGGTGCGGATGCCACAGACTCGAAGGAGTCTGGGACAGGAGAATGTGCTGGCGAATCCTCAGCGGGAACGTCAGCGATCATCAAAAGATCGTCCGCAGGAAGAAGGGCCTCGCCCTGGATCTCATCCTCAAACAGGTCAATATCGCCATCAGCCTCGGCGTCAAGAAGGAAATCATATGCTGGATAAACGGCTAAGGGTATAGGAGCCGGAATCTCTACTAGAGGTAGGTACTCAGCGGGAGGGTCATCTGCAGGCTCATCAGCACCATCGGGTAGTGCGAAGGGCTGGAAATCGTCCTCATCAGTACTGGTATAGTCAGACGTGTGCACCTCGTGCTCGGAGGATATAAGGTCATCAGATACGATAGGTATGGGTCCCGTAATGTCCGAATCGTCGGTACCGGCGGAATCCATGAGTCTGTAACATAAACACAAATATGCTCAAATAATAAGTCATACAATCAGATAATCACATAAGTCACCAAGTAAGATATCACATAATTTTCCTAGTCCCACTAGCCTCCCAGTCTTCTAGACTGCTTAATCAACTACCTCGACCTCTCAGATCGAGCCTCGGTCTCCATCACCGAGCCTCAGTCTCCAAACTGAGCCTACTTTTCCTAGTCCCACTAGCCAACTACCTCGATCTCTCAGACCGAGCCTCGGTCTCCAACACCGAGCCTCAGTCTCCAAACTGAGCCTACTCTTCCTAGTCCCACTAGCCAACTACCTCGATCTCTCAGACCGAGCCTCGGCTCAACATTTGTTTGTAAAAGTTTTGGATCTGGACTTAAGTGGTATGCAGAAAAATGTTTTCGTGAGAGCCCTAGTGATCATAGTCTAGACTCGAGAAGGAATCCTAGTTCGCTATGATCAGAGCTCTGATACCAAGCTGTCACACCCTGGCTTTGCGGAAGCGTGGTTAATTTTGGTGTGACTTCTTAATACCATAGCTTAATCATAACAAAGCTATATGAAATAAAGACAGGCAAGATCATCCGTTTGATTAAGTTTTAAAACCAGAGTAACATACCATTGTCTTAAAAACTTACAACACCGTAACATAAAACATTGTCTTGAACAACATAGACAGTAACATAAAGTAAACGCAGCCTAAGATTTGTGACTTGTCCAGGAAAGAGTCACATTTCTAAACTGGGATGACCTTGGAACCCTTATGCAGCGGGAAAACATAACATACCGTGCCAGATCCAGTTAATTTCCTGAAATACATGTAAGTTGAAAAATCAACAATAATGTTGAGCGAGTTCATGTGCAAGTGAGTATGTAAAACACTTGTAAGTATAAAAGTTTCCTGGTATGTAGCAGTGTAAGGAAAAGAGATCACCAATGGTTTGCAAGGCCATTAGTATGTGTGAAATGCAAGTAGGAAGACTCAACCTAGCCGATTTTTACGTCGGGCACAAAGTCACTCAAGGTCCGTTCTGTTGGTCCTCTTAGAGGTCCGTTCTGTTGGGCCTAGAGTTGGGCTCGCTACACCCAGATAGATCTACCGCTACTGTCCCTCGGTGTTCTGCCTACCCATTCACATGATCTAAGTAGTAAACCTCCTTACGTTAACATACCGTGTATAATAGTACTTGTAAACAAAGTAACATGTATTTCACCCCCGCAGTTAAGAAAACTGAAAACAGTTAGAGAAAAGGGGGACATGAACTCACAGTCTGTGCGTCTCTACCAAGTACTCCAAATCAGAAAGCTGTGCGACGACCTACAAGTGCTAATTTTATTAGACGGACGGCCGTGCCTTAGCTTTATAGTTTAAGTCTTTGGGAAATAGTTAGACAACTATTTCGTGTTTATATTCTGTGTATACTTGGTAGTTAATCTCCTTCCCAAGGATGGGGGATTCAATACATGTGCGTTCAGATTAGATCATTAAGTCTCACTTAATATATATACCTTTCCAATTCCAAAATATAAGTATTTTTCTCAAAAATATTATATTTTCATTTCACATAATTTTTCTCCAATAATACGTTGTTAAAATACGCGTTCATAAATATTTCGTAAGTGCGTAAGTTACGTTTTAACAATCGAGTGGTAAAATACTTACCGGTGTAACTTATATATTTATGGTGAAAGCGTTTGTATTATTTTGGATCGTTAACGTTCGTAAATATTATTTTTACTCTAAAAATAATATTTATGTATTTCACAAAATAATCATAAACAGTGTGTGAAAAATATATATATATATTTATCACGTTAAATTTTGTGAAAATCTCACCTCCGAATATTTAGTAAATAAGGTCATGGCGAAATTTATGTTTCGAAAACATGTCAAAATGATTCTAACACTTGTAGTGTAAATATTTCTAAGTGTTAGGTTTTTAGAAAAATTTCGCCAGAGTTTCCTCTGTAACTGGAGGTGGCCACGCTTTCAAGCGTATCATTTTCTTTATCAAATCAAATCAACCAATGTTCTCAACATTATCAAACAACTTTTCGACATTTTAACTAGTCAAAGATAGACATAATCGCAAAAATATACGAACTTGTGGTTTGTCTAAAAATATGTAGTAAATCTCTTTACTTTTAATGGATCTTTTGTGTAAATAATACGATTTTCTAAAAACCTCGTTTTTAGAGAAAATCCATCCTTACAACTTCTAGGAACATTTGACAAAACTAGTTCTTTGTCGGATCTTTTCATTTCACAAGTGTACACACTTGTGGTTTATAAAATCACGCTTGTTAGTATAAAATCCTTCTTTAAAATACATGATTTCTTTGATATGTGGTTCTTTGAAATTACCACTTGCAGATGCGTAGATCCGCTAGTTTTAAACACCATTGTACAAGTTAAAACACTTTTACACAAATAAAACATTTTTACACAAGTTCATGTTTCTTGTGTGGTAGGGTTTCACCTTTTAACCCTTGTATTATCCAAAACAAGCTTATGTTAAGATCCATGATTTTACCAAACCGGGTTAAACGGTGATCCGAGCTACCACAACATAGATCGGGTCTAAACAAACACATATTTCGAATACTACAACATTTACACAACATAAATGCTGTTAACCACCATTATTCATGCTTTTAGTAGACTTTAGTTCATCAACTTGCATTTTAACGAGATTTAACCGATAAAAATTCTTTTAACCACTTTAGACAAGTTCAAATATGAGTTTTAAGTGTTATACCTCTAGCTCGAGGCTAGGGAAGATTCTTGACGAAAAATGGGTGGATAAAAGCTAGAGAAGATGGTCCTTCGCGTTCCGTTTGCTCCAAGGTTCCTAATACGCAACCCTTGATGCTTGAATGAACTTGGAATGGCTTGTGGGAAATCGAAAATGGATGTGTGTAGGGGAGGGGGTTCGGCCGAGAGCTCTAGAGAGCAAGAGAGAAAGTTTTGTGTGATGTTGTTAAGTGTGTAAGTTATGTTGTGATTAAGGGTGAACTTATAGACAACTCCCTTGTGCAATAACCTTTGGATTAAATGTAGACTAGATACTAAACCACTGTGATTAAAATAATAAACCAAGGACCAAGTATGTCTCCCCATGGTTTGGGGCCGGTTAGAGAAGGGGGGGGGGGTTAGTTCGATCTCAACTAGGTTAGTTAGGGTAACTAAGTTAAGTTAGTTAAGTGTTAAGTGTTAAACTTAGTTACTTGTATGTTACGCGTTATGGCGGGTGTTAGGGTAATCAGGGACCCTAACTGGCTCAGAAAAAAATATAAATAGTGAACATAATAATATTTTCATGTTCCGGGTATAGTCCGGTTGTTCGGTTGGATAGTAATCCGTTAAAGCGTTAACAAAGCTTTAAAGTGTCGTTATATTATTTTAGTGACACAATTTGTTTTCCTGACACTTTAGAAAGTGTCTAGTGTTATTTTCCCCATGTTTTGGCACTTTACTAGTCAGCTAGAAGCTGGATTATTTATTAAAGTGCTGTGTTTTGTACTTAAAGTACGTTTTAGGCACATCCAGTCATTGTAACTTATTCCTAGAGACGCAGTTCCATAACCCTTGTATCCCTACACTCACTGCTAGTGTAGCAAAACATCTCAGGCTCTTACAGGCCTTAGAGGCAGTGTTTGCCTGATGCTGGCTTTATCAACATGTTCAGTAGGCTATCCGTGATAGTGCTAATGTGCTTTTTGTGCATCATGTTTGTCACCAGGGTTTAGCATGTAAATAATGTAGTGACGATAAGCAAAGTATGATGCAAGTAAGTACATGTATCAGATATCAAGTAGGAGTTCATCAGTTAGTTCAATCAAGCACAGTAATTAAGCAGTAATTAATCATTAATTAAGTCGTACGGATACCTGGTTTAGTGCGGGTTGTCACACCTGAGATAGTAGTTTATGCTTGTTTTTGGCAAATTGGTAAGTGTAGATTGATTTGTTGTTGATTGTGTTGATTTACAAAAGAAAATGATATGCTTTGAAAGCATAGAAACCTCAATTTTTAGGGGAAAATATGGCAAAATTTTTCTAAAAATTAAACACTTAGAAAAATATTTTTAAACAAATATTTACAAGTATATTTTTAACCATGAATTTTCATGTAAAGTTTGCCATAAATTTTGTGCAAAAATTATAAATATTGGAGGTTGGTTTTTATAAATAAAAGTGACTAAATATGTATTTAGGAAATATATATTTAGATGTCACCATGTGTGTGATTATTTGTATATTATGTGTATTAGTTATATTGTTTTAGGACTTGAAATAATATAACTCATCAAAATACCAAAAATTAAAATCCAAAATATTACCAAAATTCCAAGAGAATGAATATACAAAGAATACCCAAATATTGGTGAAACCGAACAAAGGAATATAACTAACAAAAATATTCCGAAAATTTTATTCATAAGTATATTTTGGTAAATAAAATTTTGGACACCAAGAGAACAAAAATATGATTTTTACAATTATTACAAAATATATCACATTCTTGACAAGGAGAAAATATATTATTTTTGGCAAGTAAAAATATATATTTTTCTTGGAATTATTAGAAGATGTATCATTTTTGGAAGAAACATATATTTTCTCAAACAAACATGAAATACATTATTTTTGAGAGAAAATGTATTTTCTTAAATAAACTTGAAATATATTATTTTTGAGTGAAAAATAAGTTTATATATATTTTCTAAGTTAGACTTGGAAATATATTATTTTTGAGACTTGTATGAGATTTGTAAATATTTTTGCCAAGAAAAATTATAAGTAATTTTTCTAGGTAATATTTCTTAAAATATACGTTTTGGAAATATATATTGATGTATTTTTACTTGAAATATTATTCCGGGAAAATTAATACAAAAATTAAGTATAAGGATACTTAATAAACTCAATAAAAATACGTATTCTCGTACGTATAAGTACACACCGGAATACGCCATCGATACTTAGCAAAAATATACAAGTATAAGAATACGAATACGAATACACCCATCCTTGAGAATGATATACATATATAAATACATAAAGGTAACAAGTTAAAATATATTATTTTAACAATTATTCCAAAATAAAATAAATATAATTTAAGTTAAAATATTTATTTTTTTAACAAATAATTATACAATTTGGAATAATATTAAGGACACAAAGAAACGTAACTGAAAGACACAAATTGATACTACGACAAGGCACGACCCGCTCGTCTAATAAACCATAGTACGTTGTAGGTAGTCGTGTACGCCAGAAGAAGCTTTGAGTTATAGTTGGTTACAAAGAACGTTAGACTGTGAGTTCATGACCCCCTTTTCTTTAACTATTTTTTTATAACTTCGGGGGTGAAGTACATGTTACAAATTGATTACGAACGTTTATACATGGTATGGTTAGCTAAGGAATGTACTGCTTGATCATGTGAGTGGTGGGTATAACGCTTAAAACCATTAATCCTCGTAGTAGGACCGAGGGACATGAGTGATAGATCTATTTGGATGTAGCGAGCCCCGCCCATGTGGACCAGGGTTTGGCCCATGAGGTGACTATGTCTTACAGCCGGAAGCCCGGTGCAAAATCTGCTAGGTTTGAGCCTTCCTGCATCACGTCACAGATATTAATGGCCTTGCAAACCATTAATCAATCTATTTTTCCTTGTTTGCTTTCATACCAGGGTTTACAACTACATACCTACTTATAGCGATTTCAAAGGTTTATTCGTGCACACATACAAACACATGAACTCGCTCAACTTTTGTTGATGTTTTCAAACTACATGTATTTCAGGGAATTAAATGTGGATCTAGCGGGCGTTTGGAGGTTTCAAGTAATGAGGGGAATAAAAGATGTCATCCGAAGTCTAAGGGTTTGGATAGTGTGCCTTATCCTAGATAAGACACATCTTTCAAAGCCTGGTTTTATTTAAAGTCTTTTGTCGAGTCCTTATGGAACTCTAAACAATTTGCATGGTTTGTAATTTTGTATTCAAAGTATGTGTTGGGATTTTAAGACAATGATGTTGTTGTTATGTTTTAAAACTTAATCAATGGATGAACATCTTTGGTTTTATCATATAGTTCTTTGTTATGGTTGAATGCAATGATATTAAGCAAGTCACACATAATCACGCTTCTGCAAAAGTCTGGGTGTGACATGAAACATATGTAAAAATAAAGTCAGCATAAAAATGCCAGCGAGCACATAGGTTTTGTGAGAGTGTCAGATTCATGGCTCGTATGTGTGTTGCAAAAACTCGTACAACTATTTGAGTTGTTATTTGAAAACCTTGTTTTGTAAAACATTTGTATTGTAAAATAAATAACCAAGTCAAAACAGATTGGTTATAGTTTATAAAACCTCGATGCCATGAATCTTAACCCAAAACATTTGTTTATGTAAACCAAATCGTAAATCATTCTCGTAATAAAACTCGTATGGTTTATATTGTATAGTAAACATTGTTGTGTGACATCGTTCGAAAATCGTTCGTCCAAGTGAACTTAAATAACGCTACGAAATGTAATATGATAAAAGCACTTATATATAAGAAGTACCAGTGGCGTATCTACCATGCTTTTATCACATTACACTCGTCCCGTTATCTAAACACTAACCAAAAACCAATCATTCGTTCAATTCGTTTAACTTGTTTAAATCGTTCAAATCGTTCTCGTTTTAATTGTGAAAATTACT
The DNA here is from genome assembly GCA_030545235.1 of Helianthus tuberosus. NCBI lineage: Eukaryota > Viridiplantae > Streptophyta > Magnoliopsida > Asterales > Asteraceae > Helianthus > Helianthus tuberosus. The sequence goes on along the minus strand of CM060352.1, from coordinate 104,374,779 downwards.
TTTGGTCGTCTCGCTTATAACATTCAAACCTGTAACACCTGTGCCTCCACGGCCATCAAACAAATACCAAACCAATGAAATATTATATTTCATACTTGGGATTTGTAAAAATATGTGTATCATTTGCACATATCAATTCTCGTTCAATTTCAAACTCTAAATCGCTTCCTGGAAGGTTATACGCGCACTGATGCGTAAAAATAACCAGTTTAATGCAACAAACACTCCGGAATAGTGACATATACTCAACATACCTTAAATAACCTTTACATAACTTAGAAATAAGTTTTGAAGGCTTTGGTATGGCAAAAACAAGTTAATTCGCTTACAGGGACTAAACTTGACAAACTGCGAAAGTATGTCAATTTGAACTGTAACAGACATTCCGGAACATGACCATAAGTTAAACACACCTTAAATATCCTTTATATAGCTTAGTAATAGGCTTTGAGGGGTTCGGTGTAACACCTGTGCCTCCACGGCCATCAAACAAATACCAAACCAATGAAATATTGTATTTCATACTTGGGATTTGTAAAAATATGTGTATCGTTTGCACGTATCGACTGTTGTTCGATTTCAAGCTTTAAATCGCTTTCTGGAGGGTTATACGCGCTCTGATGCGTAAATATAACCAGTTTAATGCAACAAACACTCCGGAATAGTGAAATAGGTTTAACATACCTAAAATAACCTTTACATAACTTAGATATAAGTTTTGAGGGGTTTGGTGTGCTAAAATAAACTTTTGGGACATTCAGGGACTAAAAGTGTCAAAAAGTGCACAAGTTTGCATTTTCGCGCATAACTTACGTTCTGAATACATCCGGACATCCAAAAATTTATGTGAGCATGACTATATTATATTTTAGTGTTCGCCATAAGAAAAATCCATTCGTCACGTCATTTGGATCGTTTTACGCGCTTATGCGCATTCCGTCGTAATTAACCGAACATCGCGACCGTACGGCCAAACGAACCGACATCCGAGATATTTTTGAGCATGTTTTATGTTCCCTATACTTTAACTTCATTTTAGAGCTTTGAAATGGGGTTAACGGGCCTTAAACATGTCAAAAATGGGCTGAATGCATGACAGGGACCAAAACTGTAAATCTGCCAAAGTTGTTACCTTACGGACCTCAACATTGGCAGCTTTACGGTCCGTAAAGCAAGTTCAGACCAGATGCAGAGTACTTAACAGCCTGTTTTCAGCTGTTTTGCACTCCTAATCTCTCTTCCACATGTTGATACCTTATGGTGGGTGGCCAATTAACCTACCATAAGCTTCCGACACTTGTACGGGTGAGATCAAGGCACGTTTCCCGATAAACGATCCTAACGGTGGTGCATTTACTATAAATACCCAACCCCCCTTCCATTCAAAACCCACCAAAGCTGATCCAAATGCTCTAAGTTGAGGCCTTCGCTTCATACCTGAGCTATTCGATCACGATTCACTAGCGGGGACCCTTCGTAAGTATTCTTTCGTTCTTTTCCTTATTTTTACTGCTTTTCGAGTCATAAAGTCAAACTTTGTTTGACTTTCAGCGTTGACCAGTAATGGTCAATGCGAAGTTCGTTAGAACTTCGCAACGTGATTGTAATCACGATGGTCATAGTCCCTTGGGACTATGCCTACTGATTACCACGTTGTCTAGGGTCGTAGGGTAGGCGATCTAATAAATCGCCTATACCTTCGAACCCGACCCAGTTTGGTCGATCATTAGGATCCGACCAAATACATTAGGTGACCCTAGTATAGGGCATAACCTTCCGAGGTTATACCCTATGGTCACATCGTTTAAGTAGTTGTATGATAGGTAGTTTATATGCCTTAGGTAAATTACCAGAATACCCTTTTCATGTATAATTGGTAATTAAGCATATGTAACCTAAAATTTTGTCACATAACTGATTATGTAACATGTTTAGGCATATAACACTTGTCATAGGACTAGTTAGACGGTCCGAACGCGTTTCACGCGCACGACACGTTAAAGTAACGTATGTTACCTTAATGGGTCGCGATGGGTCGATAATTCTTAGGTTAAGTTTCATTTAGTATGTAGGCTTTGTTAAACCATATCATATGAGTTCCTACACTCATTTGGTTTACAAACCCTCCTGCTACCCAGTCTTCCGATTTAGGTCCGGGTTAATTATGTAGTTACCTATATTAGGTACCGTTTGATTTCCGGGACTCCTCTAGCTTACTTGGTAGTTGTTCAAGACTCCTAAGCACTCCCAGGCGAGTACATTTTCCCCTATTTTACTGTTTTCAATTGTTTTGGGGTGACTCATATGTGCAAAATGTTTTCGATGTTATAACGATGATTTCAAAAACAATTAAGGCGATTTATACAAAACTAATAACGATTTCAATAAAGTGAACAAACTTGTTGGTTGTGTTTACATAACAAATGACATTCATTAGCAATGATCAAGCCGACCAGTATTAGGTTATGGTACCATAGGATCTGACAAATCCCGTTATTTACTACACCCGTGGTTATGTGTGGGTATGGTAGGTAGCGACTGAATCTGTAATTGTTAACTTACCCTATGGAGGTTTGTTAATACGAAAACGAGAAGCGACGAAAACGAGAAGCGACGAGAGTCATGAAGGTTTGAATGTTATTAGCGAGACGACCTTATAAGTAGTTTCACGACCTAAAACGAATTAAACGATTTACGATTGGGTTTCACACGATGTTTTAACGATTGGGTAAACGATTGGCTTCAAAGCGATATACGATATTATTTTGGTTATACATATTACATGATTTACATTTGGGCATGAACATTACTTTGGTGGTTTGGTTTGGATTAAGTGATTAAGTAACAATGCGTGTGGAATATGATACAAGCATGGTGGATACGCCGCTGGTACTTCCTATATATAAGTGTTTGTATGGTATTACATATTGTAGCGTTATTTGAATCATTTCAGTTTGAGACATAGAACATTTTATACTAGTAACATACTTTTCACAAGACATTTATTTACAAACGACTTATCTTATACAAACTCATTTTTACATGGTTATTCATTTAATCATGCATTATTTTCTTATTATACATATCATCTGAACTCATTTATTGTTTTTCAAATAATTTACTAAAACAAATGTTTTTGGGTTAAGAGTCATGGCTACGAGGTTTACAAATTATAACCCGCTTGATTTGAGTTGGTTAATTAAGTTGCAATATTGTACTCTTTTCAAAACAAGGTTTTTAAATAAAGTATTGCAACGTCTAAACTAGCCATGATTTCGACACTCCTACAAAACCTATGTACTCGCCAGCATTTCTTTGCTGACCTCGTTTTCACATATGTTTCAGGTATTGTTGAATGATATCGATTGATAAGATGCATGCTCACATAGGACTGGACAAGGCCTTAGTGACTCAATAACAATGATAGACTATGTTTAAATAGTGTATTTAGATTTCAAGACGATGTAATTATTCAATGTTTAATAAAACGAAACACTTTTTGGTATCCATGGTTATGAAACATTAATTCTGTTGCAACACGCCCCGATGTTTCCGCCGCGATTTGTTGTTTTACGCGGTCGGGGTGTGACAGAAAAGATGGTATCAGAGCCAATGGTTATAGGGAATTAGGTTATTAGTAATTAGTAATGCTTTGACCTAGTCTATAACCTTCTTAGGACCCTAACGCGAGTTTACTTGCGTTTAGTCATAAAACAATACCGTCACCTATCCTTAGGCGACGACCACAACAAGAACATAAATTTCAAAACCGCTTTGAAAACTAATCATCTGTTCTAGGATGATTGATTTCTAGGTTTTGAACCCTCTATTGTAAGGTTTTGAACTCTCTATTATATGGTTTTGAACCTCTTTGAGTTTTCAAAACTTCGTCAAGGTTTTGGGTTTTAAATAATGTGAACACGTGCAAACTGGAAGGGTGAATGCCTGTATTCTGGGTTTTCTGTCTAGGCAAGCACTTCGTATACATCTCATCAGACGCGAGACCAGTTGTGCTTACCTGGGAATTCTTGGGATGAGTGTTCACTTATAGGCGAGCATGTCTTCGCGATACATTATTTTTGACCCATTTACTTTGATCAGTCACCGTCTCATTTGTTTGCCTTAGGTAACAAACAAATGATCGCAATTTTCATGCGTTATCTTTCTGTTTTGATTGTCCAATAATCTTTCACCTGTTTCTCCCTATGCCTTTCTTTTTCTTCAAGAATGTCTCTTCATCACGATGACGCCCAGATATCTGAGCAAGCAGCCAAAATTCGCTCAGCGAATAGGCGAAGTAGTCCTGAAGACTATTGAATTAGCTACTGCCATGTATCATCTCCAGGATGAAGCCACTCAAGAGTCACCAAGACAGGCAGGACCTAGTCAGGTGACAGCACCATCAGCCAAGAAACCAATCGAGGAATCAAAGACCATGGATGAACGATCCCCTAAGAAGTCAAAGAAGCGAAAGGCTTCTCAGAGCTTCGCCATGGTCGCTCACAATGGTAAAGCAGTCCCCAACCAACCAGCTCAACCCCTTGCTAGGTGTGTATGGCTTTTCCTATGATACCTACATCAAGGAACTATGTACCTTACAAAACTACTCTTGTGATTTCTCTCTTTCAAATGATTGCTCATGATTCCCTCAAAAATTTTAAGTACTAGTTTCACTCTAAGAAACAAAGTACAGAAAATTAAGTGACATTATGAGTAATCGTGCTTTTCGCACATCTGTGCCTTTAAATCCTTGGTTAGATAACTAAGGGTATTTTCAAATCTCATACCCATTACGTTTTGATTTTTCAACATACACAGTACCAGTATTTCAAAACAATCTTCATGATCTCAAAACATTTCATATAGTTTGAAAACAAATTTTTCTAGATGCATTGTCTGTGTTATTTCAAAAACATTGGCCATGTTATCAAAACCAACCTTTCTAATTTCAAAATATTTCATATAGTCTGAAGACAATATTAACACAATACATTTTCTGATCAAGTGCATGATTTCGAAAAGCATCATTCATGTCTTTCAAAAACCTTATACATAATTTCAAAATTCATCTCGCATGATTTTTAAAACATTTTTGTAAATATATCTATCTAATACACCTACTTTATGATTTCAAAAGTATTATATATAAGGTTTCAAAAACGTCAAACACATTTTTCTTAAAAGAACCCCATGCATAGTTTTCAAAAATATTTTTTTCCATATACATTGACTTAACCTTCAAAATTCTGCTTCATATGTCGCCTTGACATATCTAGCATCTCAATTTCATAAGCATTTTTACTTCATGTTTTGACATAAGCACGTCCAGTGCAAGGTATCAAAACATCTTCAACTTCTAAAATCCATAAGGGATCTTTTTATCTTCACAATTAGATCCTTGTGGATGATTATCGTTCAAATCAGAGTCCTTAATTGGATTCCTTATGTACCTTAATTCGAACACTTCGGTTCCTAATAATCGAAATCGAATTTTCTTTTTGAATCTTTCTATCTTTATAGTTGGATTCTTGATAACGTTTAAAGTACCAAATGAAATCCACGGAATGGATTCCTAGTGTGCTTTAAATGCATGTACGCAATTTGCAAGACAAATTAACGAACAATTTTGTGGTTATATGATATGTGTTTATGTGTTCTCCTCTATGTTTTTGTGTGTTACGATTTTCCAAATCCTCATAGAATCTTTCATATCTTCATATGAGAGATTCATAGTAGGATATTCAAAAGGTACTACCTTAAATCCTTAATGGGCTTCTATGTAATAGTTAAGACCCTTGGATTATATAGTACCACTCCATGATTCTTAAGTGACCTTAAGTGGTCTAGTCAAAAAGATTGATTCACAATCTGGTTAAAGAATGACATCTAGTGATGTAGCTGAACAGACTCCTTGATAGTCTATTTAAATCATTTATTGATTTAGTCTAAAGGACTCTATGGCGGTCTAAGTCACGCTCATCACAGGATTTTTCATTTGGTTTTACCCTACACACTATAAAATAGACTGTGTGTACTGTGCAAGGAATTGTCTGATTATGGACGCGTACATAATTATGAAATTTAGTGCATAGGAACCCAGTAAGATTTATTATGTGTAAGAACCGATAGTGACAACAATAACGAAATGAGAACGATGTAATGGGGGTACGGTGGACGCACCAATGACGCTTCATATACTTGTATATAAGTGTCCCTCTTACATTGCAGACATAATGTTATTAAGGTTACTAGAAGTTCAAGAACCCTAACCAATGTTGTTCGATCTTTTCAACTTCATATTTCCAAGCTCTCACAAGTTTCCTCTAAATAAATTTCGGGACGAAATTTCCTAAAGTAGGGGGGACTGTAACACCTGTGCCTCCACGGCCATCAAACAAATACCAAACCAATGAAATATTGTATTTCATACTTGGGATTTGTAAAAATATGTGTATCGTTTGCACGTATCGACTCTTGTTCGATTTCAAGCTTTAAATCGCTTTCTGGAGGGTTATACGCGCTCTGATGCGTAAATATAACCAGTTTAATGCAACAAACACTCCGGAATAGTGAAATAGGTTTAACATACCTAAAATAACCTTTACATAACTTAGATATAAGTTTTGAGGGGTTTGGTGTGCTAAAATAAACTTTTGGGACATTCAGGGACTAAAAGTGTCAAAAAGTGCACAAGTTTGCATTTTCGCGCATAACTTACATTCTGAATACATCCGGACATCCAAAAATTTATGTGAGCATGACTATATTATATTTTAGTGTTCGCCATAAGAAAAATCCATTCGTCACGTCATTTGGATCGTTTTACGCGCTTATGCGCATTCCGTCGTAATTAACCGAACATCGCGACCGTACGGCCAAACGAACCGACATCCGAGATATTTTTGAGCATGTTTTAAGTTCCCTATACTTTAACTTCATTTTAGAGCTTTGAAATGGGGTTAACGGGCCTTAAACATGTCAAAAATGGGCTGAATGCATGACAGGGACCAAAACTGTAAATCTGCCAAAGTTGTTACCTTACGGACCTCAACATTGGCAGCTTTACGGTCCGTAAAGCAAGTTCAGACCAGATGCAGAGTACTTAACAGCCTGTTTTCAGCTGTTTTGCACTCCTAATCTCTCTTCCACATGTTGATACCTTATGGTGGGTGGCCAATTAACCTACCATAAGCTTCCGACACTTGTACGGGTGAGATCAAGGCACGTTTCCCGATAAACGATCCTAACGGTGGTGCATTTACTATAAATACCCAACCCCCCTTCCATTCAAAACCCACCAAAGCTGATCCAAATGCTCTAAGTTGAGGCCTTCGCTTCATACCTGAGCTATTCGATCACGATTCACTAGCGGGGACCCTTCGTAAGTATTCTTTCGTTCTTTTCCTTATTTTTACTGCTTTTCGAGTCATAAAGTCAAACTTTGTTTGACTTTCAGCGTTGACCAGTAATGGTCAATGCGAAGTTCGTTAGAACTTCGCAACGTGATTGTAATCACGATGGTCATAGTCCCTTGGGACTATGCCTACTGATTACCACGTTGTCTAGGGTCGTAGGGTAGGCGATCTAATAAATCGCCTATACCTTCGAACCCGACCCAGTTTGGTCGATCATTAGGATCTGACCAAATACATTAGGTGACCCTAGTATAGGGCATAACCTTCCGAGGTTATACCCTATGGTCACATCGTTTAAGTAGTTGTATGATAGGTAGTTTATATGCCTTAGGTAAATTACCAGAATACCCTTTTCATGTATAATTGGTAATTAAGCATATGTAACCTAAACTTTTGTCACATAACTGATTATGTAACATGTTTAGGCATATAACACTTGTCATAGGACTAGTTAGACGGTCCGAACGCGTTTCACGCGCACGACACGTTAAAGTAACGTATGTTACCTTAATGGGTCGCGATGGGTCGATAATTCTTAGGTTAAGTTTCATTTAGTATGTAGGCTTTGTTAAACCATATCATATGAGTTCCTACACTCATTTGGTTTACAAACCCTCCTGCTACCCAGTCTTCCGATTTAGGTCCGGGTTAATTATGTAGTTACCTATATTAGGTACCGTTTGATTTCCGGGACTCCTCTAGCTTACTTGGTAGTTGTTCAAGACTCCTAAGCACTCCCAGGCGAGTACATTTTCCCCTATTTTACTGTTTTCAATTGTTTTGGGGTGACTCATATGTGCAAAATGTTTTCGATGTTATAACGATGATTTCAAAAACAATTAAGGCGATTTATACAAAACTAATAACGATTTCAATAAAGTGAACAAACTTGTTGGTTGTGTTTACATAACAAATGACATTCATTAGCAATGATCAAGCCGACCAGTATTAGGTTATGGTACCATAGGATCTGACAAATCCCGTTATTTACTACACCCGTGGTTATGTGTGGGTATGGTAGGTAGCGACTGAATCTGTAATTGTTAACTTACCCTATGGAGGTTTGTTAATACGAAAACGAGAAGCGACGAAAACGAGAAGCGACGAGAGTCACGAAGGTTTGAATGTTATTAGCGAGACGACCTTATAAGTAGTTTCACGACCTAAAACGAATTAAACGATTTACGATTGGGTTTCACACGATGTTTTAACGATTGGGTAAACGATTGGCTTCAAAGCGATATACGATATTATTTTGGTTATACATATTACATGATTTACATTTGGGCATGAACATTACTTTGGTGGTTTGGTTTGGATTAAGTGATTAAGTAACAATGCGTGTGGAATATGATACAAGCATGGTGGATACGCCGCTGGTACTTCCTATATATAAGTGTTTGTATGGTATTACATATTGTAGCGTTATTTGAATCATTTCAGTTTGAGACATAGAACATTTTATACTAGTAACATACTTTTCACAAGACATTTATTTACAAACGACTTATCTTATACAAACTCATTTTTACATGGTTATTCATTTAATCATGCATTATTTTCTTATTATACATATCATCTGAACTCATTTATTGTTTTTCAAATAATTTACTAAAACAAATGTTTTTGGGTTAAGAGTCATGGCTACGAGGTTTACAAATTATAACCCGCTTGATTTGAGTTGGTTAATTAAGTTGCAATATTGTACTCTTTTCAAAACAAGGTTTTTAAATAAAGTATTGCAACGTCTAAACTAGCCATGATTTCGACACTCCTACAAAACCTATGTACTCGCCAGCATTTCTTTGCTGACCTCGTTTTCACATATGTTTCAGGTATTGTTGAATGATATCGATTGATAAGATGCATGCTCACATAGGACTGGACAAGGCCTTAGTGACTCAATAACAATGATAGACTATGTTTAAATAGTGTATTTAGATTTCAAGACGATGTAATTATTCAATGTTTAATAAAACGAAACACTTTTTGGTATCCATGGTTATGAAACATTAATTCTGTTGCAACACGCCCCGATGTTTCCGCCGCGATTTGTTGTTTTACGCGGTCGGGGTGTGACATTCGGTATGCTAAAATAAACTTTTGGGTCATTCAGGGACTAAAAGCGTCAAAAAGTGCCCAAGTTTGCACTTTCGCGCATAACTTACGTTCTGAATACATCCGGACATCCAAAAATTTATGTAAGCACTAAAATATTTTATTTTAGTGTTCGCCATAAGAAAAATCCATTCGTCGCGTCATTTGGATCGTTTTTCGCGCTTATGCGCATTCCGTCGTAATTAAGCGAACATCGCGTTCGTACGGCTAAACGAACCGACATCCGAGATATTTTTGAACACATTTTATGTTCCCTATACTTTAACTTCATTTTAGAGCTTTGAAATGGGGTTAACGGGCCTTAAACGTGTCAAAAATGGCCTAAATACAGTTCAGGGACCAAAACTGTAAATCTGCCAAAGTTTACCCATACGATGCGCAGGCCCTCTTTGCCCTACGATGCGTATGGGGTCTGCTGACCAGATTCAGAGTTTCTAAACAGCAGGCTGCAGCTGTTTTAACCTCACCCACATGTTCCTAATTGTCTAGTCATGTGATAAGGATGGAATTTTAGTTACCACAAGGTCCCGACAAGTGTACGGGTTGGATTCATGGCACGTTTTCCATGAAACGATCCTAACGGTTACCCGAAAACTATATATACCCATCCACCCCATTGCTAAAATTACAAGAACTTTGATTTGAGAAACTCTAAGTTGAAACTATTGTTTCATACCTGAGATTTTCGAATCGAGGTTAGCATTCGGGGACCCTTCGTAAGTATTCTTTCGTTCTTTTCCTTATTTTTACTGCTTTTCGAGTCAGAAAGTCAAACTTTGTTTGACTTTCAGCGTTGACCAGTAATGGTCAATGCGAAGTTCGTTTGAACTTCGCAACGTGAGTGTAATCACGTTGGTCATAGTCCCTTGGGACTATGCCCACTGATTACCACGTTGTCTAGGGTCGTAGGGTAGGCGATCTGATAAATCGCCTATACCTTCGAACCCGACCCAGTTTGGTCGATCATTAGGATCCGACCAAATACATTAGGTGACCATAGTAGGTAGGGAATAACCTTCCGAGGTTATACCCTATGGTCACATCGTTTAAGTAGTTGTATGATAGGTAGTTTATATGTCTTAGGTAAATTACCAGAATACCCTTTTCATGTATAATTGGTAATTAAGCATATGTAACCTAAACCTTTGTCACATAACTGATTATGTAACATGTTTAGGCATATAACACTTGTCATAGGACTAGTTAGGCGGTCCGAACGCGTTTCACGCGCACGACGCGTTAAAGTAGCATAAGCTACCTAAACGGGTCGTAATGGGTCGTAGGCAATTATGTTAGGTTTCATTTAGTATGTAGGCTTTGTTAAACCAAATGACACGAGTCTCTACACTCGTTTGGTTTACAAACCCTCATTCTATCCGATCCTCCGATTTAGGTCCGGTTTATTAATGTAGTTACCTATATTAGGTGCCGTTTGATATTCCGAGATCTCTAGCATTACTTGGTGATTATCTTTAGACATCTGAGCAATCTCAGGCGAGTACATTATTCCCCTATTTTACTGTTTTCCAAACTGTTTTGGGGTGAAGCATGTGTACCTATCTGTTACTTTCGTGTTTTCCAAAAGTATAATTGATTATACATGTTATTACTTATCTATTGACAAATTGAATGACTATCTATGATTTAAGCATTGATTTCTCAAAGAACATAAAATGAATTGTTGAATTGTACTTATTTTATGTTCACCAGACCGATTGTTAGTATGATATAGCGCTATAGGATTTGACACCCCATTCCTGTTGGCATGGAATGTCTGAAACCAATTTGTTGCTCCATCCAAATAGGAATTGCCTTTGTGGTATTTCTATAGTCTCAAAGGTGTATCTTGATGCACTAGGTCTGATTGAATTCTTAAATCACACTATTAAAGTATATTTTGATATACTCTCATGTGTGGTATTGTACAAACCAACATATATTTTATTTATCACATCCAAAGCATATTTTGATATGTTATCTACTGAACAAAAACATAGTTTAATATGTTATTTATCACATCCAAAGCATATTTTGATATGTTATCTACTGAACAAAAACATAGTTTAATATGTTATTTATCACATCCAAAGCGTATTTTGATATGTTATCTATAAATCCGAAGTATACTTGTACTATACTATCTAAATCTATTCTTTTAAACAACGAAGGTATATTTAATGTACTATCTATCTATCGATTTGGTTTAGTTTGATTAAGTGATTTAGTAACGATGCGTGTGTAATATGATACAAGCATGGTGGATACGCCGCTGGTACTTCCTATATATAAGTGTTTGTATGGTATTATATACTGTAACGTTATTTGAATCATTTCAGTTTGAGATATATAACATTTATACAAATAACATACTTTTCACAAGATATTGTTTTACAAACAACATATCTTATACAAACTCATTTTACATGGTTATTCATTTAATCATGCATTATTCTCTTATTTATACATATCATCAGAACTTATCATTGTTTTTCAAATAATTTACTAAAACAAATGTTTTTGGGTTAAGAGTCATGGCTACGAGGTTTTACAAATTATAACCCGCTTGATTTGAGTTGGTTAATTAAGTTGCAATATTATACTCTTTTCAAAACAAGGTTTTTAAATAAAGTATTGCAACGTCTAAACTAGCCATGATTTCGACACTCCTACAAAACCAATGTATTCGCCAGCATTTCTTTGCTGACCTCGTTTTTACACATGTTTCAGGTACTGCTTTGCAATGATTGTTGATACATGCTACATTTAGGATGGACTCGTGCCTTAGCGACTTAAAACGAGACAATAACTAGTTAACTTATGTTATGTACCCTTTGTTTCTTGTTTAAACAATGTAAACTCTCATAATTAATTATTAAAAAGAAACTTTAATTGCCATGGATTTGAAACGATTAATTCTGTTACAACACTCCCCGATGTTTCCGCCGCGATTTGTTGTTTTACGCGGTCGGGGTGTGACAGAAAAGATGGTATCAGAGCCAATGGTTATAGGGAATTAGGTTATTAGTAATGCTTTGACCTAGTCTATAACCTTCTTAGGATCCTAACGCGAGTTTACTTGCGTTTAGTCATAAAACAATACCGTCACCTGTCCTTAGGCGACAATCACAACAAGAACATAAATTTCAAAACCGCTTTGAAAACTAATCATCTGTTCTAGGATGATTGATTACTAGGTTTTGAACCCCTTTAAGTTTTCAAAATCTCGTCAAGGTTTTGGGTTTTAAATAATGTGAACACGTGCAAACTGGAAGGGTGAATGCCTGTATTCTGGGTTTTCTGTCTAGGCAAGCACTTCGTATACATCTCATCAGAGGCGAGACCAGTTGTGCTTACCTGGGAATTCTTGGGATGAGTGTTCACTTATAGGCGAGCATGTCTTCGCGATACATTATTTTTGACCCATTTACTTTGATTAGTCACTGTGTGTAGTTTGTTTGCTTTGTAATGCAAACAAATGACCACTATCCTGGCTTTCACCAGATTTGTTTCATCTCATTCTTTTCGTCTAATTCTCTCACTCGTTTCCTTTCATGTTTCCTCTTTTAGAATGCCTCCTCGACGTGAAAATCAGATGGCGAATGCCGAACTGGCGGAAATCATTGCGCAGCAAATGGCTGTTGCCTTCCCAAATCTTTATGCTCAAATGATGCAAACCATCAACAATAACAATGCTCCATGCAATTTCAAGAGTTTCAACTCGGCAAAACCGCTCAAGTTTAGTGGTTCTGAGGGAGCAACTGGGCTTCTTCAGTGGTTCGAGAGCATTGAGAATACCTTCCGTCATGTTCAGTGTCCTGAAAATCGCAAGGTCGAGTTTTCTTCAAGTGTGTTTCAGAAGAGGGCTCTCACATGGTGGAACGGGGTGATGAGAGACCGCGGTGCTGAGGTTGCATTAGCACAGACTTGGGCTGATCTTAGGGCTCTTATGATGAAGGAGTTTTGCCCTCGTCATGAATTGCGAGCTTTGGAGAGGGAGTTTGATGATCTGAAGCAAGACAGTGGCGAGCATCGAGCCTATACTGACCGTTTTGAAGAATTGAGCTTGTTATGTCCTGCTATGGTTACTCCTGTGGATAAGGCGATCGAGAAATATACGGATGGTCTTCCTGACCTAGTTCAGGATATCGTTACTGGCAGTAACCCTACTACTGTCAGACAAGCCATTGAACTGTCTGCCGCCCTAACTGAATCCCACATCAGGAAGCGTAAGCTGTTTCGAAAAGGCGACCCAAGACCATCTGACAAGACTGCTCAAGTGGAACCAAAGGAAGAACATGCTGAGGTATCCAAGAAGAAGAAGCGCAAAGCCTCTCAGAACTGCGCTGTAACTGCTCAAGACAAACAGGTTGCACCAAACCAACCAGCACAACCTCGCAAAAGGCAAAACTATGTTGGTACCGCACCTTTGTGCAACAAGTGCAACCGTCATCATCTAGCGCAAGAGCAGTGTCACAAATGTACACACTGTGGGCGGTTGGGACATTTGATCAATGTTTGTCGTTATGCAAATCAAGCTGCTGCAAACCCTGCTGCTGTTCAAGCACGGTTCCCTCCAGGGTCATGTTATAACTGCGGTGATCTTACCCACTACAGGAACAATTGCCCAAGGCTTGTTAACGCACCTCCGGCGTGAGGACGAGCGTTTAACATCAATGAGGCAAACATGAACAATGATGCGGCAGTGAACAACTAGTGTTTTGTTATTTCCTTGGTTGTTATCTTATGATGTTTAAAGACAAGTCAGTTGTTATATAAATAAAAATTCGTCGTTTTTATTTTTGCAAAACTGATACGATTGTGTGAACGTTGGATACAATCTTATAATGTCAACCCAAAGACAAACTACTCGTATGGTTCTATCATTTTATGATCACTTGTGATCTCCCCAAGAACCTTTAACACTTGTTTCTTTTAAGAAACAAAGCCAAACTCTTGTTGAGAATCCTTCTATCTTTTTAGATGAATCCTTGGAAATGATTAAAGTACCAAATGAAATTCATGGATTGGATTTCTAGTGTGCTTTAAATATCCATGCCCAAAGATAACGAATTAAAGAATCAAGTTAACTAATTATGTGCTTATATGTTTTCGTGTATGTTTTGTGATCTTTCCAAATCCTCATCGAATCTTTCATATCTCATACGAGAGATTCATGATAGGATATCCAAAGTTACTATCTTAAATCCTTAATGGACTTCTACGTTGTAGTCAAGTCCCTTGGGTTTTAAAGTACCATTCTATAATTGGACCCTTGAGTGGTCTGGTTAAACAGATTGATTTTGAAAATCTGATTAGAAATATCATGTGATGATATAATTGAAAAGATCCCTTAAGTGGTCTATTTAAGGAGATCGTACGACGGTCTAGTTAAGAAGATCATATGTTGATCCAGTTAAAAAGATCGTTCGTTGATTTAGTTAAAAAGATCCTTTGGTGATCTAGTCAAGTCTCTTCATGTTTATTCAATTGATTTTTCCTCTATGCATTATGAAATGGACTGTGCGGACTGTGCAAGAGATTACGTAATTATGGAGGCCTACATAATTATGGAATTCAGTGCACAGAAACCACAAGAAGTTTTGTCATGTGTTAAGACCTAAAGTGACGAGAATAATGATACGGGAGAAGTCTCGGACTTTGACCGATGTCATTTATTCTCACACTTCCCAATTCTGATTTCAAGCACACACAAGTTTCCTATGATAAGTCTTCATAAGAAACGTTTTTCTATCCATAGTTCAAAAATTCCATGTTTTACTGCTACAAGGAATTCACTTTGAGGGTTAACAAATTCGCTAAGAATCCTAACATGGCCCAGAGTTTTACTTAAGGGTACAATGGATCTATTAGAAGGCAAAACCGTCACAGTTCTATTCACAAGTTTCCTCTAAATAAATTTCGGGACGAAATTTCCTAAAGTAGGGGAGACTGTAACACCTGTGCCTCCACGGCCATCAAACAAATACCAAACCAATGAAATATTATATTTCATACTTGGGATTTGTAAAAATATGTGTATCATTTGCACATATCAATTCTCGTTCAATTTCAAACTCTAAATCGCTTCCTGGAAGGTTATACGCGCACTGATGCGTAAAAATAACCAGTTTAATGCAACAAACACTCCGGAATAGTGACATATACTCAACATACCTTAAATAACCTTTACATAACTTAGAAATAAGTTTTGAAGGCTTTGGTATGGCAAAAACAAGTTAATTCGCTTACAGGGACTAAACTTGACAAACTGCGAAAGTATGTCAATTTGAACTGTAACAGACATTCCGGAACATGACCATAAGTTAAACACACCTTAAATATCCTTTATATAGCTTAGTAATAGGCTTTGAGGGGTTCGGTATGCTAAAATAAACTTTTGGGTCATTTAGGGACTAAAAGCGTCAAAAAGTGCCCAAGTTTGCACTTTCGCGCATAACTTACGTTCTGAATACATCCGGACATCCAAAAATTTATGTAAGCACAAAAATATTTTATTTTAGTGTTCGCCATAAGAAAAATCCATTCGTCGCGTCATTTGGATCGTTTTTCGCGCTTATGCGCATTCCGTCGTAATTAAGCGAACATCGCGTTCGTACGGCTAAACGAACCGACATCCGAGATATTTTTGAACACATTTTAAGTTCCCTATACTTTAACTTCATTTTAGAGCTTTGAAATGGGGTTAACGGGCCTTAAACGTGTCAAAAATGGCCTAAATACAGTTCAGGGACCAAAACTGTAAATCTGCCAAAGTTTACCCATACGATGCGCAGGCCCTCTTTGCCCTACGATGCGTATGGGGTCTGCTGACCAGATTCAGAGTTTCTAAACAGCAGGCTGCAGCTGTTTTAACCTCACCCACATGTTCCTAATTGTCTAGTCATGTGATAAGGATGGAATTTTAGTTACCACAAGGTCCCGACAAGTGTACGGGTTGGATTCATGGCACGTTTTCCATGAAACGATCCTAACGGTTACCCGAAAACTATATATACCCATCCACCCCATTGCTAAAATTACAAGAACTTTGATTTGAGAAACTCTAAGTTGAAACTATTGTTTCATACCTGAGATTTTCGAATCGAGGTTAGCATTCGGGGACCCTTCGTAAGTATTCTTTCGTTCTTTTCCTTATTTTTACTGCTTTTCGAGTCAGAAAGTCAAACTTTGTTTGACTTTCAGCGTTGACCAGTAATGGTCAATGCGAAGTTCGTTTGAACTTCGCAACGTGAGTGTAATCACGTTGGTCATAGTCCCTTGGGACTATGCCCACTGATTACCACGTTGTCTAGGGTCGTAGGGTAGGCGATCTGATAAATCGCCTATACCTTCGAACCCGACCCAGTTTGGTCGATCATTAGGATCCGACCAAATACATTAGGTGACCATAGTAGGTAGGGAATAACCTTCCGAGGTTATACCCTATGGTCACATCGTTTAAGTAGTTGTATGATAGGTAGTTTATATGCCTTAGGTAAATTACCAGAATACCCTTTTCATGTATAATTGGTAATTAAGCATATGTAACCTAAACCTTTGTCACATAACTGATTATGTAACATGTTTAGGCATATAACACTTGTCATAGGACTAGTTAGGCGGTCCGAACGCGTTTCACGCGCACGACGCGTTAAAGTAGCATAAGCTACCTAAACGGGTCGTAATGGGTCGTAGGCAATTATGTTAGGTTTCATTTAGTATGTAGGCTTTGTTAAACCAAATGACACGAGTCTCTACACTCGTTTGGTTTACAAACCCTCATTCTATCCGATCCTCCGATTTAGGTCCGGTTTATTAATGTAGTTACCTATATTAGGTGCCGTTTGATATTCCGAGATCTCTAGCATTACTTGGTGATTATATTTAGACATCTGAGCAATCTCAGGCGAGTACATTATTCCCCTATTTTACTGTTTTCCAAACTGTTTTGGGGTGAAGCATGTGTACCTATCTGTTACTTTCGTGTTTTCCAAAAGTATAATTGATTATACATGTTATTACTTATCTATTGACAAATTGAATGACTATCTATGATTTAAGCATTGATTTCTCAAAGAACATAAAATGAATTGTTGAATTGTACTTATTTTATGTTCACCAGACCGATTGTTAGTATGATATAGCGCTATAGGATTTGACACCCCATTCCTGTTGGCATGGAATGTCTGAAACCAATTTGTTGCTCCATCCAAATAGGAATTGCCCTTGTGGTATTTCTATAGTCTCAAAGGTGTATCTTGATGCACTAGGTCTGATTGAATTCTTAAATCACACTATTAAAGTATATTTTGATATACTCTCATGTGTGGTATTGTACAAACCAACATATATTTTATTTATCACATCCAAAGCATATTTTGATATGTTATCTACTGAACAAAAACATAGTTTAATATGTTATTTATCACATCCAAAGCATATTTTGATATGTTATCTACTGAACAAAAACATAGTTTAATATGTTATTTATCACATCCAAAGCGTATTTTGATATGTTATCTATAAATCCGAAGTATACTTGTACTATACTATCTAAATCTATTCTTTTAAACAACGAAGGTATATTTAATGTACTATCTATCTATCGATTTGGTTTAGTTTGATTAAGTGATTTAGTAACGATGCGTGTGTAATATGATACAAGCATGGTGGATACGCCACTGGTACTTCCTATATATAAGTGTTTGTATGGTATTATATACTGTAACGTTATTTGAATCATTTCAGTTTGAGATATATAACATTTATACAAATAACATACTTTTCACAAGATATTGTTTTACAAACAACATATCTTATACAAACTCATTTTACATGGTTATTCATTTAATCATGCATTATTCTCTTATTTATACATATCATCAGAACTTATCATTGTTTTTCAAATAATTTACTAAAACAAATGTTTTTGGGTTAAGAGTCATGGCTACGAGGTTTTACAAATTATAACCCGCTTGATTTGAGTTGGTTAATTAAGTTGCAATATTATACTCTTTTCAAAACAAGGTTTTTAAATAAAGTATTGCAACGTCTAAACTAGCCATGATTTCGACACTCCTACAAAACCAATGTATTCGCCAGCATTTCTTTGCTGACCTCGTTTTTACACATGTTTCAGGTACTGCTTTGCAATGATTGTTGATACATGCTACATTTAGGATGGACTCGTGCCTTAGCGACTTAAAACGAGACAATAACTAGTTAACTTATGTTATGTACCCTTTGTTTCTTGTTTAAACAATGTAAACTCTCATAATTAATTATTAAAACGAAACTTTAATTGCCATGGATTTGAAACGATTAATTCTGTTACAACACTCCCCGATGTTTCCGCCGCGATTTGTTGTTTTACGCGGTCGGGGTGTGACAAAACCTTCACAACTCGTCCATCGTTCAACTCGTCCATCGTTCAACTCGTATTAACAAACCACCAAAGGGTAAGTTAACAATTAACAGGTTCAGTCGTTACCCACATAACCCCCATACATAACCATGGGTGCAGTCCGATAACGGGATTTGTCAGATCCTATGGTACCATAACCTAATACTGGTTGGCTCGGCCAAAGCTAATGAATGTCATTCGTTATGTAAATCGTCCAACAAGTTCGTTCACATTATCAAAATCGTTATTGTTTGATATAAACCATAGTATTTGTTTTTGAAATCATCGTTAAAAGCATTTAACACATATGAATCACCCAAAAACAATTGAAAACAGTAAAATAGGGGAACTATGTACTCACATTGAATTGCAGGTATCCTTGATCTAATGAACTAACAATGCTCGGGAAAACCAAGGAAAATCAAGTGGTACCTAGTAATCGGATCGCTATTTAATAAATCGACACCTAACTCGGAAGATTGGGTAGAATGAGGTCTTGTAAACCAAATGAGTATTGGAACTCATGTGATACGGTTTAACAAATCCTACATTCTAAATCGGAACCTATCCTAAGTGCTTACGACCCTGTGACCCATTAAGGTAGCTTACGCTACTTTAACGCGTCGTTCGCACGAATGCGCGTTCGAGACGCCTAACTAGTCCTATGACAAGTATTATATGCCCTAACATGTTTAAACATGTTGCATAATCAGTTTAAGTGGCAAAAGTTAGGTTACATATGCTTAAATTCAAATTATGCATGAAAAGGGAATTTTGGTCATTTTCCTAAGGCATATAAACTACCTATCATACAACTAAGTAAACTAAGTGACCATAAGGTATAACCTTGGAAGGTTATTCCCTATACAACTATGGTAACAAAACATGATTGGTCAGATCCTAACGATCGACCAAATGGGTCGGGTTCGAAAGTCTAAGCGGTTGTCAAGACCGATTGACTTACGACCCTAAACAAGCACTAGACTAAAAGTGACGAGTTAAACATGTTAAAAAATGTTTAACTAAGTTAGAAAACAAGTTTGATATCAAAACAAAGTGTTTTGATACCCGAAAATAGCTTCGTTGCAAAATACGCATAAACACGTATTTTGACCGAAACTTTGACTCGTCACTTCGACTAATCAACGTGGTAATCAGTAGGTATAGTCACAAGGGACTATAACCATCGTGATTACGCTCACGTTGCAAAGTTCAAACGAACTTTGTGTTGACCAAATCATGGTCAAAGCAGAAAGTCAAACACTGTTTGACTTTCACGCTTTAAAAGCATAAACAAGCATGAAAGAAGTGTACAAAAAGTCCAAGCAAGGAAGAATTGATCCAAAACACTCAGGTATGAAGTCTTAAACTTCAACTTAGAGCAGATTTTGAATCAAATGTGAGGAATGAATGAGAAACCCACTTCTATTTATAGTAAGTTTGGATCAAGGAGATCATTCCATTTGTTAGGAGGTTCAATCTTGACCCTACACTTGTGGAACATGGTTTCTAATACAATGGGATGCTCTAAAACAAGTCCATAGTATTGAAAAATTGCATAAAAGACCCTCAATTCAAGCTGGTTGCTGAAAACAAACATTTCTGTCGAAAGTATGTCATCGCGTGCCGCCACGGGTACCCCCCCCTTTTATGTGGCGCGACGCCACAACCTACCTGGGCCAGAAACTTTCGAAACTTGGCAAGAATGGTCCCTGCAGCACGTTTAAGCTATTTTTGACGCGTTTAAACCCCGTTAACCCATTTTCAAGACTCTACAAGGATGTTACAGCATAGGGGACTTGAAACATGCTTGAAATTATCTCATATGTCGGTTCGTTTGGTCGTACGGTTGCATTATTCGGTTAGTTACGAAGAAAACTCGAACGAACGCGAAAACGATCCAAATTACGCAACGAATGGTATCTTTGCATTCCGATCACTAAAATAAAAAATTTTAATGATTACAAAAATTTTTGGATGTCCGGATATGTTCAGAACGTAAGATATGCGCGTAAATGCAAACTTATGCACTTTTTGACGCTTTTAGTCCCTGTTGATAAAATAAGTTTATTTTCGCATACCGAACCCCTCAAAGCCTATTTCTAAGCTATGTAAAGGATATTTAGGGTATGTTTAACTTATGATCAAGTTCTAGAATGTTCGTTACCATACGAATCAGCATGGTTTCGCAGTTTGACATAAGTAGTCCCTGTGATCGAATAAACTTGTTTTCGACACACCAAACCTTCCAAAACTTATTCCTGAGTTATGTAAAGGTTATTTAAGGTATGTTAAGCCTATGTCATTATTCCGGTGTGTTTGTCGCGTTAAACTGATTACGTTTACGCATTAGTTTGCGTATAACTTTCCAGAAAGCGATTTAAAGCTTGAAATCGAACTCGAATTAAATCGTAAAATCGTCAAACACAAATACACAAATATTAATACCAAAACACATCGTTTTATTGATAATTGATATTGTTTTACATCGTACATCGTTTACAGAGCACAGTTGTCACAGTCTCCCCTACTTTAGGAAATTTCGTCCCGAAATTTTAACTAGAGGAAACTTGTGAAAACAAATGTGGATATTTCGCCTTCATTTGGTCCTCACGTTCCCAAGTAAACTCTGGGCCACGTTTTGAATCCCAGCGAACCTTGACTAATCGTATTCACTTGTTCTTTAACTGTTTGATTCCACGGTCCACTATCTCCACAGGTTTCTCGACAAAGTGCATCATTTCATCAACTTGAATTTCGTTGAGTGGAATATGAAGATCAGTATCGGCTAAACAATTTCGCAAATTAGACACGTGGAATGTTGGGTGAATATTCCCAAGTTGAGGAGGTAGCTCAAGTCGATAGGCAACCTTTCCAATTCTTTCAACAATCTTAAATGGTCCAACATATCGTGGTGCAAGTTTTCCTTTCTTTCCAAATCTCACCACTACCTTCCAATGGGATACCTTAAGTAGGACACGGTCTACGACTTGAAATTCTAAGGGCTTGCGTCGCATATCCGCATAACTCTTTTGACGGTTTCTAGTTGTTAGAAGATTATCGCGAATTTTCTTGATTTTATCTGTCGTTTCCAGAATGAGCTCAGGTCCAGTAAGCTAAGTTTCACCGATCTCATTCCAACAAACAGGTGAACGACATTTTCGACCGTATAAAGCTTCGAACGGTGCCATATTAATGCTAGCATGATAATAGTTGTTGTAAGAGAATTCGATCAACGGCAGATGAGAATCCCAATTACCACCAAAATCTATCACACATGCTCTAAGCATATCCTCCAATGTTTGTATCGTTCTCTCGGATTGTCCATCTGTTTGGGGATGATAAGCAATGCTTAGATTTAGTTGAGTTTCCATAGCAGATTGCATGGTCTTCCAAAAGTGAGATGAAAATCGAGCATCACGGTCAGATATGATATCCAAAGGAACACCATGTCGAGACACAATCCCATCCACATAAATCTTGTCAATTTTATCAGCAGATAGATCCTCGTGAATCGGTATAAAATGAGCTGACTTCGTTAATCATTCAATGATAACCCAAATAGCATCATGACCTCTAGATGTACACGGTAACTTAGTGATGAGATCCATCATAATGTTCTCCCACTTCCATACCGGTATTTTCTGGTTGTACAAGCAAACCAGATGGTCGTTAATGTTCAGCCTTGACTTTGAGACAAGTTAGGTATTTCGACACATACAAGGCAACATCCTTTTTCATACCAGGCTACCAATACTGAGTACAAAGATCCTTGTACATTTTGTCAGCACCAGGATGGATAGAATAATGAGACTTGTGAGATTCGTCCATCACTAAAGTGCAAAGATCGTCTTGTTTCAGAATCCACAAACGATTCTTGAAATAGAATAACCCATCGTCTTTCGTTTCGAGTTTAAGTTCTAGCTGATGTGGTAATTCCTTACCCATCATGTTTTGTGTAACATAAGTACATTGAGCTTGAGAAATGTGAGTTTGAATATCAGATAGAGTGCGAACAAAATGAAGCTTGGCTATTTCCTTTCAACTTAGCGCATCGGCTACGACATTCGCCTTATCAGGATGGTAGTGAATTTCGTAGTCGTAATAGTTCAAGAGTTCAACCTAGCGTCGTTGTCTCATGTTCAGGTCCTTCTGATTGAAAATGTGTTGAAGACTTTTGTGGTCTGTAAAAACCACACATTTCGTACCATATAGATAGTGTCTCCAGATTTTGAGAGCAAAAACCACAGCTCCCAACTCAAGATCATGAGTCGTGTTGTTCTTCCCGTGAACCTTTAGTTGTCTCAACGCATAAGCTATAACTTTACCTCGTTGCATGAGAACACAACCAAGGCCTAGATTCGATGCGTCACAATAGACAACAAAATCATTGTTCCCATCGGGGAAAGATAAAATAGGTGCATCACAGAGTTTTCGTTTCAGTGTTTGGAACGCTTCTTCTTGTTTAGGTCCCCACTCAAAAGGCTTATTCTTCTGAGTCAAAGCAGTGAGAGGGACCACACTTTTTGAGAAGTTCGAAATAAATAGTCGATAGTAACCAGCAAGACCAAGAAAAGACCGAACGTATGTGGGTGTAGTAGGTGTGTTCAATCCTTAATAGCAGCTATTTTGGAAGGATCCACATGAATACCCTGCTTGTTAACAATATGACCAAAAAATTGAACTTCTTTAAGCCAGAATTCACATTTGGAGAATTTGGCAAACAATTGTTCCTTCTTCAGGAGTTCCATTGTCAAACAAAGGTGTTGTTCGTGATCGGCTCGAGACTTCGAATAAATAAGATTATCGTCAATGAACACAATGATGAACTTGTCTAAATAAGGTTTACAAACCCTATTCATTAAATCCATGAAAATAGACGGGGCATTCATCAAACCAAAAGGCATGACAGTGAACTCGTAGTGACCATATCTCGTGTGGAATGCAGCTTTGGGAATATCTTCTTCGAGTACACGAAGCTGATGATACCCAGAACGCAGATCGATCTTGGAAAAACATGTAGCACCTTGCAGCTGATCGAAGAGATCATCGATTCGTGGTAGGGGATATCGATTCTTGATGGTAAGCTTGTTTAGCTCACGATAATCGATACACATTCGAAAAGACCCATCTTTCTTTTTCACAAACAGGACAGGAGCGCCCCAAGGTGAATAACTTGGTTCGATGAATCCTTTATCAGATAACTCTTGAAGTTGTTTCGATAACTCTTGCATCTCAGACGGTGCAAGACGATAAGGTGCTTTCGCAATTTGGTTAGCATTGGGTACAAGATCAATATGAAATTCGACTTGACGAACTAGAGGCAAACCAGGCAGTTCATCAGGAAACACCTCTGGGTAATCTCGAACAATCGGAATATCTTGAATACACTTGCTCTTGCCTTTCTCCTCTGTGACATGTGCCAAGAAGGACACATATCCTTTTCGTAAATAACTTTGGGCTTTCGTACACGACATGAGTTTCAATCTACCAGATGGTTTCTCACCACGGACCTCTAAAACTTCACCAGATGAAAGAGGAATACGAACAATCTTATCAAAACAAACCACCTCAGCATGAAACTTAGTTAACCAATCCATCCCTACAATAATGTCGAAACTCCCAAGTTGCATCGGTTTGAGGTCAATAGGAAAAAGATGGTTATCGAGGTTCAATTGACAATCGCGAATAACAGAATCGAGTACAAGAGGTTTACCAGTAGCAACTTCGACAGATAAGGGTTTCCTCAGTTTAGTTCTAGGTATCGTAAGCAAAGGCTTAAGGAAGGTACCGTTAACAACCTCTATCGGCACCAGAATCGAAAAGAACAGATGCAGGTTGATGATTAACAAGGAACGTACCGTTAATAACCTCATTTTCAGCATGCGCCTCGTTAGCATTCAGATTGTATGCTCGTCCACGAGCGGGATTCACATTGGCGTTGGCATTCGGATTCGCCAGTTTCGGGCAATTATTGTGGAAATAACCCATTTCATCGCAGTTGTAACATGAACCAGGTGGGAATCTAGCAGCATTTCCCTGAATTGGAGCTTGATTCTGAGCAGCTTGATTCTGACCCAAATGACAAATGTTGGCTGTGTGCCCAAGTTTACCACAAGTAGTGCACTGTTTACAAGCCTGTTGGGTCACATGATGACCATTGCACCTATTGCAGTGAGGTGCGGTGCCAGCATACTGGTTCTTTGCAGGAGGTTGTGCTGGTGGGTTCTGAGAGTTTTGATTGGTAACTGCAAAATTCTGGGAAGCCTTGCGCTTCCTCGACCTCCTAGATGACTCGCCTTTCTGCTTTCCCTTACCCTTGTCTTGAACGGAATCGGTCGACTGCTTCTTATCACCCTTGCAGGTTAGTTTACCTTTTCTGACTTGAGACTCAGTCAGAGTTGCGGCCAATTCGATTGCTTGACGAACAGTGGTAGGATTACTACCAGTTACAATGTCTTGCACAGAATCAGGCAGACCATCGATACACCTCTCAATCGCTTTCTCCAACGGGGTAACCATAGTAGGACACAACAAACTCAGTTCCTCATAACGATCCGTGTACGCACGGTGTTCTCCCCCATATTATTTTAGATCATCGAATTCTCGTTCCAAAGCCCTTATCTCGTGACGGGGACATAACTCTTTCATCATGAGAGCTCGAAGCTCTTCCCAAGTTTGTGCCATTGCCACATCGGCACCCCTATCACGCATAACACCGTTCCATCATGTAGGATCGTTTTGACGATCAAATGAGTCAATCAGAGACAATACACAACTGTTTGAGAGGCGGAAACAAACAAACAACCTAGAATCAGTGATAGAAGGTGTAAAAAACAGAGTAAGATACTTAAAACAAGCTTCTCATGGATATTTAACTTGAAAATCGGGCAGCACTTCGTTACACCACAACTAATTCCGTACCAAATGAGAAACTAAGACCACCTATTTACAGGCAGCTAATTTCGCATGGAATTACACATGACAGTACAAGCGAAATTACCTTTTGTAATTTCATGCGAAATTACATTAAGTAATTTCATGTGAAATTACCTTAAAACATTATAAAATTACATTTATACCCCTATACAAGCTACCGACAAGACCTAGACCTTAGACGTAGGCTATAGACATTATGCACCAACACATCAAGTAAGAGCACGCTTCTCGAAAACACTAGATCAGACACTGAACATGTCTAAATGTACTCTCCAGACTCTCGAACCATTGTAGGAGCGCAGTTGCTCCTTGAGACCCAGAAAACTTTAGTGGTTTAGCCTAATTAAACATTTTGAAACTACACTGAGCATTGTTGTTATTGTTGTTGTTCGCTTGATTAATCTGAGTAATTAGGTTCGGAATCACAGCAGCCATTTGCTGAGCGACAAGGGCTGCGATTTCTGTGTTAGTTTGAGGTTGTGCATCTTGTCGAGGAGGCATATTCAAAAAAGAACAAGGAAACATGAGAAACGAGTGAGATCGACAATTGGATAAACAAAAGAGGTGTTGAAAACATCGACAAAACACAAGGAGGGTGATCATTCGTTCATTACCTCGAACAAACAAGCAATACACAATGACTAATCAAAGTAAATGGGTCACTATAATGTATCGCGAAGACAGCCTATATGTGGACACTCACCCCAAGAGTTCCCAGGTAAGAGTGACTGGTCTGATTATGTGGATTTGT
Source organism: Helianthus tuberosus (assembly GCA_030545235.1). Taxonomy (NCBI): domain Eukaryota; kingdom Viridiplantae; phylum Streptophyta; class Magnoliopsida; order Asterales; family Asteraceae; genus Helianthus; species Helianthus tuberosus. The sequence continues at coordinate 104,348,153 of CM060352.1, read as the reverse complement.
ACAAACACTCTAGCCTTAGACAGAAAACTCAGGATACAGGCATCCACCCTTCCAGATTGCACGTGTTCACATTATCTAGACCCAAACTTTGATGAGGGTTTGAAAAATTTGAAGGTTCAACATGTGACATCTATGCTTGTGCAATCATTATACAAACTCTGAACAATTCAATATTAAAAAAAACAATGTATTTTGATTCCAATGTTTGTTATTTATGTTTGACATTTTTGCGCATTTTGATTTTTGATCGATTTTGAACTCTATATCGCTTTTTGGAAAGTTATACGCAAACTGATGCGTAAACGTAACCAGTTAAATGCGACAAACACTCTATAACAGCAAACATAAACTTAACATACCTTAAATAACCTTTACATAACTTAGAAATGAGTTTTGAAGGCTTTGGTATGGCAAAAACAAGTTTATTCGCTCACAGGGACTATTTGCGTCAAACTGCAAAAGCCTGCCGTTTCGTAAGGCAACGTATAGTCCGGAACTTGATCATAAGCTAAACATACCATACATAACCTAAACATGGCTTAGAAATAAGCTTTGAGTGGTTCGGTGTGCGAAAATATGCTTATTTGATCTTACAGGGACTAAAAGTGTCGAAAACAGCGTAAGTTTGCATTTAAGCGCATATCTTACGTTCTGACCACATCTGGACATCCAAAATTTTTGTACACACTAAAATATTTTTATTTTAGTGATCGGCATGCAAAAATACCATTCGTCGCTTAGTTTGGTTCGTTTTCGCGTCCGTTCGAGTTTCGTCGTAATTAACCGAACAACGTGACCGTACGACCAAGCGAGCCGACATCCAAGAGTTTTCCGAGCATATTTTGAGTCCTCTAAACTTTAATGACCTTGTAGAGCCTTGAAAATGGCTTAACGGGGGTCAAAAGTGCCAGAAATGAGCTCATACACAAGCAGGGACCAAAGCTGTCAAAAATGAAAGTTGTTGGTCTGCAAGTAGCTTACGGACCGTATGCACATGTCCTTACGGTCCGTAATGTGAAAACCCGAGTTTTCAAGGTCTCGACTAGACTCAATACTTGTTCACTCAATGTTGATTTAATATATATAGTTGATGTGCGTTATAAGTGTTGTTTGTAGATTGGTGGTGTACATGATATGTGTGAATATGTTATATATCTTGTGAGGATAATATGAATTGTATATTAATCAAAACATGGATCCTTTGCCAAGTACCAATCCACCCGAAATACCCCCACACGAAAACATCTATCCGACGAAAACCACATGTTTTCGTCACTCATAGTGATTTCGTCGAAGTATGGGCTTCGGCCCAAAGGTGTTCGTCAGGCCCAACTGTGTTTACGTTATAACTCTGAAGATGTGTTGCGTTAGAACACTTCGTAAACCCTAGAGTCCCTATTGCTTTTCCCAGTGTGCGACGACAATCTAGTACACTCGAAGCCTCGTTCGTCGTTCGATTTATTGTTCCTTCTGTTAAGGTTAGTGATCAACTATTGATGATTGTTTGATTGAAAACAAGATTTACTATTGATTGGCTTTATGAATTAACTGTTAGCACATAATTATTGTGATCATGTTGCGAATTGAATTGATTGGTCTGGTAGGAACCCTTATAAGCCGATGTTATGATCGATTGTGTATGTCTACTGGCAACGTTCGGTTTGATGTTGTGTGTGCGTGTATCTCTAAATGACATAATGGGGTACGGATAGCTTGATGTTTTTGTCGCGAATCATGAAGAATAGATTAGATGTTGTGATGGCAGTTGTTTAGGTCTTGATGCATGCCTAGCCTGATGCTTGATGATCATAATAATCTGATGTTTACTGGTTATGCTTTACTCCTTTGAATCTGAGGATGATCGTATGAGGATATGAATTATGAATTATGATACAGATCGAATGATTGTTAAAACAATGTAACTGTTAGATGATGATTATAGTTCCTGAAAGTAACTGATTTCGATGTTGATGATTGTGGGAGCCAACGAAAATACCCCACCCGACGAAAACGCTACCCCGACGAAAACACTTTGGGATTTCGTTCCTCTAGTGTTTTCACCAAAAAGGTGATTTTGTCCATAATGTGATTTCGTCGCATGTGCTTTAGTCAAGTATTCTGAACAGTGATCCATTACTTTTGTTAACTCTAATAGTTGTCAAACTCTGTTAGTTGCTAAATCTGATTAGTTATTAACTCAGTTAGTTTATCACTCTGTTAAGTTGTTAACGCTGTTAAACATGTCAAATATGTAAAGTATGTTAACTGAGTTATGTTAACCCTGTTATGTATGCTAAGCTCAGTATGTGTGATAACCCTATTGATTCTGATTGACTCTGTCATGTATGTTAAGTATGTTAAGTGGGTTAACTCGGTCAGCAGGTTAACTCTGTTAAGTATGATATTTCTGTTAAGTCAGTTATTGAACAACTAGGTTTAAATAAACTGAGGAAACCTTTATGTGAAGCATGGATGGTATGAAATCAAATAACTGTTAACATGATGCATGGTGATTTCTTAAGAACACTTTGTGACGTAGATTGTATGTGAAATATTACAAACATGTACTGATTGTGTACGTGCATAACTATAGGACTTGACTGATTTCTTGTGAGCATATAGTTTAGCATACCGAGCAAACCAAGGTGAGTTCACGCTCTTTCCAAGGCATGGGATTCCCAAGGGTTGGGAATGGGTTAATGATTTAAACGGTAACTACAACCATCCTCCGTGGGTAGGATGCCAGGATTTCACACTAGACCAAACCTCTATCATGAAGTCCCTCATTTATATCGACTTAATCACCGAGGCCTATGGCGAGCGGGTCATTAGTTAATAGCGCTATTAGGTTTAACAAACCTCACACCGTGCCAGTCGGACGGGCGTGTACTAATGGACTATGGGCAAAGGGTCAATGCTGATAGACATTGGCTTAGGGCCCCACTTACATTTTCATAGTAGTCGATACGCACGGTCTAGTAACACATGGGAAGCCCCCACTAATCTTCGCAAACATGTCTGGGAGACCGCGATACGAATTAATACGATACATGGTTTACAAAACGAACATATGATTTACGAAACGAATACTATAACTAAACAACCAACTGTGAACTCGCTTAACTTTGTTGTTGATTCGTTGTTACATGCCTTGCAGGTCGTTAGGTACTCATGGAGCTTACACAGGGAGGCGCAGTCGTTGTGGTACATGACAGTGTGTGCCATGCTAAAAACATTACTGTATTTCGTACTTAATACTTACATTGGGTTTACAATTATGCTTCCGCTAAACACTTAACTACGTTTTTGATTTAAAACAACTTTCATATTGTGTGGTTGAATTTTACTTATTACTTGTTATGTTCAATATGATTGGTGGCTTGATCCTGGTCAGTCACGCCTCCATGCGGCGATACTCCGCATGTGGATTTTGGAGGTGTGACAGATTGGTATCAGAGCCATTGGTTATAGTGAACTTGGTTTTAATAAGGAAAAAAGTTTTTGTTAAAACCAGACTATAACCTGAACAGTGCTCAACGATCCACAATGACGCTTCGCTCCACGTGCAAGACTCGACATTCTAGGTGATATGATTTATGTTTACATTGCCTACTTGCTAGATTACATAGAACTTTGCTCATGGTATGCTTAGATAAACGTAACAACTATTGTTTGAAAACACATGTGTGCTTACTCTCTTCTGTCATCGCACTTTCGCGAACTCCTCCCACTCATGTTTCCTTTGATATGAAGATCATGGCTGGACGCGTTAACATGACTCAAGCCCAGTTGACGGCTCTGATTAATCAACAAGTTGCTGCGGCAATTGCAGCCGCCCAAGCAGGAGGTATATCCTGCAGTCGCAACTCACTCTAGGATCTTTAGATCCTACACTCCTAAACCAACTCTTGTGTTTAACTTTTTCCTATTCTTGTTTACACAACAGGCCAGCATGCTCAGCCGCCTGCGTGCACGTTCAAAACTTTCATGGACTGTCGTCCTAGTACTTTTAGTGGCACTGAAGGGGCTGTTTGACTCCTCCATTGGTTTAAGAAGCTCGAGTCAGTCTTCGAAATGTGTGAATGCCCTGAGGCTCGTAGGGTGAAGTATGCCACTGGTACTCTCGAAGACATTGCGTAGACTTGGTGGAACGCACAAGTCCAAATGTTGGGGCTGGTAGTTGCCAATGCCACCCCATGGAACGACTTTAAGGAACTGATCAAGCGGGAATACTGTAGTCATGATGACATCCACAAGTTGGAAGTGGAGTTCTTTAACCTGAAGATGACAGGTTTAGAGATAGAGGCGTATACGAAAAGGTCAAACGAGCTGGCCATCTTGTGTCCAACTATGGTGGATCCTCCTATCAAGTGGATCGAGCTTTATCTCAGGGGTCTTGTACCAGAAATTCAAAGCCATGTGACTTCGGCTAACCTTGCTACCATCCAATATTTTACTCATCTTGCTCATCGTCTCACAGACCAGGCAGTGGAACAGAACAGACTGCCTAAGCGCATCGGTACTTCTACTGCTACCACTTCTGCTACTCCTAGTGATAACAAGCGAAAATGGGATGGAGCTTCCAGCAAAGGTTCGACTTCAGTTCAGTCCCAGGCACAGCAACGAAGGGCTGATGACTATCAGAGCCCTGGTCAGCAATCTTCTGGTAGTCAAGGGCAGGGTGGATTTCGAGGAAACCTCCCAAAGTGCAAAAAATGCAACAGACACCACAATGGTCAGTGCAACAAGGGTCGTTGTCAGCGGTGTCTCAAGATGGGTCATGAAGCTAAGGATTGCAGGAGCTCACGACCTGCAAATCAGAACCATCAGCAACAACCACCCGCTCCACAGAACCAGCAGCAGCAACAACGAGGAAACAGGGGGTGCTTTCAGTGTGGTGCTGAAGGCCACTTCAAGCGGAACTGCCCTCACTTAAACCATAATCAGAACAACAACAACAATAATCAGGGCAATGGGAATAACAATAGGGACAACAACGGGGGAAACAATGGAAACAATGGCGCCCGGGGCCGCGTGTTCGTGCTTGGTCAGGGTGATGCTAGGAATGACCTCAACGTCGTGATGGGTAAGTTTCTACTGGATGACTTTTATGTTACTGTTTTATTTGATTCGGGTGCCGATACCAGTTATGTGTCTCTAAAAGGTAGTCAAATGTTAAAACGCACACCAACTCCCTTAAACACCAAGCATGTCGTAGAGTTAGCAAACGGTAAGAGTGTAGAAGCCACACACATAGTTAAGGGTTGTAATCTCGTCTTAGCTGGTCAGACTTTCTCTATCGATCTCATTCCTATAGTTCTGGGTAGTTTCGACATCGTCATTGGGATGGATTGGTTATCACAACAGCAAGCAGAGATCCTATGCAAAGAGAAGATTATTCGTATTCCCCGTTCTGGTAAAGAACCTCTCGAAATTCAAGGCGACAAGAGTGGTGCTATAGTGGGCATCATCTCCTTCCTTAAGGCCCAGAAGTGTTTACGAAAGGGCCACACTGCTATTTTAGCACTCGATACTGACGCATCAACGAGAGAGAAGAGAATAGAGGATATTCCAGTAGTACGCAACTTTCCTCAAGTGTTCCCTGAAGATTTACCTGGGCTACCGCCTCATCGCCAGGTCGAATTTCAGATCGAGCTAGCTCCTGGAGCAGCACCCATAGCTCGAGCACCTTATCGCTTAGCTCTAACCGAACTGGAAGAACTGTCTAAGCAATTGCAAGAACTCTTGGAAAAGGGTTTCATTCGTCCTAGCTCTTCGCCCTGGGGAGCTCCAGTATTATTTGTGAAGAAGAAAGACGGTACCTTCCGTATGTGCATAGATTACCGCGAACTGAACAAGGTGACCGTGAAGAATCGCTATCCTCTTCCACGTATTGATGACTTGTTCGGTCAGTTGCAAGGGTCGAGCTACTATTCGAAGATTGACCTGAGGTCAGGTTACCATCAACTGAGAGTCCGAGATGAGGATATCTCTAAGACAGCATTCAGAACTCGTTACGGCCATTACGAGTTTCTGGTCATGCCATTCGGGTTAACAAACGCACCGTCAGTCTTCATGGATCTTATGAACAGAGTGTGCAAGCCTTATCTTGACAAGTTCGTTATTGTTTTCATCGACGACATCCTGATCTATTCGAAGAGTGAGGAGGAGCACGAGCATCATCATGACTTATATTGGAACTCCTCCAAACAGAACAGTTGTACGCTAAGTTTTCGAAATGCGACTTTTGGCTTCGTGAAGTCCACTTTTTAGGCCACGTGGTAAAAAAGGATGGGATACACGTTGATCCATCCAAGGTAGACTCGATCAAGAACTGGCCTGCACCTCGCACACCAACGGAAATCCGCCAATTCTTGGGTTTAGCGGGCTACTATAGAAGGTTAATCAAAGACATCTCCAAGATTGCACAACCCCTCACCTCACTAATTCAGAAAGGCGTTATTTATCGTTGGGGAAATGCACAGGAATCAGCATTTCAGCACTTAAAGGATAGACTTTGTAGCGCGCCTATTCTCTCATTGCCCGAGGGCATAGACGACTTCGTGGTTTATTGTGACGCGTCAATTCAGGGTCTTGGCTGTGTATTGATGCAACTGGATAAATTCATTGCTTACGCCTCGCGTCAACTTAAGGTTCACGAAAGGAACTACACTACACACGATCTGGAGCTGGGAACTGTTGTCTTCACACTCAAGATATGGAGACATTACCTGTACGGTACCAAGTGCACTATCTACACCGATCACAGGAGTCTCGAGCATATCTTCAAACATAAGAAGTTGAACATGCAACAACGTCGATGGGTCGAACTACTGAATGATTACGAATGTGCCATCAAGTACCATCCGGGCAAGGAAAATGTTGTGGCTGACGCCCTCAGTCGAAAAGATACCACACCTAGGCGTGTGCGAGCACTACAACTCACCATCCAATCTAGTCTTCCTTCACAGATACGAGATGCTCAGGTAGAAGCATTGAAACCAGAAAACGTTAGGGCTGAAGCCCTACGCGGCTCAAGGCAACGGTTAGAACAAATGCCAGATGACGCCTACTATGTAACAGGACGCATATGGGTCCCACTCTATGGCAATTTACGAGAACTTGTAATGGATGAAGCACATAAGTCTCGCTACTCAGTACATCATGGTTCAGATAAGATGTACCATGATCTCAGAACTACGTATTGGTGGCCTAGCATGAAAGCTCACATAGCAACTTACGTTAGCAAATGTTTGACTTGTGCGAGAGTTAAGACCGAATATCAGAAACCATCAGGCCTACTCCAACAGCAAGAAATACCACAATGGAAGTGGGAGCAAATTTCCATGGATTTCGTTACTGGCCTGCCTAGATCTCAACATGGGAATGACACTATTTGGGTGATCGTGGATCGACTCACAAAGTCTGCACACTTCTTGGCTATCAAGGAAATGGATAAGTTCTCTACCTTAGCAGACGTTTACCTTAGGGAAGTTGTCTCGAGGCACGGGGTGCCAACCTCTATTATTTCTGATTGTGATGCACGTTTTACTTCTGAACTGTGGCAAGCAATGCACAAGTCTTTTGGCTCATGTTTAGACATGAGCATAGCTTATCACCCGTAAACGGATGGGTAGTCTGAACGCACCATCCAAACCTTAGAAGACATGATGCGGGCATGTGTAATCAATTTTAGCAACGGCTGGGAAAAACATCTTCCTTGGTAGAGTTTTCGAACAACAACAGTTACCACACCAGCATTCAAGCCACTCCATTTGAGGCACTGTACGGGCGTAAGTGCCTATCACCTCTCTGTTGGGTAGAAGTTAGCGACAGCCAAATCACTGGCCCAGAACTGGTAGTAGACACAACGGAAAGAATTGCTCAGATACGACAACGCATGGCGGCAGCTCGCGACTGTTAGAAAGCCTACGCAGACAAGCACAGAAAACCACTTGAGTTTCTAGTTGGGGATCGAGTGCTACTCAAGGTTTCACCCTGGAAGGGTGTGATTCGCTTTGGAAAAAGGGGCAAACTCAATCCGCGTTACGTTGGACCGTTTGAAATCATTGAGAAGATAGGCAAAGTGGCCTACAAACTAAACCTACCCGCGGAACTCAGTGCAGTTCACAACATTCTCCACGTGTCGAATCTGAAGAAGTGTCTGTCAGATGAGACCCTCGTAGTTCCTTTGAAGGAGCTCACTATCGATGAACAGTTGCAATTCGTCGAGGAACCAGTTGAAATCATGGACCGAGATGTTAAGGTCCTCAAGCACACCAGAATACCTCTTGTTCGAGTTCGTTGGAACTCCCGTCATGGCCTAGAGTTTACCTGGGAATGAGAAGATCAGATGAAACTCAAGTATCCCCAGTTGTTCAAGAACAATGCAACAACTACTGAGGCTGAAGCTACTGCAGAATTTCGGGTCGAAATTCCAAATCAACGGGGGGATGATGTGACACCCAGGAAAACCAGTAAACTACACAACACAACTAGCTTCCTCAGTAACCATGTGCTAAATTTCGGGACGAAATTTCTTTCAAGTTGGGGATAATGTGACAACCCGAGTTTTCGAGGTCTCGACTAGACTCAATACTTGTTCACTCAATGTTGATTTAATATATATAGTTGATGTGCGTTATAAGTGTTGTTTGTAGATTGGTGGTGTACATGATATGTGTATATGTGTTATATATCCTGTGAGGATAATATAAATTGTATATTAATCAAAACATGGATCCCTTGCCAAACACCAATCCACCCGAAATATCCCCACACGAAAACATCTATCCGACGAAAACCACATGTTTTCGTCACTCACAGTGATTTCGTCGAAGTATGGGCTTCGGCCCAAAGGTGTTCGTCGGGCCCAACTGTGTTTACGTTATAACTCCGAAGATGTGTTGCGTTAGAACACTTCGTAAACCCTAGAGTCCCTATTGCTTTTCCCTGTGTGCGACGGCAATCTAGTACACTCGAAGCCTCGTTCGTCGTTCGATTTATTGTTCCTTCTGTTAGTGATCAACTATTGATGACTGTTTGATTGAAAACAAGATTTACTATTGATTGGCTTTATGAATTAACTGTTAGCACATAATGATTGTGATCATGTTGCGAATTGAATTGATTGGTCTGGTAGGAACCCTTATAAGCCGATGTTATGATCGATTGTGTATGTCTACTGTCAACGTTCGGTTTGATGTTGTGTGTGCGTGTATCTCTAAATGACATAATGGGGTACGGATAGCTTGATGTTTTTGTCGCGAATCATGTAGAATAGATTAGATGTTGTGATGGCAGTTGTTTAGGTCTTGATGCATGCCCAGCCTGATGCTTGATGATCATAATAATCTGATGTTTACTGTTTATGCTTTACTCCTTTGAATCTGAGGATGATCGTATGAGGATATGAATTATGATACAGATCGAATGATTGTTAAAACAATGTAACTGTTAGATGATGATTATAGTTCCTGAAAGTAACTGATTTCGATGTTGATGATTGTGGGAGCCGACGAAAATACCCCACCCGACGAAAACGCTACCCCGACGAAAACACTTTGGGATTTCGTCCCTCCAGTGTTTTCGCCAAAAAGGTGATTTCGTCCATAATGTTTTCGCCCAGGATGTGATTTCGTCGCATGTGCTTTAGTCAAGTATTTTGAACAGTGATCCATTACTTTTGTTAACTCTAATAGTTGTCAAACTCTGTTAGTTGCTAAATCTGATTAGTTATTAACTCAGTTAGTTTATCACTCTGTTAACTTGTTAACGATGTTAAACCTGTCAAATATGTAAAGTATGTTAACTGAGTTATGTTAACCCTATTATGTATGCTAAGCTCAGTATGTGTGATAACCCATTGATTCTGATTGACTCTGTCATGTATGTTAAGTATGTTAAGTGGGTTAACTCGGTCAGCAGGTTAACTCTGTTAAGTATGATATTTCTGTTAAGTCAGTTATTGAACAACTAGGTTTAAATAAACTGAGGAAACCTTTATGTGAAGCATGGATGGTATGAAATCGAATAACTGTTTACATGATGCATGGTGATTGCTTAAGAACACTTTGTGACGTAGATTGTATGTGAAATATTACAAACATGTACTGATTGTGTATGTGCATAACTATAGGACTTGAGTGATTTCTTGTGAGCATATAGTTTAGCATACCGAGCAAACCAAGGTGAGTTCACACTCTTTCCAAGGCATGGGATTCCCAAGGGTTGGGAATGGGTTAATGATTTAAACGGTAACTACAACCATCCTCCGTGGGTAGGATGCCAAGATTTCACGCTGGACCAAACCTCTATCATGAAGTCCCTCATTTATATCGACTTAATCGCTGAGGCCTATGGCGAGCGGGTCATTAGTTAATAGCGCTATCAGGTTTAACAAACCTCACACCGTGCCAGTCGGACGGGCGTGTACTAATGAACTATGGGCAAAGGGTCAATGCTGATAGACATTGACTTAGGGCACCACTTACATTTTCGTAGTAGTCGATACGCACGGTCTAGTAACACATGGGAAGCCCCCACTAATCTTCGCAAACATGTCTGGGAGACCGCGATACGAATTAATACGATACATGGTTTACAAAACGAACATATGATTTACGAAACGAATACAATAACTAAACAACCAACTGTGAACTCGCTCAACTTTGTTGTTGATTCGTTGTTACATGCCTTGCAGGTCGTTAGGTACTCATGGAGCTTGCACAGGGAGGCGCAGTCGTTGTGGGACATGACAGTGTGTGCCATGCTAAAAACATTACTTTATTTCGTACTTAATACTTACATTGGGTTTTACAATTATTCTTCCGCTAAACACTTAACTATGTTTTTTATTTGAAACACCTTTCATATTGTGTGGTTGAATTTTACTTATTACTTGTTATGTTCAATATGATTGGTGGCTTGATCCTGGTTAGTCATGCCTCCAAGCGGCGATACTCCGCATGTGGATTTTGGGGGTGTGACACGTAAGGCATGCCCGGTTCACAGAAAATTCCCAGCAGCTTCCCAGCTCATTCTTGAGGCCCTTGTTTGCAATTTTCATGTTTTGGGGACCAAGTTAATGTGACAACCTGGGTCACTGTGACCATCAAACAAATACCGAGCCAATGAAATATTGTATTTCATACTTGGGATTTGTAAAAAAAAAATATGTGTATCGTTTGCACATATCAATTCTTGTTCAATTTCAAACTCTAAATCGCTTTCTGGAAGGTTATACGCGCACCGATGCGTAAAATATAACCAGTTTAATGCAACAAACACTCCGGAATAGTGACATAGGCTTAGCATACCTTAAATAACCTTTACATAACTTAGAAATAAGTTTTGAAGGCTTTGGTATGGCAAAATCAAGTTAAATCGCTTACAAGGACTAAAGTTGACAAACTGCGAAAGTATGCCAATTTGAACTGTAACAGACATTCCGGAACATGACCATAAGTTAAACATACCATAAATATCCTTTACATAGCTTAGAAATAGGCTTTGAGGGGTTTGGTGTGCTAAAATAAACTTTTGGGTCATTCAGGGACTAAAAGTGTCAAAAAGTGCACAAGTTTGCATTTTCGCGCATAACTTACGTTCTGAATACATCCGGACATCCAAAAATTTATGAAATCATGACTACATTATATTTTTGTGTTCGCCATAAGAAAAATCCATTCGTCCCGTCATTTGGATCGTTTTTCGCGCTTGTGCGCATTCCGTCGTAATTAAGCGAACATCGCGTTCGTACGACCGAACGAACCATCATCCGACATATTTTTGAACATGTTTCATGTCCACAATGTTTAGGCAACATTTTAGAGCCTTAAAGTTGGCTTTACGGGCCTTAGAAGTGTCGGGAATGGCCTTAAACACGTGCAGGGGCTGAAACTGTCATTTCTGAAACATATATGCAGATCAGAAGCTTCAGGCGGCCCGCATTGTGTTTGGCTGATCCTGAAGCGGGCCGCTTTAGCCCTTCAGATCACCCAAAGGTCAAGTTTCAGCTGTTATAATCGTTTTTACCCCTTCCAAAGGTCAAATGACACTTGTTAAACTCCTATGGTGGCCAAAAATCAGTACCACAACATTGTGACAAGTGTACGCACGAGATTCGATCACGTTATTCAAGAAACGATCCTAACGGTTACCCGAATACTATAAATACCCATGCCATCCAACCTCATTACTTACTAGAATCTGATCAAAATGCTCTAAGTTGATGCCATTGCTTCATACCTGAGCTCTTTGATTTAGATTAGCATTCGGGGACCCTTCGTAAGTCTTCTTTCGTTCTTTTATTGCTTTTCGAGTCCGAAAGTCAAACTTTGTTTGACTTTCTGCATTGACCAGTTTATGGTCGATGCGAAGTTCGTTTGAACTTCATAACGTGAGCGTGATCACGATGGTTATAGTCCCTAGTGACTATACCTACTGATTACCACGTTATCTAGGCTCAGTGACGAGCCGTAGTTTCGGTCAGAATACGTATTCTTGCGTATTTTGTAACCAAACTACTTATGGGTATCAAAACCGTTTGTTTTGATACCAAACCTGTTTTCTAAACTTAGTTAAGCGTGTTTTAACATGCTTAGCTCGTCACTTTTAGTTTAGTGCTTAGATAGGGTCGTAAGGTAAGCGATCTAAACAATCGCTTATACTTTCGAACCCGACCCATTTGGTCGATCATTAGGATCCGACCAAGCACATTAGGTGACCATAGTATATAGGGAATAACCTTACGAGGTTATACCTTATGGTCGCTTCGTTTAAGTAGTTGTATGATAGGTAGTTTATATGCCTTAGGTAAATTTCCAAAATACCCCTTTGATGCCAAAATTCATTTTAAACATATGTAACATAACTTTTGACATCTCAACTGATTTGACAACCATATTAGACATGTTAAGGCATATATTACTTGTCATAGGACTAGTTAGGCGGTCCGAACGCGTTTCACGCGAACGACGCGTTAAAGTAGCATAAGCTACCTAAACGGGTCGTAATGGGTCACAAGCACTTAGGATAGGTTTCATTTAGTATGTAGGCTTTGTTAAACCAAATGACATGAGTCTCTACACTCGTTTGGTTTACGAAACCTCATTCTATCCAATCATCCGATTAAGGTCCGGTTATTAACATAGTTACCTATATTAGGTGCCGTTTGATTCTGAGATCTCTAGCATTACTTGGTGATTATCTTTAGACATCTGAGCAATCTCAAGTGAGTACATAGACCCCTCTTTTACTGTTTTCCAAACTGTTTTGGGGTGAAACACATGTGCCTACTTGTTACTTTCATGCTTTCCTGTTTTGACATCATATAACTGCTATGTTCATTAGTACATTATAGTACATGATTTCATTACATTTCATGCTATGTATGCCATTGTGTGCATATTTAGTACATTGTTTTACATTGCATTTTGTTGCATATGCTCATCTAGTATATGAACACATTATATTACATTTTGAACCGTTGTATCTATGAACCGTTAGTATCTGTGAACCATTGTACCTGTGAACCGTTTGTATCTGTGAACCGTTGTATCTGTGAACCGTTTGTATCTGTGAACCGTTTGTATCTGTGAACCGTTTGTATCTGTGAACCGTTGTATCTGTGAACCGTTTGTATCTGTGAACCGTTTGTATCTATGAACCGTGTGAACCGTATTTGACCATACATAAACACTTCTACAATTGTTAAACATTACTTTGGTGGTTTGGTTTGATTAAGTGATTAAGTAACGATGCGTGTGTAATATGATACAAGCATGGTGGATACGCCGCTGGTACTTCCTATATATAAGTGTTTGTATGGTATTACATATCGTAGCGTTATTTGAATCATTTCAGTTTGAGACATATAACATTTTATACAATTATCATACTTTTCACAAGACATTGATTTACAAACAACTTATCTTAAACAAATACATTTTTACATGGTTATTCATTTAACCTGACATTTATTTATACATATCATCTGAATTTATCATTTTTCAAATGATTTACAAAACAAAGCAAATTACAAGGTTCATGACTAAACATTTTCTCAAACATAAGTCATGAAACCTATTTTCACAAAACCTATGTATCTCACAGGCATTTTTATGCTGACGTACCTATTTTCACATGTGTTTTTCAGGAGCTGTTGCATAAGATGATCAAGATACACATAGGCAGACTTGGGCTTTAGTGACAATAAAAGATGCAAGACTAGTTAATTATGTTGTATTTCCTTGTTTGATAAGACATTGTAACACTTTTAATCAATAAAACAAAACTTTAATTGCCATGGATTTGAGACAATTAATTCTGTTACAACACTCCCCGATGTTTCCGCCACGTTTAGTATGTTCTACGTGGTCGGGGTGTGACAGAAAAGATGGTATCAGAGCCAATGGTTATAGGGAATTAGGTTATTAGTAATGCTTTGACCTAGTCTATAACCTTCTTAGGACCCTAACGCGAGTTTACTTGCGTTTAGTCATAAAACAATACCGTCACCTATCCTTAGGCGACTACCATAACAAGAACATAAATTTCAAAACCGCTTTGAAAACTAATCATCTGTTCTAGGATGATTGATTACAAGGTTTTGAACCCTCTGTTATATGGTTTTGAACCCCTTTGAATTTTCAAAATCTCGTCAAGGTTTTGGGTTTTAAATAATGTGAACACGTGCAAACTGGAAGGGTGAATGCCTGTATTCTGGGTTTTCTGTCTAGGCAAGCACTTCGTATACATCTCATCAGACGCGAGACCAGTTGTGCTTACCTGGGAATTCTTGGGATGAGTGTTCACTTATAGGCGAGCATGTCTTCGCGATACATTATTTTTGACCTATTTACTTTGATTGGTCACTGTGTGTCGTTTGTTGCTTTGTAGTAACAAACAAATGATCACTATCCTTGTTTTCTTCATATTTGTTTCATCTCATTCTTTTCGTCTAATTCTCTCACTCGTTTCCTTTCATGTTTCCTCTTTTAGAATGCCTCCTCGACGCGAAAGCCAGATAGCGACTGCCGAATTGGTAAAAATCATTGCGCAGCAAATGGCTGCTCAATTCCCAAACCTCTTTGCTCAATGGAATCAAGCCAACAACAACAACAATGGTCCATGCAATTTCAAGAGTTTTAACTCGGCGAAGCCACTCAAGTTTAGTGGTTCTGAGGGAGCGACTGGGCTTCTTCAATGGTTCGAGAGCATTGAGAATACTTTCCGCCACGTGCAGTGTCCTGACAATCGCAAGGTCGAGTTTGCTTCGAGTGTGTTCCAGAAGAGAGCCCTTACGTGGTGGAACGGAGTTATGAGAGACCGTGGTGCTGAGGTTGCTCTAGCACAGACATGGGCTGAACTTAGGGCCCTTATGATGAAGGAATTCTGTCCTCGTCACGAGATCAGGGCCTTGGAAAGGGAATTCGACAATCTTGAGCAGGACAGCGGTGAGCATCGAGCCTACACGGACCGTTATGAGGAGTTAAGTCTGTTATGCCCAAACATGGTCACGCCTTTGGATAAGGCAATCGAAAAGTACATTGATGGCCTCCCTGACTCAATACAAGACATTGTGACTGGCAGCAACCCTATTACAGTTAGACAGGCCATTGAGCTATCTGCAACCTTGACTGAATCAAAGATCAGGAAAGGTAAGCTTTTCCGAAAAGGTGACAAGAAACAGGTCGAGGAATCGGACCAAATCGAGGAATCAAAGACCATGGATGAACAGACTGGATCCCCTAAGAAGACAAAGAAGCGAAAGGCTTCTCAGAACTTTGCCATGGTTACTCACAATGATCAAGCCGTCCCCAACCAACCAGCTCAACCTCCTGCTAGGAAGCCATACAACGGAACTGCACCCTTGTGCAACCAATGTGGCCTACATCATCATGCTGCTGTGAAGTGCCACAAATGCCAAACTTGCGGACTTATAGGCCATACAGCAAGAGTCTGCCCAGCTGCAGCTGCACCAAACCAAGCTGGCCACAACCCCGCTCACGGTCGTTTTCTACCAGGTTCTTGTTTCAACTGTGGCGAGATGGGTCATTTCCAAAGAAATTGCCCAAAGCTTGCTAATGCAAATCCGGCACAAGGATGAGCATCTGACCAACCATAAGACAACATCGTTTAGAAATAATCACGTCTTATGTATTATTTTCTTTTGTTGTAATGGTCCATGAAACAGTTGTTATCATTGTTTATAAATAAATCTTTTATTTACATTGCAATGTATTTATGAGGTTGTATGCATGAACAACATATCCCCTGCAATACCGATAATCAAGGAACCACATTCCTTGAAGAACAGACTACCCCCAAATTTCTTCCATTGTATGATCTCTTGTGTTTCCACGAAATTTCCTAAGTACCCGTTTATTCTAAGGAAAACGAAGTACAAGGCGCAAGTTACAACACTGGACGAATACCCAAAGTACCACTATAAATCCTTAATAGGGTACCTAAGGGTATTTCCGTGAATCCTAAAATTGTTGTGTTCCTTAATTCGACCATTACGTTTCTTTGTAAAAAAAATCGAAATTTTGTAGATCTTCCTATCTATTCAAATAGATCCCAGAGGACATTGAAGTTCATCGACTGGTTTCCATATCCGTTCTCAATCGATAACAAATTAATAACCAAGTTAAACAACTATGTGATTATGTGCTTATGAACATTACAAGACAAACTGTGCGGACTATGCAAGGAATTACGTAATTATGGATGCATACATAATTATGGAATTTAGTGCACAGAAACCACAGTGAGCTTTGTCATGTGCCTAGAAGTTAACTCCATTCATTTCCGTTTCTGAGGAAACACCCGTAGAAAATGACTCCGTTTGTTCATTTTCGTTTCTGAAGATTTTCCGCTAAGGAAATGAATATCCGTTTGTCTATCCTTTTCATTTCCGTTTCTGAGGAAGCAACCGTAGAAAATGACTCCGTTTGTTCATTTTCGTTTCTGAAGATTTTCCGCTAAGGAAATGAATATCCGTTTGTCTATCCTTTTCATTTCCGTTTCTGAGGAAGCAACCGTAGAAAATGACTCCGTTTGTTCATTTTCGTTTCTAAAGATTTTCCGCTAAGGAAATGAATATCCGTTTGTCTATCCTTTTCATTTCCGTTTCTGAGGAAGCAACCGTAGAAAATGACTCCGTTTGTTCATTTTCGTTTCTGAAGATTTTCCGCTAAGGAAATGAATATCCGTTTGTCTATCCTTTTCATTTCCGTTTCTGAGGAAGCAACCGTAGAAAATGACTCCGTTTGTTCATTTTCGTTTCTGAAGATTTTCCGTTAAGGAAATGAATATCCGTTTGTCTATCCTTTTCATTTCCATTCCTGAGGAAGCAACCGTAGAAAATGACTCCGTAAGTTCATTTTCGTTTCTGAAAATTTTCCGCTAAGGAAATGAATATCCGTTTGTCTATCCTTTTCATTTCCGTTTCTGAGGAAGCAACCGTAGAAAATGACTCCGTTTGTTCATTTTCGTTTCTGAAGATTTTCCGTTAAGGAAATGAATATCCGTTTGTCTATCCTTTTCATTTCCATTCCTGAGGAAGCAACCGTAGAAAATGACTCCGTAAGTTCATTTTACGTTTCTGAAGATTTCCTGTTGAGGAAATGAATCCCCGTTTGTTCATTCCTTCATTTCCGCTTCTGAAGAATACTCGTTGAGGAAAATGACTCCGTCTGTTCATTTTCGTTCTGAAGAATGTCCGTTAAGGAAATGACAGGATTATGCCTTACATATCTCTGGTGGTTGTTTTGACACAAAGTCACAAATGGACTCCTATGAATAAATTTCGGGACGAAATTTCCTAAAGTAGGGGAGACTGTGACAACCTGGGTCACTGTGACCATCAAACAAATACCGAGCCAATGAAATATTGTATTTCATACTTGGGATTTGTAAAAAAAAATATGTGTATCGTTTGCACATATCAATTCTTGTTCAATTTCAAACTCTAAATCACTTTCTGGAAGGTTATACGCGCACCGATGCGTAAAATATAACCAGTTTAATGCAACAAACACTCCGGAATAGTGACATAGGCTTAACATACCTTAAATAACCTTTACATAACTTAGAAATAAGTTTTGAAGGCTTTGGTATGGCAAAATCAAGTTAAATCGCTTACAGGGACTAAAGTTGACAAACTGCGAAAGTATGCCAATTTGAACTGTAATAGACATTCCGGAACATGACCAAAAGTTAAACATACCATAAATATCCTTTACATAGCTTAGAAATAGGCTTTGAGGGGTTTGGTGTGCTAAAATAAATTTTTGGGTCATTCAGGGACTAAAAGTGTCAAAAAGTGCACAAGTTTGCATTTTCGCGCATAACTTACGTTCTGAATACATCCGGACATCCAAAAATTTATGAAAGCATGACTACATTATATTTTGTGTTAGCCATAAGATAAATCCATTCGTCGCGTCATTTGGATCGTTTTTCGCGCTTGTGCGCATTCCGTCGTAATTAAGCGAACATCGCGTTCGTACGACCGAACGAACCATCATCCGACATATTTTTGAACATGTTTCATGTCCACAATGTTTAGGCAACATTTTAGGGCCTTAAAGTTGGCTTTACGGGCCTTAGAAGTGTCAGGAATGGCCTTAAACACGTGCAGGGGCTGAAACTGTCATTTCTGAAACATATATGCAGATCAGAAGCTACAGGCGGCCCGCATTGTGTTTGGCTGATCCTGAAGCGGGCCGCTTTAGCCCTTCAGATCACCCAAAGGTCAAGTTTCAGCTGTTATAATCGTTTTTGCCCCTTCCAAAGGTCAAATGACACTTGTTAAACTCCTATGGTGGCCAAAAATCAGTACCACAACATTGTGACAAGTGTACGCACGAGATTCGATCACGTTATTCAAGAAACGATCCTAACGGTTACCCGAATACTATAAATACCCATGCCATCCAACCTCATTACTTACTAGAATCTGATCAAAATGCTCTAAGTTGATGCCATTGCTTCATACCTGAGCTCTTTGATTTAGATTAGCATTCGGGGACCCTTCGTAAGTCTTCTTTCGTTCTTTTATTGCTTTTCGAGTCTGAAAGTCAAACTTTGTTTGACTTTCTGCATTGACCAGTTTATGGTCGATGCGAAGTTCGTTTGAACTTCATAACGTGAGCGTGATCACGATGGTTATAGTCCCTAGTGACTATACCTACTGATTACCACGTTATCTAGGCTCAGTGACGAGCCGTAGTTTCGGTCAGAATACGTATTCTTGCGTATTTTGTAACCAAACTACTTATGGGTATCAAAACCGTTTGTTTTGATACCAAACCTGTTTTCTAAACTTAGTTAAGCGTGTTTTAACATGCTTAGCTCGTCACTTTTAGTTTAGTGCTTAGATAGGGTCGTAAGGTAAGCGATCTAAACAATCGCTTATACTTTCGAACCCGACCCGTTTGGTCGATCATTAGGATCCGACCAAGCACATTAGGTGACCATAGTATATAGGGAATAACCTTACGAGGTTATACCTTATGGTCGCTTCGTTTAAGTAGTTGTATGATAGGTAGTTTATATGCCTTAGGTAAATTTCCAAAATACCCCTTTGATGCCAAAATTCATTTTAAACATATGTAACATAACTTTTGACATCTCAACTGATTTGACAACCATATTAGACATGTTAAGTGTCACACCCCGACCGCGTATAACAACGGACCGCGGCGGAAACGCCGGGGAGTGATCGCGACAGAATTAATTGTTTCATAACCATGGCATACAAAGTTTTATTTATTTATTAAACAAGGATGTTACATTGTTTTAAACAGGAAAAACAGAGTTTATAACATAATTAAACATAGTCTAGCTCCATTTTATGTCTCTAAGGCACAGGTCCGCCCTAGTATTGTGATCATCATCCTACGGAAAAGCACCTGAAAACACATGTGAAAATAGGTACGTCAGCATAAAAATGCCTGTGAGATACATAGGTTTGTGAAAATAGGATTCATGACTTGTATTTGAGAAAATGTTTAGTCATGAACCTTGTAATTTGCTTTGTCTTGTAAATCATTTGAAAAACGATAAGATCAGTTGATATGTATAATTAAATGTAAGGTTAAATGAATAACCATGTAAAATGAGTTTGTATAAGATAAGCTGATTGTAAAACAATGTCTTATGAAAAAGTATGTTATTTGTATAAAATGTTATATGTATCAAACTGAAATGATTCAAATAACGTTACGCTATGTAATATCATACAAACACTTATATATAGGAAGTACCAGCGGCGTATCCACCATGCTTGTATCATATTACACACGTATCGTTACTTAATCATTTAATCAAACCAAACCATCAAGATGTAAAATGTTCATGTACAAACCAATTGTCAAGTGTTATTGTGTAAACCATGTCAAAATGTCTATGTCCAATGTAAACCACCAAATGTGTATATCAATGTCAAAATGTTTATGTTCAATGTAGATCATGTAATGTGTAATCAAAATGTCATGTATGGTAAGTGAAATGTATCAACTAAACCATATGTAAAATGCACAACAACAAGGTATTGAAGTAAAACACAGTTTAAATCAAAGTCATGTTGTGTGTAACAAATGCATGCTATACTGATACAAACATTTATGCGGTATTGTTAATATGCATACATCCAAGCCTTGAGACTGAGGCGATAAACCTTTAAACAAATTAAAGATTTATCTAAGTTATGTATATCGAATTCGGTCATTCCTTTCTGTCCCCTTACCCTGGGATGTCCGGAACGGGAGTTGTCAATTCCTATGGTACCACTACCTACTAACGAATGGCATGATCAATGTTAATGAATGTATTGTCCCATGTTAACCAAACCAAATGTTATACCAAAAATGGAAGCATGTGATGCACTAAGTATGTAATCAAATGAACATACATAGCGTGAAAATGTAATGTAAAACGATGTACTAAGTAATGCACACAATGGGCACACCTAGCATAAAATGTCATGTAAAACGATGTACTAAGTAATGCACACAATGGGCACACCTAGCATAAAATGTCATGTAAAACAATGTACTAAGTAATGCACACAATGGGCACACCTAGCATAAAATGTCATGAAATCATGTACTATAATGTACTACTGAACATAGCATGTATATGATGTGAAAACAGGAAAGCATGAAAGTAACAAGTAGGCACATGTGTTCCACCCCAAAACAGTTGGAAAACAGTAAAAGAGGGGTCTATGTACTCACTTGAGATTGCTCAGTTGTCTAAAGATAACCACCGAGTAATGCTATAGATCACGGAATCAAACGGCACCTAATATAGGTAACTATGTTAATAAACCGGACCTATATCGGAAGACTGGGTAGCATTAGGGTTGGTAAACCAAATGAGTGTAGGAACTCATATGATATGGTTTAACAAAGCCTACATGCTAAATGAAACTTGACCTAAGTCTTATCGACCCAGTACGATCCGTTTAGGTAGCTTATGCTACTTTAACGCATCGTGCGCGTAAAACGCGTTCGGACCGCCTAACTAGTCCTATGACAAGTATTATATGCCTAAACATGTTACATAATCAGTTATGTGGCAAAAGTTTAGGTTACATATGCTAAATTACCAATTATGCATGAAAAGGGTATTTTGGTAATTTACCTAAGGCATATAAACTACCTATCATACAACTACTTAAACGATGTGACCATAGGGTATAACCTCGGAAGGTTATTCCCTACCTACTATGGTCACCTAATGTATTTGGTCGGATCCTAATGATCGACCAAATGGGTCGAGTTCGAAGGTATAGGCGATTTATTAGATCGCCTACCCTACGACTCTAGACAACGTGGTAATCAGTGGGCATAGTCCCAAAGGACTATGACCAACGTGATTACACTCACGTTGCGAAGTTCAAACGAACTTCGCATTGACCATTACTGGTCAACGCTGAAAGTCAAACAAAGTTTGACTTTCTGACTCGAAAAGCAGTAAAATAAGGAAAAGAACGAAAGAATACTAACCCAGGGTCCCCGAATGCTAAACTCAATTCGAAAATCTCAGGTATGAAACAAATGTTTCAACTTAGAGTTTCTCAAAGTGAGTTTCTTGTGATTTTGAACAAAGGGGGGTGGGTTATTTATAGTGTTTAGGGAACCGTTGAGATCATTTCATGGAAAAACGTGTTTCGATCATAACCGTACAAGTGTCGGCAAGTTGTGGTGACAAAATGCCATCCTTATCAGCTGACTAGACTCTTGGAAATGTGTGGATGACAATTAACCAGCTGCATTCTGCTGTGAAATGCATTGAATCTGGTCTGCAGATAGGCTAGCGCACCGCTACACTAAAAGTGTAGCGCACCGCTAGCCAAAGTTTGGCAGAATTACACATTTGGTCCCTGAACTGTATTTAGGCCATTTTTGACACGTTTAAGGCCCGTTAACCCCATTTCAAAGCTATAAAATGAAGTTAAAGTATAGGGAACTTAAAATGTGTTCAAAAATATCTCGGATGTCGGTTCGTTTGGCCGTACGGTCGCGATGTTCGGTTAATTACGACGGAATGCGCATAAGCGCGTAAAACGATCCAAATGACGCGACGAATGGAATTTTCTTAAGGCGAACACTAAAATATAATGTAGTCATGCTTACATAAATTTTTGGATGTCCAGATGTATTCAGAACGTAAGTTATGCGCGAAAATGCAAACTTGTGCACTTTTTGACACTTTTAGTCCCTGAATGTCCCAAAAGTTTATTTTAGCACACCGAACCTCTCAAAGCCTATTTCTAAGCTATGTAAAGGATATTTAAGGTGTGTTTAACTTATGGTTATGTTCCGGAATGTTCGTTACAGTTCAAATTGACATACTTTCGCAGTTTGTCAAGTTTAGTCCCTGTAAGCGAATTAACTTGATTTTGCCATACCAATGCCTTCAAAACTTATTTCTAAGTTATTTAAAGGTTATTTAAGGTATGTTGAGTATATGTTGATGTTCCGGAGTATTTCTCGCATTAAACTGAGTACGTTTACGCACTAGTTTGCGTATAACTCTCCAGAAAGTGATGTAGAGTTTGGAATTGAACAAAAGTCAAAACATGAAAAATGTAAAACATAACAAAACAAACATTGGGATCAAATAACATTGTTTTATTGATAACATAACTGTTCATAGTGATTACAAGCATAGTTGTTACAGTCTCCCCTACTTGTGGAAATTTCGTCCCGAAATTTATTTAGAGGAAACTCGTGGAAAAAGATGTGGATATTTCGCCTTCATTTGATCTTCGCGTTCCCAAGTAAACTCAGGTCCACGCTTAGCTTCCCAGCGAACCTTGACCAAAGGAATGCGCTTGCGTTTAAGCCACTTGACTTCACGTTCCATGATTTCCACTGGTTTCTCAACAAATTTCAGTGTTTTGCCAACACGAATTTCGTCAAGCGGTATGGAGTAGTTCTCATCAGCTGTACACTTCTTGAGATTTGATATGTGAAAAGTTGGATGAACATTTCCCAGTTCAGGAGGTAACTCAAGTCTGTAGGCCACCTTTCCGATTCTTTCGACGATCTTGAATGGTCCAACGTATCTAGGTGCAAGTTTTCCTTTCTTTCCAAATCTGATCACACCTTTCCAAGGTGAGACCTTAAGTAATACACGATCACCGACTTGAAAATCCAAGGGTTTGCGTTTTGGATCCGCGTAAATCTTCTGACGACTTCTAGCTGCCTGAAGGTTATCACGAACTTTCTTGACCTTGTCAGTTGTCTCTAAAATGAGGGCAGGTCCAGTAAGTTGAGCCTCGCCAATCTCATTCCAGCAGACTGGTGAACGACATTTTCGACCATAGAGAGCCTCGAAAGGAGCCATTCCGATGCTAGTGTGATAACTGTTGTTGTAGGAGAATTCAATCAATTTAAGATGTGAATCCCAGCTACCACCAAAATCGATCACACAAGCTCTTAGCATATCCTCCAGTGTCTGGATTGTTCTCTCAGATTGACCATCCGTTTGCGGATGATAAGCTGTGCTCAGATTAAGTTGGGTTCCCATAGCAGATTGCATGGTTCTCCAAAAATGAGAAGTGAAACGAGCATCTCTGTCAGAAATGATGTTCAACGGAACACCATGTCGAGCTACAATTTCATCCACATAGATTTGTGCAAGTCTGTCAGCAGGAAAATCCTCACGGATTGGCAAGAAATGTGCTGACTTTGTAAGACGATCAACGACTACCCAGATGGCATCATGACCTTTCTTAGTGCGTGGAAGTTTGGTAACGAGATCCATAGTAATGTTTTCCCATTTCCAAACTGGGATCTCTGGTTGCTCCAATAAACCAGATGGACGCTGATGTTCAGCCTTAACCTTAAGACAAGTAAGGCATTTTGATACGTATAAGGCAATGTCTTTCTTCATACCAGGCCACCAATAGTGAATACGAAGATCCTTATACATCTTATCTGAGCCCGGATGAATAGAATAGCGAGACTTATGGGCTTCATCCATAAGCAAGGTACGAAGATCATCCTGGCTTGGGACCCACAAACGGTCCATGAAGTAATATGATCCATTGTCCTTCAGTTCCAGAGCAGGCGTTATGTGATAAGGAAATTCCTTATCCATTAACCCTTGTGAAACACAAGATTGTTGAGCTAGAGAAATGCGTGCTTGAATATCGGATCGAGCTTGAATAACAGATTGAACACGTACACAATGAAGCTTAGTACGTTCCTTACGACTCAATGCATCAGCTACGACATTCGCCTTACCAGGATGGTAGCGAATTTCGCAGTCGTAGTCGTTTAAAAGCTCAACCCAACGTCGCTGTCTCATGTTGAGTTCTTTCTGGTTGAAGATATGCTGAAGACTTTTGTGGTCAGTGAAAACCACACATTTTGTACCGTACAAATAGTGTCTCCAGATCTTGAGAGCAAAGACAACTGCACCCAACTCAAGATCATGAGTGGTGTAGTTTTTCTCGTGAATCTTCAACTGCCTCGATGCATAGGCTATGACTTTGTTCCTTTGCATAAGAACACAGCCAAGACCCAATTTCGATGCATCACAATACACAACAAAATCATCATCACCCTCAGGCAATGATAGAACAGGCGCATCACATAGCTTCTGTTTCAGGTGTTGAAAAGCTTCCTCTTGTTTGTATCCCCAGTAAAAGGGCATTTTCTTCTGAGTTAGAGCAGTTAGAGGAACTGCAATCTTAGAGAAGTTTTCAATGAAGCGGCGATAATAACCCGCTAGACCAAGAAATGAACGAACTTCAGTAGGAGTAGTAGGTGTATCCCAATCCTTAATCGCGCTAATCTTGGAGGGATCTACATGGATACCTTGTTCGTTGATAACATGCCCCAAAAATTGAACTTCTTTAAGCCAAAATTCGCACTTGGAGAATTTGGCGAAAAGTTGTTCTTTCTTTAGGAGTTCCAGAGTAAGACGAAGATGCTGCTCGTGATCAGCTCGTGTCTTAGAGTAAATCAAAATGTCATCGATAAAAACAATGACGAACTGATCCAAATAAGGTTTGCAGACCCTATTCATTAAGTCCATGAAAACAGCCGGAGCATTAGTCAAACCGAATGGCATGACTGTGAATTCATAATGCCCATAACGAGTGCGGAATGCTGTTTTCGGAATGTCTTCTTCTTGCACCCGAAGTTGATGATATCCGGAACGTAGATCAATCTTCGAAAAATAAGAAGCACCCTGTAACTGATCAAAGAGATCATCGATGCGAGGTAGAGGATATCGATTTTTGATGGTAAGCTTGTTAAGCTCACGATAATCGATACACATCCTAAAGGATCCATCCTTCTTCTTAACAAAAAGAACGGGAGCACCCCAAGGTGAAAAGCTGGGACGGATAAAACCTTTGTCAGAGAGCTCCTGAAGCTGTTTAGACAACTCTTGCATCTCAGATGGTGCAAGACGATATGGAGCTCTGGCAATGGGGTTGGCACCAGGTACGAGATCAATGCGGAACTCGACTTGGCGTGCTGGAGGTAGACCAGGTAAATCTTCAGGGAACACTTCAGAATAATCCCGAACGACAGGAATATCTGAAATAGACTTACCCTTGCCTTTATCTTCTGTAACATGTGCTAAGAAAGCCACATAGTTCTTCTGCAGATACTTCCGAGCTTTAAAACAAGACATGAGTTTGAGACCAACGGTAGGCTTCTCACCTTGAACCTGCAGAATCTCGCCTGTCGAAAGCGGCACACGAACAATCTTCTCAGAACAAACTATCTCTGCGTGATGCTTGGATAACCAATCCATTCCCACAATAACGTCGAAGCTTCCAAGTTGCATAGGCGTAAGATCGATTGGAAAAAGATGATCGTTAAGATTCAACTGGCAGTTGCGAAGAACAGAATCAAGAATAATGGGTTCACCACTAGCAACTTCTACTGTCAAAGATTTGCCTAGTTTCGTTCTAGACACTCGAAGCATTGGCTCAAAAGACAAAGACACGAAACTCTTATCGGCACCAGAATCGAAAAGAACAGATGCAGGCTGATTATTAATAAAGAACGTACCGTTCACCACATTCTCATCCGCCTGCGCCTCTTGGGCATTCATGTTAAAGACTCGGCCTCGGGCCGGAGCCTGATTCTGGTTCTGGTTCTGGTTCGCCAGTCTTGGGCACCGATTCCTATAGTGGGTCAGATCCCCACAATTGTAACAAGCACCGGGTGGGTATTGTGGTCGTACAGCTTGACCCTGTTGCGGAGCAGGAGGCTGTGCAACTTGTTGGGCCGGGTTTTGAACTGCGCGATTCTGAGCAAACCGACAAACCTCGGTAGAATGACCTGACTTCCCACAGCTAGTACAGAAACGGCACTGATGTTGCGGCTGATGGTGACTGTTGCATCTATTGCACAAAGGTGCATTCCCTGAATAGGGTTTCTTTGCTGGAAGCTGTGCGGGTTGGTTAGGAGCTGCCTGATTAGCTTGGGCAGTGATAGCAAAATTTTGGGAAGCCTTACGCTTCCTTGACCTCCTCGAAGAACCAGAGTTCTTTCCATTCAAGTTTTGACCTTTCTTGCTATCACCCTTGTCAGCCGACTGTTTCTTGCCTTTGTCACCCTTCCTATGTAACTTGTTCTTTCTGATCTGCGACTCAGTCAGCGTCGCTGATAACTCGATTGCCTGACGGAGTGTGGCAGGGTTACTACCAGTAAGAATGTCTTGGACCGAGTCAGGTAGGCCGTCGATGTATCTCTCGATAGCCTTGTCGAGTGGGGTAACCATAGTCGGGCAAAGCAGACTCAACTCTTCAAACCGATCAGTATAAGCCCTATGCTCACCACTATCCTGCTTCAGATCATCAAATTCCTTCTCCAACGCTCGTTGCTCATGACGAGGACAGAATTCCCTCATCATAAGGGCTCTAAGTTCAGCCCAGGTCTGTGCAAGAGCAACTTCTGCACCTTGGTCCCTCATAACCCCGTTCCACCATGTCAAAGCCCTCTTCTGAAATACACTCGAAGCAAACTCAACTTTGCGATTATCCGGACACTGCACATGGCGAAAAGTATTCTCACTGCTCTCGAACCACTGAAGAAGCCCAGTCGCTCCCTCAGAACCACTAAACTTGAGTGGTTTAGCCTGATTAAAATCCTTGTACTTGCATGGAACATTGTTGTTGTTGTTGGCCTGGTTCCATAGAGCAAAGAGATTCGGAAATTGAGCAGTCATCTGCTGCGCAATAATTTCTGCCAGCTCGGCAGTTTCTATCTGATTGTCGCGTCGAGGAGGCATTCTAAAAGAGGAAAACATGAAAGAAAACGAGTGAGATGATTGGATGAAAAGAATGAGATGAAACAGAATCAACAAAAGCAAAGATGGTGGTCATTCGTCCGTATCACAAAGCAAACAAACGACACACCGTGACTAATCAAAGTAAATGGGTCAAAAATAATGTATAATGAAGACATGCTCGCCTATAAGTGAATACTCACTCCAAGAATTCCCAGGTAAGCACAACTGGTCTCGCGTCTGGTTGAGATGTATACGAAGTGCTTGCCTAGACAGAAAACCCAGAATACAGGCATTCACCCTTCCAGTTTGCACGTGTTCACATTATTTAAAACCCAAAACGTTTGATGAGATTTTTGAAAATTTTGAAGGCACAAGGCCAAAAACCAATACTGAAAAGGGTTCAAAACCATATAACAGAGGGTTCAAAACCTTACAATTGAGGGTTCAAAACCTTGTAATAAATTATTCAAAAACAGATGATTGTTTTTCAAAAATCATTCCGGAAAAATTTTGGCTTTTGATCTGATAATCACCTAAGGATAGGTGATGTGCATGTTTTAAGATCTAAACACAAATAATTTGTGTTAGGGTCCTAGAAAAGTTATAGTCTAGGTCAAAGCATTACTAATAACCTAATTCCCTATAACCATTGGCTCTGATACCAACTCTTCTGTCACACCCCGACCGCGTATAACAACGGACCGCGGCGGAAACGCCGGGGAGTGATCGCGACAGAATTAATTGTTTCATAACCATGGCATACAAAGTTTTATTTATTTATTAAACAAGGATGTTACATTGTTTTAAACAGGAAAAACAGAGTTTATAACATAATTAAACATAGTCTAGCTCCATTTTATGTCTCTAAGGCACAGGTCCGCCCTAGTATTGTGATCATCATCCTACGGAAAAGCACCTGAAAACACATGTGAAAATAGGTACGTCAGCATAAAAATGCCTGTGAGATACATAGGTTTGTGAAAATAGGATTCATGACTTGTATTTGAGAAAATGTTTAGTCATGAACCTTGTAATTTGCTTTGTCTTGTAAATCATTTGAAAAACGATAAGATCAGTTGATATGTATAATTAAATGTAAGGTTAAATGAATAACCATGTAAAATGAGTTTGTATAAGATAAGCTGATTGTAAAACAATGTCTTATGAAAAAGTATGTTATTTGTATAAAATGTTATATGTATCAAACTGAAATGATTCAAATAACGTTACGCTATGTAATATCATACAAACACTTATATATAGGAAGTACCAGCGGCGTATCCACCATGCTTGTATCATATTACACACGTATCGTTACTTAATCATTTAATCAAACCAAACCATCAAGATGTAAAATGTTCATGTACAAACCAATTGTCAAGTGTTATTGTGTAAACCATGTCAAAATGTCTATGTCCAATGTAAACCACCAAATGTGTATATCAATGTCAAAATGTTTATGTTCAATGTAGATCATGTAATGTGTAATCAAAATGTCATGTATGGTAAGTGAAATGTATCAACTAAACCATATGTAAAATGCACAACAACAAGGTATTGAAGTAAAACACAGTTTAAATCAAAGTCATGTTGTGTGTAACAAATGCATGCTATACTGATACAAACATTTATGCGGTATTGTTAATATGCATACATCCAAGCCTTGAGACTGAGGCGATAAACCTTTAAACAAATTAAAGATTTATCTAAGTTATGTATATCGAATTCGGTCATTCCTTTCTGTCCCCTTACCCTGGGATGTCCGGAACGGGAGTTGTCAATTCCTATGGTACCACTACCTACTAACGAATGGCATGATCAATGTTAATGAATGTATTGTCCCATGTTAACCAAACCAAATGTTATACCAAAAATGGAAGCATGTGATGCACTAAGTATGTAATCAAATGAACATACATAGCGTGAAAATGTAATGTAAAACGATGTACTAAGTAATGCACACAATGGGCACACCTAGCATAAAATGTCATGTAAAACGATGTACTAAGTAATGCACACAATGGGCACACCTAGCATAAAATGTCATGTAAAACAATGTACTAAGTAATGCACACAATGGGCACACCTAGCATAAAATGTCATGAAATCATGTACTATAATGTACTACTGAACATAGCATGTATATGATGTGAAAACAGGAAAGCATGAAAGTAACAAGTAGGCACATGTGTTCCACCCCAAAACAGTTGGAAAACAGTAAAAGAGGGGTCTATGTACTCACTTGAGATTGCTCAGTTGTCTAAAGATAACCACCGAGTAATGCTATAGATCACGGAATCAAACGGCACCTAATATAGGTAACTATGTTAATAAACCGGACCTATATCGGAAGACTGGGTAGCATTAGGGTTGGTAAACCAAATGAGTGTAGGAACTCATATGATATGGTTTAACAAAGCCTACATGCTAAATGAAACTTGACCTAAGTCTTATCGACCCAGTACGATCCGTTTAGGTAGCTTATGCTACTTTAACGCATCGTGCGCGTAAAACGCGTTCGGACCGCCTAACTAGTCCTATGACAAGTATTATATGCCTAAACATGTTACATAATCAGTTATGTGGCAAAAGTTTAGGTTACATATGCTAAATTACCAATTATGCATGAAAAGGGTATTTTGGTAATTTACCTAAGGCATATAAACTACCTATCATACAACTACTTAAACGATGTGACCATAGGGTATAACCTCGGAAGGTTATTCCCTACCTACTATGGTCACCTAATGTATTTGGTCGGATCCTAATGATCGACCAAATGGGTCGAGTTCGAAGGTATAGGCGATTTATTAGATCGCCTACCCTACGACTCTAGACAACGTGGTAATCAGTGGGCATAGTCCCAAAGGACTATGACCAACGTGATTACACTCACGTTGCGAAGTTCAAACGAACTTCGCATTGACCATTACTGGTCAACGCTGAAAGTCAAACAAAGTTTGACTTTCTGACTCGAAAAGCAGTAAAATAAGGAAAAGAACGAAAGAATACTAACCCAGGGTCCCCGAATGCTAAACTCAATTCGAAAATCTCAGGTATGAAACAAATGTTTCAACTTAGAGTTTCTCAAAGTGAGTTTCTTGTGATTTTGAACAAAGGGGGGTGGGTTATTTATAGTGTTTAGGGAACCGTTGAGATCATTTCATGGAAAAACGTGTTTCGATCATAACCGTACAAGTGTCGGCAAGTTGTGGTGACAAAATGCCATCCTTATCAGCTGACTAGACTCTTGGAAATGTGTGGATGACAATTAACCAGCTGCATTCTGCTGTGAAATGCATTGAATCTGGTCTGCAGATAGGCTAGCGCACCGCTACACTAAAAGTGTAGCGCACCGCTAGCCAAAGTTTGGCAGAATTACACATTTGGTCCCTGAACTGTATTTAGGCCATTTTTGACACGTTTAAGGCCCGTTAACCCCATTTCAAAGCTATAAAATGAAGTTAAAGTATAGGGAACTTAAAATGTGTTCAAAAATATCTCGGATGTCGGTTCGTTTGGCCGTACGGTCGCGATGTTCGGTTAATTACGACGGAATGCGCATAAGCGCGTAAAACGATCCAAATGACGCGACGAATGGAATTTTCTTAAGGCGAACACTAAAATATAATGTAGTCATGCTTACATAAATTTTTGGATGTCCAGATGTATTCAGAACGTAAGTTATGCGCGAAAATGCAAACTTGTGCACTTTTTGACACTTTTAGTCCCTGAATGTCCCAAAAGTTTATTTTAGCACACCGAACCTCTCAAAGCCTATTTCTAAGCTATGTAAAGGATATTTAAGGTGTGTTTAACTTATGGTTATGTTCCGGAATGTTCGTTACAGTTCAAATTGACATACTTTCGCAGTTTGTCAAGTTTAGTCCCTGTAAGCGAATTAACTTGATTTTGCCATACCAATGCCTTCAAAACTTATTTCTAAGTTATTTAAAGGTTATTTAAGGTATGTTGAGTATATGTTGATGTTCCGGAGTATTTCTCGCATTAAACTGAGTACGTTTACGCACTAGTTTGCGTATAACTCTCCAGAAAGTGATGTAGAGTTTGGAATTGAACAAAAGTCAAAACATGAAAAATGTAAAACATAACAAAACAAACATTGGGATCAAATAACATTGTTTTATTGATAACATAACTGTTCATAGTGATTACAAGCATAGTTGTTACATTAAGGCATATATTACTTGTCATAGGACTAGTTAGGCGGTCCGAACGCGTTTCACGCGAACGACGCGTTAAAGTAGCATAAGCTACCTAAACGGGTCGTAATGGGTCACAAGCACTTAGGATAGGTTTCATTTAGTATGTAGGCTTTGTTAAACCAAATGACACGAGTCTCTACACTCGTTTGGTTTACGAAACCTCATTCTATCCAATCATCCGATTAAGGTCCGGTTATTAACATAGTTACCTATATTAGGTGCCGTTTGATTCTGAGATCTCTAGCATTACTTGGTGATTATCTTTAGACATATGAGCAATCTCAAGTGAGTACATAGACCCCTCTTTTATTGTTTTCCAAACTGTTTTGGGGTGAAACACATGTGCCTACTTGTTACTTTCATGCTTTCCTGTTTTGACATCATATAACTGCTATGTTCATTAGTACATTATAGTACATGATTTCATTACATTTCATGCTGTGTATGCCATTGTGTGCATATTTAGTACATTGTTTTACATTGCATTTTGTTGCATATGCTCATCTAGTATATGAACACATTATATTACATTTTGAACCGTTGTATCTATGAACCGTTAGTATCTGTGAACCGTTGTACCTGTGAACCGTTTGTATCTGTGAACCGTTGTATCTGTGAACCGTTTGTATCTGTGAACCGTTTGTATCTGTGAACCGTTTGTATCTGTGAACCGTTGTATCTGTGAACCGTTTGTATCTGTGAACCGTTTGTATCTATGAACCGTGTGAACCGTATTTGACCATACATAAACACTTCTACAATTGTTAAACATTACTTTGGTGGTTTGGTTTGATTAAGTGATTAAGTAACGATGCGTGTGTAATATGATACAAGCATGGTGGATACGCCGCTGGTACTTCCTATATATAAGTGTTTGTATGGTATTACATATCGTAGCGTTATTTGAATCATTTCAGTTTGAGACATATAACATTTTATACAATTATCATACTTTTCACAAGACATTGATTTACAAACAACTTATCTTAAACAAATACATTTTTACATGGTTATTCATTTAACCTGACATTTATTTATACATATCATCTGAATTTATCATTTTTCAAATGATTTACAAAACAAAGCAAATTACAAGGTTCATGACTAAACATTTTCTCAAACATAAGTCATGAAACCTATTTTCACAAAACCTATGTATCTCACAGGCATTTTTATGCTGACGTACCTATTTTCACATGTGTTTTTCAGGAGCTGTTGCATAAGATGATCAAGATACACATAGGCAGACTTGGGCTTTAGTGACAATAAAAGATGCAAGACTAGTTAATTATGTTGTATTTCCTTGTTTGATAAGACATTGTAACACTTTTAATCAATAAAACAAAACTTCAATTGCCATGGATTTGAGACAATTAATTCTGTTACAACACTCCCCGATGTTTCCGCCACGTTTAGTATGTTCTACGTGGTCGGGGTGTGACAGTTAACACCTCTCCAAGGCTTCTAATCTGCTCATAACACATGTATGGTTGAGATTTCTTGCTTCTTGGCCACACAAACACTTGCCTTGATCTTGTTCATCATGCTCAAGTATAAATACCCATGCCATTTCATTGTTTCAACTCAACCTTGATCTGATTTTCTCTAAGTTAGAGTTATTTACTTTATACCTGAGATTATTAGATCAAGTTCTCCCTAGCAAGGACCCTTTGTAAGCTTCCTTCATTCTTTATTGCTTTCCTAGCTTAAAAGTCAAACAGTGTTTGACTTTCAGTTTGACCAGTCAATGGTCAACGCAAAGTTCGGTTGAACTTTGCAATGTGATTGTAATCACGATGGTTATAATCCTTAGCGATTATACCTACTGATTACCACGTTAACTATGCGTAGTGACGAGTCAAAGTTTCGGTCAAAATGCATTTTAGCACGCATTTTGCCACGGAACTACTTTTAGGTATCAAAACACCTTGTTTTGATACCAAATCAGTTTTATAAGTAGGTTAAACATGTTTTGACATGTTTAACTCGTCGCTATTAGTTTAGTGCTTGTTTAGGGTCGTAAGCTAAGCGGTCTAAACAACCGTTTAGACTTTCGAACCCGACCCGTTTGGTCGATCATTAGGATCCGACCAAGAATGTTTAGTGATCATAGTTGTATAGGGAATAACCTATGAGGTTATACCTTATGATCACATAGGATTGGTTAGCTATTCGTTAAGTAGTATACATGCCCATAAGAAATGACCAAAATGCCCTTTTGTAACATAAATCCATATTGTGCATATGTGAACATATTTTTGACATCTAAACTGATTTAGTAACATGTTAGGGTATAATTGGGCATGTAAGACTTGACATAGGTTATAGATAACCATCCGACAATAGTTTTGCGCAACCGACGCGTTATCGTAGCATATACTACCATAACGGGTCGAAACGGGTCAAAAGCACTTAGGTAGACTTCCAAATCAGAATGTTAGCTCTATTAAATCATACCATATGAGTTCAATTACTCATTTGATTTATAGAACATCATTCTATCCTATCTCCCGGTTTAGGATCCGACTATTAACATATTTACCTATACTAGGTGCCTTGTTGATTCCGTGATCCTTGGAGCTTAAATTGGTCTTATTCCCAAGACTAATAAGCAATCCCAAGTGAGTACATAGTTCCCCTCTTTTACCGCTTTCAAATATTTTGGGGTGAAACACTTGTGCATACATGTTACTTTCATGCTTTCTTTGCTTTTATGACATAATCATGCTAGTTTCATCTAGTACACATATAGTACATGTTTTCAATCATGTTTTGCTATGTATGTTTACTTAGCATGCTAGCACAATGATTTCATAAACATTTTTGCTATGTATGTTTACTTAGCATGCTAGCACATTGATTTCATAAACATTTCTACTATGTATGTTTACTTAGCATACTTAGTACATGGTTTTCACATGCTACATTGGTTATGACATTTGGTATGTTTAATCGGGACAATAATACATTCATTAACATTAGCTACGCCGCTCGGTAGTATGTAATGGTACCATAGGAATTGACAACTCCCGTTTCTGACTTCCTAGGTTTGTTTGGAAGTTGGAAATGACAGAATCCGATATACATAACTTAGATGAACCTTTAATTTGTTTAAAGGTTTGTCGCCACAGTCGCAAGGCTTGAATGTATGCGAATAAACAATACTGCATAAATGTTTGTAATCATAAAGCATTGTTTTCTGCAAAACATAACATTTGATTTAAACTTGGGTTTATTCAAAAGCATTGTTTTGTACATTTTCCTACAGGGTTGAGTAACTACTAGTTATTCACATTACATAACATTGAGTTTCACAATAACATTTTCACGTAGTTAAGTAGACACTTTCTACTTGCTATGCATTACCTTTGTTTATACATGACACATTTCACACATGACATTGTGCATGGTTTATACATAAACATTTTAACATTAAACAAGACATTTTGGTTGGTTATTGATAAGTGAATTATGTAACGGGGCTATGTGTTATATGATAAAAGCATGGTGGATACGCCGCTGGTACTTCCTATATATAAGTGCTTTTATTGTATTATACATTGTTGCGTTATCTAAGCCACTTGACAAAGACATGAAACATTTTTCACAAGGACACAACATTTTTATACAAAGTAAACATTTTATACAAATTTACTTTTACTTGGATAATCATTTAACCATGCATATTTCTTTCATATCATTTGATTTTCATATCGATTTTCACATGATTTCATAAAAGAAAACATTTTACAAGGTTCATGACTACTTTTCGTCAAACCCTTCTTTAAACTACAAGTCATGAATCTTGCATAAACAAAACCTATGTATCTCACAGGCATTTTATGTTGACGTACCTATTTTCGCATATGTTTCAGGTGCTAATGCATGATGATGCTTGTGCTACACTTAAGCGGACTTGGGCCTTAGTGACTTAAAAAACGATTATGTTATGTTTTATTTAAATTCCAAGAAAATGTAAACATTAATCTTAATAATACAAAACTTTAATTACCATGGTTGTTGAAACAATAATTCTGTCGCATCACTCCCCGATGTTTCCGCCGTGGTTTGTTGTTTTAACGCGGTCGGGGTGTGACACAACAGCTTATAACAAATCATCCAAGAATAGATGATTGATTTTCAAAACGGATTTGTTATTGTGTTCTCGTTGTGGTTATCACCTAAACATAGGTGACAGTATTGTTATAGAATCTAAACGCAAGTAAACTCGCGTTAGGGTCCTAGAAAGTTATATTCTAGGTCAAAGCATTACTAATAACCTAATTCCCTATAACCATGAGCTCTGATACCAACTCTTCTGTCACACCCCGACCGCGTAAAACAACGAAACCGCGGTGGAAACGTCGGGGAGTGGAGCGACAGAATTATTGTTTCACAACCATGGATTAAAAGTTTCATTTTATTTAGATATTAACCATTTGCATTGTCTTAAAGTTAAAACAAACAAGTTCACATATCGACTATCATCGTTATTTAGTAAGTGTGCATCCTAGCAATCAAATCATTCAACACCACCTGAAACATATGTAAAAATAAAGTCAGCATAAAAATGCCGGCGAAGCACATAGGTTTTATGAGAGTGTCAGATTCATGGCTCGTATGTATGTTGCAAAAACTCGTACAACTACTTGAGTTGTTATTTTAAAACCTTGTTTTGTAAAACATTTGTATTGTAAAATAAATAACCAAGTCAAAACAGATTGGATATAGTTTATAAAACCTCGATGCCATGAATCTTAACCCAAAACATTTGTTTATGTAAACCAAATCGTAAATCGTTCTCGTAATAGAACTCGTATGGTTTATATCGTATAGTAAACATTGTTGCGTGACATCGTTCGAAAATCGTTCGTCCAAGTGAACTAAATAACGCTACGGAATGTAATATGATAAAAACACTTATATATAAGAAGTACCAGCGGCGTATTTACCATGCTTTTATCACATTACACCCGTCCCGTTATATAAACACTAACCAAAAACCAATCGTTCGTTCAATTCGTTTAACTTGTTTAAATCGTTCAAATTGTTCTCGTTTTAATTATGAAAACTACTTTTGGTCATCTCGCTTATAACATTCAAACCTTCGCAACTCGTCCATCGTTCAACTCGTATTAACAAACCACCAAAGGGTAAGTTAACAATTAACAGGTTCAGTCGTTACCCACATAACCCCCATACATAACCTTGGGTGCAGTCCGATAACGGGATTTGTCAGATCCTATGGTACCATAACCTAATACTGGTCGGCTCGGCCAAAGCTAATGAATGTCATTCGTTATGTAAATACGTCCAACAAGTCCGTTCACATTATCGAAATCGTTATTGTTTAATATAAACCTTAGTATTCGTTTTTGAAATCATCGGTTAAAAGCATCGAAATCGTTTAACACATATGAATCACCCCAAAACAATTGAAAACAGTAAAATAGGGGAACTATGTACTCACATTGAATTGCAAGTATCCTTGATCTAATGAACGAAAAATGCTCGGGAAAACCAAGGAAAACAAGTTTGATATCAAAACAAAGTGTTTTGATACCCGAAAATAGCTTCATTGCAAAATACGCATAAACACGTATTTTGACCGAAACTTTGACTCGTCACTTTGACTAATCAACATGGTAATCAGTAGGTATAGTCACAAGGGACTATAACCATCGTGATTACACTCACGTTGCAAAGTTCAAACGAACTTTGTGTTGACCAAGTCATGGTCAAAGCAAAAAGTCAAGCACTGTTTGACTTTCATGCTTGAAAAGCATAAACAAGCATTAAAGAAGCTTACAAAAGGTCCAAGCAAGGAAGAATTGATCCAAAACACTCAGGTATGAAGTCTTAAACTTCACCTTAGAGCAGATTTTGAATCAAATGTGAGGAATGAATGAGAAACCCACTTCTATTTATAGTAAGTTTGGATCAAGGAGATCATTCCATGTGTTAGGAGGTTCAATATTGACCCCAAACTTGTGGAACATGGTTTCTAATACAATGGGATGCTCTAAAACAAGTCAATAGTATTGAAAAATTGCATAAAAGACCCTCAAATTCAAGCTGGTTGCTGAAAACAGACATTTCTGTCAAAAGTTGGCCATCGCGTGCCACCACGGGTACCCCCCCCCCCCTTTGCTGTGGCGCGACGCCAAAGCCTACCTGGGGCAGAAACTTTCGAAACTTGGCAAGAATGGTCCCTGCAACACGTTTAAGCCATTTTCGACGCGTGTAAACCCCGTTAACCCATTTTCAAGGGACTACAAGGTTGTTAAAGCATAGGGGTCTTGAAACATGCTTGAAATTATCTCGGATGTCGGTTCGTTTGGTCGTACGGTTGCGTTATTTGGTTAATTACGACGAAAACTCGAACGGACGCGAAAATGATCCAAATTACGCGACGAATGGTATTTTTGCATTCCGATCACTAAAATAAAATATTTTAATGATTACAAAAAATTTTGGATGTCCTGATATGTTCAGAACGTAAGATATGCGCGTAAATGCAAATTTATGCACTTTGTGAAGCTTTTAGTCCCTATTGATCAAATAAGTTTATTTTCGCATACCGAACCACTCAAAGCCTATTTCTAAGCTATGTAAAGGATATTTAGGGTATGTTTAACTTATGATCAAGTTCAGGAATGTTCGTTACCATACGAATCGGCATGGTTTCGCAGTTTGACACAAATAGTCCCTGCGATCGAATAAACTTGTTTTCGACACACCAAACCCTCCAAAACCTATTTCTAAGTTATGTAAAGGTTATTTAAGGTATGTTAAGCCTATGTCACTATTCCAGAGTGTTTGTCGCATTAACTGATTACGTTTACGCATCAGTTTGCGTATAACTTTCCAGAAAGCGATTTAAAGTTTGAAATCGAACTCGAATTAAATCGTAAAATCGTCAAACACAAATACACAAATATTAACACCAAAACACATCGTTTTATTGATAATTTATATTGTTTTACATCGTACATCGTTTACAGAGCATAGTTGTCACACTACCCCCTGTCGCCAATGTACCAATTGTGGGTGCCTTGGCCATCTGGTCAACACGTGTCACATCACACCACGACAAGTGCTTAATCAACACTGAACTCGCCCAAAAAATCAGCTTGTGACTCAACCTATGTACCAGCCACCCCAACTCATGGCTCCACCTCCCCAAAACATGATCCAGCCCTACTATTAACCCAACCCCCCTATGATGCCACCCTACTCACTTTGGCAACACCTGCCCAAGATTGGTTAACATAATAAAGGCTCAAGCTCAGGCCAATCCCATTAATCAGGCAAACCAAACAACACAGGTTGCATGGGGCAGAGTGTTCAACATTAACATAAACCAAGCACGGGCCGATAATAACATGGTTAGTGGTATGTTGTTAATAACAAACTTAAAGATAAATAATAAATGAATGGGTAAATTACACTTTTCGTCCTTTATGTTTGTATCAGATTGCAATGGATGACCTTTAACTTCAATAATTACAGTCACAATCCTTTCTTTGTAAAATCATTACACCCGAGGTCCTTTGGCCCTAACCTAGTTATTTTTTTTTTGTTAGATCTAGTCATGTGCATTGCACATGAGGGTAAATTTGTCTTTTTAATATCCTAGGGACTATTTGTGTAATTAACTTAAACTTTTGAACCAAAACTTAAAATAAACATGTTTTACACTTTAATCCCCCATCACAACCAAACGACCACCATCTTCAACCAGTTCCTGGACAAAAGAAAAAAAATTATCATTCAAATTTGTACAACTTATCATAGAAAAATATGTTAATATCTCATCAGCAAATAACAATCCAAAGTAATCAGATCATTCAAAAGTTACAATAAATTAAAAATAAAAAACAAATTAATCTAAATATTAATATACAATAGAAATTAGACTACCTTGTTAGCAAGATTAAGAGACGATACAACGGAACCACTTGTTACTTTTTAGCAAAACTTACATTTGCACGAATCAACAGTAGTTAATAGATCACATAGACATCAAATTAGGAAGTAAACAGAATTAAAGGAGTAAACAATATTAAACTACAATTGTTGATTTCAGTTGCAGATTGTATTAGTGTGTTGCAAGAGTGTTGATTACCTGTAAT
Source organism: Helianthus tuberosus (assembly GCA_030545235.1). Classification (NCBI taxonomy): domain Eukaryota; kingdom Viridiplantae; phylum Streptophyta; class Magnoliopsida; order Asterales; family Asteraceae; genus Helianthus; species Helianthus tuberosus. Next base: position 104,308,012 of record CM060352.1, on the reverse strand, counting down.
GTTGTTGTGGAGGAGAGATAATTTAAGCGATGAATCATTTCGATCTAGGGTTTATACGGCGTCTGGAGAACCAGATCTAGTGGATGTTTCATACGACAACGGAGATCGCAACAGATGTTTCAAAGGACGACGGTTGGGGTTATTCCGGCGGCGAAGCCATATGGTTCGCCAATCTACAGGTGAAAGTCTGATTAACCATTTATTTGGTTTTTAGATCCTAACCGAAACATGGTGGTGAAGAGATGGGGGCAAGATTGGAGTAGATGTCACACCCCGACCGTGTTAAAACAACAAAACCGCATCATAAACGTCAGGGAGTGTCGTAACAGAATCATTGTTTCACAACACATGGATTTGAAGTTTCGTTTTATTGAATTTTAGTTTATTACATTGTCTTGAAATTAAAAGCAAAACACAAGCATATTATCTTTCATTGTTTTATGTCACTAAGGCCTCATCCATTCCTACGTGAGCATGCATCATAATCATCATCAAACAACAGCACCTGAAACATATGTGAAAAGAAAGTCAGCATAAAAATGTCGGCGAGTACATAGGTTTTGTGAGTGTGTCAAATTCATGGCTTGTGTACATATTACAATACCTCGTACGACTATTAGAGTCGATAATTTGAAACCTTGTATCAAAAAGTGTTTGGTATTGTAATATGATTAACCAACTAAAACAAGTTGGTTATATGTTTGTGAAAACCTCGTTGCCATGAATCTTGACTAAAACCTTTGTTTTTGTAAACCAATAGTAAATCATCTCGTAAGAACTTGTATGGTTTATATCATTTAGTAAACATCATTGAGTGACATTATTTGAAATCATTCATACAAGTGAACTAAATAACGCCACGGAATGTAATATGATAAAAGCACTTATATATAAGAAGTACCAACGGCGTATCTACCATGCTTTTATCACATTACACCCGTCCCGTTATCTAATCACATACCATAAATCAATCGTTCAATTCGACCGTGTTATCAATCGTTCGTGTCATCAAAACCAATCATTCAATTCGTTCGTGTTATAAGTCATCGTTCAATCGTTCGTGTTATAAACCATCGTTCAATCGTTCGTGTCATAAATCATTGTTCAATCGTCTGTATTTTAATTGTGAAAATTAACTTTTGGTCGTTCTAGTTGAACACATTCAAACCTGTGTGACTCGTCTATACCACCAAAGGGTATCTTTAATCGACTAACAAACTACCATAGGGTTTTTTAAAATAACAGGTTCTGTCGTTACCCACATTACCCCCATAACCATGGTGATAGTCCGATAATGAGATTTGTCAGATCCTATGGTACCATAACATACTACTGGTCGGCTTGGCCAAAGCTAATGAATGTCATCCGTGTTATGTATCAACACACCAACAAGTTCGTCCATGTAGGATCGTTGTTGGACCCGAATGAGTCAATCAGAAGAGTTTTCTATCCAATTAAAAGGCGGAAACAATGAATCAGACACTCAAACTAATTATAATGTCTCTTTGATTGATTTAACACTGATTACAACCTGAGAACAACTTGGCAGCACTTCGTTACAATTTTCAGAACCTTGCCAAATGAATGAATGAGTGCACTATATATAGGAGTAGTGGTTTCGCTTATATGGACATGCCATATGAGCGAAATCAGCAGTTTATGATTTCGCTTTTATGGACAGTGTCCATATGAGCGAAACCTCTTGCTTAACCACTAAACTTCGATTCTCGAACCTCGTGCACTAGTTATTCTAACCTATCCTATTCTATTACATGATACAAGACGAAGTCAATAGACGTAATGCACTAACAGACTCCCCCTCGGATATTGACGAAGTCTTCAGTGACTAATCTTTATCATGACACCTCTTCAGTCTTGATCATTCTGCATCCTCACTCAGATTGTAACATTGTAAGCATCCATCACTCTCTTGATCAGCTTCACACTTTGACTCTTACACTAGGATCTCATCACTGGTTCTATCATCAACAGCTTTATCATCAGCAGGCTCCCCCTTTCGTCAAGCTTCCGTGCTTTTAGGGATCGACACCTAGCTTTCCGGCTACAAGCTCTTTCTAGCTTCAAGCTTGTCTTCAGACTCCCCCTTAGACTCTGCTCTCAGGATCGTAGTCTGGACTTTTCCTGCAATCACTCATACAACTATAAGTAACAACATTTTAATCTTCTAGATATCGTAATCTGACAATTCAATCTCCTCAAAATCACTTCTCATGAATTTGGCAGTTTCATCGAATCATATCGGAAACTAACTCTTATAACAATATAAGCATCCAAATCCCCCACAGTTAATCATCCAAGTCCAAATTAATGACCTTGGAGATATCACAAACTGTTTTTGAATTTTTTAAAAGAAATTCAAGTTTCAATTTAATGAACTTGTTTTATTCTCAGAAACACAATCAACTTACTTAGATTTTGAAACTCAGCTCCTCAGATATCGGTTGTCGAAAATAAAGCAGAAATCAAAATCTTTTTGTATTTTCTGAAAATATAAAGCAGTAAAGAAATATGTACAAACATATTTACAGACAATATTTTTGTTTGAGTATGCGTCAGAGGATCATATCAGGTTTTGACAAATCACAAGTATCGTTGAGCTTAATTACTCATTAAGAATTAAACAATTCACTTAGATTGTCGATATACTGGTTCACTTTAAATTCTCATACAAATTTCAACTGATTCAGGATACGAATTAGGTATTTTAAGAACTTAAACCCATTCATGTGTCCCACCTCTTGAATATACTACCGTATCCAGATCCCAATATTCAGTCTTACAAGTAAGTATAACACACATGATATCTGTAAGGGGTTAATAAATTATGAAGAATTACCGTTCAGCAGAGAGATCATGACTCAACTTGGGTGTGTCCCCTTTAAAGGATCTTTTTTACAACAGCATTGCTAAGCAATTTTATTGTCTTATCATATATGCTGAGGGTGATGCTATGTTTCAAGCATTTGTGAAAAGTATTATTCGAGGACTAGGTCAGAACTTCCATTCAGCAGAAGTCCCAGAATAATACCCCAGATATCACTGAGTATAAAGACCTAGTATATTAGAAAAAGGAACCTTTTAAACGAGATTTCAGGGGTTACCTATATATCCAAGTAGTGTTCCCCACGAAATAAGCAAGTGTTTGATTTTAGGTTTATATCCCGAAAAAGTTTACTAAGTGTATAAAAACCTATCGACACATCATCAGTGAGACTGTTTAACGCTTTTTAATTCTTTACAATTCTTTAGCATACTGTAACTGTCTACTGATGTACTATCATTTCCTCTTTTTACGCAAAACTCAAATTTTTAAATTTTTGTCATGTTTTTGGCTTTTTCAAATTTTCTAATGTTTTTGGATTTTCTAATGACAATTTTTCTCCCCCTAAAATGCAAAACCATTAAAAATTTGACAACACAATACTAATAGCTTTGTCTCGCCATCCATTTTCTGCTACGCATGCTCTGATTTGCAGAAAATATAACGTACCCCCATGATTTACAACACATTGATCTTAACAGTTTGAAAACTGTTTTTCAATCTGATGAAAGTAATCATGTTTGTTCAGCCGTGAGGGTTTCGGCGTATTCAATCAACATACATTCAAACAAAAATTAAAAACAAACATATTTTTGATTTTTAATTTTCAAGTTTTTAGGGTTTTGAAAATATTGTTTATTTATGTACAGAAAACAATCAAACTAAACTCCCTGTTCAACCAAACCAGGGTCCTGCAACCTCTTCTTGTGCCAGGCTGCTCCAACTACCATTCTCACAATCTTCAGCTTCGTTGAGCACCTGCACATTCAAACTTTATCAATCATTTGAACAATTTAGCCCAGGTCTTTTGGACCTTAGGCATTTCAACACAATAATTTTCATTCAATTTTGGAAATTCTTTGTCACTTAAAACTTTTTCAACTTTGACTTCAACTTTCATCAGCTTTGGTGGCTTCTGTTGGCTTTCGTACATGTTTTCAAACTTCAAATTCTGCGAAATCTCTCTTGAATATTCTTTCATCTCAGATCTTCTATCTGACGATTCGGAAGTGAATGCGTTGTAGAATGTGTTGTAGAACTCTTCACCATTGCTTGACATCTTCAATTACCTGAGAGCAAACAAACAAACTTAATCAGTTTAAACAATATCAAGTAATCTAAAATACACTGACACTCGATTGTCGTGAAACAATCTTGACTCGAAAAAAGTTCACTATCGATCGAAATATGACACTATGAACGAAATAGCACACAAGGTACACTTTGAGCGAAATCAAGTTTCTTTGTGACACAAAAGCGAAACCACTTGTGACACAAAACCGAACACACTTGATGACTAATAAGCGAAACCCTTTGATGACTTGATGAGCAAAATCCCTTAGAATTTGTTCACATGAGAGAAACCAGAATGATCAAATAAGCGAAACTATCTTGGACTTATGAGCGAAACTGCTTTGGACTGATAAACGAAACTATAATGTCTGTATAAGCGAAACCTTGAATTGTCACAAGAGCGAAACCTAAGTTGCTGTAAATGTCAGCTGATTGGGCCAATCAATCCACTAATCCGTTATAAGATTGGGCCGTGAACTTCACATGCAATAACCGAGATCAAATGATTTTAAAAACACAAATTCTGACAAAACTTGTTTGTTCACATGCAATATCTGAAATTGGGCCTTATCTAATCAAATCACATGCAGCCGATATATCTAACAAGTATGATTGGGCCTTTAATTTTTCACATGCATCAATTGGACCTTCAACTAGTAGGCGGCAAAATCAATCTGATACTATTAAATTGTTGAGTCAATGTTGAGTCAGTTGTTCACGTGAATGACTGAAAAATGTGATTGGGCCGAAATTTTTAATCACATGCAACCACAAGTGGTCGATAACATCAATTAAAGATCCGACAACTTCAGATGATTTCTTTATTTCATTGGACCGTTTGAGCGAAACCACATAATTGTTCATAAAAGCGAAACTAGTTAATGACCGGATGAGCGAAACCACTTAATGTCTATATGAGCGAAACCAGATTGTGACCTATGAGCGAAACTATACTGACACATAAGCGAAATCACTCATGTTCTTGTCCATTGGAGCGAAACCATGTGGTCCTAAAAGCGAAACCATACAATGTCCGAATAAGCGAAATCACATCCGAAGGTAATTTGGTCCATTTTTAATCCGAATTTTGATATGAAACTTTCAAGGGTTAGTTATTATCCACTAATACACATTCTGTGAAAAATTTGGCCGATTTTAACCGTGGAAACTTGTTCAGATCAAAAAAGAAGGTGTAGAAGACAGAAATCTGATGCAATTGAGCTAAACTCTTCCTCCTGAGCTCTGATACCACTTGTAGGATCGTTGTTGGACCCGAATGAGTCAATCAGAAGAGTTTTCTATCCAATTCAAAGGCAGAAACAATGAATCAGACACTCAAACTAATTATAATGTCTCTTTGATTGATTTAACACTGATTACAACTTGAGAACAACTTGACAGCACTTCGTTAGAATTTTCAGAACCTTGCCAAATGAATGAATGAGTGCACTATATATAGGAGTAGTGGTTTCGCTTATATGGACATGCCATATGAGCGAAATCAGCAGTTTATGATTTCGCTTTTATGGACAGTGTCCATATGAGCGAAACCTCTTGCTTAACCACTAAACTTCGATTCTCGAACCTCGTGCACTAGTTATTCTAACCTATCCTATTCTATTACATTATACAAGATGAAGTCAATAGACGTAATGCACTAACAGTCCACATTATTGAAATCGTCTTGTTTAATATAAACCATAGCATTTGTTTTAGAAAACTCGAAATCGTTTAGCACATATGAATCACCCCAAAACAATTGAAAGCAGTAAAATAGGGGAACTATGTACTCACTTGAGATTGCAAGGTATCCTCAATTAAGTGAACTAACAAAGCTCAGCAATCAAGGAATCAAGTGGCACCTAGTATCGGAATCACTATGTTAATAATCAGGGCCTAAATCGGGAGATCGGGTAGAATGAGGTCTTGTAAACCAAATGAGTGTTGGAATTCATATGATATGGTTTAACAAGGCCTACATTCTGATTTGAAACCTATCCTAAGTGCTTTTGACCCGTTATGACCCGTTAAGGTAATTTATGCTACTTTAACGTGTCATTTGCGCAAATGCACGTTCGGAGGGTCTAACTAGTCCTATTATTAGTATTATATGCATAAACATGTTTAATAATGTTGCATAATCAGTTTAAGTGTCAAAATATAGGTTACATAGGCTTAAAATGAAATTGTGCGCAAAAAGGGCATTTTGGTCATTTTTCTAAGGCATATAAACTACCTATCATACAACTAACTAAATGAAGTGACCATAAGGTATAACCTCATAACGTTATTCCCTATACAACAATGGTCACAATATATGTTTGGTCGGATCCTAACGATCGACCAAACGGGTCGGGTATGAAAGTCTAAGTGGTTGTCGAGACCGCTTGACTTACGACCCTAAACAAGCACTAAATTGAAGGTGACGAGCTAAACATGTTAAAACATGTTTACCTAAGTTAGAAAACTGATTTGATATCAAAACAAAGTGTTTTGATACCCGAAATTAGTTTCGTCGCAAAATGCACATAATCATGCATTTTGACTGAAACTTTGACCTGTCGCTTCGACTAGTCAATGTGGTAATCAGTAGGTATAGTTGCAAGGGACTATAACCATCGTGATTACGCTCATGTTGCAAAGTTCAAACGAACTTTATCTTGACCAAATCATGGTCAAAGCTGAAAGTCAAACATTATTTGTTTGACTTTTAGCATTAAATAAATAAACAAGACATGAAAGAACACTTACAAGTGCTCTTAGGCTAGAAAAATGACTAAGAATGCTCAGGTATGAAGCCTCCAACTAAGTGTGGTAGCCTCAATTCAGAGCAAGAGTGAAAACAAAATGAAATAAGCAAGTTGGAATGAAGAAGTTCATGGGTATTTATAGGATTTCTTGAACCATTAGATCATGCCATGTGTTTTGTGTGATGATCAAGGAATAATCCATACCTTACACTTGTTAGGACCTGATTAGGGGACTTGGAGAACACATAAACCAGCCCACAATAACCAAAAACTAGGATTAAAATCAAGGACATCAGACTGTTTTGAAGAAATCAGGAATCTTCCCAGCACCATCTCTCGCGACCCGTGACCTATACAGCCTCTGGCTGTCGCGGCCCGCCTGGTACCCTGTCCAGACTTTCAGTTTTTGTCATATTTAGTCCCTGCATCTCCGAAACTTGTTTTTCGACGCGTTTAACTCCCGTTAACCCAATTTCAAGGCTCTACAAGGATGTTAAAGCATACGAGACTTGAAATATGGTTGGAAATATCATAGATGTCGGTTCATTTGGTCGTACGATCGCGTTTTTCGATTAATTACGACGAAACTCGAACGGACGCGAAAACGATTCAAATTGCGCGACGAATGGTATTTTTGCATTCCCATCACTAAAATATAATACTTTAGTGATTACAAAAATTTTTGGATGTCCGGATATGGTCAGAACGCAAGATATGCACGCATTTGCATAATTTCGCAGTTTTGACGCTTTTAGTCCCTGTGATCAAATAAACTTGTTTTTGACATACCAAACCCTTCAAAACTTATTTCTAGGTTATATAAAGGTTATTTAAGGTATGTTAAGCTTGTTTCACTGTTCCAGAGTGTTTTTCGTGTTAAAATGATTACGTTTACGTAATAATTTGCGTATAACTTTCCAAAAGGTGATTTAGAGCTTGAAATCGAACTAGAATTGAAACGTGAAATTGTTATATACAAATAAAAAATATTGGGATCAAAACACATTGTTTTATTGATATTTGATATTGTTATACATTGTACAATGTTTACAAGAGCACAATTGTCACAGTCTCCTCTACTTTAGGAAATTTTGTCCCGAAATTTTAGCTAGAGGAAACTTGTGAAAACAAATGTGGGTATTTCGGCTTCATTTGATCCTCATGTTCCCAAGTAAATTTTGGGCCACATTTGAATTCCCAGCGAACTTTGACTATTGGTATTCATTTGTTTTTCAGTCTCTTGACTTCACGGTCCATTATCTCCATTCGTTTCTCGACAAATTGCATTGTGTCGTCAACTTGGATTTCGTCGAGGGGAATGTGAAGATCAGTATCAGCTAAACACTTTCTTAAATTGGACACGTGGAATGTTGGGTGTGTCACACCCCGAAATTATCAGAGCTGGCGTGACTGGACTGGTATCTTCATTGCACAGCGGAAGCAAATAAGCTAAGACTTCTAGAAATTGAACGCCCACTAAGTACTCGAATCTCCAATGGTCCTCCTATTCCAACCGTGCCATAATTTCTGAAATGCAACCTGAGAAAGAAACATGCGAAAAATCAACATAAAGTTGAGCGAGTTCATAGTTTGTTTGTAAAAGATTTGAAATAGATCTTTTGAATAACCGGTTTGTGAAATATTATTGAGAAAACGAATTTAAAAATCATTTTCTTGTCAAGTTGTATGGGAACTTTGTATTTGTAACACATTATATTCGTAAAACCATGTATTTGTAGACGTGTATTTGTAAAGTTTGTATAACCGTCAATGCCCACCCTGACTTTGACTTCATGCTCGCATAAATCCTATGCTTTGAATTTGTATAAAACATGGTATGTAATTTGTAAAACCCCGGTATGAAAGCAACAAGGAAAAAGAGATCACCAATGGTTTGCAAGGCCAATGGTATGTGTGAAGTGATGCAGGAAAACTCAAACCTAGCAAATTTGTACCGGGCCTCCGGCTGGAAGACATAGTCACCACTATGGGCCACCCTGGTCCCCATGGGTGTGGGCCCGCTACACCCAAATAGATCTATCACTCATGTCCCTCGGTCCTACGACGAGGATTAATGGCCTTAAGTGTTGTACCCACCACTCACATGATCTAAGTGTACCCTTCCTTTGCTAACCATACCAATTGTAATTGTATGTAATCATTTTGTAACATGTATCTGTCACACCCCCAAAATCCACTATGCGGAGTATCACCGCTTGGAGGCGTGACATGACCAGGATCAAGCCACCAATCATATTGAACATAACAAGTAATAAGTAAAATTCATTCACACAATATGAAAGGTATTTCAAATCAAAAACATAGTTAAGTGTTTAGCGGAAGCATAATTGTAAAACCCAATATAAGTATTAAGTATGAAATATAGAAATGTTTTTAGCATGGCACACACTGCCATGTCCCACAACGACCACGTCTCCATGTGCAAGCTCCATGAGTACCTAACGACCTGCAAGGCATGTAACAACGAGTCAACAACAAAGTCGAGCGAGTTCACAGTTGATTGTTTAGTTATAGCATTTGTTTCGTAAATCAATTGTTCGTTTTGTAAACCATGTATCGCATTATTTCGTATCGCGGTCACCTAGACGTGGTTGCGAAGATTAGTGGGGGCTTCCCATGTGTTACTAGACCACGCGTATCGACTGCTACGAAAATTTAAGAGGTGCCCTAAGTCAATGTCTATCAGCATTGACCCTTTGCCCATAGTCCATTAGTACACGCCCGTCCGACTGGCACGGTGTGAGGCTTGTTAAACCTAATAGCGATATTAACTAATGACCCGCTCGCCATAGGCCTCGGCGATTAAGTCGATAAATGAGGGACTTCAATTGATAGAGTGATGGTCTTATGGTCGTACGTATCCTGCTGTATGGGGAATACGCAAGTTTGTAGTTACCGTTCAGTTCTTTAACCCATGCCTAACCCTTGGGAATCCCATGCCTTGGATAGAGTGTGAACTCACCTTGGTTTGCTCGGTTTGGCTCTCAAAAATAGCTAATAGTCAAAGTCGGTCAATCACGTCCTAGTATGATTACAACATAGTTTATTAATGACTTCAAATAAGCACGAAGTTCCTACACGCATTTACCACATAACATGCACTCACTTTAACAGTTCACGCCCATATAAACTTTCCACTTATAGCTACTTAAGAGCAAGCATACGATATTGCACATAACATTTTCATTGACATATAACACTTTAGATCATTATCGGATAACATAACCAACATTTAGACATGCAAATCACTAGTTATATTGTTTCAGCTTAAACATCCAAAACTGGACTGTTTTCGGGTAATTTAATAAAATAGTTAACTTATTCCAAAAATTCCCAAATTTTTACAGAATGTTTTAAACAATCGAATTATTATTGTGTAAAAATATTAGGATCTAATTCATTACCAATATTTTATAAAAATCATTTACCGGACTGCAATTCAGATTCGTCACTTTCTGACTGCAGTCCACGGAAAAATTCATTTAAAATTCATCGTAAGTCCGAATGACGAAATTCCAGTGGGAGAATTTCTTATACATCAGTGCTCATCTACTGAACAAATTTCATGATCTGACTCTACACAGAATCCATGTTATGACGGAAAACATTACGTTTATTTTCAGCAGTAAAAATGCAGCTTGAGTTGCTGTTACAAAATGATCCTTTAAAAATAGTAAACGAAGTCCAAAAATTATGATTCCAGTACCATTAGAACCGTATTTCATAATACATAAATCTAGAGTTCAGAAAATACATTTTATGCTTTATTAAGGTTCGGTTACAGCCAACTGAAGTTGGCTGTAATCACTAAGCAGCCTCTTGTTTTTTAGCTTTTAACATTCTAATGCGAGTTATATTGGGTCCGTTACATGTTCAGTGATCAACAACAACATCATACTTGTATTATTTCATCATAATATAATCTTTAACTACTAACACATGAAGTAAACAAGAGTTTTAAAGAAGTCTTACAACTAGCTTAAAGCTTGGGAATATCACTAGAGAAAAAGATGACAAAGATGGATGATGAAAGCAAATGAGAAGAATTCTTCAAGACCTTCAAGCTTCAAGCTCCTTGTATCACTTTCTAACACTTAAAATAAGCTCAACAATGGAATGGTAGTGGTGGTTTTAGAGTGAGCCAAGAGAGAGATAGAGAATGAGAAAGATGGTGTGAAGATTGTGAAGTTATGCACCATATTTATAGTCATTCTTTCTAGTGTTTAGTCAACATGAACAAGCCAAGATTAACTAAAATATAGAGGTATAATCTTGGATTCTAATACTTAGTCCACATAAGTAGGAGAAGTAAATACTTAGTCAACATAAGGAGGATAAGTAAATACTTAGTCAACATAAGGAGGATAAGTAGGTGACTTATAGTATTCAAATACAAGTATAAGGTATAGTATTCTAATCCAAGTATAAGGTATAGTATTCAAATCCAAGTATAAGGTATAGTATTCAAATCCAAGTATAAGGTTACATGTTTTAGTTAGTAGATTTCTAGTGGGTGTTACGGTGTACGGGGATCGTAACTAGCCAAGAAATAATTAAACAATGTTTCTAGCAAAATTTAATATTAATTAATCGTACGGATACATGTAATTATGAGGGTTGTCACAGTATCCACTGGGAATCCCGTTTCTCAAACGCAGACCAACCCAGTCCCATTATTATAACTAGACGATCCCATCCCTAGTCATGAAAATCATTCACATTTCGATAATACGCTTTTGTTTTGTAAAAACCGGTATATTTAGTATGAACCATTCGTAAACCATTTGAGTTCCTCGAAATCCATTCGTAATATGATTTAGAAATATGAGTTTTCGTTCGTTCAAAAACTTTGTATGTTCTTGCAATACGTGCTTTGTCTAAAATATGCAGTCTTTGTTAGTCGAAAACTTTGTGTGTTTCTGCAAAACGTGCATGTCTTTCCACCCCGAAAACATTTATAAAAATGTAAAACCGTAAAAAGGTGGGGTTATGAACTCACCTGAACTGTCTTGTGCAAAGCTAGCTAATTACGACTTCGTGATGTCGTTTCCAAGACTTGACTTGCTAGCGTGCATTTTACAATATTCCTAACACGGAATATCTTATAAGTTTCTAACCAAAAGCGGTAACTAAACTACGTGTTAGCGAGCTCTACCGAATCGTTAACCGAACGATTCGACGGTAAGTAGTTAACTTAACGAAAATGACTAAGTTATACGCGTTTGAATTTGAAATGAATATGATAACTATTTGTGTAGATGCCGTTTCTAAAAACACAAATAGTTATCATATTCATTTCAATATTCCTAAAAATATTTATTTTAGTAAAATGACTAAGTTATGTCAAAGTATATGTAGATGTCGTTTAGGCGTTCAAAATAAATATAAAAAGTTATATTTATTTTACAAAAGAGTTAGTGTTGTTCGGTATTTAAAATAAATATATAAACTATATTTATTTTAGTAAAAGAATCGTCGTGTTGTTTGATTGTTGAAATAAATATACACTATATTTATTTTTATGAAAAGAAGTCAGGTTGGTTGATATTTGAAATGAATATGATAACTATTTGTGTTTTTAGAAATGATCTTCGGTTATCGGCGTTTGAATAAATGTAAGTAGTTATATTGAATTTATAGGAGAATTGTCGAATTTTTGAGGTTACAAATAAATACAATAACTATATTTATTATTGTATATAATATCCGAATTCGTAGTTTTCGTATGTTTTGTAAAGTGTCGTCGAAAGTAATTGCATATTTGTATTTGTTTTACTAAAAAGGTTATTTGAATCCGATGTTTGTTTTATAATAAAAAACGCGTTTCATTTTACGGATTTTCTCGAAAAACGGGCAGAGTTTCCTTTGTTTTTGGACGCCCCAGACAACATAAGTTGTCGTTATTTTTCAAAAACCAATCAATACTCAATCATTAACATAAATAATTTTCGTAAATATGGCAAAATATAACTAGACACTAATCCGAATCGGTTCGAGCTCGTATGAAGAAATTAATAAAAATTCTTATAATTAACGTAAATATTATTCGCGTCACTAAAAAATCTTTACCAAGTCTTTCGCGCCGCTTTCATTGAGTGAGTTGAAAGAGTCAACCGGGTTAACGGAGTTAACCGAGTTAACTGAGTTAACCGGGTTTGACCCGAGTTGATCGAACCGAACTGTCGACTGAACCGAATCCCAAGACCCGAACCGAACCGGCTTCTGTTGACCGCCTTTGACCGGACCCAAACTGGTATATTGTTGGTGCATAAATGTATGTTAACTTCGTCTTTATAGAGTCTTGTGTCTAGATAAGATAAACCAATGCTCAGTAGGATAAAAACTAGGGTTTATGTGTAAGTGTGTAATTTCGCTTAAAATAGCCACTGACAATTTCAGACGAAATTAGACATTGTAATTTCGCTTGAAATGGCCAGTGCCTCTTTCTTGCGAAATCACCACATCTATATATAGCTGAGTTGCTTGGTCATTTGTAACTTTTCCGATTCAGAGCCGAGGTGTTGCCAGTTTGTCAAACAATCTGTAAAAGCTTTGGAAACATTAATAAGAAGATAATTAAGGAGAATCAAGTTGTTACGCGTCTATTTCTCTGATTCCGCCTTTGAAATAGCTTGTAAACTCTTCTGATTGACTCGTTAGGGTCACACATCAATCCAACAAGTGGTATCAGAGCTCAGGAAGAAGATTTTATACCAATTCAGCTTGTTTTCATCACTTCTACACCTTTTCAAAATTAAACAAGATTTAACGGACATAATGGACTGAATTTCACATATATCACGTAAAACACTGTTTTAAAGAATCCTTGAAAGAATTGGACTAAAATTTGAACAAAAACTGGATCAATTTGACAAAATGGTGGCCGAAATATTGATGTCATCATAATTTCGCTCGAAAATGTCATTGTGATTTCGCACGGAATTACCTTTTATAGTTAATTTCGTTTGAAACTACTGCTGATTTCACACGAAATCAGATTTCGTTTGGAAGTTCCACATGAAATTAGCTATTCCGCACCAAATTGGCTTGATTTCGCTTGAAACCAAGCTAATTCCGCACGAAATTAGATTTTGCTTGGTGATTTCGTTTGAAAACACTATCTTGTGTTAAAATCCTGATTTCGTTTAAATTGGGTATTTCGTGTGAATAGCTATTTCGCTTGAAAAGAGCCATTTCGTGTGAAGATATTTTGTTTGAAGCTGATTTCGCGTGAACTGATTTCGATAGAATTTGTCTTTAAAGATACAAAAATTTTTCTAAGTGTTTGTTGATTGTTTCAGTACTTGAAGATGGATGATTTTCTGAATCCATTTAGTGATGCTTTTGCTTTCATGGGAAACAGCGGAGATGATACATCAAACAACACAAATGAAAACATTTTAAATCCAAGTGTAAAGAAAACTCTTTCTGATGCTTTGAGTGTGGAGAGTGCTTATGGAACATATAACAAACCTCCCAAGCTGATGGCGATTGAAGAATACAATAGATGGGCTAAAAGGTTTGAAGAATGGCTAAAAGCGTTTGCATATCCAAGTTGGAAGATGTTGAAGAATGGTTTCACTATGGGAAGATCGGATTATGAAAATATAACAGAAACTGATGAGATAGAGAGATATGTTGCTGAACAAAAGTGCATTGCATTGCTTCATCAGTCTGTGAGAGACGACATAATATCATTGATTGAATACACAAATTCGAAAGATCTATGGGAGAAACTAAGAGTGAAATGTGTGGGTAGTGCCGAGATAGTTAAAAACAAAAAGAAGTTATTAATAAAAGAATTCAATTTGTTTGGATGTTTGAAAAACGAATCAGTGTCAAAGATGATTGAAAGATTCGGGCATTTGAAGCTGGAACTTGCAAGACATGGAATCGTGTACACTCAAGAAGAATTGGTTGACAAACTGTTTGACTTGCTGCCAGATGATAAAGACTGGCAATACTTTGCTTTGATGTTGAAGAACAAAATCAAGTCGGAAGATTTGACGGTTGATTTGTTAATTGAAAGACTGGAGAGTCATGAGCTGGAGATCAAGAAATCAAACAAAGTCAATCATTCCTCATATCAGCAGAATGTTGAGTTGTATTACCGAGGAAGTATGATCCCAAAGAATGTGTCTCCTAAGACAACTTTTTCAGCTGAAAGTTCTTACACGTCAAATCAAGAAAGTTCAAGCAGTGGTTCTCATAGTGTGTTTCGTCGTCAACTACTTCAAATCAATTAGTTCCAAAGAATCTGTTCCAATGTAATATTGCTATGGATCTGAAGAATGCACAAAACTTTAGTGAGGAATCCGCAAAGCAGCAAATGGTGTTTTTAGCATCTGTCCTTGAATCATACGAGAGCCTTGTTGCAGGCAATATTTGAAACACTAGCCTCACCAAGGAGGATTATGATCAGACCGACCCAGAAGAGATGAGTTGATTGATATTAGGTGGTGTATGGCTAGTGCAGTCAGACGAGCGCAAAGATTCATGGAGATTACAGGCAGACATTCTATTGGTGGACCTTCAACAAAACTTGGTTTTGATAAATCAAAGGTTACGTGCTTCAGATGTAAACAAAAGGGACATTTTAAACGTGAATGTCGAAACACACCTGCTGATGATACTGCAAATCCATTCAGAGAGGATTACTACAAAAGAGCAATCTATCATCAGAACAAATCTGAACCTCCCAGAATGAAACAGCTTGAAGATACCCCAAAAGAAAAATCAAGAGCTCTTGCTGTTATTCATGATGATGAGGGATACGATTGGAGTGAACTGCTACCGGAAGAGGATGCAGTGGGCTATGCATTTGTGACAATAGTTGTTCCTTTCAAAGATTGCAGAAACGAAGAAGAAAAATACATCAACAGAAAGATGAAAGCCCAAGACAGGATGATTAGAATCGATCAGATATACAAAGAAGTAAAAAGGGCGAATAGATGGGATGCTGATAGAGAATGTTATCTTGATCCCAAAGGAAACATTGCTGTTGATCCAAAGTCTCTTGATGTTGAAACTCTCACCAAACAAATTGCTGACGAAGAAGAAGCCAGACAGAGAGAGTGGTGGGGAGGAGGAGAAGCTGAAGAAAAAGAAAAAGAAAAGGAGAAAGAGCTGCAGCCAAAGAAAGTTGATAACGGGATTATTGATACGTCACAAGAGTTTACTGCTGAAAATTTGAAGAAGATGGCTGACAAAGTGTTTGCTGCAAAAGAACTAGAGGTAGTTTCTGGTTCTGGAACTAAGTCTAACAGCAAGGTCAGTCAGAATGATGCAATCAATGAGTCTGGTAAGAAAGCTAAAACTGAGAGTGACTGCAAAAATTGCATGAAAGACTGCAAGGTTTGTAGTACAATTGCTTATCTCAGCAGTAAAAAGATCGATGAACTGACAGGAAGAGTCAGAGATGTTGAAAACCAGATCTTAAACCGTGACAAAATGTTAAAAGCTTCAAATGATCGATTAAAAGAATTAACTGAGAAAATCGAAAATGATAAAATTGAAGTAGAAAGAATTAGGAAAGAAAACGAAAAACTAATTCATGAAAATCGTCAACTTTCAGAAAATTTTGAGAAGCTAAAACGAACGGTTAAAGATTCTAATGAAAGAAATGGTAAGACAAACAAAGAAAATGTGCAATTGTCAGGAGTTCTTAGAGTAAAAGAAGAGTTAATCAACCAGCAATTGGATGAAATTGCTAAATTGAAGCTTCAGTTTCAAGAAGCTAAAATTGAGAATGAACGCATTCAGTTGAAACTGAATAGTTACAACTCCGCAAGTTTTGTTCTTCAACATATAGTTCCTAAACCAATAGGGAAGAACAAAGCAGGTGAAGATGTTTATTCGGATGGAACCGGGGTTGGGTTTCATCAGGTTCCACCGCCAGTATTAAATAATTTTTCAAAGAAAAAATCAGGGTTGGTTAATGATGAAGAAGAAAATGAAGTTAAGCTTCCAGACACAATTGATGTCACATTTACTTCATCATCTGATGAAGATAGTGTCCAATCTGAAGTTGTGAAAAGCGTGGTTGAAAATGTTTTAAAGTATGAAAGTGACACTATTGAGGATGATGAATGTTTTTTGGACAAATATATTCCAAAATCAAAATCCAAAAACAACTTAAGTGAAGAATCTAATCTTGTGATGTACAAGATGGCGGGATCTGATAAGTTGTATTCGGATCGAGATTTTCCTTTGGAGAATGTGAATGTTGGAAAATTGAGAAATGTGTTCAAGTTGATTAAGATTGATGTGTCTGAAATTGAAGGTTTGAAACATTCGGAAAGACAATTGAATTTTGAAAAAGATAAATCTTACTATAAAAAACCTGTTGTACCTTCGCGTTTTCATAACAACAATCAAAATAAATGGTCGGGTGGTTATAAGGGTGGTAAGAATTATCAAAGAAGGAATTTTCAAAACAAGAAGTTTGTTGAGAAAAAGGTGTTTGTAAAAAGAAGCTCGAGTTCTCATTCCGAGCAGGAATCTAAAATTTTTTCAAAATCTAATGAAGAGTTTTTTAAAGAAAGGCCTCACAGTCTCAGACCGAAGGCACAAGTCGGGTAGTTGATACTCGTACATGCTTTAAGTGCAATAAAGTTGGACACATTGCACGAAAGTGCACTAACTTAAAGTCTAAGTCTGAAGTTGTTGAGAGTCAGAAAAGGAAAACTGATGCAAAAGGCAAAGCACCAATGGTTGTTGAGAAGAAAATTTTGAAAAATGAAAACACCAAGATCAAAACTGAACCCGTAAAGAATGTGGTAACTAAAATTGACAAATTTTACAAACGGGTTGCTTCGCCTCAACAAGCATGGAAACCAAAATCAGTTGACAAGAAATCAAGTTCTTCAAAACCAAAGGTTTCTGAGATGGAAAAAGAATCGTCTTCTACCACTTCGGTAAAGATGAATGTTCCTTTGGATTACTATGAGAAACTTGAACCACAAGAGGCTACAACTTCTGAAAAGATGGATGTATCAAAGAAAGATCAATCATCTGGTCAACCTTCTAAAAATGATTTCTTTTGATACAAAAAGGTTGAGATTGGATCTGAGGAGAGCTTAAAGATGAATGACAAGAATTTTCCGCCACTTTACACTGCTAAAACTCACATCAATGTTAAGTTACCCGAGTCAAAAAAGGCTTGGGTGGCATCAAAATCTAACTAAAGCGTTTGTTATATGTGCAGGAGCTTCCAAGATCCGTTTCACGTTGGATTATGGATAGTGGAGCTTCTCGGCACATGACGGGGAAGAAGACCCTACTGTATGATGTTAGAAGGTTTAATGGAGGATATGTAGGTTTTGCAGGAAATCAAGGAGGTCGAATAGTTGGTGAAGGAACTTTATCAAATGGAATTGTCACGTTTGAAAGAGTGAACTACATCGCTGATCATGAAAACAATCTTCTGAGTATTTCTCAGATTTGTGATCGTATGTATACAACACACTTTACAGATAAAGAATGTTTGATCTTGAAACCAGGATTTGTTATTCCCGAAGAGTGGGTTATCATGAGAGCACCCAGAGTCAATGATCTGTACGTGTTGGACATGAGTGTAGCAACTACTACCACGGGTCAGGCTCACTGTTTTATGTCAAGAGCAACGAAAAAAGAATCTCAATTGTGGCATCGAAAGATGGGCCACATTCACCTGCGATAAATGAATCACCTGGTGCATAACGACTTAGTTATTGGTGTTCATGTAAAAGGTTTTCATCTTGAGGGGGAGTACATTAGCTGTGTCAAAGGCAAGCAAAAGAAGAAATCTCACCCTGGAAAGAAGGTTAACTCAGTCTCAAGACCGTTAGAGAGACTTCATATGGATCCTTTTGGTCCAGTAAACATCAAAAACATAACTGGAGATCTCTACTGTCTAGTAGTAACAGATGATTACTCGAGATTTTCATGGGTATCATTTCTGAAGATAAAAGATGAGACATTTGAAAGCTTGATGACGTTGTTCAGAAAAATTGAAAACTTGTACCAAACTCGAATCAGAAGAATCAGGAGTGACAACGGTACAGAGTTCAAGAACAACAAGATGGAAGAATGTTGGATCTGAGTTTGTTTCTGATTGTATTTTGTGTTTGTAATTAAAATGAGAATGGATGAGTGTGCAGCGGAATTATGGTGAAAACAAACTTTGCATACAATCAAACGAGAGTAATACTTTGATTAAACATCTTTACACAATGAATCAGAAGATTGAATTTATTTCAATAACGATTACAATGATTGATGAATGAATGCAAACACCCCCTCAGCCAGAGCTCAGTAGTTTGTTCGTGCAAAGAAGACAATGATACAAAAGAGCTAATAGAACAGTACAAAGTACTGAACTATTTATAGGCACTTGCAAACCACTGAGCATCTTAGCTGACGTCACCATGAAAGTGACATCTAACCTCCTAACAAACTCTAACCTCTGATCTATACAAACACTGATATACTAACTACTGCTATTACATTTCATTACATAAAAGACACTTAAACAGTTGCTGCATCCTTCCACTGCTGTGAACCCGGCAGTGCTTGTCCGGATCAGCAGTACTAGACCAAGGCAGTAGATTGAATCAGCAGAGCTTTGGTCTTCCATCAGTCTTTGACATTGGGCAGTAGATGCAAGGCAGCAGTTGTAGGTCAGCACTTAGTAAGATCAGCAGATAGGAGGTCAGCAGATATGAAACCACTTTCAAGGGGAGAGATTTGTATGTAAACATCTGCTTATTCTGGATCCACTGCTCTGATCCAGTTTTGGCTTTAATTATCTGTTCCTCTGATAGGGTTCAATCCCAACAATCTCCCCCTGGAACAGATAATGCCAAAACTCTTCATTATTGTGGAAATCTTTATTGCCTCATCAACAGTTCCCTTATCTGGCCTTTAAATTGTAATTCAAAGTCTAGGGCATCTGTATCTTCATCATCCCTGCTAAGTGGAAGATCAAGGAGATCCTGCAAATCTTCAAGACTCAGGCCAAGAGCTTGTTCCCTTGATATTTTCTCCACTTCTCCACCAGACCTGAGCAAAGTCAATACGCAGGTCTGTTTGTCAGTTTCCCACTTTTGTATTTTTGAGCCTGGTGGGTTTCTTGGGAGATGTTTATTTGCAGAGGTATTTGGTGAGGCTGGCCTATTCATCACTGGCTGAGCAGCACTTGCTGATTGTTCCAATTCAAGATCTTCTTTAATCATTACTTTCATGCCTGCTTTTACAACAGCATCTCCAGCTAATAGGTCTTGAATTGTTTCAGTACTCAGCTGGTTTTTGCTCCTTCTTTTGTAGATGGCAGCACCAGCTGGAGCGGTGGCTTTCCTGATTTGCAGCTTTGTTGGTCTTTTTGAAACCTCTGCTTCAGGATAGTCAGGCTTTTAAGGAACATTTGGATCTTTCTTTCTTAGTTCCTCCAACCTTTTGTAGGTGATCCTGACCACATCTTCTTTCCATCTAGCAACTTGTCTTTTGTTTCCATATTCAGCAGCAACCAGTTCTTCTTTCATTCTTTTCAGTTCTACCTGTTTGTCAGGTACATTCTTTCTAAACTTAGCCCAGTCAGGAGGAGTGTGAGTGACTTTCCTTTTTATCATGTCTTGAATTCTTGTTGCTTCATTTTCAAGCTCAGGAACAGTCTACTCTTTGTACATGTATTTCTCTCCTTTGTACTTCTTGTGAGCCATGATGCTTTCAATGTAGTCTTTCTTCAAAGTTTCAGCTGCTCTTTCTGAAATTTGTTGACTGACATTTTTTGCAAATTGTTCTAGGGATCTGACCTGGGTGAGCAGATATTGATAGGTTCTTGAAATTTCTTTGTCAGATTTCCCTTGTGTGTTTCTTTTTGAGATATCCACTGCTTGCTTGGCCTTGATATCCAAATATTCATCAACATTTTTAGGCCAGGGATATCCTTTTATTGATGGCAAACTCCTTTTGGCAGGGTCATCCTCATAGTAAAAAGATTTTATTTCTTCTCTGACAGCTGCTAGTTCAAGAGGAAATTGAACACCTGCAGGAGGTAAGGGCTTGTACATTGGAACTGAAGAGAGAGGAAGAGGTTTTGGTATTGTGACAAGAGTTGAAGATTTTGAAGATGTTTGTGGTGGTGAAGTGTCATCATCTTTGAGAATTAGCCTTCTCCTCTTTGTTTGAGGATGGGCTGATGATGTTTTGGATGGAACAGTGGTGGTGGATGTAGTGGCAGTGGTTTGTGATTGACTAACAGTTGTTGAAACAACTGGTGTTCCAACCACTGTTGTCATTACAGCAGATGTTTTAACAACTACTGTCTTCTGCTTTTTGGCAGGAGGTGATTTTGTTTTTGGTGGTAATGGTGGTAAAGCAGTGGATTTGGTGTGTGTTGAAGTGGTGTGTGTTGAAGTGAGAGCAGATGTTGAAACCACTGAAGTATCAACAGTTGTTGATACAACAGGAGTTACAACAGCTGTTTTAGGTGGTGGTTTTGGAGCAGACTTTGAACGTCTGGTTGGAATGGATTTGGGTGGCCTTACTCTTCTTGTAGGCTTCTTCTTTTCATCAACAAGATTTTCATCATCTTGTGACCCTGAAGTACCCTGATCCGGATAATCCACCCTGGCTTTCCTTTTGGCCTCTCTATCCCTTTTTACACTTGCAATTGCTTCTGCTAGTGCATTTGTGGTCACATCAATTTTCTTGCTTCCATCTGGCAAAGGGATCTGTTTGGTCATGTTTGCATTTTCTGGTTCAATGTAGAGACCATCCTCTATTCCCTTCTTTTTCCACTCCTGAATTTTCTCCCCCTTTTTGGCATTATCTTCTGGGAGTTGGTAAATGAAGCGAACTTTTGGAGGAGCAGTGCCAGTGGTGTGCAGGATCTGAGTTTTGAGAGCCTTTAGATCAGCCTGAGTGTTCTTGAACCTTGACTCCATTGCATTTCTCAGCTGTTGGACATGTTTTTCATGTTGCTGATCTGCTAATTATGCTTGTTGATGGAGAAAAGGTTGAAACAAATTCCAGAGCTCATTTGTAGCAGGTTCTATTTGTGGAGCAGGTGGTTGAGGTGGAACAGCAGTTGATTGTACCTTTTGTACTTGTAACACCTGTTGGAGCATATCTTTGAGTTCTGCAACAGAGTTATCAAGCTTTTCAAAACGATCCGTCAATTTCTGGTACTTTAAACCATCACCCAAGTTAATAGGATCATCTGATTTCCCACTAGCAGTGGTTTTATCAGTGGTAGATGTAGGGAGTATACTCCAAACATTAACCACTGATGCCCCTTTTTCTTGGTACTGGGGTCTTCTTCCTTCAACACTTGACAACCTTTTGATGTTGCCAGTAGGATAAATAAATCCACTGGTGGTTGGCAGAGGTGCTATGTAAGGAATTGCCTCCAAGGAAGTCTTATTAATGTAACCACTGTCCAACTGTAAACCAGTGGGTTCAACAGTTGTAGTGGCTGCTTCACTTGGACTACCACCAAGAGTTACTTGTAACTCAAGGGGTGTAACCTCCTCAGGTTGTGTTGGTGGGTTAGCAAAGATTGATTCATCAGACCCAGTCAGTTGCTGAGGTGTATTCTCATTGATAGGTGATTGAGAAGGACTGGTTAGTGCCTGGTTCAAATCAATTGCATCCAACAGCAGTTTAGTTGGTGGGGGAATTGTGGATGTGATGGGTGGTGTAGAAAGTGGATTTGCCCCGGGTATTGAGCTGTGGATGATAGAAACAAGTGTTTCCAGATCATCATGATGTGGAGACCCTGTTTGTACAACCTGTTCTTTTTGGGAAGAAGCAGGAGGAGTTTCGGTTATGGGTTGAGATATGTGTACCAACAGTTGTGAGGAAGAAGCAGCAGTGGTTTCTTGTGACTTTTGTGTTGTCACAGGCATTTGCACTGGTATCTCATCCTCCAGAGTTGCCTTTTTGATTGGTTTTGGGGGTTTTTGAGTTTTTCTTTTTGTAGGCTTTTTGGTGATTGTAGGTGTGGGTTTCAAAACAGTTGGTCGGCTGCTTTGATCACCTTGAGCAGTGGGCTCAGCAGCAGATACCTGAGGAGTAGTTGTAACTGCTAAAATCTGCTCAGGTACCTCTGCTTGTGTTTTGCAAGGTGCTAACATTCTTGAAAATGTTTCAGTTGTTAAACTGTTTATTTGAGTAGAATCACCTTGGTTTATTATAGCTAAATCATCCTTACTGAATTTCTTTGCAAAATAGTAACTTAAAAACCTTGGAAACAGTAAGAATGATTTTGTTTCAACATTATTTACCAAATCTTTAAAAATTTCCCGAGAATAGTTAAAATTTTCTTCTTGAAGAATTGCATATCCCAGATTTTGAATCTTTAAAGGGATTTCATTGAAAGAAGTGGTTTTGTTTGAAACACATAGTAGGAGGGTATGAAATAAAAATCTGGTTGCAGAAGGAAAATAACCTTTTTATAAGGTAAGTTTCTTCATCATTGTGGCTTCATACCCTCTCTCAATGAAGTCAGTTTGTAACTCGTTTTTAGTGAAAGAAATTTTACCTTCCTGATCACCGAGTTGAAAGACCTCTGAAATGGATTGTGGCGTGATTTGGACAGCTTTACCCTTTATAGAAGAGTTTATGGTGGTTGCAGTGTCACCTTGCTTTTCAAGGGTTGCATTATTCCAGAACTCTCTTTGGGTCGCCAAATAGATTGGTGCATCGGCGGTGAACAAAGTTTCGTACTTTGATTTTGCCATGATGTCAATGATGGAATCGAAAACTTTGGTGGTTCCTGGTTTTGTGAGAAGACCCAGGAGATTGTGAGATGGTTTATATGGGATTTCAGTGGAGATTGCCTTTTGAGAGGCTGTTTTCGATGATGATTTGGATGAGGGTTTTGAAGATGACTTCGATTTTTTCATTTTTGAAGAGAATGATCGAAGAAATTTGTGAAAGATGAGATGAAAAACTGCTTTGAGAAGAGAATTTTTAAGAATTCAATTCGACAGTAAAACCCTGTTTTGGTGGTGAGTGGGGGATTTTATAGGGAAGAAAGTGAATGCTGATGTGGCAGCCGTTACAAAAGGTCTGACCAATATGTACTGCCCACGTGACAACCCCTGGTGAAAGTAAAGGACAGTACTTTTATGAAAGTGACTGATGAAGGCAGTGGTATGAAAGCAGTGGATGATTTTCACTATCAGTGGATAGCATATATCAGTGGATAAGACACTGCTTTTGAACAACAGAGTTTATCAAAGGAATGAGAGAACAGGGGTTGACTTTCAGCAGTGGACAAACTTTTGAAGTAGAGCAGACTTTTGAACAATCAGTGGTTAATGGCAGACTTTTAAGGATTTTAATGAAAATTTCATTTTTAGCTATTTTAAGGATGGATTTTGATTTTCTGAAAACATTTTGATGCTTTTATGCATAGAAAAACAAGATTTTGCTTGTTATTCCATGTTTAGCATCCCAATTCTAGAGACCAAGCTTTCAAAAGTGGTTGTATCAAGTACTTTTGTGAGCACATCTGCCAGCTGGTCTTTAGTTGGGACATGATGCAGAGAAATCAAACCTTTTTCATAGCAATCCCTCACAAAGTGATGTCTGATGTCGATGTGTTTGGTGGTTGAATGGGAAACTGGATTTTTGATGATATTTTCTGCTGCCTGGCTGTCCAACATGAGTGGTGTCTTTAAGGCAGTGATACGAAAATCCAGCAACTGATTTTGAAGCCACAGGAGTTGGGCTGTACAGCTTGCAGTAGCAATGTATTCAGCCTCAGCAGTTGATGTTGAAACTGCTGCTTGCTTTTTGCTTTGCCAAGAAACCAAGCAATCACCTAGAAACTGGCACCCTCCTGATGTGGACTTCCTTGTGGTGTTACATCCAGCAAAGTCACTGTCTGAAAAGCCTGAAAGCTTGATATTCCCATTAGCTGTATACCAGATACCAAGTGTGGGAGCACCTTTTATGTATCTGAAGATCCTTTTTACAGCAATGAGATTTGATTTTCTGGGAGCTGATTGACTTCTTGCACAGACACATGTTGCAAACATGATGTCTGGTCTAGATGCAGTTAGGTACAATAAAGACCCAATCATGCTTCTATAAAGTGTTTGGTCAATCAGCTCATCTTTTTCATCAGACATGACTAGCTTATTTGTTGCCATGGGTGTGCTGCATGGTTTACAATCATTCATATCAAATTTGGTTAAAAGTTCTTTAGCATATTTGCTTTGATGAATGAAAGTTCCATTTTGCATTTGATGTACTTGGAGACCAAGAAAGCATTGCAGCTCACCCATTGCACTCATTTCAAACTCAGCTGTCATGAGTTCTCTAAACTCTTCACACATTGAGTTACATGTGCTTCCAAAAATAATGTCATCCACATAAATCTGGACAATCATTAAATCCTTCCCTCTCCATTTTAAAAACAGTGTTTTATCAATGGTACCTCTTTTGAAACCATTTGAGAGTAGGAAGTTGGAAAGAGTTTCATACCAGGCCCTTGGTGCTTGTTTCAAGCCATACAAGGCTTTGTTTAGCCTGTAGACATGATCTAGATAAAATGGATCCTCAAAACCTGGAGGTTGACAAACATACACCTCTTCTTGAATTGTACCATAGAGGAAAGCACTTTTGATATCCATTTGAAACACCTTCATATTGTGGTTGACAGCAAAGGCCAGGAACAGTCTAATGGCTTCCAATCTTGCAACAGGGGCAAATGTTTCATCATAATCAATCCCCTCTTCCTGTCTGTAACCTTGAACCACAAGCCTGGCTTTATTCTTGACAACAATACCCCTTTCATCAGTTTTGTTCTTGAAGACCCACTTTGTGCCAATGGGACTAACCTCTTCTGGCAGTGGTACAAGCTCCCATACTTGTTGTCTTTTAAACTGTTGGAGCTCCTCTTGCATGGCTTCTACCCAGCTGTTGTCTTTCAGTGCCTCTTGGTACTTGACTGGCTGATGGAGTGATAGAAAACCAGCAAAAAGATAAATGTTTTGGGTTTGGCTTCTTGTGAGCACCCCTTCATTTATGTTGCCAATGATTTGATCAGGTGGATGAGATCTCAAGAAGATTAAATCTCCTTGGTATGGTATGATGACATTTGTTGGTGAAGGCTGCAAATGTGTATCATCTGAGCTAACCACTGTTGGGTACTTTAATGATCCAGCAGTAGCTTCAAAAGGTGGTGGAATAGGAGGTAATGAAGTGGACATCTGCTGACTTTTATCCACTGTTTGAGGACTTTTGTCAGCAGTGTTTGAGGATGTGGAAGCAATGGTAAATGGGCTACTTTGGTCAACAACTGTTGAGGTAGCAGTGGTTGAGCTTTGACAACTGTTTTGAACAGCTGATGCTTTTCCCTTTGTGGCAGACCTTTGAGGGATGATGATTTCATACCCATAGTCTGGTGCTGTATCCTCTGATGGACCTGCACTGTTAGTCTTGACAGCAGTATTTTCAAAAGTAAATTTTTCAAGATCAAACAGATCTGCAGGATTTGCTTGGATTTTCATTGATGAAAGTTCATTGAACTTAACATTCAAAGTCTCCTCCACTGCCTTGGTCCGTGTATTGAACACTTTGTAGGCCTTGGCAGTGGTTGAGTATCCCAGATGATAACCACAATCAATTTTGGCTGCAAATTTTGAAATGGAATCTTTTAAGTTCAAAATAAAGCATGGGCAGCCAAACACTTTGAAATATGAGATCAGTGGTTTGATTTTATACAGAATTTCATAAGCACTCTTTTTGTGCCTGGGGTTTATTAAAACTCTGTTCTGGACATAGCAAGCAGTGTTTACTGCCTCTGCCCAGAAAGTTAATGGCAAACCTGAATCTGCAAGCATGGTTCTGACAGCCTCAATCAAAGTTCTGTTCTTCCTTTCCACTACCCCATTTTGCTCTTGTGTTCTAGGGATGTTGTACTGCCTTACAATCCCTTTCTTCACACTGAAGGCATCCAACTCCTTATTTTTGAATTCTGTGCCATTGTCACTCCTGAAGCTTTTCACTGGAAGGTCAAATTGCTTTTCAACCTGTGTCACAAAGTCTTGCAAAATGCCTGCAGTCTCATCTTTTGAGTGTAAAAAGAAAGTCCATGTAAACCTAGAAAAGTCATCAACAATAACCAAACAATATCTTTTCTTTTTGAGGCTCATGACTTGAACTGGGCCAAACAAATCCATGTGTAACATTTGCAAACACAGGGTTGTTTTGGACTCTTCAATGGACTTGTAAGAACTTTTATGCTGTTTTCCTTTTAAACAGGAAATGCAATGTTCAGGACATGAAAACAATTTTTGTGGTAGGCCTCTCACCAAACGATTTTTTGAAATTTCAGTGATTGTCTTAAGATTTGTGTGTCCCAGCCTTCTGTGCCAAAGTTCTGTCTCTTTGTTAGAGGCAGCTGAGAACAGACAGGCATCAGCTCTGGGACACTCTTTTGACATATCAACAACATAAACATTGCCACTTCTTTGAGCAACAAGTTTAGTTTGACCAGTTTTGATTATTGCTTCAATCTTTTTGACCATTTCTGGTCCAACAATCCTACAACAATCTTTTGTGAAGAATGACCCAAACCCTTTGTCACTCATTTGGGACACACTCAGAAGGTTGAATTTTAGATTGTCTATCAGATTGACATTTTCAAATTTTACATTTCCAGACTGCACTGTACCAGACCCCAGAACTTTCCCTTTACTATTATTTCCAAAGGATATATCACCCCCTCCATGGATTTTAAAGTCTTTGAGGAGGGCTTTACATCCTGTCATGTGCCTGGAGCCTCCACTATCTACATACCAAAGACTATCAAAGCATGCAGAAGCTCCCTGCACAAGAAGTAAAAGGATTAGTTCATTAAGGTCTCCAAAGCCAGCAGGGCTTTGGATGGGGTCTCAACAGTGTCTGGGATGGATGCAGAATGATGGACAGTGGTTAGGTCAGGGGTTTGGACTGTTTTAGGACAGTGTTTCTCTAACCACTGTTATGGGTCTTGACCAATCATCTGCTGGTAACCAAAAGGATGCCTATTCACTTTAGGTTTAGAGGGCCTTTTGTAGGCCTCATAAACGTGTGGAATCCTTTGGTAAGACTGTTTCTCCTTACCTTTTCTGAATTGATTGGCAGGAGGTGCATCAGTAACCTGAACATTTCTTTTGACAGATGTTTGGTTCAGCTGTTTTGTGACAGTTATTTCAACTGGCACAAACAGTGGTTGTTTCTTGGTGAATTTGACAGATGTTGATGATGATGATGGACTTAAGGATGTTTTAGCAATGTACTCATTCTTTTTCACATCAAAGTTTTTGAGATACACACAAGCTTGAGTTTTGTGGTTTGTTTTACCACAAACAATGCAATTTTCAGCTGAAACAATGACACTTGTTCTGTTTAAATCATAGGCTTTTAAGTGGAAACAATCTTTTGTTAGATGATTCCTTTTCTCACAGAATTCACAAAACAAGTTATCAATTTTTTCTTTCTTCTTTCTCTTTTCAGACTCCTTTGCAGCAGAGGTTTTAACCACTGCTGGGATGTCCTTGAGAGGTATGACTTTAGCTTTTGGAGTTTTAACACCATCAGTTGATGTAAAGTCCATTGGCTTGAAATTTTCAAGAATATCACACTCATCAGACCATTTTGGTTTAAACTGATGATCTTCAAGCTCCTTAAAAGTGGAGGATCCCATTGGTCTGGTAAGTGTGATTTTGTTAGCAAGTTTGTCAGTGATTTTCACTTCTTGGCCATTCTTATTTGTAGGGATGAGCTCAGTAGCTTCATCAGTGGTTTGGACAGATTTTTCAAAAGCAATATGTTCATCATCATATTTTCTATAACCAACCCCAAATTTCACATTGCTTTCAATCTATTTAGCAAGCATCACCTCATATCCTCTGCAGGATTCCACCCATCTTTCACAAGTAATCTGGGTGGATTCCAACTCCTTTTTGCAAACTTGGTATTTTTCTACCATAGTTTAAAGTTGGGTTTTGGTTATGCTTTGCTCTTCTTTTAGACAGCTGATCTCTTTTTCCTTTTCAGTCAATTTTTTTTTAAGTTCTTTTAAAGACTTTTCAGATTTAACCTCATCAGTCAAGATTTTATCCCGAAGGTTTTCATTCACCTCTTTGATGTTAGCAAAAGCAATTATGCAATTGTCAGAACACAGTTTTTCAAGAACTTGAGGAGATACCTTAGCAGCTGCCATCATTGCACAATCACATTGATGATCTTCTTCATCATCAGCTTTCACCTTCTTTTCACCAGCCTTTTCTTCCTTCTTTTCTTCTTTGTCCTCTTCGGACCATGGATCTGTCATTGGTTCAATCAAGGTACCTGAACTTTCTCCCAACAGTAATTCACCAGCCACATGTGACACCTGTGTCACTGCGACCATCAAACAAATGCCAAACCAATGAAATATTGTATTTCATACTTGGGATTTGTAAAAATATGTGTATCGATTGCACATATCAACTCTTGTTTCGATTTCAAGCTCTAAATCGCTTTCTGGAAGGTTATACACGCACTGATGCGTAAATATAACCAGTTTAATGCAACAAACACTCTGGAATAGTGACATAGACTTAACATACCTTAAATAACCTTTACATAACTTAGATATAAGTTTTGGAAGGTTTGGTGTGGTGAAATCAAAGTTTAATCGCTTACAGGGACTAAAGTTGACAAACTGTGAAAGTATGCCAATTTGAACTGTAACAGACATTCCGGAACATGACCATAAGTTAAACATACCATAAATACCCTTCACATAGCTTAGAAATAGGCTTTGAGGTGTTCGGTATGCTAAAATAAACTTTTGTGTCATTCAGGGACTAAAAGTGTCAAAAAGTGCACAAGTTTGCATTTTCGCGCATAACTTACGTTCTGAATACATCCGGTCATCCAAAAATTTATGTAAGCATGAATATATTATATTTTAGTGTTCGCCATAAGAAAAATCCATTCGTTTCGTCATTTGGATCGTTTTTCGCGCTTGTGCGCATTCCGTCGTAATTAAGCGAACATCGCGTTCGTACGACCAAACGAACCAACCTCCGGCATATTTTTGAGCATGTTTTGAGTTCCCTATACTTTAACTTCATTTTAGAGCCTTGAAATGAGGTTAACGGGGTTCAAACGCATCGAAAAAGGCCTTAAAACACAACAGGGACCAAAACTGCCATTTTGGAAACAATTCTGAAACAGAGGGGCAGTGGCGTAGCGCGAGCCCTAAGGGCCTATGCAGTCGCGCTACGTGACTGCCTATGCTGGACAGAAAACATGCAGAAACTCAGTTTTTCGCATTCGGGACCAGATTCGATGTATTAGCCGTTGTTTAATTCACAACCACACATTCTAAACTTGCTTAGTCAGCGGATAAGGATGGAATTTAGACACCATAACTTTCCGACACTTGTACGGATACGATTAAGGCACGATATTCGACAAGCGATCTTAACGGTTCGGGTATTCCTATAAATACCCATCCACCCCCATTGCTAAAATCACTAGAATCTTGATCTTAGGAACTCTAAGTTGAAACCATTGTTTCATACCTGAGATTCTTGGATCGAGATTAGCATTCGGGGACCCTTCGTAAGTATTCTTTCGTTCTTTTCCTTATTTTATTGCTTTTCGAGTCAGAAAGTCAAACTTTGTTTGACTTTCAGCGTTGACCAGTAATGGTCAATGCGAAGTTCGTTTGAACTTCGCAACGTGAGTGTAATCACGTTGGTTATAGTCCCTTGGGACTATGCCCACTGATTACCACGTTGTCTAGGGTCGTAGGGTAGGCGATCTAATAAATCGCCTATACCTTCGAACCCGACCCATTTGGTCGATCATTAGGATCCGACCAAACACTTTAGGTGACCATAGTAGGTAGGGAATAACCTTCCGAGGTTATACCCTATGGTCACATCGTTTGAGTAGTTGTATGATAGGTAATTTATATGCCTTAGGTAAATTACCAGAATACCCTTTTCATGTATAATTGGTAATTAAGCATATGTAACCTAAACTTTTGTCACATAACTGATTATGTAACATGTTTAGGCATATAAACACTTGTCATAGGGCTAGTTAGGCGGTCCGAACGTGTTTCACGCGCACGATGCGTTAAAGTAGCATAAGCTACCTAAACGGATCATAATGGGTCAATAAGACTTAGGTTAAGTTTCATTTAGTATGTAGGCTTTGTTAAACCAAATGACACGAGTCTCTACACTCGTTTGGTTTACAAACCCTAATGCTACCCGATCTTCCGATTTAGGTCCGGTTTATTAATGTAGTTACCTATAGTAGGTGCCGTTTGATTCCGTGATCTCTAGTTTTGCTTGGTGGTTATCCTAGGACTTCTGAGCAATCTCAAGTGAGTACATAGACCCCTCTTTTACTGTTTTCCAAACTGTTTTGGGGTGGAACACATGTGCCTACTTGTTACATTCATGCTTTCCCGTTTTCACATCATATACCTGCTATGTTCGTTAGTACATTATAGTACATGATTTCAATACATTTTATGCTATGTATGTCCATTATGTGCATACTTAGTACATTGTTTTACATTGCTTTTCTGTTGCATATGCTTATCCAGCATATGAACACATTATACTACATATTGAACCGTTGTAAACATTTGACTATGTGAACCGTTGTAATCATTTGACTATGTGATCCGTTGATATCTGTGAACCGTTTGTATCTGTGAACCGTTTGTATCTGTGAACCGTTTGTATCTGTGAACCGTTTGTATCTGTGAACCGTTTGTATCTGTGAACAGTTTGTATCTGTGAACCGTTTGTATCTATGAACCGTTTGTATCTGTGAACCGTGTGAACCGTATTTGACTATACATGAACATTTCTATACTTGTTAAACATTTCATCTTGATAGTTTGGTTTGAGTAAGTGATTAAGTAACGAGGCATGTGTAATATGATACAAGCATGGTGGATACGCCGCTGGTACTTCCTATATATAAGTGTTTGTATGGTATTACATATCGTAGCGTTATTTGAATCATTTCAGTTTGAGACATATAACATTTTATACAAATAACATACTTTTCACAATACATTGTTTTACAAGCAACTTATCTTATACAAACTCAGTTTACATGGTTATTCATTTAACCATACATTATTCACTTATTTATACATATCATCTGAACTCATTGTTTTTCAAATGATTTACAAAATAAAGCAAATAACAAGGTTCATGACTAAACATTTTCTCAAACATAAGTCATGAATCCTATTTTCACAAAACCTATGTATCTCACAGGCATTTTTATGCTGACGTACCTATTTTCACATGTGTTTTTCAGGAGCTGTTGCATAAGATGATCAAGATACACATAGGCAGACTTGGGCTTTAGTGACAATAAAAGATACAAGACTAGTTAATTATGTTGTATTTCTTGTTTGTTAAGACATTGTAACACTTTTAATCAATAAAACGAAACTTCAATTGCCATGGATTTGAAACAATTAATTCTGTTACAACACTCCCCGACATTTCCGCCACGTTTTGTATGTTCCACGTGGTCGGGGTGTGACAGAAAAGATGGTATCAGAGCCAATGGTTATAGGGAATTAGGTTATTAGTAATGCTTTGACCTAGTCTATAACCTTCTTAGGACCCTAACGCGAGTTTACTTGCGTTTAGTCATAAAACAATACCGTCACCTATCCTTAGGCGACGACCACAACAAGAACATAAATTTCAAAACCGCTTTGAAAACTAATCATCTGTTCTAGGATGATTGATTACTAGGTTTTGAACCCTCTATTGTAAGGTTTTGAACCCTCTGTTATACGGTTTTGAACCCCTTTGAGTTTTCAAAACTCTCGTCAAGGTTTTGGGTTTTAAATAATGTGAACACGTGCAAACTGGAAGGGTGAATGCCTGTATTCTGAGTTTTCTGTCTAGGCAAGCACTTCGTATACATCTCAACCAGACGCGAGACCAGTTGTGCTTACCTGGGAATTCTTGGGATGAGTGTTCACTTATAGGCGAGCATGTCTTCGCGATACATTATATTGACCCGCTTACTTTGATTAGTCACTCTCTCATTTCTTTGCCTTTGGTAACAAACAAATGGTCATAATCTACATACCTTATCATTTTCTTTTGACTATCTTTCGCTTGTTTCCTCCTATGCCTTTCGTTATCTTCAAGATGCTTCTTTATCGCAACAACAATGTCCAAACCAGGTGCTGCAATTACCCAGCGAATAGGCGTCGTACTCCAGAGGACCGTTGACTTAGCCATCACCATGACTCGCCTCAGGGATGAAGCCGTAAGGGAACTGCTCCTTGGTGCAATCAATGCAACTGTCATCATCCAAACCAAATACCCTGTTTCAAATGTACCCACGGTGGACGATGGAGACATTTGGTTAACATGTGCCGCTTTGCAATCCAAAGCAAAGCTGTTACAAATCCTGCTGCTGCTCAACCCTCAAACTCTGCTTCATATGTCGCTTGGTATATCTGGCGCCTCAACCTCATGAACTTTCTACATTGTGTATCGACGTAAGCACGCCTAGTGCAAGGTGTCGGAACACTCTCGTTACACAAACTCCAAAATCCATGTAGGATCTTTCTATCCTCATAATTAGATCCTTGTGGATGGGTATCATTCATCGGAGTCCTTAATTGAATTCTTTGTATGATTCAATACGTACATCACAATTCAATAGGGACAAAGCCGAATTTCTTTTAAGATTATTCTATCTTCATAGATAGATTCTTGAAATGATTAAAGTGCCAAATGAAATCCACGAATTGGATTCCTGGTGTGCTTTAAGTATCCGCGTCCAAAGATAACAAATTAATAACCAAGTTAAACAACTATGTGATTATGTGCTTATGTGTTCCCTTTTTATGTTTTTGTGTGATCCAAATTCTTGTCATCCAAATCCTCGTAGAATCTTCCATATCTTTGGGTGCTATATTAAATCCTCAACGGGCTTGTACGTAATAGTAAAGACCCTTGGATTATATTGTACCATTCCATAATTAGATCCTGAGAGGTCTAGGTAAACAGATTGATCCAAAAATCTGGTTAGGAATATCATGTGATGATATAGCTGAAAGGACTCCTTGGTGGCCTAATTTAAAAGGATCCTTTGTCGATCTAATTAAAAGGACCCTATGGTAGTCTAGTCACACTCATCATCAGGTTTGATTATCCTCCCCACAAACATTTCAAGACAAGTTGTGCGGACTATGCAAGGAATTGCATAATTATGGATGCATACATAATTATGAAATTCAGTGCACAGAAACCACAGCAAATTTTGTCATGTGTCTAGAGTCTATTCCGTTCATTTTTGTTTCTGAAGATGTAAAATGACTATTCCGTTCATTTTTGTTTCTGAAGATGTAAAATGACTATTCCGTTCATTTTTGTTTCTGAAGATGTAAAATGACTATTCCGTTCATTTTTGTTTCTGAAGATGTAAAATGACTATTCCGTTCATTTTTGTTTCTAAAGATGTAAAATGACTATTCTGTTCATTTTTGTTTCTGAAGATGTAAAATGACTATTCTGTTCATTTTTGTTTCTGAAGATGTAAAATGACTATTCTGTTCATTTTTGTTTCTGAAGATGTTGTGGAAAATGACTATTCTGTTCATTTTTGTTTCTAAAGAATGCCTGTTGAAAATAACTCGGTTCATTTTTCATTTCTGAAAAATGTTCGTTAAAGAGAAATTACAGGATTACGTCTTGTTCATCTTTGATGGTTATTTAACACAAAGTCACAAATAGACTCCTACGAATTAATTTCGGGACGAAATTTCCTAAAGTAGGGGAGACTGTGACACCCGTGTCACTGCGACCATCAAACAAATGCCAAACCAATGAAATATTGTATTTCATACTTGGGATTTGTAAAAATATGTGTATCGATTGCACATATCAACTCTTGTTTCGATTTCAAGCTCTAAATCGCTTTCTGGAAGGTTATACACGCACTGATGCGTAAATATAACCAGTTTAATGCAACAAACACTCTGGAATAGTGACATAGACTTAACATACCTTAAATAACCTTTACATAACTTAGATATAAGTTTTGGAAGGTTTGGTGTGGTGAAATCAAAGTTTAATCGCTTACAGGGACTAAAGTTGACAAACTGTGAAAGTATGCCAATTTGAACTGTAACAGACATTCCGGAACATGACCATAAGTTAAACATACCATAAATACCCTTCACATAGCTTAGAAATAGGCTTTGAGGTGTTCGGTATGCTAAAATAAACTTTTGTGTCATTCAGGGACTAAAAGTGTCAAAAAGTGCACAAGTTTGCATTTTCGCGCATAACTTACGTTCTGAATACATCCGGTCATCCAAAAATTTATGTAAGCATGAATATATTATATTTTAGTGTTCGCCATAAGAAAAATCCATTCGTTTCGTCATTTGGATCGTTTTTCGCGCTTGTGCGCATTCCGTCGTAATTAAGCGAACATCGCGTTCGTACGACCAAACGAACCAACCTCCGGCATATTTTTGAGCATGTTTTGAGTTCCCTATACTTTAACTTCATTTTAGAGCCTTGAAATGAGGTTAACGGGGTTCAAACGCATCGAAAAAGGCCTTAAAACACAACAGGGACCAAAACTGCCATTTTGGAAACATTTCTGAAACAGAGGGGCAGTGGCGTAGCGCGAGCCCTAAGGGCCTATGCAGTCGCGCTACGCGACTGCCTATGCTGGACAGAAAACATGCAGAAACTCAGTTTTTCGCATTCGGGACCAGATTCGATGTATTAGCCGTTGTTTAATTCACAACCACACATTCTAAACTTGCTTAGTCAGCGGATAAGGATGGAATTTAGACACCATAACTTTCCGACACTTGTACGGATACGATTAAGGCACGATATGTGACAACCCGCACTAAACCAGGTATCCGTACAACTTAATTAATGATTAATTACTACTTGATTACTGTGCTCGATTGAACTAGCTGATAAACTGCTACCTGCATACTGATACATGCACTTACTTGCATCATACTTTATTTGCTGTCACTACATTGATTACATACTGAACCCTAGTGACAAACATGATGCACAAAAAGCACAGTAGCACTAAACGGATACACAGTGAACATGCTGATATAACCAGCATCAGGCAGACACTGCCTCTAAGGCCTGTTAAGAGCCTCATATATTTTGGCTACACTGGTAGTGAGTGTAGGAATATAAGGGTTATGGTACCGCGTCTCTAGGGATAAGATACACTGATTCGGATGTGCCAAAAACGTACTTTGAGTACCAAACACAGCACTTTAATAAATAAACCAGCTTCTAGCTGACTAATAAAGTGCCAGAACATGAGAAAATATTACTAGACACTTTCTAAAGTGTCGGGAAAACAAATTGTGTCACTAAAAATGTAATAACGACACTTTAAAGCGTTACAAAAGACTTTAACGGATTACTATCCAACCGGACACCCGGACTTTACCCGGAACATGAAAACATTACTATTTTTATTATTACTATTTTTCTGAGCCAGTTAGGGTCCCTGATTACCCTAACACCCGTCATAACACATAATACACAACTAACTAAGTTAATTACTTAGTTAACCCTTTCAACCAAACTAAACACTAACTAACCAAGTTTCAACCGAACTAACCCACCCCCCAAGCCCCTAACCGGCCCCCCAAACTAGGGGACACACTAGTACACTAGAGATCACCATAATCTAGTTTTGTCTAAAATCAATAAGACACATTGACCATTGGATTTTAGCACATAAGATTTCCTATAAATACATGAGATTACCTCACATAATTACACTTAACTTTCACCAACACACTCATACTCTCTCTTGTCTCCTCCATCTCGGCCGAACTCCCTCACACCCACCATCATAGTTTCAAGTTTTGATCTTTGCATTCCAAGATCATACACACGTCAAAGGTCGCGTATTAGGAGCTTTGGTGCACTCGGAGCGCGAAGGACCACTTCTGTTAGCTTTTATCCACGCGTTTTTCATCACGATTCTTCCCTAGCCCCGAGCTAGAGGTATATTGTTTAAAACTTGTTTTTAAGCTTGTCTAAAGTGGTTAAAAGAACTATTGTCGGTTAAATATCGTAAACATGCGTTTTGAAACTTTAAAGTCTAGTAAAATCACAAAAATGGAGGTTAATAGCATATAACTTGTGTAAAAGTCGTAGGACTTGAAATATGTAATTATTGAGACCCGATCTATGATGTGGTAGCTCGGATCTTCGTTTAACCCGACTTTGTAAAATCACGTATCATCACATAAGCTCGTTTTTGAAAGATACAAGGGTTAAAGGTGAAACACTACCACATATAGAGCATGAACTTGTATAAAAGAATTTTAGTTGTGTAAAAGTGGTTTAACCGGTAGAATGGTGTTTAAAACTAGCGGATCTACGTATCCGCAAGTGGTATTTTTGAAAGACCACACTTTAAAGAAATCATATTTTTCTAAAGATGAATCCTACACTAATAAATATGGTTTTATAAACCACAAGTGTGTAAACACTTGTGAAACAAAGAGATCCGACAAAGAAGTAAATTTGTCGCTTGTTACTAGAAGTTGTAAAGACGGATTTCTCTAAACACGAGGTTTTTACAAGATTAAAGCTACTTTATATAAAGATCTACATATATAAAGGTGATTTACATTAAAGATGCGGAAAAACTGCAAGTTCATGCGATTATGCAAATTTACATACTTGTCGACGAGTTTGATGTGTTGGAGATTGTTTGATTGAATAAAGAAGATTGTTGATTGATTTGTTAAAAGAAAATGATACGCTTGAAAGCGTGGCCACCTCCAGTTACAGAGGAAACTCTGGCGAAATTTTTCTAAAAACCTAACACTTAGACTTTTTACACAACAAGTGTTAGAACTATCTTTGGACATAATTTCAAAACATAAATTTCGCCAGCACTATATTTTACTAAATATTCGGAGGTGGGATTTCCACAAAGATTAACGTGATAAATATTTTTGTCACAACACTGTTTATGATTATTTTGTGAAAATACATAAATATTATTTTAGAGTGAAAATAATATTTACAAGCGTTAATGATTCCAAAACTTTACGAACGCTTCCACAAACTTATAAGTTACACCGGTAATTACATTACCACAAGACTGATAAAACGTAACTTACGCACATGTATTGTATCCCCCATCCTTGGGAAGAAGTACAACTACCAAGTGTATACGGAACATAAACACGAAATAGTTGTCTAACTATTTCCCAAAGACATAAACTGTAAAGCTAAGGCACGGCCGTCCGTCTAATAGAATTAGCACTTGTAGGTCGTTGCACAGCTTACTGTATTGGAGACACTTGGTAGAGACGCGCATTCACTGTGAGTTCATGTCCCCCTTTTCTCTAACTGTTTTCAGTTTACTTAACCGCGGGGGTGAAATACATGTTACATTGTTTACAAGTACTTTATACACGGTATGATTAACGTAAGGAGGTTTTAGATCATGTGAATGGGTAGGCGGAAACTTGAGGCCATTAATCCTCAGGGTAGGACCGAGGGACAGGAGCGGTAGATCTATCTGGGTGTAGCGAGCCCAGCCCCAGGCCCAAACAGAACGGACCTCGGGGTGACTTTGTGCCCAACGCATAAATCCGCTAGGTTTGAGTCTTCCTACTTGCATATCACAACATGCTAATGGCTTTGCAAACCATTGGTGATCACAAGTCCTCTTACACTGCTACATACCAGGAAACTTTTATACTTACAAGTGTTTTACTTACTCACTTACACATGAACTCGCTCAACATTATTGTTGATTTTTCAACTCACATGTATTTCAGGAAATTAAAACGGATCTGGCACGGTATGGAACGTTTTCTGCTGCGTATTGTCATGAAGTCATCAGGGTTTAGGGGATGTGTCTCTTTCCTGGACAAGACACAGTCCCTAAATCACGTTTATGTTTATGTTATAAGTTGTTATGTCTTTTGAACAAGGTTATTGTTGTTGGAGTATGTTCTCGTCAAACAATGGTATTGTATGTTATTTTCAAACTTAACGGATGACTTGCATGGTTTTTAAATTCATATAGCTTGTTATGATTAAGCTATGGTATTAAGAAGTCACACCAAAAATTACCACGCTTCCGCAAAGCCAGGGTGTGACAGCTTGGTATCAGAGCTCTGATCATAGCGAACTAGGATTCTGTCTCGAGTCTAGACTATGATCACTAGGGCTCTCACGAAAACATTTTCTGCATACCACTTAAGTCCAGATCCACACTTTTTACGAACAAATGTTGAGCACATTTTATTAATTATAAGTTCAGCTTGGAGGGCTGAGGATCGATCTGGAGGATCGAGATGATTAAGGTAGTTGAGCACGATGGTTTGTTATAGGATCGATCTGGAGGATCGAGGTTTGGTTTAAGTGAAGGATAGAGCAGTCTTGTAGACTGAATGAAATTGGCTAGTAAGGCTAGGAGAAGTATGTGATACCTTACTTGGTGACTTATGTGATTAACTGATTCTATGATTGATTATTATACGTATATGTGTTTGTGTTACAAACGTTATGCTTTCATCAAGTACTAGAAGGATGGGCACTACGAACCCCATGACCATAGTATCAGACGACATAGTTCAACAAAGCACGAGGTGTACCTTTCTGATACTACCGGCACAGACGATGACGACTTTCAGCCCTTTGTGCACTGCCTGAAGTCGCAGCAGAGCCTACTGATGGCCATCTTGTTGGGATTTTACCACTGGCGGTGATCCCTGCTCCTGTGCCCCTTGCCGCTTATCCTGTTGATGATACGCCCTCCCAACGAGGCCTCTGAAGACGATAACGATCTACTGGAGGAGGACCCATTCGAGGGCAGGGCCTTATTACTGCTGGTATTAGATTACTACATGCGGACGCTCCTATAGGGGAAACTTATGACCATTCCCCTATCCCAGACTCATTTGAGTTTCTGACACCCGCATCTTCGCACATACAGGGAATGCAGCACTACTTACACGACGCCGACACTGATATGGCATCATCAGCTGCACCGGATCCCACACACAGCTTTGAGTTTGATCGCGATTATGAGGACAATTCTGTTTTTCCGCCTGGTGTTGATCCAGACCATGACATTGAGTTCATGCACTTAGACCAGCCCTTGGGGGATCCTGTAACCCCTGTGACTGTTGATCCAGCTGATTTTGAGATGGAGTTTTTGACTCAAAGCTAGCCGTGGCCCCTGAGCCAGGCATTGCTCCTGACCCCGCATTGGAGTATGACCCTGTTCATGCCAATGCACCGGCTGTTGCTCCTTGATTGACCATCTGCTTGGATGAGAGAAAATTTGGGGTAACTGTGCAAGACAATTTATTATTACGGGGGCCCACGTAATAACGATTTGTAGTGCACAGGAATCCTGGTGGACTCTGCAGGCCAAGCTAATAATAACCAAGGCAGCAGGAAATAACTTAAACACAAATGACCTAGGTGATGTAGCCTCGGGTTCATTCTATTACAAGCAACAAGCCAAATTGACAAGCCTATGTAAAGGCTCAGGAATTTATTTCCCCACTTATACAGTGAGTATATTTGCGTGTGAAATGGGGTGATTACATGATGGCTTACGTTGCTATATATATACCCCATAGACAATTGAAACATTGTCCAACCCACTTCACGCTATTTCGACAAAAAGGGAATGTCACCCAGGCGTGACACAAACACCAGTACATTGCCAAGGACAGAAGCCGAGCTGCAAGAACGCATCTCACAGATAAATGCACAACATGAAGCCCTCCACTCTAAGTACAACGATGGCATTACTAGAGATAACCCTCCAACTGGCTGCACCTATAAACAGTTCCTGAACTGCAAGCCTTTGAACCTTGTCAGAACCGGAGGCACCGTTGCATTTGTTCGTTGGTCCAAAAGATCGACTCCACTCTAAGAATGAGTAACTGTTCGCCCCAACAGAGTGTTACCTACATCTCAGGGAGATTTCTAGATGGCACACTCTCTTAATGGAACCTCCAGGTTCAGACCTTTGGCACAGACGCTGCTTATACACTGAGCTGGGACGAGCTCAAGGAAACGATTGAGAAGAAATGTTGTTTTAGGACAGAAATTCAGAAACTTGACGTAGAGTCCTGAAATTTGAGAAAGGACGAACCAGAGACTCCTGAACATGACCAGCGATCGCGCTACTTGTCTAGGGTCGTCCCCTACTAAGTCATTGATGTAGTATGATATAGTAGTGTACTTGCGAGCTTTACATTGTGGCCTCGAATTGTGGCAATACAATCGCAGTATTCTCATCACATGCGATGTTCAATCAATTGTTTATGTCCTATAACATAAGAGGTTATGTGATTGACTTGTTGATAACATGAAATGTTATGTGTTGGTATTGTTGAATGCATATGTACACTTCACTTGCTATGACCTAACCTATGTGAAACATCTTTTAGAAGATGCCGCCAAGACGCGAAATACGCATGCCCACCTCTGAGGCAGAACTTAAAGAGATAATTGCTGCAGCTATAGCGCAGCACGAGGCCCTACGCTCCGAACCAATCAAAGGTACCTCAGAAAATAACGGTTGTTCCTACTGGCACTTCCTCAACTACAAGCCTCCGACGTTCGACGGCACTGGGGGTGCCATAACTTTTGTGAAATGGATTGAAAGTATGGAATCCATCTTTCGAATGAGTGGCTGTACGCCAGAACAACAGGTCCCATACGTTTCTGAGTTGTTTCAAGATGGAGCTCGATTATGGTGGAATCTTCAGATTCGAATAATGGGCCTAACTACAGCATACGCGTTAACTTGGGATGAGATGAAAGGAATGATGCATAAGAAGTATTGCCCCCACACGGAAACCCAGAAGTGGGAAGATGAATTTCGGAGCCTAATGCTGGAAGGTCCGAAGGTGTTGGAGTACGTGCAACGACTCCATGATCTGTCACAAATTGTTCCATACCTGGTAAAACCATAACTGAAGAAATTGGAACAATTCATTTGGGAACTGGCGCCTCAAGTCTTGAGCTTGATGACAGCATCTACGCCACCAACAACCATTGTTGCAAGTAAGATGGGTTTGGCACTCGTTACGGAAGCAAATAGACTAGAAAAACTTGCAAACCCTGACAAGAAAACTCAGGTAGAGTCGTCTGGAAAGAACAAAAGGAAGCTTACCGAAGATACCCAAATGAACAACGATGAACAAAGATCTATTCGAGGTTGCTTTGACTGCGGGGACAAAGGGCATTTCAAGAAAGATTGCCCTAACCACAAACAGGCCAATGATAAGATTTACTTAGAAACCAAACCAAGATGTGCTGAGTGCAAGTGTCACCGTGATGGTGGATGTCAGAAGCCTTGGTACGGGAGGAAAGGACACAACAGGGAAGGTTGTGGGATGAAGAGTTCCATACAAGGAGAAAACAGTAACAACGCTCTAGGTGGAAATGGGAAAGGAAATGGCCGAATGATAGGATGCTACCATTGTAAGGAAGTTGGACATTTTAAGAGGGAATGCCTGAAGTTGAAACAAGACCGTGAGAGAAAATCCAACATCAGAGCTTGTGAGGCATGCCAGGATCCAGGTGTGATTTCTGGTACGTTCTCTAACAACCAAAACTTTTGCACCTATTTTATTTGATACTGGTGCCGATTATAGCTTCGTATCATTAGAATTTAAGAATATACTTGGTTTAAACCGCTAGTAAGTTAGATATCCCCTACTCGATCGATTTAGCTAATGGAAAGTTAGTTGGAGCCGACGAAGTAATCAGAGGTTGTGTGATAGAATTGGGAGAACGCGAGTTTACTCTGGACCTACTACCAGTCCAATTGGGAAGTTTCGACGTGGTAGTAGGAATGGATTGGTTATCCGGAAACAAGGCTGAGATAGTATGTCACGAGAAAGTTGTTCGCATCCCAACCGATGATGGTGAGACGATTGTGGTTCACGGAGAGAAGCGTGACACACCGCTAAGATTTATCAGCTGCTTGAAAGCAAGGAAGTGTTTACAGAAAGGATGTGTTGCTTTTCTGGCACACATCGTAGACAAGAAGACTGCTGAGCCAACGATCGAGGACATCCCTGTCGTAAGGGAATATCCAGAAGTCTTCCCAGAAGACTTACCCGGACTGCCACCTCAGAGGCAAGTGGAATTTCACATTGACTTAGTTCCAGGCGCCGCGCCTGTGGCTAAGGCACCATACAGACTTGCGCCGTCTGAGATGCAGGAATTGTTGACGCAACTTCAAGAGTTGTTAGACAAGGGTTTTATCCGACCAAGCTTCTCGCCTTGGGGAGCTCCGGTCTTGTTTGTCAAGAAGAAAGACGGAAGTTTCCGCATGTGTATTGACTACAGAGAATTGAACAAGCTGACGATTAAGAACAGGTATCCTCTGCCAAGAATCGACGATCTATTCGATCAACTTCAAGGTTCAAGCTGTTACTCTAAGATCGATCTTCGATCTGGGTACCATCAACTAAG
This sequence comes from Helianthus tuberosus, assembly GCA_030545235.1. Lineage (NCBI taxonomy): Eukaryota > Viridiplantae > Streptophyta > Magnoliopsida > Asterales > Asteraceae > Helianthus > Helianthus tuberosus. The sequence goes on along the minus strand of CM060352.1, from coordinate 104,264,588 downwards.
GATACAGGAGGAAAGTATCCCGAAAACAGCCTTCCGAACTCGTTATGGACACTACGAGTTCCTCGTTATGCCATTTGGTCTGACAAACGCGCCTGCGGTATTCATGGATCTAATGAATAGGGTTTGCAAGCCATACTTAGATAGGTTCGTGATTGTATTCATCGACGACATCCTGATTTACTCAAAGACGAAGGCTGAACACGAACAACATCTTAGAACCATACTAGAGCTACTAAAGAAGGAACAGCTGTACGCCAAATTCTCCAAGTGCGAGTTTTGGCTACGCGAAGTCCAGTTTCTTGGACACGTGGTGAATGGAGATGGAATTCATGTTGATCCCACAAAGATCGAGGCAATCAAGAATTGGGAAACGCCTACAACGCCAACCGAGATTCGACAATTCTTGGGTTTGGCTGGCTACTATCGAAGGTTCATTGAGGATTTCTCGAAAATCGCTCAATCTTTGACGCTCCTCATGCAGAAGGACAAGACGTTTGATTGGGGAATCAAACAGGATGAAGCATTTCAGGTATTGAAGGATAAGCTTTGTAACGCGCCAATCTTAGCTCTACCAGAAGGTACTGATGACTTTGTGGTATACTGCGACGCATCGCGTCAAGGATTGGGTTGTGTGTTGATGCAACGCCAAAAGGTCATTGCTTACGCATCACGCCAACTGAAAGTGCACGAAAAGAATTATACCACACACGATTTAGAGCTTGGTGCAGTGGTTTTTGCTTTAAAGATCTGGAGACACTACCTGTATGGTACGAAGTGCACAATCTTCACAGATCACAAAAGCCTACAGCATATATTTAACCAGAAGGAGTTAAACATGAGGCAAAGACGATGGGTTGAGTTGCTGAACGATTACGACTGCGAGATAAAGTATCACCCAGGGAAGGCGAATGTAGTCGCCGATGCCCTAAGTCGTAAAGAAAGAATCAAGCCCATAAGGGTTAGGGCTATGGAAATGATCATACGAACCGACCTTTCCTTGCACATTTGTGCTGCACAAAAGGAAGCTCTCAAGGAGGGAAACCTTGAGGAAGAATATCTCCGTGGAATGGAGAAGCTTTTGGTACCAAACGAGGAAGGGACGCTATGTTTTGAGAAAAGGATTTGGGTTCCTCTGTTTGGTGGATTAAGGGAAGTTATTTTCGACGAAGCGCACAAGTCACGGTACTCTATCCACCCTGGATCGGATAAGATGTACCAAGATCTCAAGGATTACTATTGGTGGCCTAGGATGAAAGGCGACGTTGCTGTTTACGTGAGCAAATGTTTAACGTGCGCTAAGGTCAAGGCGGAATACCAGAAGCCTTCGGGACTTCTGCAACAACCTGAGATTCCCAAGTGGAAATGGGAACAAATCTCAATGGATTTTGTTACAAAACTGCCAAGAACGCCAAGAGGCCATGATATGATTTGGGTGATTGTTGACCGCCTAACAAAGTCCGCACACTTTCTGCCAATCAAGGAGAAAGACAGTACTAGCAAACTTGCGGAAATTTACTTGAGAGAGATCGTAGCACGTCATGGAGTACCTCTCTCGATCATCTCTGATAGAGACGGAAGGTTTGTGTCAAGAATATGGCAATCTTTCCAAGAATCTTTTGGCTCACAATTGAATCTGAGCACTGCATTCCATCCGCAAACTGATGGCCAGAGCGAGCGAACAATACAAACGTTGGAAGACATGCTGAGGGCATGTGTTATGGATTTAGGCGGTAGCTGGGATAAACACTTACCTTTGGTCGAATTTTCATACAACAACAGCTACCACACCAGTATTGGTGTCGCGCCATTTGAGGCCCTATACGGACGCAAGTGCCGATCACCACTATGTTGGTCTGACGCAGGTGATAGGCAGGTTGCTGGTCCCGAGATCGTCCAAGATACGACAGACAAGATCGCGCAAATTCTTAAACACATCGAAGCCGCTCGCCACAGACAAAAGGCCTACGCGGATCCAAACCGGAAGCATGTGGACTTCCAAGTCGGAGAAATGGTGTTGTTAAAGGTTTCACCCTGGAAAGGGGTAGCACGCTTTGGAAAGCGTGGGAAGTTAAATCCGCGCTACTTTGGTCCCTTCAGAATTCTGGAGAGAATTGGGACGGTAGCATACAAGTTGGACCTACCCGCTGAACTGAATGGTGTTCACGATACATTTCATGTATCCAATTTAAAGAAAAGTCCAACTCAAATTGACGTTGCCATTCCTATCGACGAGATACATATTGACGACACGCTCCACTTTGTTGAAGAACCTGTTGAGGTCACGGATTGGAAAGTTAACAAGACCCGCCGGAGCAGTGTCAAACTCGTCAAAGTACGTTGGAATGCCAGACATGGTCCTGAATTTACCTGGGAACGTGAGGACCGGATGAAAGAAAAATACCCCCACTTATTTCCTAAGAACTCTGCATCTACAAGCAGAACTTAAATTTCGGGACGAAATTTATTTAACGGGGGGAGAATGTGACAACCCGCACTAAACCAGGTATCCGTACAACTTAATTAATGATTAATTACTACTTGATTACTGTGCTCGATTGAACTAGCTGATAAACTGCTACCTGCATACTGATACATGCACTTACTTGCATCATACTTTATTTGCTGTCACTACATTGATTACATACTGAACCCTAGTGACAAACATGATGCACAAAAAGCACAGTAGCACTAAACGGATACACAGTGAACATGCTGATATAACCAGCATCAGGCAGACACTGCCTCTAAGGCCTGTTAAGAGCCTCATATATTTTGGCTACACTGGTAGTGAGTGTAGGAATATAAGGGTTATGGTACCGCGTCTCTAGGGATAAGATACACTGATTCGGATGTGCCAAAAACGTACTTTGAGTACCAAACACAGCACTTTAATAAATAAACCAGCTTCTAGCTGACTAATAAAGTGCCAGAACATGAGAAAATATTACTAGACACTTTCTAAAGTGTCGGGAAAACAAATTGTGTCACTAAAAATGTAATAACGACACTTTAAAGCGTTACAAAAGACTTTAACGGATTACTATCCAACCGGACACCCGGACTTTACCCGGAACATGAAAACATTACTATTTTTATTATTACTATTTTTCTGAGCCAGTTAGGGTCCCTGATTACCCTAACACCCGTCATAACACATAATACACAACTAACTAAGTTAATTACTTAGTTAACCCTTTCAACCAAACTAAACACTAACTAACCAAGTTTCAACCGAACTAACCCACCCCCCAAGCCCCTAACCGGCCCCCCAAACTAGGGGACACACTAGTACACTAGAGATCACCATAATCTAGTTTTGTCTAAAATCAATAAGACACATTGACCATTGGATTTTAGCACATAAGATTTCCTATAAATACATGAGATTACCTCACATAATTACACTTAACTTTCACCAACACACTCATACTCTCTCTTGTCTCCTCCATCTCGGCCGAACTCCCTCACACCCACCATCATAGTTTCAAGTTTTGATCTTTGCATTCCAAGATCATACACACGTCAAAGGTCGCGTATTAGGAGCTTTGGTGCACTCGGAGCGCGAAGGACCACTTCCGTTAGCTTTTATCCACGCGTTTTTCATCACGATTCTTCCCTAGCCCCGAGCTAGAGGTATATTGTTTAAAACTTGTTTTTAAGCTTGTCTAAAGTGGTTAAAAGAACTATTGTCGGTTAAATATCGTAAACATGCGTTTTGAAACTTTAAAGTCTAGTAAAATCACAAAAATGGAGGTTAATAGCATATAACTTGTGTAAAAGTCGTAGGACTTGAAATATGTAATTATTGAGACCCGATCTATGATGTGGTAGCTCGGATCTTCGTTTAACCCGACTTTGTAAAATCACGTATCATCACATAAGCTCGTTTTTGAAAGATACAAGGGTTAAAGGTGAAACACTACCACATATAGAGCATGAACTTGTATAAAAGAATTTTAGTTGTGTAAAAGTGGTTTAACCGGTAGAATGGTGTTTAAAACTAGCGGATCTACGTATCCGCAAGTGGTATTTTTGAAAGACCACACTTTAAAGAAATCATATTTTTCTAAAGATGAATCCTACACTAATAAATATGGTTTTATAAACCACAAGTGTGTAAACACTTGTGAAACAAAGAGATCCGACAAAGAAGTAAATTTGTCGCTTGTTACTAGAAGTTGTAAAGACGGATTTCTCTAAACACGAGGTTTTTACAAGATTAAAGCTACTTTATATAAAGATCTACATATATAAAGGTGATTTACATTAAAGATGCGGAAAAACTGCAAGTTCATGCGATTATGCAAATTTACATACTTGTCGACGAGTTTGATGTGTTGGAGATTGTTTGATTGAATAAAGAAGATTGTTGATTGATTTGTTAAAAGAAAATGATACGCTTGAAAGCGTGGCCACCTCCAGTTACAGAGGAAACTCTGGCGAAATTTTTCTAAAAACCTAACACTTAGACTTTTTACACAACAAGTGTTAGAACTATCTTTGGACATAATTTCAAAACATAAATTTCGCCAGCACTATATTTTACTAAATATTCGGAGGTGGGATTTCCACAAAGATTAACGTGATAAATATTTTTGTCACAACACTGTTTATGATTATTTTGTGAAAATACATAAATATTATTTTAGAGTGAAAATAATATTTACAAGCGTTAATGATTCCAAAACTTTACGAACGCTTCCACAAACTTATAAGTTACACCGGTAATTACATTACCACAAGACTGATAAAACGTAACTTACGCACATGTATTGTATCCCCCATCCTTGGGAAGAAGTACAACTACCAAGTGTATACGGAACATAAACACGAAATAGTTGTCTAACTATTTCCCAAAGACATAAACTGTAAAGCTAAGGCACGGCCGTCCGTCTAATAGAATTAGCACTTGTAGGTCGTTGCACAGCTTACTGTATTGGAGACACTTGGTAGAGACGCGCATTCACTGTGAGTTCATGTCCCCCTTTTCTCTAACTGTTTTCAGTTTACTTAACCGCGGGGGTGAAATACATGTTACATTGTTTACAAGTACTTTATACACGGTATGATTAACGTAAGGAGGTTTTAGATCATGTGAATGGGTAGGCGGAAACTTGAGGCCATTAATCCTCAGGGTAGGACCGAGGGACAGGAGCGGTAGATCTATCTGGGTGTAGCGAGCCCAGCCCCAGGCCCAAACAGAACGGACCTCGGGGTGACTTTGTGCCCAACGCATAAATCCGCTAGGTTTGAGTCTTCCTACTTGCATATCACAACATGCTAATGGCTTTGCAAACCATTGGTGATCACAAGTCCTCTTACACTGCTACATACCAGGAAACTTTTATACTTACAAGTGTTTTACTTACTCACTTACACATGAACTCGCTCAACATTATTGTTGATTTTTCAACTCACATGTATTTCAGGAAATTAAAACGGATCTGGCACGGTATGGAACGTTTTCTGCTGCGTATTGTCATGAAGTCATCAGGGTTTAGGGGATGTGTCTCTTTCCTGGACAAGACACAGTCCCTAAATCACGTTTATGTTTATGTTATAAGTTGTTATGTCTTTTGAACAAGGTTATTGTTGTTGGAGTATGTTCTCGTCAAACAATGGTATTGTATGTTATTTTCAAACTTAACGGATGACTTGCATGGTTTTTAAATTCATATAGCTTGTTATGATTAAGCTATGGTATTAAGAAGTCACACCAAAAATTACCACGCTTCCGCAAAGCCAGGGTGTGACAGCTTGGTATCAGAGCTCTGATCATAGCGAACTAGGATTCTGTCTCGAGTCTAGACTATGATCACTAGGGCTCTCACGAAAACATTTTCTGCATACCACTTAAGTCCAGATCCACACTTTTTACGAACAAATGTTGAGCACATTTTATTAATTATAAGTTCAGCTTGGAGGGCTGAGGATCGATCTGGAGGATCGAGATGATTAAGGTAGTTGAGCATGATGGTTTGTTATAGGATCGATCTGGAGGATCGAGGTTTGGTTTAAGTGAAGGATAGAGCAGTCTTGTAGACTGAATGAAATTGGCTAGTAAGGCTAGGAGAAGTATGTGATACCTTACTTGGTGACTTATGTGATTAACTGATTCTATGATTGATTATTATACGTATATGTGTTTGTGTTACAAACGTTATGCTTTCATCAAGTACTAGAAGGATGGGCACTACGAACCCCATGACCATAGTATCAGACGACATAGTTCAACAAAGCACGAGGTGTACCTTTCTGATACTACCGGCACAGACGATGACGACTTTCAGCCCTTTGTGCATTGCCTGAAGTCGCAGCAGAGCCTACTGATGGCCATCTTGTTGGGATTTTACCACTGGCGGTGATCCCTGCTCCTGTGCCCCTTGCCGCTTATCCTGTTGATGATACGCCCTCCCAACGAGGCCTCTGAAGACGATAACGATCTACTGGAGGAGGACCCATTCGAGGGCAGGGCCTTATTACTGCTGGTATTAGATTACTACATGCGGACGCTCCTATAGGGGAAACTTATGACCATTCCCCTATCCCAGACTCATTTGAGTTTCTGACACCCGCATCTTCGCACATACAGGGAATGCAGCACTACTTACACGACGCCGACACTGATATGGCATCATCAGCTGCACCGGATCCCACACACAGCTTTGAGTTTGATCGCGATTATGAGGATAATTCTGTTTTTCCGCCTGGTGTTGATCCAGACCATGACATTGAGTTCATGCACTTAGACCAGCCCTTGGGGGATCCTGTAACCCCTGTGACTGTTGATCCAGCTGATTTTGAGATGGAGTTTTTGACTCAAAGCTAGCCGTGGCCCCTGAGCCAGGCATTGCTCCTGACCCCGCATTGGAGTATGACCCTGTTCATGCCAATGCACCGGCTGTTGCTCCTTGATTGACCATCTGCTTGGATGAGAGAAAATTTGGGGTAACTGTGCAAGACAATTTATTATTACGGGGGCCCACGTAATAACGATTTGTAGTGCACAGGAATCCTGGTGGACTCTGCAGGCCAAGCTAATAATAACCAAGGCAGCAGGAAATAACTTAAACACAAATGACCTAGGTGATGTAGCCTCGGGTTCATTCTATTACAAGCAACAAGCCAAATTGACAAGCCTATGTAAAGGCTCAGGAATTTATTTCCCCACTTATACAGTGAGTATATTTGCGTGTGAAATGGGGTGATTACATGATGGCTTACGTTGCTATATATATACCCCATAGACAATTGAAACATTGTCCAACCCACTTCACGCTATTTCGACAAAAAGGGAATGTCACCCAGGCGTGACACAAACACCAGTACATTGCCAAGGACAGAAGCCGAGCTGCAAGAACGCATCTCACAGATAAATGCACAACATGAAGCCCTCCACTCTAAGTACAACGATGGCATTACTAGAGATAACCCTCCAACTGGCTGCACCTATAAACAGTTCCTGAACTGCAAGCCTTTGAACCTTGTCAGAACCGGAGGCACCGTTGCATTTGTTCGTTGGTCCAAAAGATCGACTCCACTCTAAGAATGAGTAACTGTTCGCCCCAACAGAGTGTTACCTACATCTCAGGGAGATTTCTAGATGGCACACTCTCTTAATGGAACCTCCAGGTTCAGACCTTTGGCACAGACGCTGCTTATACACTGAGCTGGGACGAGCTCAAGGAAACGATTGAGAAGAAATGTTGTTTTAGGACAGAAATTCAGAAACTTGACGTAGAGTCCTGAAATTTGAGAAAGGACGAACCAGAGACTCCTGAACATGACCAGCGATCGCGCTACTTGTCTAGGGTCGTCCCCTACTAAGTCATTGATGTAGTATGATATAGTAGTGTACTTGCGAGCTTTACATTGTGGCCTCGAATTGTGGCAATACAATCGCAGTATTCTCATCACATGCGATGTTCAATCAATTGTTTATGTCCTATAACATAAGAGGTTATGTGATTGACTTGTTGATAACATGAAATGTTATGTGTTGGTATTGTTGAATGCATACGTACACTTCACTTGCTATGACCTAACCTATGTGAAACATCTTTTAGAAGATGCCGCCAAGACGCGAAATGCGCATGCCCACCTCTGAGGCAGAACTTAAAGAGATAATTGCTGCAGCTATAGCGCAGCACGAGGCCCTACGCTCCGAACCAATCAAAGGTACCTCAGAAAATAACGGTTGTTCCTACTGGCACTTCCTCAACTACAAGCCTCCGACGTTCGACGGCACTGGGGGTGCCATAACTTTTGTGAAATGGATTGAAAGTATGGAATCCATCTTTCGAATGAGTGGCTGTACGCCAGAACAACAGGTCCCATACGTTTCTGAGTTGTTTCAAGATGGAGCTCGATTATGGTGGAATCTTCAGATTCGAATAATGGGCCTAACTACAGCATACGCGTTAACTTGGGATGAGATGAAAGGAATGATGCATAAGAAGTATTGCCCCCACACGGAAACCCAGAAGTGGGAAGATGAATTTCGGAGCCTAATGCTGGAAGGTCCGAAGGTGTTGGAGTACGTGCAACGACTCCATGATCTGTCACAAATTGTTCCATACCTGGTAAAACCATAACTGAAGAAATTGGAACAATTCATTTGGGAACTGGCGCCTCAAGTCTTGAGCTTGATGACAGCATCTACGCCACCAACAACCATTGTTGCAAGTAAGATGGGTTTGGCACTCGTTACGGAAGCAAATAGACTAGAAAAACTTGCAAACCCTGACAAGAAAACTCAGGTAGAGTCGTCTGGAAAGAACAAAAGGAAGCTTACCGAAGATACCCAAATGAACAACGATGAACAAAGATCTATTCGAGGTTGCTTTGACTGCGGGGACAAAGGGCATTTCAAGAAAGATTGCCCTAACCACAAACAGGCCAATGATAAGATTTACTTAGAAACCAAACCAAGATGTGCTGAGTGCAAGTGTCACCGTGATGGTGGATGTCAGAAGCCTTGGTACGGGAGGAAAGGACACAACAGGGAAGGTTGTGGGATGAAGAGTTCCATACAAGGAGAAAACAGTAACAACGCTCTAGGTGGAAATGGGAAAGGAAATGGCCGAATGATAGGATGCTACCATTGTAAGGAAGTTGGACATTTTAAGAGGGAATGCCTGAAGTTGAAACAAGACCGTGAGAGAAAATCCAACATCAGAGCTTGTGAGGCATGCCAGGATCCAGGTGTGATTTCTGGTACGTTCTCTAACAACCAAAACTTTTGCACCTATTTTATTTGATACTGGTGCCGATTATAGCTTCGTATCATTAGAATTTAAGAATATACTTGGTTTAAACCGCTAGTAAGTTAGATATCCCCTACTCGATCGATTTAGCTAATGGAAAGTTAGTTGGAGCCGACGAAGTAATCAGAGGTTGTGTGATAGAATTGGGAGAACGCGAGTTTACTCTGGACCTACTACCAGTCCAATTGGGAAGTTTCGACGTGGTAGTAGGAATGGATTGGTTATCCGGAAACAAGGCTGAGATAGTATGTCACGAGAAAGTTGTTCGCATCCCAACCGATGATGGTGAGACGATTGTGGTTCACGGAGAGAAGCGTGACACACCGCTAAGATTTATCAGCTGCTTGAAAGCAAGGAAGTGTTTACAGAAAGGATGTGTTGCTTTTCTGGCACACATCGTAGACAAGAAGACTGCTGAGCCAACGATCGAGGACATCCCTGTCGTAAGGGAATATCCAGAAGTCTTCCCAGAAGACTTACCCGGACTGCCACCTCAGAGGCAAGTGGAATTTCACATTGACTTAGTTCCAGGCGCCGCGCCTGTGGCTAAGGCACCATACAGACTTGCGCCGTCTGAGATGCAGGAATTGTCGACGCAACTTCAAGAGTTGTTAGACAAGGGTTTTATCCGACCAAGCTTCTCGCCTTGGGGAGCTCCGGTCTTGTTTGTCAAGAAGAAAGACGGAAGTTTCCGCATGTGTATTGACTACAGATAATTGAACAAGCTGACGATTAAGAACAGGTATCCTCTGCCAAGAATCGACGATCTATTCGATCAACTTCAAGGTTCAAGCTGTTACTCTAAGATCGATCTTCGATCTGGGTACCATCAACTAAGGATACAGGAGGAAAGTATCCCGAAAACAGCCTTCCGAACTCGTTATGGACACTACGAGTTCCTCGTTATGCCATTTGGTCTGACAAACGCGCCTGCGGTATTCATGGATCTAATGAATAGGGTTTGCAAGCCATACTTAGACAGGTTCGTGATTGTATTCATCGACGACATCCTGATTTACTCAAAGACGAAGGCTGAACACGAACAACATCTTAGAACCATACTAGAGCTACTAAAGAAGGAACAGCTGTACGCCAAATTCTCCAAGTGCGAGTTTTGGCTACGCGAAGTCCAGTTTCTTGGACACGTGGTGAATGGAGATGGAATTCATGTTGATCCCACAAAGATCGAGGCAATCAAGAATTGGGAAACGCCTACAACGCCAACCGAGATTCGACAATTCTTGGGTTTGGCTGGCTACTATCGAAGGTTCATTGAGGATTTCTCGAAAATCGCTCAATCTTTGACGCTCCTCATGCAGAAGGACAAGACGTTTGATTGGGGAATCAAACAGGATGAAGCATTTCAGGTATTGAAGGATAAGCTTTGTAACGCGCCAATCTTAGCTCTACCAGAAGGTACTGATGACTTTGTGGTATACTGCGACGCATCGCGTCAAGGATTGGGTTGTGTGTTGATGCAACGCCAAAAGGTCATTGCTTACGCATCACGCCAACTGAAAGTGCACGAAAAGAATTATACCACACACGATTTAGAGCTTGGTGCAGTGGTTTTTGCTTTAAAGATCTGGAGACACTACCTGTATGGTACGAAGTGCACAATCTTCACAGATCACAAAAGCCTACAGCATATATTTAACCAGAAGGAGTTAAACATGAGGCAAAGACGATGGGTTGAGTTGCTGAACGATTACGACTGCGAGATAAAGTATCACCCAGGGAAGGCGAATGTAGTCGCCGATGCCCTAAGTCGTAAAGAAAGAATCAAGCCCATAAGGGTTAGGGCTATGGAAATGATCATACGAACCGACCTTTCCTTGCACATTTGTGCTGCACAAAAGGAAGCTCTCAAGGAGGGAAACCTTGAGGAAGAATATCTCCGTGGAATGGAGAAGCTTTTGGTACCAAACGAGGAAGGGACGCTATGTTTTGAGAAAAGGATTTGGGTTCCTCTGTTTGGTGGATTAAGGGAAGTTATTTTCGACGAAGCGCACAAGTCACGGTACTCTATCCACCCTGGATCGGATAAGATGTACCAAGATCTCAAGGATTACTATTGGTGGCCTAGGATGAAAGGCGACGTTGCTGTTTACGTGAGCAAATGTTTAACGTGCGCTAAGGTCAAGGCGGAATACCAGAAGCCTTCGGGACTTCTGCAACAACCTGAGATTCCCAAGTGGAAATGGGAACAAATCTCAATGGATTTTGTTACAAAACTGCCAAGAACGCCAAGAGGCCATGATATGATTTGGGTGATTGTTGACCGCCTAACAAAGTCCGCACACTTTCTGCCAATCAAGGAGAAAGACAGTACTAGCAAACTTGCGGAAATTTACTTGAGAGAGATCGTAGCACGTCATGGAGTACCTCTCTCGATCATCTCTGATAGAGACGGAAGGTTTGTGTCAAGAATATGGCAATCTTTCCAAGAATCTTTTGGCTCACAATTGAATCTGAGCACTGCATTCCATCCGCAAACTGATGGCCAGAGCGAGCAAACAATACAAACGTTGGAAGACATGCTGAGGGCATGTGATATGGATTTAGGCGGTAGCTGGGATAAACACTTACCTTTGGTCGAATTTTCATACAACAACAGCTACCACACCAGTATTGGTGTCGCGCCATTTGAGGCCCTATACGGACGCAAGTGCCGATCACCACTATGTTGGTCTGACGCAGGTGATAGGCAGCTTGCTGGTCCCGAGATCGTCCAAGAGACGACAGACAAGATCGCGCAAATTCTTAAACACATCGAAGCCGCTCGCCACAGACAAAAGGCCTACGCGGATCCAAACCGGAAGCATGTGGACTTCCAAGTCGGAGAAATGGTGTTGTTAAAGGTTTCACCCTGGAAAGGGGTAGCACGCTTTGGAAAGCGTGGGAAGTTAAATCCGCGCTACTTTGGTCCCTTCAGAATTCTGGAGAGAATTGGGACGGTAGCATATAAGTTGGACCTACCCGCTGAACTGAATGGTGTTCACGATACATTTCATGTATCCAATTTAAAGAAAAGTCCAACTCAAATTGACGTTGCCATTCCTATCGACGAGATACATATTGACGACACGCTCCACTTTGTTGAAGAACCTGTTGAGGTCACGGATTGGAAAGTTAACAAGACCCGCCGGAGCAGTGTCAAACTCGTCAAAGTACGTTGGAATGCCAGACATGGTCCTGAATTTACCTGGGAACATGAGGACCGGATGAAAGAAAAATACCCCCACTTATTTCCTAAGAACTCTGCATCTACAAGCAGAACTTAAATTTCGGGACGAAATTTATTTAACGGGGGGAGAATGTGACAACCCGCACTAAACCAGGTATCCGTACAACTTAATTAATGATTAATTACTACTTGATTACTGTGCTCGATTGAACTAGCTGATAAACTGCTACCTGCATACTGATACATGCACTTACTTGCATCATACTTTATTTGCTGTCACTACATTGATTACATACTGAACCCTAGTGACAAACATGATGCACAAAAAGCACAGTAGCACTAAACGGATACACAGTGAACATGCTGATATAACCAGCATCAGGCAGACACTGCCTCTAAGGCCTGTTAAGAGCCTCATATATTTTGGCTACACTGGTAGTGAGTGTAGGAATATAAGGGTTATGGTACCGCGTCTCTAGGGATAAGATACACTGATTCGGATGTGCCAAAAACGTACTTTGAGTACCAAACACAGCACTTTAATAAATAAACCAGCTTCTAGCTGACTAATAAAGTGCCAGAACATGAGAAAATATTACTAGACACTTTCTAAAGTGTCGGGAAAACAAATTGTGTCACTAAAAATGTAATAACGACACTTTAAAGCGTTACAAAAGACTTTAACGGATTACTATCCAACCGGACACCCGGACTTTACCCGGAACATGAAAACATTACTATTTTTATTATTACTATTTTTCTGAGCCAGTTAGGGTCCCTGATTACCCTAACACCCGTCATAACACATAATACACAACTAACTAAGTTAATTACTTAGTTAACCCTTTCAACCAAACTAAACACTAACTAACCAAGTTTCAACCGAACTAACCCACCCCCCAAGCCCCTAACCGGCCCCCCAAACTAGGGGACACACTAGTACACTAGAGATCACCATAATCTAGTTTTGTCTAAAATCAATAAGACACATTGACCATTGGATTTTAGCACATAAGATTTCCTATAAATACATGAGATTACCTCACATAATTACACTTAACTTTCACCAACACACTCATACTCTCTCTTGTCTCCTCCATCTCGGCCGAACTCCCTCACACCCACCATCATAGTTTCAAGTTTTGATCTTTGCATTCCAAGATCATACACACGTCAAAGGTCGCGTATTAGGAGCTTTGGTGCACTCGGAGCGCGAAGGACCACTTCCGTTAGCTTTTATCCACGCGTTTTTCATCACGATTCTTCCCTAGCCCCGAGCTAGAGGTATATTGTTTAAAACTTGTTTTTAAGCTTGTCTAAAGTGGTTAAAAGAACTATTGTCGGTTAAATATCGTAAACATGCGTTTTGAAACTTTAAAGTCTAGTAAAATCACAAAAATGGAGGTTAATAGCATATAACTTGTGTAAAAGTCGTAGGACTTGAAATATGTAATTATTGAGACCCGATCTATGATGTGGTAGCTCGGATCTTCGTTTAACCCGACTTTGTAAAATCACGTATCATCACATAAGCTCGTTTTTGAAAGATACAAGGGTTAAAGGTGAAACACTACCACATATAGAGCATGAACTTGTATAAAAGAATTTTAGTTGTGTAAAAGTGGTTTAACCGGTAGAATGGTGTTTAAAACTAGCGGATCTACGTATCCGCAAGTGGTATTTTTGAAAGACCACACTTTAAAGAAATCATATTTTTCTAAAGATGAATCCTACACTAATAAATATGGTTTTATAAACCACAAGTGTGTAAACACTTGTGAAACAAAGAGATCCGACAAAGAAGTAAATTTGTCGCTTGTTACTAGAAGTTGTAAAGACGGATTTCTCTAAACACGAGGTTTTTACAAGATTAAAGCTACTTTATATAAAGATCTACATATATAAAGGTGATTTACATTAAAGATGCGGAAAAACTGCAAGTTCATGCGATTATGCAAATTTACATACTTGTCGACGAGTTTGATGTGTTGGAGATTGTTTGATTGAATAAAGAAGATTGTTGATTGATTTGTTAAAAGAAAATGATACGCTTGAAAGCGTGGCCACCTCCAGTTACAGAGGAAACTCTGGCGAAATTTTTCTAAAAACCTAACACTTAGACTTTTTACACAACAAGTGTTAGAACTATCTTTGGACATAATTTCAAAACATAAATTTCGCCAGCACTATATTTTACTAAATATTCGGAGGTGGGATTTCCACAAAGATTAACGTGATAAATATTTTTGTCACAACACTGTTTATGATTATTTTGTGAAAATACATAAATATTATTTTAGAGTGAAAATAATATTTACAAGCGTTAATGATTCCAAAACTTTACGAACGCTTCCACAAACTTATAAGTTACACCGGTAATTACATTACCACAAGACTGATAAAACGTAACTTACGCACATGTATTGTATCCCCCATCCTTGGGAAGAAGTACAACTACCAAGTGTATACGGAACATAAACACGAAATAGTTGTCTAACTATTTCCCAAAGACATAAACTGTAAAGCTAAGGCACGGCCGTCCGTCTAATAGAATTAGCACTTGTAGGTCGTTGCACAGCTTACTGTATTGGAGACACTTGGTAGAGACGCGCATTCACTGTGAGTTCATGTCCCCCTTTTCTCTAACTGTTTTCAGTTTACTTAACCGCGGGGGTGAAATACATGTTACATTGTTTACAAGTACTTTATACACGGTATGATTAACGTAAGGAGGTTTTAGATCATGTGAATGGGTAGGCGGAAACTTGAGGCCATTAATCCTCAGGGTAGGACCGAGGGACAGGAGCGGTAGATCTATCTGGGTGTAGCGAGCCCAGCCCCAGGCCCAAACAGAACGGACCTCGGGGTGACTTTGTGCCCAACGCATAAATCCGCTAGGTTTGAGTCTTCCTACTTGCATATCACAACATGCTAATGGCTTTGCAAACCATTGGTGATCACAAGTCCTCTTACACTGCTACATACCAGGAAACTTTTATACTTACAAGTGTTTTACTTACTCACTTACACATGAACTCGCTCAACATTATTGTTGATTTTTCAACTCACATGTATTTCAGGAAATTAAAACGGATCTGGCACGGTATGGAACGTTTTCTGCTGCGTATTGTCATGAAGTCATCAGGGTTTAGGGGATGTGTCTCTTTCCTGGACAAGACACAGTCCCTAAATCACGTTTATGTTTATGTTATAAGTTGTTATGTCTTTTGAACAAGGTTATTGTTGTTGGAGTATGTTCTCGTCAAACAATGGTATTGTATGTTATTTTCAAACTTAACGGATGACTTGCATGGTTTTTAAATTCATATAGCTTGTTATGATTAAGCTATGGTATTAAGAAGTCACACCAAAAATTACCACGCTTCCGCAAAGCCAGGGTGTGACAGCTTGGTATCAGAGCTCTGATCATAGCGAACTAGGATTCTGTCTCGAGTCTAGACTATGATCACTAGGGCTCTCACGAAAACATTTTCTGCATACCACTTAAGTCCAGATCCACACTTTTTACGAACAAATGTTGAGCACATTTTATTAATTATAAGTTCAGCTTGGAGGGCTGAGGATCGATCTGGAGGATCGAGATGATTAAGGTAGTTGAGCACGATGGTTTGTTATAGGATCGATCTGGAGGATCGAGGTTTGGTTTAAGTGAAGGATAGAGCAGTCTTGTAGACTGAATGAAATTGGCTAGTAAGGCTAGGAGAAGTATGTGATACCTTACTTGGTGACTTATGTGATTAACTGATTCTATGATTGATTATTATACGTATATGTGTTTGTGTTACAAACGTTATGCTTTCATCAAGTACTAGAAGGATGGGCACTACGAACCCCATGACCATAGTATCAGACGACATAGTTCAACAAAGCACGAGGTGTACCTTTCTGATACTACCGGCACAGACGATGACGACTTTCAGCCCTTTGTGCATTGCCTGAAGTCGCAGCAGAGCCTACTGATGGCCATCTTGTTGGGATTTTACCACTGGCGGTGATCCCTGCTCCTGTGCCCCTTGCCGCTTATCCTGTTGATGATACGCCCTCCCAACGAGGCCTCTGAAGACGATAACGATCTACTGGAGGAGGACCCATTCGAGGGCAGGGCCTTATTACTGCTGGTATTAGATTACTACATGCGGACGCTCCTATAGGGGAAACTTATGACCATTCCCCTATCCCAGACTCATTTGAGTTTCTGACACCCGCATCTTCGCACATACAGGGAATGCAGCACTACTTACACGACGCCGACACTGATATGGCATCATCAGCTGCACCGGATCCCACACACAGCTTTGAGTTTGATCGCGATTATGAGGATAATTCTGTTTTTCCGCCTGGTGTTGATCCAGACCATGACATTGAGTTCATGCACTTAGACCAGCCCTTGGGGGATCCTGTAACCCCTGTGACTGTTGATCCAGCTGATTTTGAGATGGAGTTTTTGACTCAAAGCTAGCCGTGGCCCCTGAGCCAGGCATTGCTCCTGACCCCGCATTGGAGTATGACCCTGTTCATGCCAATGCACCGGCTGTTGCTCCTTGATTGACCATCTGCTTGGATGAGAGAAAATTTGGGGTAACTGTGCAAGACAATTTATTATTACGGGGGCCCACGTAATAACGATTTGTAGTGCACAGGAATCCTGGTGGACTCTGCAGGCCAAGCTAATAATAACCAAGGCAGCAGGAAATAACTTAAACACAAATGACCTAGGTGATGTAGCCTCGGGTTCATTCTATTACAAGCAACAAGCCAAATTGACAAGCCTATGTAAAGGCTCAGGAATTTATTTCCCCACTTATACAGTGAGTATATTTGCGTGTGAAATGGGGTGATTACATGATGGCTTACGTTGCTATATATATACCCCATAGACAATTGAAACATTGTCCAACCCACTTCACGCTATTTCGACAAAAAGGGAATGTCACCCAGGCGTGACACAAACACCAGTACATTGCCAAGGACAGAAGCCGAGCTGCAAGAACGCATCTCACAGATAAATGCACAACATGAAGCCCTCCACTCTAAGTACAACGATGGCATTACTAGAGATAACCCTCCAACTGGCTGCACCTATAAACAGTTCCTCCAACTACAAGCGATCTTAACGGTTCGGGTATTCCTATAAATACCCATCCACCCCCATTGCTAAAATCACTAGAATCTTGATCTTAGGAACTCTAAGTTGAAACCATTGTTTCATACCTGAGATTCTTGGATCGAGATTAGCATTCGGGGACCCTTCGTAAGTATTCTTTCGTTCTTTTCCTTATTTTATTGCTTTTCGAGTCAGAAAGTCAAACTTTGTTTGACTTTCAGCGTTGACCAGTAATGGTCAATGCGAAGTTCGTTTGAACTTCGCAACGTGAGTGTAATCACGTTGGTTATAGTCCCTTGGGACTATGCCCACTGATTACCACGTTGTCTAGGGTCGTAGGGTAGGCGATCTAATAAATCGCCTATACCTTCGAACCCGACCCATTTGGTCGATCATTAGGATCCGACCAAACACTTTAGGTGACCATAGTAGGTAGGGAATAACCTTCCGAGGTTATACCCTATGGTCACATCGTTTGAGTAGTTGTATGATAGGTAGTTTATATGCCTTAGGTAAATTACCAGAATACCCTTTTCATGTATAATTGGTAATTAAGCATATGTAACCTAAACTTTTGTCACATAACTGATTATGTAACATGTTTAGGCATATAAACACTTGTCATAGGGCTAGTTAGGCGGTCCGAACGCGTTTCACGCGCACGATGCGTTAAAGTAGCATAAGCTACCTAAACGGATCATAATGGGTCAATAAGACTTAGGTTAAGTTTCATTTAGTATGTAGGCTTTGTTAAACCAAATGACACGAGTCTCTACACTCGTTTGGTTTACAAACCCTAATGCTACCCGATCTTCCGATTTAGGTCCGGTTTATTAATGTAGTTACCTATAGTAGGTGCCGTTTGATTCCGTGATCTCTAGTTTTGCTTGGTGGTTATCCTAGGACTTCTGAGCAATCTCAAGTGAGTACATAGACCCCTATTTTACTGTTTTCCAAACTGTTTTGGGGTGGAACACATGTGCCTACTTGTTACATTCATGCTTTCCCGTTTTCACATCATATACCTGCTATGTTCGTTAGTACATTATAGTACATGATTTCAATACATTTTATGCTATGTATGTCCATTATGTGCATACTTAGTACATTGTTTTACATTGCTTTTCTGTTGCATATGCTTATCCAGCATATGAACACATTATACTACATATTGAACCGTTGTAAACATTTGACTATGTGAACCGTTGTAATCATTTGACTATGTGATCCGTTGATATCTGTGAACCGTTTGTATCTTTGAACCGTTTGTATCTGTGAACCGTTTGTATCTGTGAACCGTTTGTATCTGTGAACCGTTTGTATCTGTGAACCGTTTGTATCTATGAACCGTTTGTATCTGTGAACCGTGTGAACCGTATTTGACTATACATGAACATTTCTATACTTGTTAAACATTTCATCTTGATAGTTTGGTTTGAGTAAGTGATTAAGTAACGAGGCGTGTGTAATATGATACAAGCATGGTGGATACGCCACTGGTACTTCCTATATATAAGTGTTTGTATGGTATTACATATCGTAGCGTTATTTGAATCATTTCAGTTTGAGACATATAACATTTTATACAAATAACATACTTTTCACAATACATTGTTTTACAAGCAACTTATCTTATACAAACTCAGTTTACATGGTTATTCATTTAACCATACATTATTCACTTATTTATACATATCATCTGAACTCATTGTTTTTCAAATGATTTACAAAATAAAGCAAATAACAAGGTTCATGACTAAACATTTTCTCAAACATAAGTCATGAATCCTATTTTCACAAAACCTATGTATCTCACAGGCATTTTTATGCTGACGTACCTATTTTCACATGTGTTTTTCAGGAGCTGTTGCATAAGATGATCAAGATACACATAGGCAGACTTGGGCTTTAGTGACAATAAAAGATACAAGACTAGTTAATTATGTTGTATTTCTTGTTTGTTAAGACATTGTAACACTTTTAATCAATAAAACGAAACTTCAATTGCCATGGATTTGAAACAATTAATTCTGTTACAACACTCCCCGACATTTCCGCCACGTTTTGTATGTTCCACGTGGTCGGGGTGTGACACCACAGCAGTAACCACTGCTTCAGTCACCTCATCCACTGTTTCAATACTCAGCTGTTCCTTCTCAGTTTCAACCCCCTCCTGTATTGTCTCTAATGCCATCAAACAAAACTCATTATGAGAAGAATCATTAGAAGCATAGAGAGCAAAATTTTCATCACTAAGGTCTTCAGGCATACTGCTCCAGTCAACAAACCCTTGAGTGAAAAAACTTTGTTGATCTGGTTGTACTGTTCCTGGAGCAGTGGTTTGAGGTGCAGGTTGCACTTGTGCCTGGGGAACAGGGGTTTGAACATATTGGATCTGTGGAACAGTAGTTTGGACATAGTGCACTGGCACAGGGGCAGCAACATAGTGAGCAGTGTTCACTTGAGCTGCTGGGGCATACTGGGCATAGTGCACAGTGCTTTGGTTTTGAGCTCTAGGATTTGAGCTAGGATGAGTAATTATGGGACCAGTAGTTTGACTCCTACATTCCCTAGCGAAATGTCCCAACCTATTACACTTGTAGCACTTGATTTTCGATTTATCCAACCCAACCCTTAGATTCCCATGCAAACCTGGGAATTTTCGCCCTGTTCTTTTGTAAAATTTGCTAGTTCTAACACTTAGCAAAGCCAGTTGGTGCAGGATGTCCATTTCCTCTAAGTCAGTGGGATCAAAATGTTGCAAATCATTGAGTTCAAAGCATAAATTGTCTGACATCTGGTTTTCATTTGCAGTGAATGCATAACTAGCAGAGTGAGGATCAGGGTTGTTAAAGTTTGCACCAGCAGTTATGTCAATGAAGTGATCATAACCCTGATCCTTACCACTGCTCCCAGATTCTTCTTGACCCAGAAGAGCAGTATTACCGAAAGTGTAATCATCAGTAACTTTTCCTGACTCTTGTAACCTCCTTTTCTGGTTCAACTCCCTTTCGTAGGTCAGGAGTCGACCGTGGAGTTGGGTCAAGGTCAGATCCTTGAACTCAGGTGAGTTTCTGGTGACAAAAGCTATGGTGTCCCATTTTTCTGGTAGTGACCTGAGGAACCTGCTATTTTGAGTTGAGTTTGTAAAAGTGGTGTTAACAAGCCTCAGTTCACTGATGAGACAGCTGAAACGCTCAAATTGTTGCGTTAGTGATTCACCTTTAACGTAACAAAATGTTTCATACTGTTGGTTCAGGATTTCCCTATTGTTTTCTATGACCTCTTCAGTTCCCCCAAACTGTTCCTTAAGTGCATCCCATAACTCTTGGGCAGCGCTGATGCTATGATGCTAAACACTTTAGCATCTAGTTCGATCTTTTGAAAGTCGGTTTCGGTATAATTTTCAACTGGTTTTGGAACGAACTTTTTAGCATCTTCAGCGCTTGGCACTGAAGGAACATGGGGACCATAGATGACAGACCTCCAACAACCTGTGCTTTGTTGAGCGAGGATGTGACCCATCCTCCTCTGCCAGATGTTGTACTTATTTCTTTTTAGCATAGGTGGTTTAAAAAGCGAGCCGATGTTGTTTTTATCATCCTGAGATTGTGACGTCATTCTTGTTGTTTTACAGACACTGAGAAATCAACTTTAATGGTGATTAATCCTTGCTCTGTTTTTCAACAAACGAACAAACGATCAGTATCAACTGTTGTGAGCTGAACTATTTACGTCAAAATGATTGTTAAATCAAATTTGACTGTCCAGGCTCTGATACCAATTGTTGGATCTGAGTTTGTTTCTGATTGTATTTTGTGTTTGTAATTAAAATGAGAATGGATGAGTGTGCAGCGGAATTATGGTGAAAACAAACTTTGCATACAATCAAACGAGAGTAATACTTTGATCAAACATTTTTACACAATGAATCGGAAGATTGAATTTATTTCAATAACGATTACAATGATTGATGAATGAATGCAAACTCCCCCTCAGCCAGAGCTCAGTAGTTTGTTCGTGCAAAGAAGACAATGATACAAAAGAGCTAATAGAACAGTACAAAGTACTGAACTATTTATAGGCACTTGCAAACCACTGAGCATCTTAGCTGACGTCACCATGAAAGTGACATCTAACCTCCTAACAAACTCTAACCTCTGATCTATACAAACACTGATGTACTAACTACTGCTGTTACATTTCATTACATAAAAGACACTTAAACAGCTGCTGCATCCTTCCACTGCTGTGAACCCGGCAGTGCTTGTCCGGATCAGCAGTACTAGACCAAGGCAGTAGATTGAATCAGCAGAGCTTTGGTCTTCCATCAGCAGAAAGGAGGTCAGCAGATATGAAACCACTTTCAAGGGGAGAGATTTGTATGTAAACATCTGCTTATTCTGGATCCACTGCTCTGATCCAGTTTTGGCTTTAATTATTTGTTCCTCTGATAGGGTTCAATCCCAACAAATAATATTGTGATGAGAGAGGTATATTACAAGAATTTAGTGTTCCTTACATTCCACAACATAATGGAGTAGCTGAAAGAAAGAACAAGACGCTAATTGAAACGGCTAGGACGATGCTTGCTGATTCAAAACTACCAATCAACTTTTGGGCAGAAGCAGTATCAGCCGCTTGCTATACACTCAACCGGGTTCTAACAGTGAAGAAATTCAACAAGACATGTTTCGAGCTGATCAATAACCGCAAACCGAACCTGAAGTATTTAGAACCGTTTGGGTCTCCCAGTACAACCTTTTGGTAAATTTGGTGCAAAGAGCATTGAAGGAAATTTCATGGGTTATGCAAGTCCATTGAAACGAGTCTTTGTTCCAAGCTTGAAGCGGATAATCGAAGCACACAATGTTGAGTGTCAAGGTTATACCATGCCACCACAGAATCCAGGCGACTCATGGCGTTTTAATTACGATACTTTGTGGGATTCGTTTGACAAAGAAGAAGAATCAGATTTCTTTGACGAGTTGGATATTCTGAGAGGGTATGAAGAATCACAAGAAAGATTTCCAGCTGAGTATTCTAGACGTCAAAATCGAGCTTCCAATGATGATGAAGCCGGTCCAAGTAATGCTGGAGAACATGATGATATTCAGCAAAATCTTGACAATCAGACGGCAGTCAATGATAATCAGGAATCTGATGATAGACCTATATTTGATCGTGGTGATTCAGATTCTGAGGGGGAGCAGATCCAGATATCAAGTCAAACTATTCCAGTCAGTGAACAAGGTGCAAATCAGAATGTTACAAATTTGGAAGGCGAGGTAGATGTTCCAGGCGAGGTAGATGTTCCAGGCGAGGTGATGCCGAGAACTCTTTCGTACCATCCAGAAGAGCTGATTATTGGAGAATTACAATCAGGCGTTCGCACTAGACGACAAATTGACCAAGGCCTTACTTGTTTTTATTCTACAGTTGCTCCATTACAAACTGAGTTTTCACTTAGTTGTTTTATTTTGCAGATTGAGCCGCGAACCTACAAAGAAGCACTAGCTGAAGATTCTTGGGTCAACGCGATGCAAGAGGAGGTGAGTCAGTTTGTGAAGTTGGGAGTGTGGAAATTAGTAGACTTGCCTGATGGTCACAGGAAGATAAACACCAAGTGGGTGTTCAAGTGTAAGAGAGACGATCGAGAGGTTATTATTCGTAACAAAGCTTGACTCGTAGTCCAGGGTTTCAGTCAGCAGGAGGGGATAGATTTCACTGAAGTATATGCTCCAGTTGCTAGACTTGAAGCGATCAGAATCTTTCTAGCATTTGCATCTTGGAAAAATTTTAAAGTTTATCAGCTAGATGTTAAATCGGCGTTTCTCTATGGGAAGGTAAAAGAGGAGGTATATGTCGGACAGCCACCGGGCTTCACCGATCCAATCCACAAAGACAAGGTTTATTTGCTGGATAAAGAGTTGTAAGGTTTACACCAGGCCCCGAGAGCTTGGTATGAGACATTGTCTCAACACCTATTAGCCAACAGCTTCATTCGTGGAAAAGTGGATGCCACTCTCTTCACCAAAGAAGTCGACGGACATATTCTGATAGTTCAAATATACGTGGACGACATCATATTTGGGTCAACAAATGAAAATCTGTGCAAAGATTTTGAAATAGTTATAAAGCAAAAATTTGAAATGTCATCGATGGGTGAGATGAAATTCTTCTTGGGACTTCAGGTTGATCAACTGCCTAAGGGAATTTTCATACATCAGACGAAGTATGTTCATGATATCTTAGAGAAATTTGGGATGTCAGGTTCAACTCCAGCTTCTACCCCATTAGCGACGAACCATGGGATAAACCCTGATCTCACCGGAGAGAAGGTAGATGAAACATTGTATCGTTCCATGATCGGATCACTGATGTATTTGACAGCTTCTAGACCCGATATTATGTATCCAACCTGCCTCGCAGCAAGATTTCAATCTAACCCAAGAGCTTCGCATATGGTGATTGTGAAACGGAGATTACGCTACCTGAAAGGAACTCCATCATTGGGGTTGTGGTATCCAAGAGAAGGCGATTTTACACTCGAAGTGTATTCTGATTCCGATTTCGGATGCTGCAAAGTTAACGCTAAGTCAACAATAGCGGGGTGCCAGTTTTTCGGACCACGATTGGTTACCTGGCAATGCAAGAAGCAGACCTCTGTAGCTTTATCCAGATGTGAAGCTGAATATGTATCTGCTAGAAGTTGCTGTTCTCAGATCTTGTGGATCCAGCAACAGATGCGCGACTATGGTTTGCAATTTCTTAACACCCATATCTTTGTTGATAATGAGGCAGCGATAAACATTACTAAAAATCATGTTCATCACGCTAAATCCAAACACATTGAAATTCGTCATCACTTCATCCGAGACTGTTTCGAGAAGAAGTTGATACGAATTGAAAAATCCACAATGACGAGCAAAAAGCTGATTTACATACCAAAGCGTTTGATAAAACTCGTTTTCAATATCTTTTAAAATTGAACGGTATGAAGCTTTTATCGGTGTCGGAGGAGATTCTTGGCATAGATGAAGGTACCACTGTAGATGATGTTGAGAAGCAATCTGCAATGGTTTGTCGATTTTTTACTTGTTTTGGTATTTAGGGGGAGTATAGGGTAATATTTTCATAAAATACAAAAAAGTAAAAATTTTAAAAATCCAAAAACATGAGATATTTCAAAATCCAAAAACAATAGAAAATGAAAAAGAGCTTGTGTAAAAAAGGGAAAATGATAGTACATTGGCTTGACAGTTACGGTATGCTAAAGATATGTAAAGTTTAAAAGTCTTAAGCAGTCTCGCTGATGATATGCCGATAGGTTTTTACACATTTAGTAGGTTTGTTCAGGATATAAACCTAAAATCTTTACTTGTTTATTTCGTGGGGAACACTACTTGGATATATAGGTAACCCCTGAAATTTCGTTTGAAAGATCCCTCTTTCTGAGATACTAGGTCTTTATACTCAGTGATATCTGGGGTATTATCACGGGACTTCTGATATAGTGGAAGCAATGGCCTAGTCCCCGTATAATACTTTACCGCTTGCTTGAAACATAGCATCTCCCTCAGCATAAAAAATGATGAAACATTGAAAAATGCTAATCATGTGTTGTTGAAGAAAAGATCCTCTAAAGGGGACACACCTAAAGTCAAAGTCGTCATCTCTCTGATTTTGCGGAAGCAATAGCCTGAGCTCTCACGGACCTCGCATTTTAACTCCTTACAGATATCATCTGTGGTGTACTCACATGTAAGACTGAATATTGGGATTTGGATACGGGAGTATATTCAAGAGGTGGGACACATGAATGAGTTTAAGTTCTTAATACACCTAATTCGTATCCTGGACAGATTGAAAATTGTTTGAAAATTTAAGTGGATCAGCATATCGACAATCTAAGCGAATTGTTTAATGCTTAGTATGAAATTAAAGCTTAACGATACTTGTGACTTGTCGAATAGCTTATATGATTCTCTAACACGCTCACCAAAATATGTTTGTAAATAGTTTACTTTTACTGCATTTCAATTTATGTTTAAGCATTCTAGTTTAGAAATTTTATTCAAAATCCAAAAAGATTTTACATTTCTGCTTTATTTTCCGACAAACCAAAGTGGAAAGTTGATCTTCAGATTTGAAATTTGAAGCAGATGCAGGAAGTTTCCGAGCTGGAAGATGAGTTGGGAGCTATTCTTGATAAAAATTGTGAAATTTGAAAAGTTAAATCAAGTTCATTAAATTGAAACTTATATTTTTTTAGAAAAATGTTTTGAAAAATGTTAAACAAAAGTCAGTTTTGTTTTGTTTAGATCAACCGAGGTCATTAAATTGGACTTGGTAGACAAATTAAGTACCTAGGGTCATTAACTTGGACCTAGATACTTAAGTGGATTTCTAAAAACTGATAATAACATCATGTGTAGTAAAAAAGGAGAATAGATTGTAATGTTATATTCTTGAGAAACAGGAGACAAAATCCCCATGGCAAAGAAAGTGTAAAGTTTGAACCAGAATTCGAGCTCCAGCATACTGAAAGGGGGAGTCTACATTCTAGATCAACATTCAAAGGGGAGTTTTGAAGATAAAGATTGAAGGATGCTTACAGTGACAGACAAATTGGACAGAGAAGAAGATAGATCAAGACTAAAGACTGAAGATTTGATGCTAAAGACTTCGTCAACATCCAAGGGGGAGTCTGTTGGTGCATAAATGTCTGTTAACTTCGTCTTTATAGAGTCTTGTGTCTAGATAAGATAAACCAATGCTCAGCAGGATAAAAACTAGGGTTTATATGTAAGTGGGTAATTTTTCTTGAAAAAGCCACTGACAATTTCACACGAAATTAGACATTGTAATTTCGCTTGAAATGGCCAGTGCCACTTTCATGCGGAATCACCACATCTATATATAGCTGAGTTGCTTGGTCATTTGTAACTTTTCCGATTCAGAGCCGAGGTGCTGCCAGTTTATCAAACAATCTGTAAAAGCTTTGGAATCATTAATAAGAAGATAATTAAGGAGAATCAAGCTGTTACACGTCTATTTCTCTGATTCCGCCTTTGAAATAGATTGTAAACTCTTCTGATTGACTCGTTAGGGTCACACATCGATCCAACATATATCTCGAACCGAGCTGACCCGTTTTTGGCTTGAAATCGAACATGTTGAACCGAACCAAGGCCCAAGTCACCCGAACCATCCACCACTATCTCATCACTCCCGGAGTCTCCGGCGTCGGCAAGCTGATGCCGCCGATGACGGCATCACCACTAGCTTCACTGTGAAAATGAAAGAAATATGAGGGGAACAAGTTGCCGACCCAAAATCGAAAGAGAACAGATGCTCTTACCGAAGGAACCATGGCTGCCGGAGCTCTGAGACTCCATTGTCATCACCGGACGGCAATTGCAGTCGTCATCTTCGTCATCATCAGCGACTTCAACATCGTGTCCTCATCATCTTCATCTGGTCATTATCATCGTCATCCTTACCATCACCGCCGCCGTAGCGGCGGCGCCACCGCGCCACTGTAAAACGAGGTGGTCGGCCCCGTTCCTCTGATGCTCTCTCTCTCTCTCTCTTTCTCTCATCGCCTCGCTCTCAATAGATCTTTCTCCCTCTCTCTATCGGCTCACTCTCTCTCTCTCTAAGATGTTTGAGGTGTGTGTTCATATTGGTACAGAAAACATAGGGGGGTATCGCAGGTGGGTGTCACCAGGAACAAGGAGCTGGGGTGCGGCTCCGACCGTCGGACCGAGTGGCTCGACAGGGAGAGGGGAACAAGAAAGTAGCAGGGTGTTGATGGTGATGATGTTCTTCTTCTTTGGTATAATGATATTGTTTCAAAGAAATAGTAGACATGATTTATGTCTGTGTGTATATGTGTGTTTTAGGGTTTTGAGAGGTAGGAGATGAAGATGTCTGATGATTTGTTTGTTTGTGTTTATAAGGAACTATGGTTCAAAATGAATAAGGAGATGTGTAGAGGATACGGGTCTTAATAGAGATCTTGTTAAGATGTTGTAGAGATTTGTTGGTTCCAACTTTTGAGACAAAATCTCTTGTAAAGATTTTGTAGAGATTTTGAACAGATCTTGTAGATCTTGTAGAGATCTTGTAGTTCTTATAGAGATTTTGTAGATCTTGTAGAGATTTTGTATAGATCTTCAAGCAAACCCAATCCCCGAGTTTAAGTGACCCGTAATTTCTACGAGACCCGATATCGCAACCCAAACTCCATAAGGCGTATAATAGTGGCGTTTGTCATGTGACGCGTTCATTTGTTGATTACGGTAATAATCACGAAAAATTATATCGTTGCCGTCTTTAATCCGTTTTTCAATTCAGTTTCGACTGTAGTTACTAAAATTTTATTATGGAGCTAGATATAGCGTAAAATGTAAGCTTCGAAGGTGACAGGCGTCTCCGTCGCTTCTGTTTCGTT
Organism: Helianthus tuberosus; assembly: GCA_030545235.1. NCBI lineage: Eukaryota > Viridiplantae > Streptophyta > Magnoliopsida > Asterales > Asteraceae > Helianthus > Helianthus tuberosus. The sequence goes on along the minus strand of CM060352.1, from coordinate 104,236,551 downwards.
GCCGATGCGTTTCCTACCATCGCGTTTTTAGTTCACGTTTGCATTTGTGTCGCACGGAAGCCCAATAAATTCACAAAATTAATTTCATAAGCATAAAATTTTCGTGTAACATTCATACTTGTCGGCGTTGTCAGTATTTTGTACGGTGTCAGTTCGTTGTCGTTTGATGTTCCGCAGATTCCACGCGAATCTTCATACGCGTACTTGTAAAGTCGGATAAACGTTCCTAGACACTCCAAAGGCCTAATTAAGTTAATTTGCGCTGTAAACACTATTTATTATCGCTTTAATCACCTGTTAATCATGTAATTAGGAGCCGTGAATCACCGGTTGTCACATTCTCCCACTGTTAATGAAATTTCGTCCACGAAATTTAGACTACGTTAACTCCTTAGAGTTACGTTATGTGACAACTGACACTTTTCGGTAACTTTCTTACACTTAAAGTACTCATTTTAACTACATTTTTATGCATTTCGAACACTCAAACTGCGTATTACATAATATACATCTTAGAATACTTATGGAATATTCAATTATGATGCACATGATTCATTTTATTGGTTACCTTTGAAACAATGTAAACAATGCATCGAAACAACTAGAGCAGTATCTAGTAAACTAGCGTGCTGACGAAAACTCAGGATCCAGCGAAACCATCTAAATTACATCTTTAGGACTCAGACGGAAGTCCAACATCAAATATACATTAAACCCTATATGGGAATGCAAGGGTTTGGTTTAATATACTACCAATGTCCGGTAGCACCGAAAACTGCCGAAAAGCACTAAAAGCGACGATTTCTACACTTTTCCGCAGAAATTCTGCAGAAATCAGTTTTGTAATATTTTTACGACATGTAAAAATATTATTTAACATAGAATTCAAGTGAGGATACATTCGGGTATCTTCCGAGCCAATAACTACATCAATTCACACAAGTTACGCAACTTAGCGTTCAAATAACATCTAACCGAAACAATTCGAAACGAATATCCGAACAATGTCAAATCTTTTTTTTAATGGTCATCTAGTGTTAATTGGATCATTATGGTATAGTAATGATCATTTAACAATCTTATCATTATCCGACGATACCGATGACTTTGTTGTAAACTATGATGCTTCGCATCAAGGATTAGGTTGCGTACTCGTGCAACATGAAAAAGTTATCGTGCACACGTCGCGCCAATTAAAAAGTTCATGAGAAGAACTATACCACTCTCGACCTTTAGTTAGGCGCGGTGATATTCGCTTTAAAAATTATGGCGACATTATTTATATGGTACTCAATGCATTATTTTCACGGATCATAAAAGTCTTCAACACATATTCAACCAAAAAGAATTAAATATGCATCAACGATGTGGGGTTGAATTGTTGAACGACTATGATGGTGAAATAAAGTACCATCCGGGCAAGGCGAACGTTGTAGCTGACGCCTTGAGCCGCAAGGAGCGAGTAAGAACACTGAGAGTTCAAGCATTAGAGAAGATAATTCACAAGCGCTCAAGGAAGAGCAGATTCAAGCAGAAACACTTCGAGGCATGAAGGAACAATTAGTGCCGAAAGAAGATGGAACTTTATACCTTAGGGGTCGAAATTGGGTTCCATTCTTTGAAGGCTTTCGAGATAATATTTTGAGGAAACACATAGGCCTAAGTAGCGAAAGAATACTACTGGTGGCCTAACCTCAAAAGTGATATCGCGATTTATATCGGATAATGCTTGACTTGCTCGAAAGTAAAAGTCGAGTAGCAAAATCCCTCGGACTTGTTACAACAACCCGAGATTCCTGTTTGGTAATGGGAACAAATATCGATGTACTTCATTTCGAAGTTACTAAGGACCTCAAGAGGTCACTACATGATATGTGTAATCATCGATAGACTAACAAAGTCCACGCACTTCTTACCGATTTGGTAAAAGGATAATACTGAGAAACTAGCGGAACTCTATCTCAATGAAATAGTGGCTCGTCATGGAGTGCCTATTTCAATCATTTCAGACCGAGACGGTCGTTTTATTTCTAGAATTTGGAAATCATTTCAATAGGCCTTTGGATCTCATTTGAATCCAAGTACGGCCTTTCATCCATAAACTGACGGCCAGAGCGAACGGACAATCCAAACACTCGAATATATGTTTCGCGCATGTGTTATGGATTTAGGCGGCAATTGGGATACTCACCCACCTTTAGTTGAGTTTTCCTACAATAACAGCTAAAATACTACTATACAAGCTGCACCGTTTGAAGCTCTTTATGGTCGAAAGTGTCGCTCTCCGCTATGTTGGGCGGAAACAGGCGATAGTTAATTAATTGGTCCGAAACTAGTCCAAGAGACTACGGATAAAATTTTTCAGACCCGAGACCGTATCATGACGGCTCGCGATCGACAAAAGTGCTACGCAGATAAAAGACGAAAACCATTATCTTTCGAGGTTGGAGACAAAGTCTTGTTGAAAGTCTCGCCTTGGAAAGGCGTAGCGAGGTTCAGTGAACGTGGAAAGCTTAACCCACGTTACATTGGACCATTTGAAATCTTAGAAAAGATTGGTACAAGCTGAAGTTACCAGAAGAACTAAGTAGTGTACACGACACATTTCATGTGTCGAATCTTAAGAGGAGTCCAACGCAAGAAACGGTTATCATCCCGGGGGATGAGATTCACATTGATGACAAACTCCAATTCACAAAGCACCTATTAAGGTCACGGACCGGAAGGTCCAGAAAATACAAAGGAGTCGTCACATATTAGTAAAAATTCGTTGGAACTCTCGACACGGACCCCAATATACTTGGGAACGTGAAGATCAAATCAAAGTCAAATATCCTCACCTGTTTGAGAACAATCCTGCAAAGGATGACTCAGCTTGAATTTCGAACAGGGGGAGAATGTGACAACTGACACTTTTCGGTAACTTTCTTACACTTAAAGTACTCATTTTAACTACATTTTTATGCATTTCGAACACTCAAACTGCGTATTACATAATATACATCTTAGAATACTTATGGAATATTCAATTATGATGCACATGATTCATTTTATTGGTTACCTTTGAAACAATGTAAACAATGCATCGAAACAACTAGAGCAGTATCTAGTAAACTAGCGTGCTGACGAAAACTCAGGATCCAGCGAAACCATCTAAATTACATCTTTAGGACTCAGACGGAAGTCCAACATCAAATATACATTAAACCCTATATGGGAATGCAAGGGTTTGGTTTAATATACTACCAATGTCCGGTAGCACCGAAAACTGCCGAAAAGCACTAAAAGCGACGATTTCTACACTTTTCCGCAGAAATTCTGCAGAAATCAGTTTTGTAATATTTTTACGACATGTAAAAATATTATTTAACATAGAATTCATGTGAGGATACATTCGGGTATCATCCGAGCCAATAACTACATCAATTCACACAAGTTACGCAACTTAGCGTTCAAATAACATCTAACCGAAACAATTCGAAACGAATATCCGAACAATGTCAAATCTTTTTTTTAATGGTCATCTAGTGTTAATTGGATCATTATGGTATAGTAATGATCATTTAACACCCTCTAAACACTTAAACACTTATACTTACACATTTCCTAAAAAAAAATTACCTAAAAAGTTCTAACACTTTTACTAGGTAAATCAAGAAACAAATCACCAAGCATGACCCCCCCCCCACTCATATTAACGATTTTTTTATGTGGGTCCCACACCCCTTAATTACTTGCTAAATATCTAGATACTCATCTTATTTTGCAAGTGGGTTATGTTGGTGAAATATTACAATACTTACACATTAAGTAAACTAGCATTTCACCACTCATTTTACACCTTTCATTTTTATTACCCAAAGAACACTCTCATCATCTTCATCTTTTTCACAAGAACACCTTCAAAAACCCATTTATTTTTATCACCTCCTTCATGATCAAGATGGATTTCTTTGGAACTTAAGGTGATCTAAAGCATATGCAAGTTAAAGGAAGGTTATTCATCCATTCAAGAGCCTTAAATCATCAAGATCATCATCTTCTTAGTTCTTAATAATCTTCTAAGATCATCCCTAGCCTAGTGCTAGAAGTAAGCTTCTATTTGTTATTATAACTAATAATAACTAAATAATCACACATAATAAACATGAAAAATACAAAGAAGCAAAGATAAAAATCATGATATATTTATGTTTGTTTATATTGTGATCTAAGACTTGTTATATGCATATTTAATCTTGTTATGATGATTATGATACAAATAAATTATTAGAAGATGCTTTAAAAATATGATCTAACAATTATACATGTTTATGTTAAAGGGTTTTTAACATAAAGGTTTAAATGGATGATCATAACTATTGATCTTGTGAAAGTATTTAAGGTTTTTATCTAAAAACAATACTTCCACAAGATTATAAAAAGTAACGTACAACATGAGATTTTTATAAAAGTTGTTAAAACTAGAAGTAAACTTGGTTTTTGAACTAGTTAGCATATGTTATGATCATGTCCAAAACCCTACATGATTTGGAGATCATTTTGATAAGTTTATGTTATAAAAATCTCATATGTTTTTAGTTAAGATGTTGAGTAAATTGATGGTGATTTGGAAAAGAAAATGATATGTTTATTAAACATGGCCAAATGATTAATACAAAGGTTATATGGCCATTTTTTTTAAAAAGACATTATGTTAAGAAAACTAACATTTTTGGTTAAATCTTTATTAGATTAAAAAGTTTTTTTTTAGAAAGGCTTTTATAAAAAAAAAAGACAAGATAAATATATATATTTTTTTAGAAAATATATATTTGATCATTTTAACAACTTAAGTGATGTGTGGTATTTGATGTATTAGTTATATATATCAAAGATAGGAACTTTATTACAATGGTAATAATGAACACATGATACATAATAATCAAAGTCTTACAAGACTTCACATAATTACGCCTTAAAGCGAGTTACGGACGATCCGAGTAATCGAATACAAATTATGGTCAAATCGGACGACGGACGAACCTATGAACATATCGCCATTCGGAGAAGTTACTACGATGCTTAGGCGACCTTTCGACGCGGACGCAAGAATTTCGTTACCATTAACAAAATTCGGACATTTTGAAACTTATAAAAACTATTATGTTTTTATTAACTAAAAAGTATACTTAGTGATTTTTATAAAAAAATGTTTTTATAAAAATGAAAGACTTATACTTTCAAATGGGCTATGTTATACCAATGGGCTTACACTTCTTAATGGACTATTTTATACAAATGGGCTTACACTACTTAATGGGCTATTGTTTTACAAATGGGCTTATTTTTCATAATGGGCTTAAAATAAATTCGTGGGCTAAGCCCAAACACCAAACATATGGGCCAAAGCCCAACACTATTTTAGGCCCAACACTATTTGAGGCCCAACACTATTCAAGCCCAACACTATTCAAGCCCAATACTATTCAAGCCCAATACTATTCAAGCCCAACACTATTTGAGGCCCAACACTATTTGAGGCCCAACAATATTTAAGGCCCAACACTATTTGAGGCCCAACACTATTTAAGGCCCAACACTATTTGAGGCCCAACATTATTGAGGCCCAACACTATTTAAGGCCCAGCACTATTTAAGCCCAATAACTTGAAAACATGGGCTTGGCCCAACGATACCATTATTGGTAACACAACTATACAATTGATACATAAAAGACACGAAATTCAGCGGACTAGATCCGACTATACAACTCACAAGATACAAGATAACATTTATATATATATATTTGGTGAAAAATATATATATAACATTTGAACAACTCATTCATCGAATACACAGTTAACGAACAGTAAAGACATACAAGTCTTACACATATTGAAGACACAAGACTTGTACTCAAGTTCTTTACAAAGACCGAAGTGTCTAACAAAAATAAGAACATTTGTAGGTCGCAACGCTATTCAGGACGACCACACGTGAGATCTTATTTACATCTATTCACAGGACACGATACTGTGAGTTCATGTCCCCTATTCATTTAAATGTTTTACAACTTTACAACTATCGGGGAAAATACATGTTCAATCGTATGTTAAAGTTAGGGAATGAAACACCTTAGATCATGTGCGAATTAGGGCCATACAATAAGCACCATTAATCATGTTTGGACCAAGGAACAAAGGACTAGATCTAATGGGTTTTGGCGAGCCCCACTCTTGGTCGTGGACCCATACAGAAGAGTGCTTTTGTGTCCCAGTCGATAAGAATCGACATAAAATCGTCTAGGGTTGGATTGCTTCCTTTTTCGTCACACATATTAATGTCCTTGCAAAACATTAATGATCAACGATTTCATTGACGCTTTACATACTACATCATACATACAGATACATTTTATACAATTCACATTTTACGGATACATCTTATATCCAGTTTGGATACAATTACAATTGAGACAAATACATATTACATACTGTTTTGATACAAATACATCTTATACAGCTAAACTGCATGAACTCGCTCAATTTTTGTTGATGTTTTCAAACTTACATGTATTTCAGGGAATTAGTGGACCAATGCAAAGATTTCAGTTCAAGGAAAACAAGTATCAATACTCCATGCCAACTATTGAAGGGTTTGCCTGTTATATACCGCCTCTTTGCGGTGATATAGTGGTCAAAGCCTTGACATTTTAGACTTACATTTTGATGTATAAAATAATGACAATTTATTTTCATTTGATGGTTTGTAACCAATACATTTAACTTATGTTGCGTTCTTTTGAAACGATCATGACAATGGCATTGGAGCTTGTTTTTATTCATTTAGTATGTTCACTTATATTGTTATGCAATGAGAACCGATCAGATCACACCTCGCGCTTCCGCTATGAGCGGGTGTGACAGATTGGTATCAGAGCATCGATTGTAGTGAACCAGGATTCTTTCTCGAGTCTAAGTCTACAATCACTAGGGATCTCTCACGAAAACCTCTTGTTCATGTTGAACAGATTATAAATAAAATTGGACAAGTCAAAAGGTTTTCATTGCATAAACATTTTTCAAGGTCCACTACAACAAAAAATTCATTTCACATAAATCAAGCGAGGACATTTCCATGGGTGAAGTCTATGAGAAACAGACACAATACATTAATAGACTATGTGCCTACAATACATTACATTATCAGTTTATGCATTATAAACAGTTCACAAATTCAGCTTATACAAGATAGAAATCCTTGATTGATAGGATTTTACATGATTATATATATAGGTTGTTCATATATATGTTGCATGAAATATTTTGCCAAGAACAAAATACCTTCGACTTCAAACTCTATTATTATTCTTTACTCACACAGTGAAAATATCGACCTCGTGTCTATTGCAGAGCTTATGGCGAACAAGATTCCTAAGAGAAATCTTAAACTTAATTCCGTAAAATATGGTTGCTTTCTCGCGAATGCTGAGATGCCTGACCATGATAATGACGACGAGGCGAAGGTGGTAACCTTGGACAACAACTCCATTAGTGGGAAGAGATCCATGTGACTCATACTAATCAAGGTGGATATACTCTTGTCCTTACAAGGAAGATGAAGTACTCATCTTGAAGGTGCCCCTTCAATTGTTATTGTTACAGATTCTTTCCATTTCTATTTCATCTAACGTCGTACCGTCCTGCGAGTAACAACAACGGACGTTGACACGTGAACTATCACGAAGTTTCCTTCTATGTTGAAGGTATATAAACAATAGTGTCCTCTCTCTGACTGATCACCTGCTCTGAACGAGAGAATGCTAGGGTGACCATGCAAGACAATTTATTATTACGGGGGCCCACGTAATAACAACTTGTAGTGCATGGAAATTCTGGTGGACTCTGCGGGTCAAGCTAATGATCACTATTCATTCAAAATTCTTAAGTTATTACTTGAGATTCAATTCTTCCTATCTAGTAGAACACGAACTGGGGGTGGTTAGTATAACACCATATAATACAATACAATACAATACAATACAATACAGTACAATACAATACAATACGGGAAGACGACACCTATTTGTTCACACCTAACATTCGATCTATATCACGATTCAGTTGAGACAAGTCATTTAAACAAACAAAACGTGTTAGCTACTCATGGAGGATTTTCCTCAACATTCTCGAAATTCTTGAACATGGGATGGTTCCAGGGTGTCTATGACACTTTATCCTACTTTACCTTATCTTATCATATTTATTGGAAGTGATACAATAAATTCCGTCGTTTGACAATTGTCTTTTTCCAAGGGATGGTATGGCATGAGTCATGCTGCAACTCCCTCATTACATTCTATTCGACATCTTTGGAAATTCTAAATAATTTTGCTAGAGCTCGTGAAACTCAAGCACTATTACCATAATTGTCACATGGACAAGTAAGACAAAGGATTTTCTTTACTTAGGATGATCGAGGTCCATAGAGTAGGGAACACATATTATATAGACGAAGACCACTGGTTGGTTTCCCCTCCTCAACGAATTTTTTTTTCTTTTTCCATTTAAACATATGACCAATACACGCAAGAGGCATTACACCTTTTGGTTTTGGTTATCCACATTATCATTTATTCAAACATGTATGAACAATATGGTCTTGAGGTTTCCATGACCGATTGATTGTATTCTTCATTCTTGGGCACATGATAGACTTTATTTATTCAAATAAATGTCTAGATTCTTTTAATTGTGTGTATTAAAAAGATCATGGCGCCAAAAGAATCAATTGTTTAAGTTAAAAGTTGTGTTGAAAACTATTGCTTTTACACAAGACATGGTTTATATATGACATTGTTACGCAAGACATTGTTATACATATCATTTGATGTTGGTTTACACAAGACATTTTTGGTGGTTATTTGTAAGTGATGAGACGTGTGTAATATGATAAAAGCATGGTGGATACGCCGCTGGTACTTCCTATATATAAGTGCTTATGTTATATTGCATATCGTGGTGTTATTCAAATCTCTTCGACAAAGACAAGACATGACATTTTTGCACAAGACGCGACATCCTCTAAACAAGACATAATATTCTATTTCAAGACATGATATATTTATACACTACATTTTTATTGGTTATTTATTTAACCATACATCATTCTTTTATATCATCTGATTTTCATATCTATTTTCATATGATTTTATAAAAGAACTCGATCATAACTGGAGCCAATGTTGATGTTACACTTGATGCTTTCACGGTCTCTCAAGGGTTGTTCCATACTGGGAAACACCCGAATTCAAACACACTGAGTGTTACATTTTAGGTTTAGCCTCGGAGATCCGAAGCATAACCGCATCATCCCTCCCTACCTCGATCACTCAAACAATAACTCTCGCCATGAGAGAAATGAAGGCAACTGCTGCCATAAACGATTTTGGCACCAGGATGTATGCTGGTAACTGCCGAAATCCTAAATGTGAATAAGTGTGTGCGTGGTTAGAACTATGAATATAACACAAAATCCCAATGAAGTCATGAGTACGTACACTCTACGATCATCATGTATCAATTCTTTAATACCAATACCTAGCTTAGCTAGTGTCTTGAGATGTTAAGCATATACTCGAATTAGAGTCATGTTAGACACACATTACTATATCAAGTTAGCTAATGGGGAATTAGCTGAGACATATCAAATCATTAATGGTCACCGGTATGTATCCTATTCATCAACATTTCACATCCATGTTATTTGATACCATTGCCAATTTTAGCTTCATCTCAACATTTCGTATACAAGAGTTTCATGGCTAGGGACGGGATTGTCCTAGCTACAATTAGGGATTGGGTTATCCTACATCTAAACATAGGGATTGGGTTGTCCTCTACATCTGTACAGGGAAGTCCTTACTACATAGAATTCAAAATATACTTGGCCTAGAGTCAACTAAGCTAGACGTCTCCTCATTCTATAGAATTGGCAAACGGTAAACTAGCCGAGTCAGGAGCAGAAATTTCATATCGATCTCTTACCCATTGAGTTGGGTATTTTTGACATAGTGGTTGGCATGGATTGGCTATCCAATAATTAAGCCGAAGTCTTCTGTCATGAGAAGATCATTCGCTTACCACTACCGAATGAAGATACACTTGTTATCCATGGAGAGAAGCGCAACACAACATTGCGGACCATAAATTGCATGAAGCCACAAAAGTGCTTACGGAAAGGTTGTATTGCCTTTCTAGCACTTGTAGTCGACAAGAAGGCCGTTGGGCCACAGTTTACAGATATTCCTGTGGTAAAAGAATTTCTTGATGTCTTTCCTAAAGACTTGCCAGGACTACCACCATATCAACAAGTCGAGTTTCACATCGATTTGGTACCGGGAGCCGCACCCATAGCCAAATCTCCATGTCGATTAGCACCTTCTGAACCTTGTAGTTAACCGAATAAGGATGTTGTGAGTTCATAACCCCCACTCTTTACCATTATACATCTTTATAAAGGTTTTGGGGGTGGAAAGACATGCAAGTTTTGCAAAAATGCACAACATTTCGATGAATGAAAATTCATATTTCTAAACCATGTTACAAGTGAATTTCCAATTAACTCAAATGGTTTATGAAAGTTCTAGCTTCTACTCTAAGTTAGACTTACAATCTGGGTATCACCAATTACGAATTCAAGAGGAAAGCATACCGAAAACGGCTTTTAAAACTCGTTATAGTTATTACAAATTTCTCGTTATGCCTTTTTGGTTTAACGAACGCACTAGCGGTCTTTATGGATTTAATGAATCGCGTGCGCAAGCCATATCTCGACAAATTCGTCACAATATTCATTGACCACAATTTTTTTTTTACTCACGATTGACAGATGAGCACGAACAACATTTGAGAACCATTTTCGAGCTACTAAATATGGAGAAACTATACACGAAATTTTCCAAGTGCGAATTTTGGATTTGCAAAGTACAATTTCTCGGGCATGTAGTGAACGAGAAATGTATTCAAGTAGACCCGGCTAAGATTGAAGCAAATGAGAACTGGGAAGTGCCCAAGACTCCAACTGGAGTCCGACAATTTTTTTAGGATTAGCGGGATATCATCGGAGATCTATTGAGATTTTTTTTCTTTAATTACTCAATTGCTAACCTCCCTCACCCATAAAGACAATAAATGCGCCCCAATCGAAAAACAAGAAATAGCATTACAACTTATTCTTAAGATTGGTGCATAGCATTTTACAATCTTATCATTATCTGACGATACCGATGACTTTGTTGTAAACTATGATGCTTCGCATCAAGGATTAGGTTGCGTACTCGTGCAACATGAAAAAGTTATCGTGCACACGTCGCGCCAATTAAAAAGTTCATGAGAAGAACTATACCACTCTCGACCTTTAGTTAGGCGCGGTGATATTCGCTTTAAAAATTATGGCGACATTATTTATATGGTACTCAATGCATTATTTTCACGGATCATAAAAGTCTTCAACACATATTCAACCAAAAAGAATTAAATATGCATCAACGATGTGGGGTTGAATTGTTGAACGACTATGATGGTGAAATAAAGTACCATCCGGGCAAGGCGAACGTTGTAGCTGACGCCTTGAGCCGCAAGGAGCGAGTAAGAACACTGAGAGTTCAAGCATTAGAGAAGATAATTCACAAGCGCTCAAGGAAGAGCAGATTCAAGCAGAAACACTTCGAGGCATGAAGGAACAATTAGTGCCGAAAGAAGATGGAACTTATACCTTAGGGGTCGAAATTGGGTTCCATTCTTTGGAGGCTTTCGAGATAATATTTTGAGGAAACACATAGGCCTAAGTAGCGAAAGAATACTACTGGTGGCCTAACCTCAAAAGTGATATCGCGATTTATATCGGATAATGCTTGACTTGCGCGAAAGTAAAAGTCGAGTAGCAAAATCCCTCGGACTTGTTACAATAACCCGAGATTCCTGTTTGGTAATGGGAACAAATATCGATGTACTTCATTTCGAAGTTACTAAGGACCTCAAGAGGTCAATACATGATATGTGTAATCATCGATAGACTAACAAAGTCCACGCACTTCTTACCGATTTGGTAAAAGGATAATACTGAGAAACTAGCGGAACTCTATCTCAATGAAATAGTGGCTCGTCATGGAGTGCCTATTTCAATCATTTCAGACCGAGACGGTCGTTTTATTTCTAGAATTTGGAAATCATTTCAATAGGCCTTTGGATCTCATTTGAATCCAAGTACGGCCTTTCATCCATAAACTGACGGCCAGAGCGAACGGACAATCCAAACACTCGAATATATGTTTCGCGCATGTGTTATGGATTTAGGCGGCAATTGGGATACTCATCCACCTTTAGTTGAGTTTTCCTACAATAACAGCTACAATACTACTATACAAGCTGCACCGTTTGAAGCTCTTTATGGTCGAAAGTGTCGCTCTCCGCTATGTTGGGCGGAAACAGGCGATAGTTAATTAATTGGTCCGAAACTAGTCCAAGAGACTACGGATAAAATTTTTCAGACCCGAGACCGTATCATGACGGCTCGCGATCGACAAAAGTGCTACGCAGATAAAAGACGAAAACCATTATCTTTCGAGGTTGGAGACAAAGTCTTGTTGAAAGTCTCGCCTTGGAAAGGCGTAGCGAGGTTCAGTGAACGTGGAAAGCTTAACCCACGTTACATTGGACCATTTGAAATCTTAGAAAAGATTGGTACAAGCTGAAGTTACCAGAAGAACTAAGTAGTGTACACGACACATTTCCTGTGTCGAATCTTAAGAGGAGTCCAACGCAAGAAACGGTTATCATCCCGGGGGATGAGATTCACATTGATGACAAACTCCAATTCACAAAGCACCTATTAAGGTCACGGACCGGAAGGTCCAGAAAATACAAAGGAGTCGTCACATATTAGTAAAAATTCGTTGGAACTCTCGACACGGACCCCAATATACTTGGGAACGTGAAGATCAAATCAAAGTCAAATATCCTCACTTGTTTGAGAACAATCCTGCAAAGGATGACTCAGCTTGAATTTCGGGACGAAATTCTCAATAACAGGGGGAGAATGTGACAACTGACACTTTTCAGTAACTTTCTTACACTTAAAGTACTCATTTTAACTACATTTTTATGCATTTCGAACACTCAAACTGCGTATTACATAATATACATCTTAGAATACTTATGGAATATTCAATTATGATGCACATGATTCATTTTATTGGTTACCTTTGAAACAATGTAAACAATGCATCGAAACAACTAGAGCAGTATCTAGTAAACTAGCGTGCTGACGAAAACTCAGGATCCAGCGAAACCATCTAAATTACATCTTTAGGACTCAGACGGAAGTCCAACATCAAATATACATTAAACCCTATATGGGAATGCAAGGGTTTGGTTTAATATACTACCAATGTCCGGTAGCACCGAAAACTGCCGAAAAGCACTAAAAGCGACGATTTCTACACTTTTCCGCAGAAATTCTGCAGAAATCAGTTTTGTAATATTTTTACGACATGTAAAAATATTATTTAACATAGAATTCATGTGAGGATACATTCGGGTATCATCCGAGCCAATAACTACATCAATTCACACAAGTTACGCAACTTAGCGTTCAAATAACATCTAACCGAAACAATTCGAAACGAATATCCGAACAATGTCAAATCTTTTTTTTAATGGTCATCTAGTGTTAATTGGATCATTATGGTATAGTAATGATCATTTAACACCCTCTAAACACTTAAACACTTATACTTACACATTTCCTAAAAAAAAAATTACCTAAAAAGTTCTAACACTTTTACTAGGTAAATCAAGAAACAAATCACCAAGCATGACCCCCCCCCCCCTCATATTAACGATTTTTTTATGTGGGTCCCACACCCCTTAATTACTTGCTAAATATCTAGATATTCATCTTATTTTGCAAGTGGGTTATGTTGGTGAAATATTACAATACTTACACATTAAGTAAACTAGCATTTCACCACTCATTTTACACCTTTCATTTTTATTACCCAAAGAACACTCTCATCATCTTCATCTTTTTCACAAGAACACCTTCAAAAACCCATTTATTTTTATCACCTCCTTCATGATCAAGATTGATTTCTTTGGAACTTAAGGTGATCTAAAGCATATGCAAGTTAAAGGAAGGTTATTCATCCATTCAAGAGCCTTAAATCATCAAGATCATCATCTTCTTAGTTCTTAATAATCTTCTAAGATCATCCCTAGCCTAGTGCTAGAAGTAAGCTTCTATATTTTTTTTTATTACATATATTATGTTATGATTGTTATTATAACTAATAATAACTAAATAATCACACATAATAAACATGAAAAATACAAAGAAGCAAAGATAAAAATCATGATATATTTATGTTTGTTTATATTCTGATCTAAGACTTGTTATATGCATATTTAATCTTGTTATGATGATTATGATACAAATAAATTATTAGAAGATGCTTTAAAAATATGATCTAACAATTATACATGTTTATGTTAAAGGGTTTTTAACATAAAGGTTTAAATGGATGATCATAACTATTGATCTTGTGAAAGTATTTAAGGTTTTTATCTAAAAACAATACTTCCACAAGATTATAAAAAGTAACATACAACATGAGATTTTTATAAAAGTTGTTAAAACTAGAAGTAAACTTGGTTTTTGAACTAGTTAGCATATGTTATGATCATGTCCAAAACCCTACATGATTTGGAGATCATTTTGATAAGTTTATGTTATAAAAATCTCATATGTTTTTAGTTAAGATGTTGAGTAAATTGATGGTGATTTGGAAAAGAAAATGATATGTTTATTAAACATGGCCAAATGATTAATACAAAGGTTATATGGCCATTTTTTTTAAAAAGACATTATGTTAAGAAAACTATCATTTTTGGTTAAATCTTTATTAGATTAAAAAGTTTTTTTTTTTTAGAAAGGCTTTTATAAAAAAAAAAAAGACAAGATAAATATATATATTTTTTTAGAAAATATATATTTGATCATTTTAACAACTTAAGTGATGTGTGGTATTTGATGTATTAGTTATATATATCAAAGATAGGAACTTTATTACAATGGTAATAATGAACACATGATACATAATAATCAAAGTCTTACAAGACTTCACATAATTACGCCTTAAAGCGAGTTACGGACGATCCGAGTAATCGAATACAAATTATGGTCAAATCGGACGACGGACGAACCTATGAACATATCGCCATTCGGAGAAGTTACTACGATGCTTAGGCGACCTTTCGACGCGGACGCAAGAATTTCGTTACCATTAACAAAATTCAGACATTTTGAAACTTATAAAAACTATTATGTTTTTATTAACTAAAAAGTATACTTAGTGATTTTTATAAAAAAAATGTTTTTATAAAAATGAAAGACTTATACTTTCAAATGGGCTATGTTATACCAATGGGCTTACACTTCTTAATGGACTATTTTATACAAATGGGCTTACACTACTTAATGGGCTATTGTTTTACAAATGGGCTTATTTTTCATAATGGGCTTAAAATAAATTCGTGGGCTAAGCCCAAACACCAAACATATGGGCCAAAGCCCAACACTATTTTAGGCCCAACACTATTTGAGGCCCAACACTATTCAAGCCCAACACTATTCAAGCCCAATACTATTCAAGCCCAATACTATTCAAGCCCGACATTATTTGAGGCCCAACACTATTTGAGGCCCAACAATATTTAAGGCCCAACACTATTTGAGGCCCAACACTATTTAAGGCCCAACACTATTTGAGGCCCAACATTATTGAGGCCCAACACTATTTAAGACCCAGCACTATTTAAGCCCAATAACTTGAAAACATGGGCTTGGCCCAACGATACCATTATTGGTAACACAACTATACAATTGATACATATAAGACACGAAATTCAGCGGACTAGATCCGACTATACAACTCACAAGATACAAGATAACATTTATATATATATATTTGGTGAAAAATATATATATAACATTTGAACAACTCATTCATCGAATACACAGTTAACGAACAGTAAAGACATACAAGTCTTACACATATTGAAGACACAAGACTTGTACTCAAGTTCTTTACAAAGACCGAAGTGTCTAACAAAAATAAGAACATTTGTAGGTCGCAACGCTATTCAGGACGACCACACGTGAGATCTTATTTACATCTATTCACAGGACACGATACTGTGAGTTCATGTCCCCTATTCATTTAAATGTTTTACAACTTTACAAATATCGGGGAAAATGTGACAACTGGCACAAACCGGTAATTTCCGTACACTATAATTATTGCTTAATGACTGCAATTATGAGTTTAAATTGTCAGCAATGTCTGAACACATGATTAAACAAGTGAATTCATGCATGTTGTATACTACAAAATATTGCTTTATGCATAAACGAGAGCGTTGCGTCAGAATAATAGTAAACTCACCGGTAAGACACAATGTGTCAACAGAACTGCAGAAAGCAGTCAGACATCAGAATTGAGGCCTAGGTGTAGGTCCGACAACAAGAATGCATTAAAACCCAAGAATACATACAAGGGTTAATATATATGCAATACGAAAGCAAAAATACGCACTAAAAAGCACCCGAAACGCACTTTAAGTGCAGAATTTATAAAATTCAGCAATAATTCAGCATTTAGACACATAAATATTATGCAGAAATGTCGTTTTATTATCCAGAATATTTCCCTAAGTGTTGGGAATTGAAAGAGTACAAGAAAGGTACTTAAACGACACTAAAAAGTGTAATTTGGCACTTTAACGAATCGGTATGTAACCGAACAACCGGACTATACCCGGAACATGAAAATATTATTATTTTCACTAGCCATATTTTTCTGAGCTAGTTAGGGTCCCTGATTACCCTAACACCCGCTTTACGGCACTAAACATCACTAACTAAGTTAAACACTTAACTAACCTAATTAACCTAACTAAACATCAACTAACTAGTTGGAAATGGACCAAGACCCCCCCCCCCATTACAAACCGTCCCCATGTAGGGGGACACCTCTTGTCCTTATTGATTTAAATAATCTTGGGTGTTTGGAATCAAGAGGACATATGGACTAGTGGTTAATACACTAGGAATTGTCTATAAGTTAACCCCTAAGCACATATGATCATTTATCACCAAACTCAACACTTCACACCTCTCTTTCTCTCCTAGAAGCTTACGGCCGAACACCCCACACCCATCCCTCATATTTTCGGTCCTTGTTCTTCACATTCCATCATCATACAAGCTTCACAAGTCGCATATTAGGAGTCTTGGTGCACTCGGAACGCGAAGGACCTCCACCGTTAGCTTTTATCCACCCGTTTTTCGTCAAGAACCTTCCCTAGCCTTGAGCTAGAGGTATAGCACTTAAAACTCGTTCTTGAACTATTCTAAAGCGGTTAATAAGATGTATGATGGTTAAAACTCTAAATCTTGCATTTTGAAACATAAAAGTCTACTTAAAATGCTAATATTGGTGGTTAATAACACATGTGTTGTGTAAAAGTTGTAGTATTTGAGATTTGTGTTTGTCTAGACCCGATCTATGATGTGGTAGCTCAGATCTTCGTTTAACCCGACTTTGTAAGATCATGGATCTTCACATAAGCTCGTTTTTGGTTACTACAAGGGTTAAAAGGCGAAACTCTACCACACTAGAGACATGAACTTGTGTAGAAATATTTTACTTGTGTAAAAGTAATTTAACTTGTACAATGGAGTTTAAAACTAGCAGATCTACGTATCTGCAAGTGGTATTTTTGAAGAACCACACTTTAAAGAAATCACATGTTCTAAACCGGGTCTTACACAAACAAAAGTGGTTTTTTGTGAACAAACAAGTGTATGGATACTTGTGAAACAAAGGTTTTAACCAAGAAATAATTTTCGTAAAAACCGACTAGAAGTTGTAAAACTTCATATTCTTTAAAAATAAAGTTTTTAAGGAATTAAACTTATTTTTAAAGATAACAAGACTTACTAAATGTGCTAGTAAGTTACTACACAATCTTGGTAAATATCCAAGTTCATGAAGTGGGGAAAAGTAGTGATTATTGATGAAAATTGTTGTTGCTGATTATTGATGATTGATGATGATTTAAAAGAAAATAAACACACGTTTTGAAAACGTGGGAAACCTCCATTTTTAGGGGAAACTCTGTCAAAATTTTTATAAATTTTGACACTTAGAAAAATATAAGTTTTTGAGAAACTTATTCCCTAAAAATGTGTTTAAGAGTATTACTAAGGTTTCCCTAATTTTTGGTGATAAGAAATGAGGATTTCTTCAAGAATAAAAATGGATAATAAGTATATATTTTTGAGAGAAAAATATATATTATTTGATCACCAACTTTTGTGCTAAGTGTATATAGTATGTGTTATACGTGCTAGTGTATTAAGACTTAAAAAAATACACTAATTACTCATGAGGAGTAGAAATATAAAAATACACATACAACATACATAATTCGGGTGCAAAGTGCAAAACACAAAAGACTTATATTTATTTTTGAAGAAAATAATATAAGTAAGATACGTAGTTAAAAATATGGAATATTTTTAACACAAGAATATATACACAAAAGAGAGTGACTGTACTTGTGCGACACAAGTCTAGTGACTAACGTTAAGAAAACGCGTATAGGTTACGACGTTAATTAAGCAAATCCGGTGGAGTTTACGACGCTAGGAACGCAAAGTTGTGAGTTCATGCTCCCCCTTTTCTCTTAACTGTTTTCAGTTTTATAACTTCGGGGGTGAAATACATGTTACGTGGTATAATAAACGAGAATTGATACTGGGTATAATAAACGAGAATTGATACTTGATATAATAAACGAGAATTGATACTTGGTGTAATAAACGAGAATTGGTACTTGGTATCATAAACGAGAAATAGTGTCACGAATAGGGTACCATAAGCACCATTAATCGTGTACATACTTAGACCGCAGAACAAAAGGTTAGATCTAACGGGTACTCGGGCAGCCCCACTCTTGGTGACCACTAGTACCGAGGAGTGTTTTTGTGTCTCCGTCGTGAATCGACAACTAGAAAAATGCCTATGGTTTGGTGACTTCCTATGTCGTGCCACACGTTAATGGCCTTGCAACCCATTAACTAAACAAGAATACTTTATTTGGTTTATACCACAAGAATACTTTATTTACACAAGAATACTTTATTTGGTTTACACCACAAGAATACTTTATTTACACAAGAATACATTATTTGGTTTATACCACAAGAATACTTTATCTACACAAGAATACATTATTTGGTTTATACCACAAGAATACTTTATTTACACAAGAATACATTATTTGGTTTATACCACAAGAATACTTTATTTACACAAGAATACATTATTTGGTTTATACCACAAGAATACTTTATTCGGTTTACACTACAAGAATACTTTATTTTCACAAGATACTCGTTATGTTTTCATACAAAGTATACAAACGTGTTCAACACAAAACTGCATGAATTCACACCAACTTTATGTTGACGATTTTCCAAAAACTCACATGTATTTCAGGTAACTAGGATGGATGTGCGCGCGGTTTTGCTTATGCTCGTGGATGTCGCTTATGTTTAACTTTAAATAAAGTTGTAAACTTTTGAGACAATGTCTTTATGCTGTCTAGCGATGTAAACGCTAACGAATGTTTTCAAACTATGGTATTTGAATGTTATTTTTACGAGCATGTAGCATGTTTACTCTTCGTATGCAATGAGAACCTTTCATGATCACACCTCGTGCTTCCGCCTTAGAAAGGGGTGTGACAGAAAATACATGTTCAATCGTATGTTAAAGTTAGGGAATGAAACACCTTAGATCATGTGCGAATTAGGGCCATACAATAAGCACCATTAATCATGTTTGGACCAAGGAACAAAGGACTAGATCTAATGGGTTTTGGCGAGCCCCACTCTTGGTCGTGGACCCATACAGAAGAGTGCTTTTGTGTCCCAGTCGATAAGAATCGACATAAAATCGTCTAGGGTTGGATTGCTTCCTTTTTCGTCACACATATTAATGTCCTTGCAAAACATTAATGATCAACGATTTCATTGATGCTTTACATACTACATCATACATACAGATACATTTTATACAATTCACATTTTACGGATACATCTTATATCCAGTTTGGATACAATTACAATTGAGACAAATACATATTACATACTGTTTTGATACAAATACATCTTATACAGCTAAACTGCATGAACTCGCTCAACTTTTGTTGATGTTTTCAAACTTACATGTATTTCAGGGAATTAGTGGACCAATGCAAAGATTTCAGTTCAAGGAAAACAAGTATCAATACTCCATGCCAACTATTGAAGGGTTTGCCTGTTATATACCGCCTCTTTGCGGTGATATAGTGGTCAAAGCCTTGACATTTTAGACTTACATTTTGATGTATAAAACAATGACAATTTATTTTCATTTGATGGTTTGTAACCAATACATTTAACTTATGTTGCGTTCTTTTGAAACGATCATGACAATGGCATTGGAGCTTGTTTTTATTCATTTAGTATGTTCACTTATATTGTTATGCAATGAGAACCGATCAGATCACACCTCGCGCTTCCGCTATGAGCGGGTGTGACACGTTATGTGTAGGTAAATATGAATAGTATCAATGTGGATGACCACGAAATCAAATCAAGACTCATTCGAGTTATGTGAATTCAAGGACATACCTCAACAATAAGAACCCAACGGTTAACAGGAATATGTTTCAGAAATTGATGTCAAAGGAAACAAGATGTATAGACACAGTCACTAGTGTGACTAAGTTAACAGGAGTCCAGCAACGAATAGGAATTTCGACCAATCGAATTCCACATGATCTTTCACAATAAGCAATTGAATTCTAGAAGCAATAGTATCCACTAAACGAAACTTAGAATCAACAAGCTCAAAAGTAATAGTTTGCATGAAATGCTCGATCGTGATCAGCACAAGCTGCAAGTTATACCGACACCACAAGGTGTCGTAGAGAATGAAACAATTTCAATATAGCGGTGATCGAACAAGTATCACCCGTGTTTTGCATGAAACGCTCAATCATGATTAGCCCAAGCTACAAGTTTGTACTGACACCACAAGGTGTCGCAGTGATTTAAAAAAAATCATTAATTTCGGTGATTAAACATATTCACCGTGTTCGAAGTCAAATGAAGACGCAATGAAGTAAATATGAAAATTTGTTTCTGACAACATCATAGGATTTTTCAATTGAAAAATGAAACATCAACGAAAAAAAAATGTTCTCGATCGAAGGTGAAGAAGCAATGAATATCACAAAATATTCGATCGATGTTGAAAGAACCGTTAGTAGGTACACCGGAATATGCAATGAATTTGTGTACCCTTGTCATAACACACAATTGTGTTAAGACCACTTAAATATGATAAATCGAAGCAGATTTAAAGCAAATCAATAAATAATTAATTAAATCCGTGCATAAGATGTGTAAACGAGATTAGCGCAAGCTTCAAATTAATGAAAGCACCACCACATGGTGTCGAAATCATCAAACAATTTAATGGAGTCGAATGCCAAACAAGTATACTTCGACTCGGAACAAATGAAACACTTGTTAAAATGAATTTTGAATATGATGCTCCCAATACATCATATGATGCTCTGAATTGAATATGTGTAATGGACAAGTTCAAACAAACGATCTTGGTTTTGACGCAATCCGACAATAAATACATGTATCGACAAGAAAGGATTTCGGCATGGTTACAACGAAAAACCATGTATGTAACTTGAAAAGAATAGAAATTTCAAGAAAATGTGTTGACTTGATAACAAAGGAGCCAACAATTACAATAATGTAGGTCATTCGAATCACAAATCAATAATTAGATTTAGCGAAATAATATTTGAACTTTGATGAAACGCTTATTCGAAACGAAACCACATGCGTAACAAACGATGTATGCGTAACATATGAATTTTCAAGAAATGAAGCAAATGAATATTCTCTATAACGAAAGAAATGATCGTGACACAATGACCATTAAGAGGAGTAGAGATGTGAAAATCTACTCATTAGATGCAAAAGTCGGAATTTCTATAAAAGAAATTTAAGGACTTTACCTGGGGTTTCATGTGATATCCGGTTGTTAGGTGACATTACCATGAAATGTCAAACATAGCGTACTCGTCGTTAATAAGATAGGGGGAATACGAAGTAATGCGTCTTCTCCTTAGTATGACTCGTGTCGTTTGCAGGACCGCGTGCTAAATTGCCGCTTCCTGATCGATAGTTTTCGCGCTGACAGGATTAGCATCATCGCTGAAATGCTCCATAGTGTCTTCTTGGTGACTTCCCCTCGAAAGTCGTATGTGACGTACTTCAACCTCCGTTGATGTATAGCTTGTGTTTCGTGTACTCTTGCACACCCGTGCTTCGTTTTGCGTAGAATGTGATGTACTCCGACATCCATTGACGTTAAATGTGAGTTTCATGTATTCCTGTGCACTAGCGTTTTGTTATGCGTAGGCTGCCTGCTGTAACATCCCGAAAATATGGATTCTTAAAATTTGCAAATTAGATTGCAAATAAATTAGTAAAATAAACTAACTAGGAATGAAACTAACCTAGTTAGATGATGACTTGTGTGTAGTTAAAGATCTAAAAATAAACTAAGAGAAACTAGAGGGACCAAAAGTGTTTAACTTGAAACTAGTTTTAATAAAAACATTTTATTAAAACACAAACACTCCATTTGGAGTCTGCTGGAGATCGACCAGAGCAAGGGGCGACCCAAGCTTCTCAAAACCCTAAGTTCATGCTATTTGATCAATTGAAGGCCAATTTCAGTCCCAAATCAAAATCCGAACATAGATTAGAGATCACCTCAGTGAAAGGGATCATAAGGTATGTGAATCTTGTAGAAAATTCTCATCTAAATTTCTGAATGAACATAGAAAATTCGAATTGATGATTGCATGTTAGTTGTTTGGGATGAAATAATGTCTAGGGACGAACCCTAGTCCATTTACTTGATGAAATTGTGCCTGTTTCGTGTGAAATTCAAAATCACCATTAAAGGTGATAAGTGGGTTTTGTGAAACTTGATAAACACTAGGATTATAGTGGTTGTTCTAGTAATATTTGACATATGTGAAGTGATTTCAGAATTTTAGAGGCTAAAGTTCATGTAAGATAGTTGGCTTATGAAAATTTAGGGCTATATCACAAGTTCTAAACTTGGAAATATATCGTGCAAATTTCTGCCCTTAAAGTGTTTGCACAAATGCCTCAAAGAAGGCTTAAATCTGAAAATTTGAGTTAAACCGCATGATAGTGATGTTTCGGCAAAATAAGCGAACTATGAATTGAAAAGAGTTATTGATGCACAGAATGTCTGTTGACTTCATCTACATCAAGTCTTAGGTCAAGATATATCAAGATTGGAACTTGAAAGTCAAGATTAGGGTTTATATTGTTAATTTCGCTTTTATGGTTTCAAGTGATTTCGCTTATTAGTCACTAGGTGATTCCGCTCATTAGTCACTAGGTGATTCCACTTATATGTCACATGGTGATTCCACTTATATGGACAGTCCATATAAGCGAAATCAGCTAGCCTATAAATACCAGTCATGTGTGACTTCATATGTAACTTGGAGCGGAATCAGGTCATTGCTTGTGTAACCGAACTCTGTCAAAATTGATTCAGAAAGCAATAAAAGAGAAGGAATTGAATAGGAAAAGCTGTGTAACTTCATTTATGTTGATTCCGCCTTCGTATGTGAAGATGAACTTTCTCAACTGACGTTTTAGGGTCAAACAACGGTCCAACAAGTGGTATCAGAGCTTCAGGACGAGGAGTTCATACTACTACAGCTGATTCGACATTATTCTCTCATTTCTACTCTTTTTCTCTCATATTTTTTTCGATTTAAATTGGTTCCTACGGTTGAAATGGTCTAAAATTCGAGTATAACGTGTTAAATTCAGTAATAACAAACCTAGAAAGTATTAGATCATAAATCAAAGTAACTCTCAATCAATTTTTACAAAATTTGATCAGTTCGTTTGATTCACACGTACAGAAACATCAATCTCAGATCTACAACAAATTAGTGGACGAAATTGAACATTATACATATCATTGTGATCGGAATTGTGTGTAGAACAATCCTTGAAAGTTTCAGGACAAAATTTGACCTAAAATTGGATCAAACTACCTAAAAACGTGATTCCGCTTATTCGGACATCGAAGTTATTTCGCTGATTAGGACATTTTAGTTGCCTGATTTCGCTCTTACGGACATAAATTGGGTGATTTCGCTTTTGTGACATCATCTAATTTCGCTCATACGGACGTATAGTTTCGCTCATATGAACCATTGTTATTCCACTTATTCGTACATTGTGATTCAGCTTATTCGTATATTGTGATTCCGCTTATTCGTACATTGTGATTCAGCTTATTCGTACATTGTGATTCCACTTATTCGGACATTGACAGATTGTGCTTGATTTCGCTTATCTGTACATCAGATTTCGCTCATCTGTCACTTTCAAGCTGATTTCGCTTATTTGTCAGTATTATTCAAAATTTCGAAAATTTTTCTAAGTGTTTGACTGATTTAGCAGGTACACTCAAGATGGATGACATATTCTTGAACCCGTTTAGCGATATGTACGCATTTGCTGGAAATTCGGGAGACGATACATCTTAAGCAACAACAATGAGAACCCACCAAACGCCAAGAAGAAATTATCGGATGCTTTAGAAGTTGAAAGTGCTTTCGGAACTTACAACAAACCACCGAAATTGATGGCTATCGAGGAGTATAGTCGGTGGGCAAAGAAATTCGAAGATTGGTTGAGGGCTTTTGCTTTTCTGAGCTGGAAGAGTCTCAAAATGGATACGATAATGGAGGCAAAGAGGGTGAAACTTTATCAACATCTGATGAAATAGAGTCGTTTGTTGCTGAGCAGAAATGTGTGGCATTATTGTTTCAATCTGTGTGTGAAGATATAATCTCTTTGATTGATTACTCTAGTGCTAAAGATCTTTGGGCAAAATTAGAAAAGAAATGTATAGGTAGTGAAGAAATCAAGAAAAACAAAAAGAAACTACTTAGGAAAGAGTTTGACATGTTTGGGTGTTTAAAAAATGAATCTGTTTCAAAAATGATCGAGAGATTTGGGCATCTGAAGCTGGAATTATCTAGACATGGAATTAAGTATACTGATGATGAGCAAGTAGACAAGATATTTGATTCGTTGCCAGACGAGATGGATTGGAGATATTATGCTCTCATGCTGAAAAACACTATCTTACCGAAAGATCTTACTCCAGATTTGCTGATTGAGAGACTCGAAAGTCACGAGCTGGAACTAAAGAAGACATACAAAGTCAATAACTCATCCTACCAGCAAAATTTGGATTTGTACTATCCAAAGAGCATGATGCCAAAAGCAACTTCTCCCAAGACTGCGTTTTCTGCTGAGAATGTGTCCACAGCAAGCAAAGAAAGTCAAAGCAGTCAAAGCAGTGGAAATCATAGTGGTTATCACAGTGGAGCTTCATCATCTGCAAATCATTCTGATGCAAAGAATCGTTTTCAATGCAACATCGCAATAGACTTAAAGAATGCTCAGAATTTTGATGAGGAGTCTGCTAAACAACAGATGATCTTTCTAGCATCGGTGTTAGAATCGTATGAAGGGTTAGTAGCTGGGAAGATAGGCAACACCAACTTAACGAAAGAAGATTATGATCAGATAGATCCTGAAGAAATGGAACTGATCGATATTCGTTGGGCTATGGCGAGTGCTGTTTGTAGAGCACAGCGTTTCATGGAAATTACTGGCAGGAAGACAATTGGTGGTCCATCTACCAAGCTGGGGTTCGATAAATCCAAAGTGACATGCTTCAAGTGTAAGCAGAAAGGTCACTTCAAGCGAGAATGCAGAAACGCATATGCTGATGAGTCAGAGAATCCTTTCAGAGATGATTACTACAAGAAGGCAATTTATCACCAGAATAAATCTGAGCCACCTAGATTGAAGCAGGTTGAAGACAACAAAGAGAAATCTAGAGCTCTTGCAGTGATTCACGACGATGAAGGTTTTGACTTGAGCGAGCTGCTACCGGAGGAAGATGCTGTTGGTTACGCTTTCATGGCAAAGAATGAACCTGTTCCGTGGAAAGCCAACAGAACTGAAGAACAGAAGTATAATTACAGAAGGTTGTTGGCCACAAACAGAATGATCAGAATATCTGGTATCTTTTCGGAAGCAAAGAGAGCAAATAAATGGGATCCAGGCAGGGAGTGTTATCTTGATCCATATGGAAACATTGCTATTGATCACAACACTCTTGATTTAGAGGCCATAATCAAAGAGTTAAAAGATGATGATGATTATTGGCAGAATAAATGGTGGGGAACTGGAGACGAGAAAGAAAAAGAAGAGAAAGAGAAGAAGGAAAGAGAAGAGAAAGAGAAAGAGAAGTTAAAGAAGGTTGATACCTGGATCATTGACACGACGCAGGAGTTGAATGCTGAAAATCTCGGAAAAATGGCTGACAAAGTGCTAGCTGCTAAAGCACTTGAGGTAGACTCTAACTCCAAGTCTGAGTCAAAAATCCAGGTCAGTTCAAACTTGTCAACGAATGTGTCAGGTAAGAAAGTTGATGGGGATGTTGATTGCAAAAATTGCATCAAAGAATGCAAATTTTGTAACACAGTCACGTATCTCAACGGTAAGAAGGTTGATGATCTGACAGCAAAAGTCAGAAACGTTGAGAATCAAATTCTTGATCGTGACAAGATGGTTAAAGCTTCAACTGAACGGATAAAAGAATTAACTAACAAAATTGAAAATGATAAAACTGATCATGAGAGGATTAGACAAGAAAATGAAAAGTTAGTTCTTGAAAACAGTCAAATCACTGAAAAATTTGAGAAGCTTAAAACCACAATGAAAGATAATGATGATCGAAATGGTAAAACTTATAAACAAAACATTCAACTAAAAGCAGTGCTTAGAGTAAAAGAAGAATCAATCAACCAACAACTGGATGAAATCGCTAAACTGAAACTTAAAGTTCAAGAGGCTGAAATTGAAAATGAGCGAATCCAGTTGAAGCTTAAGAGTTACAACACCGCAAGCTTTGTTTTGCAACACATTATTCCCAAACCCATCGGGAAAGACAAAGCAGGCGAAGATGTGTACTCTGATGGAACCGGGGTGGGTTTTCATCAAGTTCCACCACCTGTTCTTGATAATTACACGAAAAAGCAATCTGGGTTGGTTGAAATTGAGGAAGAGAGTGAAGTTAAACTTCCGGAGAACATTGATGTTACTTTTTCTACATCATCTGATGATAGTGTTCAGACAGAGATTGGTAAGAGCACAGCTGAAAGTGTTTTGTTGTCTGATTCAGCTGAAGATGATGAATGTTTCTTGAACAAATACATTCCGAAACAAAAATCCAAAAGCAACTTAGGTGATGAACCGGGTCTTGTGATGTACAAGATGGCGGGATCTGATAAGTTGTATTCGGATTCTGAGTTTTCAATTGAGAATGTTAATGTGAAAAAGTTGACAAATGTCTTCAAATTGGTTGAAATTGAGATGTCAGAAGTGAACAAACTGAGTCAAACAAAGAGGCAAATGAATTTTGAGAAAGATAAAGCTTAATACAAAAAGCCTGTTGTTCCACCATGTTTTTATAATAACAAACGAAATAACTGGTCGGGTGGTTATAGGGGTGGTAAGAACTTTCAAAGAAAGAATTTTCAAAACAAAAGGTTTGCTGAAAAGAAGGTGTTTGTGAACGGTTCAAGTTCACTTTCTGATGAGGAAAATGAAATCTTTTCAAAATCGAATGAAGAGTTCTTTGAGAAAAGAGCTTCACAGTATCAGTCTGAAGGCACAAGTCGAGTTGTTGATACTCGAACATGTTTCAGATGTAATCAAGTTGGTCACATTGCACGAAAGTGTACTAATGTGAAGCATAAGACTGAAACTGTGAAGATTCAACATAAGAAAGTTGAGGTGAAGGGTAAAGCACCAATGGTTGTTGAGAAAAAGAGTGTGAAAAATGATAACACCAAAGTGAAAAATGAACTCGTAAAGAAAATGGTAACTAAAAACGACAAGTTTTATAAACGGGTTGCATTATCTCAACAAGTTTGGAAACCAAAAACTGAGAAAAAGATTTCACCTTCTGAGGATTCAATTCAATTTGATTATGATGCAAATTTTCCACCTCTTAAGGTTGAAAACTTCAAAATTCAAATTGCGAGAGTCAAGGTTACACCTAAGGCTGATGAGGCCTGGGTGGACTCCATGTTCGAATAAACAGTTTGAATTGCCGGAGCTTCCTTGATCGCGAAGCATGAATCGGCATCTTTATTGAAGTTGGTTAATTCAAAGCTTGTTATGTGCAGGATCTTCCAAAACTTGTATCCAGATGGATCATGGATAGTGGAGCTTCAAGACATATAATAGGGAAGACTGCGTTGATGTATGATGTGAGAAATATTAATGGTGGTTATGTGGGATTTGCTGGTCATGATGGTGGTAGAATTATTGGTGAAGGAACGTTATCCAACGGGATTGTGACGTTTGAAAGAGTTAACTACATTACTGAGCTGGAGAATAATCTGCTGAGTATCTCGCAGATTTGTGACAATATGTATACTACTCACTTCACAGACAAAGAATGTTTGATCTTGAAACCAGGATTTGTTATCCCTGAAGAATGGATTATCATGCGGGCACCTAGAGTGAATGATTTATATGTGTTAGATATGAGTGTAGCAACTACAACTACTGGTCAAGCACATTGTTTTGTATCTAGAGCAACTGAGAAAGAATCAAAGTTGTGGCACCGCAAGATGGGGCATATTCACCTAAGGAAGATGAATCACTTGGTGCACAACGATTTGGTTATGGGAGTTCATGTCAAAGGTTTTCATCTGGAAGGGGAGTGCATTAGCTGTGTCAAAGGCAAGCAGAAGAAAAAGTCACACCCTACAAAACAAGTCAATTCAGTTTTGTGTCCTCTGGAAAGACTTCACATGGATTTGTTTGGTCCTGTGAATGTCAAAAGTATTACAGGAGACAAATACTGTTTGGTCGTTACTGATGATTATTCCAGATTTTCGTGGGTTTCTTTCTTGAAAACGAAAGATGAAACATTTGATAGTTTGATGTCGTTGTTCAAGAAAATTGAGAATCTGTACCAAAGGCATATCAAAAGAATTCGTAGTGACAATGGTACTGAATTCAAGAACAGTAAGATGGAAGAATTTTGTGATGAAAGAGGTATATTGCATGAGTTTAGTGCTCCGTACAATCCGCAGCAGAATGGAGTCGCAGAACGCAAAAACCGGACACTAATCGAGACGGCTAGAACTATGCTCACAGATTCAAAATTACCGATAAATTTTTGGGCTGAAGCTGTTTCCGCCGCATGCTATACGCTCAACAGGGTTCTTACTGTCAAGAAGTTCAACAAAACATGTTTTGAGCTAATCAATAACCGCAAACCGAATCTGAAGTATCTTGAACCGTTTGGGTCTCCCTGTACAGTTCTAGATTTTCAAGGCAAATTCGGTGAAAAAGGCTTAGAAGGAATATTTGTGGGTTATGCAAGTCCGTTGAAACGAGTATTCATTCCAAGTTTGAAGACGATTATTGAGGCATATAATGTTGAATGTCAAGGTTATACTATGCCGCCGCAGAATCCTGGAGATTCATGGCGTTATCATTATGACAATCTGTGGGATTCGTTTGACATGAGAGAAGAATCAGAGGAAGAAGAGGATTTCTTTGATGAGTTGGATATTTTGCGTGAGTACGAGTCACAGCAACAGTTTCCAGCTGAGTATTCAAGGCGACCACGGGAAACTTCAAATGATGATGAAGCAGGTCCGAGTAATGCTGGTGAACATGATGATGTCCAACAGAATGAAGTTGCTCAAGATAATCAGTCGGTTGAGAATGATAATCAAGAAGCTGAAAACATGCCGATCTTTGATCATGGTGATTCAGATTCTGAGGGGGAGCAGATTCAGATTTTAAGTTAAACAAACCCAGTCAGTGAACAAGATGCAAATCAGAATGTTACTAATCTGGAGGGCAATGTAGATGTTCCAAGCGAAGTAATGCCGCGAACTTTTTCATATCATCCAGAGGAGTTGATCATAGGAGAATTGCAAGCTGGCGTTCGCACTCGTAGACAGATTGATAAAGGGCTTACATGTTTTTATACAAAAGTTGCTCCTTTGCAAACTGAATTCTCATTGAGTTGTTTTATCTCGCAGGTTAAGCCAAGAAGTTACAAAGAGGCGCTTATTGAAGACTCTTGGGTCATTGCGATGCAGGAGGAACTAAACCACTTTGAAAAGTTGGGAGTGTGGAAGTTAGTTGATTTGCCGGATGGTCATAGGAAAATCAATACAAAATGGGTATTTAAGTGTAAGAGAGACGACAGAGGAGTTGTTGTTAGGAACAAAGCTCGACTCGTTGTTCAGGGCTTTAGTCAATAGGAGGGGATTGATTTTACAGAAGTCTATGCTCCTGTAGCACGACTAGAGGCAATCAGAATTTTCCTTGCATTTGCGTCTTGGAAGAACTTCAAAGTATATCAGCTAGATGTAAAATCGGCGTTTCTTTATGGGAAGGTCAAGGAGGAGGTTTATGTCGGACAGCCGCCGGGCTTCACCGATCCAATCCACAAAAACAAGGTCTACTTAATGGACAAAGCGCTGTATGGTTTACACCAGGCCCCGAGAGCTTGGTACGAGACTTTGTCTCAACACCTACTAGCCAACAAGTTCATTCGTGGAAAAGTGGATGCCACTCTCTTCACTAAAGAGGTCGACGGTCATCTTCTGATAGTTCAGATTTATGTGGACGATATAATCTTTGGGTCGACAAATGAAAATCTTGAAGGGTTTTGTAACATGTTTATCAAAGCAATTTCATCCTTATGAAATAAAAACGCAGCGGAAAAATAGTTTAAAACATGTTACTTTTATAAGATATAAAACCCATTTTATATGTAAAACCCAATCCCGGATCCATATACGAATATGCATGCTTTCAAAACAAAACACAACCATAGAGTGTTTAGAGTACTACCTTCCAAGGAGTAAAGGATATGAAGATGATGATGCTTATTGAACGGTTGCCTTCAAGTGTAGAAGACCTCAAGCTCGTATACCCCAAGCCTTCCAACAAACACCTTAGTTTTAGCTAGGATTTCTACACTTATGAACTCACTATTGAAACCCTCTTAAAGACATCATATGGCCGAAAATATGAGAGGAGGTTGTAGAGTTCTTGCACTTGATTTATGAACATGAAAAAGCCTACTTGATCAACCATACATGACCCGATTTTTAGGGAGTCTTACACTTGATTTTTCCAAAAGAAAAACCCTCTTGGATGATCATGTTGGGGCCGAAATTTTCAGCCATTTCTTTAGAGCTTCTTCAAGTTCATCTCTTGCCTCTTGGTTTATTTTTGTCATACAAAAATAAGTTAATAAAAGTAGTGAGAGAATGTGCCACCCAATTCACCCAATGCATGAACATCTAAACATGCATAAATGCATGTATTTCAATTGGACCACAATGGTCTTGGAAAGACCATCCAATCAAGATCCTCTAACTTGCATGCATTGTGATTTGCCACTTTTATCTTGGGAAGAGGGGGGGCGGCCTAGCTTAATTTAAAAAAAAAAATCAATTTCTTTTATAAAATATAAGTCTTACATATATATATATATATATATATATTTTATAACTTTTATAAAATATAACATCATATGTTATAAGACTTATGCTATTTTTATTATGTTATTTAACCCATTAAATAACAAAATAAAATATTCTCTCTAAATAAATTATCCATATAATTTATTAGTTTGTCAAGTGCAATTATTTAGAAAACCAATTTCTAAATATTCTAAGTGTTGATATTTATTTATTTGATCACATCATAAATAAATATTGTAAGTGTTTGTCTAGCTTGTTATTGGGTATGACTCGACTTGGATCATAGCGTACTAGCCACATCAATTTAATATTTGTCTTGGGCATACAGAGTCCAACAATCTCCCACTTGCACAAGATACATAGAAGATTGATGCAAGTAGTAAATAACGCCTAACTACGGTTTACTACCCCTAATACGTATGACTATATGTGCCATTCAATAACATCATCCCCTTCAAGTCCCTTACTTGAACATGATTTAGGTGAATCTATCATTTATCCTTTCGTTATAGATGTCATGTCAAATCCAGAGACACAGAGTGATCACTCTCTGTTGATTTAACTTTAGCAGGCCTTAGACATCTTACTCTCAACGAATAAGAGGAACAAATCCCATCTTGACTACATACGTCTCTCACAATCACCTTGTACCATACCTGAGCTTAGCCTTATGTACTGTCATATTACTGACAGCGAAGAAAAAGTCAAGGTATAATATTTGTTGAATATCAAGACCCAATATGTATCTCAGGTCTGAGGATACTATGATATTCTCCTTTACTCAAATTTACTTATGATCAATCACAAATGATTCCATGCAGTAATATTTGAGAGCGAGTCAGTCCAATATTTGTATCCCACAAATATCTATGAACCTTGGCAGCAATGCCTTGCTCTATATTCATACTTCATGAATATCTACCAATCCAAGTTCATAATAGTCTTACATTCATATTTGTTCCCATAAGTATGATCGACTACGGACATTTAGAATAGGTAACTTATTCACGGATTTAAACATGCTAATATGGAACATAACTCAACATACCATAAAGAGTTATAATAACAATTGTTCCAATATCCAAATACAAAATAGATCAAATCCAATCACTAGAATATCGAAGTCCTAAGGCACAAGTATGACCCTTTCATGCTTTGCCCATTCAAGGAGCTTCGTGAGTGGATCCGCAATATTTTGATCAGTGTGAACTTTGCGAATACATATTTTTCTCCTTTTCAACTTCATCCCTTATGTAGTTGAAAGTCCTCTCAATGTGCCTAGTCTTTCGATGTACACGAGGTTCCTTGATTTAAGCAATCGCACCATCGTTATCACAAAGATCTCTAGGGGTCCTGAATGGTAGGGACTACCCCTAGATCGGTAATAATTCAAGTGGCAGATCCATATGAATTATCACAATCAATGAAGCGGCGATGTATTCTGATTATGTAGTGGACAATGCTACCCTGATTGTGATCGAGGACCATTTCGATCAGTTTGGAAACTCGTATCTATGTAACCCTTTACAACGAATTCCGAAAACTCGCATCCCTGTAACGAGTTCTTTTCACCAGATCCATATATTAGAAATATATCCTTAGTCCTTCTAAGGTATTTCAATATACTTTCTGATAGTCATCCAATGACCGTTATTTGGATTTTACTGGTATCTTCTCGTCATGCTTAAAGCGCATAACTTGTCCGGTCTAGTACATATCATTACATACATAATGAATCCTATAGCTGACGTATATGGGATTCCTTTCATTCTTTCTTGCTCATCCTTTGAGCTTGGACATTGAAACGCATTCAATATTGTCCACTCTTTGAATAGGTACCAAACCTTTCATAGAGTTCTCTATCTTGAACCCTTTCAAGACTTTGTCAATGTATGCACTTTAGTTTAAACCTATCAAGCGCCTTGATCTATCCCTGTAGATCTTTACTCCCAAAATATAGGCGGCTTCTCCAAGATCCTTAATTGAAAAACAACTTTCAAGCCAGGCTTTTATACCTTCCAAGGTTTGGAATGTTATTCCAAATAGTAGAATGTCATCGACATATAATTCTAAGAAAGTAATAATGCTCCCACTAGCTTTCTTATACACACAAGCTTCATCACCGTTCTTGATGAATCCATATTCCCTAATTTCTTCATCAAAACAGTGATTCCAACTTCTAGATGCTTGTTTCAATCTATAGATTGATTTCTTTAACTTGCATACTTTGTCAGGATGTTTTGGATCAACAAAACCTTCAGGCTTAACTATATAGACATCTTCCTCAAGATATCTATTAAGGAAAGTCGTTTTGAGATCCATTCGCCAAATCTCATAATCATATTGTGTAAGTATGGCAAATGATATCCTAGTTGACTTTAGCATCGCCACGGGCGAGAAGGTCTCATCATAATCAACCCTTTGAGTTTGAGTGAAACCTTTTGCTACAAGTCTCGCTTTACAAGTATCCAAGTTACTATGCATTTCAGTTTTCTTCTTGAAAACCCACTTACTTCCAACTACTTTAGAGTTAAGTGGTGGCACAACCAATTCCCATACTTGGTTGTCAAACATGGATTGCATCTCTACGTTCATAGCCTCAAGCCATTTGTCGCAATCAGATTTTGACATTGCATCATGGTATGTGGTTGGTTCATGTGAATCTACCACATAGCATCCATCCATAAAAAATCCATATCTTTCAGGTGGATTACTAATTCTACCAGATCTGCGAACGTTTTGTGTATGTTGATCAACCATTTGATCATCTTCAACAACCTCTTGTTGAGTGCTAGTATCAACCAAACGTCTATCGGCTTTTGGTTCCTGATCCTCATCAAGTTCCACTGTTCTACTAGTTCCTTCCATTAGGAACTTATCTTCCAAGAACTTTGCCTTTCGAGCAACAAATACTTTTGTTCTGTTGGATCGTAGAAATAATATCCTATAGAATCTTTAGGATATCCTACGAAGATACACTTAGTGGATCGTACTTCCAACTTGTTTGGGGTGTATTGCTTCACATAAGCTTCACAACCCATACTTTTAAATATGATAATGATGGAACCTTTCCATGTCATATTTCAAAAGACGTCGTATCCACTTTCTTGGTTGGGGCCATATGGGCCACGGAGAGCAAAGCGTAACCCCAAAGTGATAGAGATAATGTGCTCCTAGCCATCATAGATCGAACCATATCTAATAGAGTTCGATTCCTCCTCTATCAAAACGAAGAACTTTAAAAGAGTTGATTTTGTACTTCACTTTTTGAAGATTCTGAACGTTTCAAAACTTCTTCTTTGTGTCAAGTACACATAACCATAACTACTATAGTTGTCGGTTAAAGTAATGAAGTATCTTTCACCATACCTTGTCATTGGCTTAAAAGGATCACATACATTCGAATGTATGATACCTAAGAAATCTATTTCCCTTTCCCACTAAAGGGTTTCTTAGTCATTTTACCTTGTAAACAAGATTCACATGTATCAAATGAACCAATTTCATTTGTTTCCAAAAGATCATTCTTTCGAAGTGTTTACATGCGACATCTGTTTATATGACCAAGG
Organism: Helianthus tuberosus; assembly: GCA_030545235.1. Classification (NCBI taxonomy): domain Eukaryota; kingdom Viridiplantae; phylum Streptophyta; class Magnoliopsida; order Asterales; family Asteraceae; genus Helianthus; species Helianthus tuberosus. The sequence continues at coordinate 104,201,123 of CM060352.1, read as the reverse complement.
CGATAATGCCAAAGATAAATCTCACTCAAATCCATTTTGAGTTTGTTGGTGATTGCTTGGTACATTGAACTATCAAATGATGTATTATTATGAACCGATTCATAAATACCATTTGAAGGCATAGTTTTAAAGTAAAACATGTCATTCATCGAAATATAAATGTCATTGTTTACAAACTTTAAATCAAAACATATTGTTTCAAAAGGGAAACTTAAATAATGTTCCTAGTCAAACTAGGAGCATTCAAAACATTTTAAAACAATTTCCAAATCATTTGGAAGTTTCAAAACATAGTCTCCTTTCTTGTAATGTTTATTTCTTTTGAACCTTTTGCAACGAATTGCAAACATGAGTTCCACATCCGGTATCTAATACCCATGTGTTAGAAGAGATAACATTAAGGTCAATATGTATTATTAAGATTGTACCTGAGGTTTGCCTAGCATCCCTCTTGTTTTTCAACTCTTTGAGATAGGTTGGACAATTCCTATTTAAATGCCCTATCTCACCACACTCAAAGCATGGATCGTTTATGGCAACCTTTTCCTTCTTCTCTTTTGGTTTCGGTGGTTTCGCTTTAGTCTTTCTAATCATTTCCCTTTGAATTACCTGTTTCCATTTGCAACATATGCTTTGGTGTCGGTGTGATGCCCTTTCTTGTTGCCACCCACATTGATCGTTAGAATGGATAAAATCCTTTTATCCATATCGAGCCTTTCGAGGTGATCAATGTGGCTTCTCATCTTAAAACATAAGATGAGACCGATTGGGTTTCCTCCATTCGACATGTATGAAGCGCTCGAACGGTTTCGAAGTGTTCTACCCTTAGGAACATTTCCTACAATTGGGTAATCATGTCGTATGTTCATGATGTTCAAAAACCTTTTGAATCTCGAAAATCATAATTCCTATCATGAGGCAAGAGGCTTGCATAGTATTCTCGATATACTTAATCCAATCGTTATAGGCATCCTTATCTTCCATAAGATGTTCATCAGGATTAGGATCGTTTTCTAGTGATAGGTTACGGACGGTTTGGGTAATATTGTTAGCGGCCATCTACAAAATTTATCAAGGTTCAATTTTAGTATTTTCGATAATATTAAAATTTTAATCATTAATACCCTTTTAACGTCTCATAGACAATTAATAATTAAAATCTAGAATCCAACGTTACATTTAAATTTTGGTTAGGTGACCTTTATCCCATTATTTAAATTAACAAGGTAGTCAACGTTTGACAATTGCAACTCTTTGCAACTTCTAGCCATATGGGATCGCTTAAACATCTTTATGTTTAGTTGGCATGTTTAATCCCATCAACACCGTTTGTTCGCCATGCTTCGGTGACCCTAAGTTCATGGTTTCCAAATCAAGTCATCCAACTTACACACACGTGTGAGTTTATACACATAAGTGGTTAGGTGACCTTTATCCCACAAACATGGTAAACCCACCTCGAATATACAAGTTCCCTCAAATGTGGTTAGGTGACCTTTATCCCACGAAAGAGTTCCCAAGTGTTTCGAGTGTTGTATAAAAGGATGGTGTTTGACTTGTTTTATAAAAGGGATTTTTGAGTTTTCAAAATTCTAGTTTAGAAAACTTTATGTACCATACATTTGCATGCATTCAAATCCTTGGTACTTTTGTGAAAATAAATTTTCAAGGTTCTTTCTAATAAAACCCATTTTATTATAAAATCATTAATTTTTAATAACCTTTTATTAACCAATTTTAATGATCTTTTAAAGAACCAATTTTAAGCTTGTTGTTGATTATTAGTTTGTTAAGCATGCATATCCAAATATCATCAAACAACAAATAAACAACCACACAAGCACGACACACATATCATTAGGTGCATAACCCTAGCCAACTATTTTGACCACACTTGTTAGCCGAAACAAGTGTGCCAAAAGGTCCTTCCTAAAGGGTGAAAAAATGACACAAGCGATGTGTCGTTGAACTCCCACTTGATCCCGCATCCATATGCTTCAAGCCTCCCTTTTGTGTTGTGATTTCTCCACTTTCTTTGAGTTTCCAAAATGTACTTTAATTCAGCTCCAAACTCCTTTGGGCTCCGAAAATGTGTTTTGGTTTTCGGGCTAAAATCCCGTTAAGAACTATGAAGTCCTTTATGCCCGAAATTGGCAAAAACCAAAACCGCATTTTTGTGTGCATCTTCTTTTACAAAAATATATCCTAATACATTTTCTAGTAAAATAAAATGCACCTAGTCTATTTATTTTACATGCCAAATGAAAAATAAATAAATTACATATTTTTACAAATGGAAGACAAAATAATAATTATTACAACCCATTGAATAATTAATAAATAAATCACAACACAATTATTCAACACAAGGTCATGGCTAGGTTATATGCACCAAAATATATATCCAAATATATATATATTAATTTCAAGAAGCATAAAAAAAATGGTTCCCTTTTAATAACCATTTTCGGCTATGTCCAAAAAACCGAAAAGGTAAGTTTTGTCCAAACAAACAAATCATCCATATGAAATAATTTTTCAAGATTCATTTATGCATGTAAGAATATAATCTTGAAAAACAAAGGGATAACCATACTTAAAATTTCGGCCATAGGGTTTTTACCAAACCCGAAACCCGAAAATTTTAAGTCTATTGAAGCATGCACTCATATAAGCGGCTCTAGATGCCATTGAAGGGTTTTGTAACATGTTTATCAAAGCAATTTCATCCTTATGAAATAAAAACGCAGCGGAAAAATAGTTTAAAACATGTTACTTTTATAAGATATAAAACCCATTTTATATGTAAAACCCAATCCCGGATCCATATACGAATATGCATGCTTTCAAAACAAAACACAACCATAGAGTGTTTAGAGTACTACCTTCCAAGGAGTAAAGGATATGAAGATGATGATGCTTATTGAACGGTTGCCTTCAAGTGTAGAAGACCTCAAGCTCGTATACCCCAAGCCTTCCAACAAACACCTTAGTTTTAGCTAGGATTTCTACACTTATGAACTCACTATTGAAACCCTCTTAAAGACATCATATGGCCGAAAATATGAGAGGAGGTTGTAGAGTTCTTGCACTTGATTTATGAACATGAAAAAGCCTACTTGATCAACCATACATGACCCGATTTTTAGGGAGTCTTACACTTGATTTTTCCAAAAGAAAAACCCTCTTGGATGATCATGTTGGGGCCGAAATTTTCAGCCATTTCTTTAGAGCTTCTTCAAGTTCATCTCTTGCCTCTTGGTTTATTTTTGTCATACAAAAATAAGTTAATAAAAGTAGTGAGAGAATGTGCCACCCAATTCACCCAATGCATGAACATCTAAACATGCATAAATGCATGTATTTCAATTGGACCACAATGGTCTTGGAAAGACCATCCAATCAAGATCCTCTAACTTGCATGCATTGTGATTTGCCACTTTTATCTTGGGAAGAGGGGGGGCGGCCTAGCTTAATTTTAAAAAAAAATTCAATTTCTTTTATAAAATATAAGTCTTACATATATATATATATATATATATATATATATATATTTTATAACTTTTATAAAATATAACATCATATGTTATAAGACTTATGCTATTTTTATTATGTTATTTAACCCATTAAATAACAAAATAAAATATTCTCTCAAAATAAATTATCCATATAATTTATTAGTTTGTCAAGTGCAATTATTTAGAAAACCAATTTCTTAATATTCTAAGTGTTGATATTTATTTATTTGATCACATCATTAATAAATATTGTAAGTGTTTGTCTAGCTTGTTATTGGGTATAACTCGACTTTGATCATAGCGTACTAGCCACATCAATTTAATATGTGTCTTGGGCATACAGAGTCCAATAAATTTGTGCAAAGATTTTGAATCAGTGATGAAGCAAAAATTCGAAATGTCATCTATGGGGGAGATGAAATTCTTTTTGGGTCTACAAGTTGAACAACTACCTGATGGAATTTTCATTCATCAGAAGAAGTACGTTCATGATATTCTAGAGAAATTTGGGATGTCAAGTTCTTCTACAGCTGCTACCCCACTTGCAACAAATCATGGGATTCACCCAGATCTCACCGGAGACAGGGCTGATGAAACGTTTTACCGATCCATGATAGGTTCATTGATGTACTTAACTGCTTCACGTCCTGATATCATGTACCCAACGTGCCTCGCAGCAAGATATCAATCTAACCCTAGAGCTTCGCATATGATTATTGTGAAGAGGATATTGCGCTACCTGAAAGGAACTCCTTCATTGGGGTTGTGGTATCCTAGAAAAGGCGACTTTACGCTCGAAGGGTATTCCGATTCGGATTTCGGATGTTGCAAAGTAAATTCCAAATCAACAACTACAGGATGCCAGTTCTTTGGACCTAGATTGGTTACCTGGCAGTGTAAGAAACAAACGTCTGTGGCATTATCTACATGTGAAGCGGAGTATGTTTCTGCTAGCAGTTGCTGCTCTCAGATCTTGTGGATACAGCAACAGATGCGCGACTACGGTTTGCAGTTTCTTAACACACCTCTTTTTGTTGATAATGAGGCCGCAATAAATATAACAAAGAATCCAGTACATCACGCTAAAACTAAACACATAGAAATTCGTCATCACTTTATTCGTGATTGTTTTGAGAAAAAGTTGATACGAATTGAGAAAATCCACACTGACGAACAGAAAGCTGATTTACATACCAAAGCTTTTGATAAACATCGGTTTAAATATTTGTTAAAACTGAACGGTATGAAGCTTCTTTCGGTGTCGGATGGCATTATTGGCGTTGATGAGAGTACTGTTGCGGATGAAGACGAGAAACAATCTGCAATGGTTTGTCGATTTTTTACTTGTTTTGGTATTTAGGGGGAGTAGATATTTGTATATAGATATATTTTCAGAAAATACAAAAACAGTAAAAAATGCAAAAATACAAAAACATGATAAAATGTCAAAATACAAAAACAATATAAAATCTGAAAAAGAGCTTGTGTATAAAGGGAAAATGATAGTACATCGGCTAGACAATTACAGTATGCTAAATATTTGTAAAGTTGAAATGAATTAAACAGTCTCACTAATGATGTGTCGATAGGTTTTCACACATTTAGTAGATTTATTGGGGATATAAACCTAAAATTTCAAACTTGTGAAATTCGTGGGGAACACTACTTGGATATATAGGTAACCCCTGAAATCTCGTTTGAAAGGTCTCGTATTCTGATATACTCAATTGATACTCAATGATGTCTGGGGTATTATTCCGGGACTTCTGCTGAACGGTAGTTCTGACCTAGTCCTTGGATAATACTTGTCACAAATGCTTTAAAACATAAGCATCACCCTCAGCATGCAGATGAAACAATAAAATTGATAGTTGCTGCTGTTGTAGCTAAAAGATCCTCTAAAGGGGACAAACCGTAAAGTCGAAGCTGATATCTCTCTGCGTATATGGAAGTATCGACCTGAGATCCCTCGGCCCTCGCATTACCTAATTTATGTACAGATATCATTGTAGTATTCTCACCTGTAGGACTGAAAATCGGGATTCTGGATACGGGAGTATATTCAAGAGGTGGGACACATGAATGAGCTAAGTTTATAAGATATCTAAATCATATCCTGAGTAAATTGAAATTTGTGTGAGAATTTAAGATGGATCAGTATATCGACAATCGAGGTGAATTGTTTAAGTCTGAGTATGAAATGAAGCTTAACGGTACTTGTGATTTGTCTGAAAAGCTGATATGATTCCCTGACACACTCACCAAAAATATGTTTGTAAATAGTTTACTTTGTTTACTTTCTGCAATTTAAGTTTTCTGCATTTCATTTCTTAGTTTAGAACATTTTATTAAATCCAAAAAGATTTTATTTCTGCTTTATTTTAGACAAACCAGAGTAGAGAGTTGATTGTTGGATTCTCAGATGTTGAAGCAGATGCAGGAGATTCTGGACTAAAGAATGAGGAGAGCTTATCTTGATGAAGTTTGATTTCTTGTAAAGTCAAAAACAAGTTCATTCACTTGATGCTTGTTATTTTCAGAAAATGTTTGAAAACGTTTTAAAAAACAGTTTGATTCGTCAAAAGATCAACTGAGGTCATTAAGTTGAACTTGGTAGATTAATCAAGTGATCAGGGTCATTAACTTGGACCTGAATACTTGAGTGGATTTTTAAAGCTGATAGAATGTATTTTTGTGAATAGATAAGTTTGTAATGTTTGATGTTTGAGACACAGGTTTTAAACTTCATTATTCCCATAGAAGCTAAATGTCAAAGCTTGAACCAGATAAAGACCTCAGATTCTAGCATACTGAGAGGGGGAGTCTGTGAAAGGGGGAGTCTGGATCAACAGTCAAAGGGAAATCTGAAGATGAAGCTAGGACAAGATTGTGAACCTGTGAAGATTGAATGCTTATGATGTGAAGACAGAGAGTTGAAGAAAAGACCATGTCTAGGGACGAACCCTAGTCCATTTACTTGATGAAATTGTGCCTGTTTCGTGTGAAATTCAAAATCACCATTAAAGGTGATAAGTGGGTTTTGTGAAACTTGATAAACACTAGGATTATAGTGGTTGTTCTAGTAATATTTGACATATGTGAAGTGATTTCAGAATTTTAGAGGCTAAAGTTCATGTAAGATAGTTGGCTTATGAAAATTTAGGGCTATATCACAAGTTCTAAACTTGGAAATATATCGTGCAAATTTCTGCCCTTAAAGTGTTTGCACAAATGCCTCAAAGAAGGCTTAAATCTGAAAATTTGAGTTAAACCGCATGATTGTGATGTTTCGGCAAAATAAGCGAACTATGAATTGAAAAGAGTTATTGATGCACAGAATGTCTGTTGACTTCATCTACATCAAGTCTTAGGTCAAGATATATCAAGATTGGAACTTGAAAGTCAAGATTAGGGTTTATATTGTTAATTTCGCTTTTATGGTTTCAAGTGATTTCGCTTATTAGTCACTAGGTGATTCCGCTCATTAGTCACTAGGTGATTCCACTTATATGTCACATGGTGATTCCACTTATATGGACAGTCCATATAAGCGAAATCAGCTAGCCTATAAATACCAGTCATGTGTGACTTCATATGTAACTTGGAGCGGAATCAGGTCATTGCTTGTGTAACCGAACTCTGTCAAAATTGATTCAGAAAGCAATAAAAGAGAAGGAATTGAATAGGAAAAGCTGTGTAACTTCATTTATGTTGATTCCGCCTTCGTATGTGAAGATGAACTTTCTCAACTGACGTTTTAGGGTCAAACAACGGTCCAACAAAAGCTCTAAACATGTCTTGGTTGAACTCTATAGGAAAGGATACCGGAGCTCCAAGCGGACAAGCCGGTGGTGACTTGCGTTTGAAGGGCGTGCACTAAAGGTGTGTAACTTGACCCGTTACATTAAATGAATTGTTGTTAAACTATGCGTAGTCGCATTGTAGAATAGAAGTTGTGTTGATTTTAGTGACCATGATCGTTACTTGAATTACTAGGGTTAGAATTGATAAGGAACCGTTTGGTAGTCATCATATTGGAGGATTTCCACAAGATGAGCCAACGGGTCGATTAATAGTGTAAATTGTAGTATTAGTGTTTTCATTAGTTAGAAATGGCGATATCAATCACAAGAGCATTAAACCATGGGATTGGTAAGGAAATGAAAGTGATGCTAAGCCCCGGATGATGGGCATAAGGCACCATAGGCTTACTAGTGAAATGGTAGTAAAATGGGTAAAGTTAGAGTGAGTTGAATAAATGCATAGTGACATTTAGTCATTCGGTCCGTAAATCAAATTTTTGGCATGATAATTGTAATAGGCACGTCGGTAATGAATTTACATACGTATAGGAAGAAGAATCACCTAAAATGGACTTACGAGTCAAAAGTTATGGCCAAACGAAGTTAAAAATCTGAATTTCCGGAGCTGGCAGCAAATGCAGGTCACAAACCTGCACTTGCTGGAAACACGTTTCCCCCGCGCCACGCGGCAGGATCCTTTAGATCCCCCGCGACACGCGACAGCTGCCGCGATACGCGACAGAATGACTGGAACCTGCCGCAACTCGCGGCAGGATAACTTTTGAAATTTTATTTTGTTTTTCATGTTTTGATGCTAGAACTTCTTTATATGATCCAATTCATTGTCAAAACTAACATTTTGAGTGGTTTTGACCTTAGGTGATAATGGGGATCTTACGGATGGCGGTCAAGCAAGTTTTGAATAACCGAACACAACTTTTGAAGCTTCCGCAATTTCATAACTTTGTTAAACAATGTTTCTAGTCCTTTTGAATGTAAACAACTTGCTAATCAGGTCATGAATGTTTTAACTAGTCGGTTGTTGACTAGTTTTGATTACTTGGAACTTTGTTTTGGTAACTATGTTTTAATTTAGACACCTTTTATATAAATCGTATGAATTTTTATTAAATTCAAGTAATAATTAGACGTGTGTTACACCTGCTCGGGAAGTTAAAATATCATAGACAATATGGATAATAGTGTGTGCCCGAGTTTATATTCGCGGTTCCTACGTGATGACCTTTAATGAACTTCAACATAAGTTTTCGAAGGTCTTAAATGCACGTTTCCTAAACTCTCAGAGTGCGTATTTGTTTTGTGCACCGTGTATAAAACGCAACAATAGCGTATGTTTGAAAACAAAACTTTGACTATTTGTTTTTCGGCAACGGTTGGAGACCATATTCGAGTACTATGCGTTCTGTATGTATTCAGGTTTTAATATTCTAAGTTCCCAGAGGAAAGTGAGGTTAGAGCCTAGGTATCTCTACATAAACCTAATTCGCTGCAACCTATAGCTCTGATACCAATCTGTCACACCCCGAAATTATCAGAGCTGGCGTGACTGGACTGGTATCTTCATTGCACAATGGAAGCAAATAAGCTATGACTTCTAGAAATTGAACGCCCACTAAGTACTCGAATCTCCAATGGTCCTCCTATTCCAACCGTGCCATAATTTCTGAAATGTAACCTGAGAAAGAAACATGCGAAAAATCAATATAAAGTTGAGCGAGTTCATAGTTTGTTTGTAAAAGATTTGAAATAAATCTTTTGAATAACCGGTTTATGAAATATTATTGAGAAAACAAATTTAAAAATCATTTTCTTGTCAAGTTGTATGGGAACTTTGTATTTGTAACGCATTATGTTTGTAAAACCATGTATTTGTAGACGTGTATTTGTAAAGTTTGTATAACCATCAATGCCCACCCTGACTTTGACTTCATGCCCGCATAAATCCTATGCTTTGAATTTGTATAAAACATGGTATGTAATTTGTAAAACCCCGGTATGAAAGCAGCAAGGAAAAAGAGATCACCAATGGTTTGTAAGGCCAATGGTATGTGTGAAGTGATGCAGGAAAACTCAAACTTAGCAAATTTGTACCGGGCCTCCGGCTGGAAGACATAGTCACCACTATGGGCCACCCTGGTCCCCATGGGTGTGGACTCGCTACACCCAAATAGATCTATCACTCATGTCCCTTGGTCCTACGACGAGGATTAATGGCCTTAAGTGTTATACCCACCACTCAGATGATCTAAGTGTACCCTTCCTTAGCTAACCATATCAATTGTAATTGTATGTAATCATTTTGTAACATGTACCCACTGGGAGTCCCGTTTCTCAAACGCAGACCAACCCAGTCCCATTATTATAACTAGAAGATCCCATCCCTAGTCATGAAAATCATTCGCATTTTGATAATACGCTTTTGATTTGTAAAAACCGGTATATTTAGTATGAACCATTCGTAAACCATTTGAGTTCCTCGAAATCCATTCGTAATATGATTTAGAAATATGAGTTTTCGTTCGTTCAAAAACTTTGTATGTTCTTGCAATACGTGCTTTGTCTAAAATATGCAGTCTTTGTTAGTCGAAAACTTTGTGTGTTTCTGCAAAACGTGCATGTCTTTCCACCCCGAAAACATTTATAAAAATGTAAAACCGTAAAAAGGTGGGGTTATGAACTCACCTGAATTGTCTTGTGCAAAACTAGCTAATTACGACTTCGTGGTGTCGTTTCCAAGACTTGACTTGCTAGCGTGCATTTTACAATATTCCTAACACGGAATATCTTATAACTTTCTAACCAAAAGCGGTAACTAAACTACGTGTCACCGAGCTCTACCGAATCGTTAACCGAACGATTCGACGGTAAGTAGTTAACTTAACGAAAATGACTAAGTTATACGCGTTAAGTCTCGTTTGATACCGTTAATAATTTACTAAGTCTAGAAAGTACTTAGTTTTTGAGAAATTCGACATATATAAATATTTATACAAAAATATCAATATACCGACGAAATAATGTTAGTCGTTCCGAGAAGTCGTTTGTGTATATAGAAACGTTCGTATGAAAGTAATATATAATACATTTGTATTATATATATTACGTCTTGTATGTATGTCAAAGTATATGTAGATGTCGTTTAGGCGTTCAAAATAAATATTAAAAGTTATATTTATTTTACAAAAGAGTTAGTGTTGTTCGTATTTAAAATAAATATATAAACTATATTTATTTTAGTAAAAGAATCGTCGTGTTGTTTGATTGTTGAAATAAATATACACTATATTTATTTTTATGAAAAGAAGTCGGGTTGGTTGATATTTTAAATGAAGATGATAACTATTTGTGTTTTTAGAAATGATCTTCGGTTATCGGCGTTTGAATAAATGAAAGTAGTTATATTGAATTTATAGGAGAATTGTCGAATTTTTGAGGTTACAAATAAATACAATAACTATATTTATTATTGTAAATAATATCCGAATTCGTAGTTTTCGTATGTTTTGTAAAGTGTCGTCGAAAGTAATTGCATATTTGTATTTGTTTTACTAAAAAGGTTATTTGAATCCGATGTTTGTTTTATAATAACAACGCGTTTCATTTTACGGATTTTCTCGAAAAAAGGGCAGAGTTTCCTCTGTTTTTGGACGCCCCCGACAACACAAGTTGTCGTTATTTTTCAAAAACCAATCAATACTCAATCATTAACATAAATAATTTTCGTAAATATGGCGAAATATAACTAGACACTAATCCGAATCGGTTCGACCTCGTATGACGAAATTAATAAAAGTTCTTATAATTAACATAAATATTATTCGCGTCACTAAAAAATCTTTACCAAGTCTTTCGCGCCGGTTTCGTTGACTGAGTTGACCGACTGAGTTGACCGAGTCAACCGGGTTAACGGAGTTAACCGAGTTAACTGAGTTAACCGGGTTTGACCCGAGTTGATCGAACCGAACTGTCGACTGAACCGAATCCCGAGACCCGAACCGAACCGGCTTCCTGTTGACCGCCTTTGACCGGACCCAAACTGATATATCTCGAACCGAGACTGAGCTGACCCGTTTTAAGTTGAAATCGAACGTGTTGAACCGAACCAAGGCCCGAGTCACCCGAACCATCCACCAGTGTCTCGTCACTCCCGGAGTCTCCGGCGCAGGAAAGCTGATGCCACCGATGACGGCATCACCACCAGCTTCACTACGAAAATGAAAGAAATATGAGGGGAACAAGTTGCCGACCCGAAATCGAAAGAGAACAGATGCTCTTACCGAGGGAACCATGGCTGCCGGAGCTCTGAGACTCCATTGTCATCCCCGGACGGCAATTGCAGTCGTCATCTTCGTCATCATCAGCGACTTCAACACCGTGTCCTCATCATCTTCATCTGGTCATCATCATCGTCGTCCTTATCATCACTGCCGCCGTAGCGGCAGCGCCGCCGCGCCACTGTAAAACGTGGTGGTCGGCCTCGTTCCTCCGATGCTCTCTCTCTCTCTTTCTCTCATCGCCTCCCTCTCAACAGATCTTTATCTCTCTCTGTCGGCTCACTCTCTCTCTAAGATGTTTGAGGTGTGTGTGCATATTGGTGCAGAAAACATAGGGGGTATCGCAGGTGGGTGTCACCGGGAACAAGGAGCTGGGGTGCGGCTCCGACCGTCGGACCGAGTGGCTCGAGAGGGAGAGGGGAACAAGAAAGTAGCAGGGTGTTAATGGTGATGATGTTCTTCTTCTTTGGTGTAAATGATATTGTTTCAAAGAAATAGCAGACATGATTTATGTCTGTGTGTATATGTGTGTTTTAGGGTTTTGAGAGGTAGGAGATGAAGATGTCTGATGATTTGTTTGTGTGTGTTTATAAGGAACTAGGGTTCAAAATGAATAAGGAGATGTGAAGAGGATACGGGTCTTAATAGAGATCTTGTTAAGATCTTGTAGAGATTTGTAGGTTCCAACTTTTGAGACAAAATCTCTTGTAAAGATTTTGTAGAGATTTTGAACAGATTTTGCTAAGATTTTGTAGATCTTGTAGAGATCTTGTAGAGATTTTGTAGATCTTGTAAAGATTTTGTATAGATCTTCAAGCAAACCCAATCCCCGAGTTTAAGTGACCCGTAATTTCTACGAGACCCGATATCGCAACCCAAACTCCATAAGTGTCGAAAGAATAAAATTTTAAAATTAAAAGGCGTATAATAGTGGCGTTTGTCGTGTGACGCGTTCGTTTGTTGATTACGGTAATAATCGCGAAAAATTATATCGTTTTCGTCTTTAATCCGTTTTTCGATCCGGTTTCGACTGTAGTTACTAAAATTTATTACGGAGCTAGATATAGCGTAAAATGTAAGCTTCGAAGGTGACAGACGTCTCCGTCGCTTCTGTTTCATTACCGATGCGTTTCCTACCATCACGTTTTTAGTTCACGTTTGCATTTGTGTCGCACGGAAGCCCAATAAATTCACAAAATTAATTTCATAAGCATAAAATTTTCGTGTAATATTCTTACTTGACGGCGTTGTCAGTATTTTGTACGGTATCAGTTCGTTGTCGTTTGATGTTCCGCAGATTCCACGCGAATCTTCATACGCGTACTTGTAAAGTCAGATAAACGTTCCTATGCACTACAAAGGCCTAATTAAGTTAATTTGCTGTTGGATCATCGTGTGACCTTAACGAGTCATTCAAAAGAGTTTATGATCTATATCAAAGGCGGAATCAGTGATATAGATGTGAAACAGCTTGATTCTCCTTAATTATCCTTTTATTAATGATTTCAAAGCAATTCTGATCGTTTGACAAACTGGCAGCACCTAGGCTCTGAAATCAAGACCGTTACAAATGAACCAGCAGGTTGGGAAATTATAGGAGTGGTAATTTCGTACGAAATAGGCACAGGCTATTTCGTGCGAAATACCAATGTGTAATTTCGTACGAAATAGTCCTTGCTATTTCGTGCGAAATACCCCTTAAACATGTAAAACCTAATTTCTAACCTGCTGAACACTGGTTTATCCTATCTAGACACAAGACTCTATAAAGACGAAGTTAACAGACATCTATGCACCAACATTTGCTCTGTAAACACTATTTATTATCACGTTAATCACCTGTTAATCATGTAATTAAGAGCCGTAAATCACCGGTTGTCACAAGGTGAATATTCCCAAGTTCAGGAGGTACCTCAAGTCGTTAGGCAACCTTTCCGATTCTTTCAACAATCTTAAATGGTCCAACGTATCGTGGTGCAAGTCTTCCTTTCTTTCCAAATCTCACCACTCCCTTCCAAGGGGATCCCTTGAGTAGGATATTGTCTCCGACTTGAAATTCCAATGGCTTGCATCGCATGTCCGCATAACTCTTTTGACGGCTTCTAGCTTTCAGAAGGTTATCGCGAAATTTCTTGACTTTGTCTGTTGTTTCCAGTTGGAGTTCAGTCCAGTAAGTGTAGCTTCACCGACCTCATTCCAACAGACAGGTGAGCGACATTTTCAACCGTATAAAGCTTCAAAAGGTGCCATGTTGATGCTAGCATGATAACAATTGTTGTTAGAGAACTAGATAAATGATAGATGCGAATCCCAAACCACCAAAGTCTATCACACAAGCTCTAAGCATATCCTCCAGTGTTTGTATCGTCCTCTCGGATTGTCCATCCGTTTGGGGATGATAAGCAGTGCTCATATTTAGTTGGGTTCCCATAGCAGATTGCATGATCTTCCAAAAGTGAGATAAGAATCGAGCATCACGGTTAGATATGATGTTAAAAGGAACACCATGTCGAGACACAATCTCATCAACATAGATCTTAGCGAGTTTATCAGCAGATACATCCTCACGAATCAGCAAAAAGTGTGTTGATTTTGTTAGACGATCAATGACTACCCAGATGGCATCATGACCTCTAGATGTGTGCGGTAACTTAGTGATGAGATCCATCGCAATGTTCTCCCACTTCCAAATTGGTATTTCTAGTTGTACAAGCAAACCAGATGGATGTTGATGTTCAGCCTTGACGTTGAGACAAGTTAGGCATTTAGACACATATAAGGCAACATCCTTCTTCATACCAGGCCACCAGTACCGAGTACGAAGATCCTTGTACATTTTGTCAGCACCAGGATGGATTGAATAACGAGACTTAGGAGGTTCGTCCATCACTAAAGTGCGAAGATTGTATTGTTTCGGAATCCATAGTCGGTTCTTGAAATAAAGTAACCCATTGTCTTTCGTTTCGAGTTTAAGCTCTAGTTGGCGTGGTAATTCCTTACCCATCAAGTCTTGTGTAACACAAGTACGTTGAACTTGAGAGATGCGAGTTTGAATATCAGATTGAGTTTGAACACAATGAAGCTTGACTCGTTCCTTTCGACTTAGTGCATCGGCTACAACATTTGCCTTACCAGGATGGTAGCGAATCTCGCAGTCTTAATCGTTCAAGAGTTCAATCCAGCTTCTTTGTCTCATGTTTAGCTCCTTTGATTAAATATGTGTTGGAGACTTTTATGGTTTGTGAAAACCACACATTTCGTGCCATAGAGGTAGTGTCTCCAGATTTTCAGAGCACAAACTACAGCACTTAACTCAAGATCATGAGTTGTGTAGTTCTTCTCATGAACTTTCAATTGTCTTGATGCATAAGCTATAACTTTACCTCGTTGCATGAGAACATAACCAAGGCCTAGATTCGATGCGTCACAATAGACAACGAAATCATCGTTTCCATCGGGCAAGGATAAAATAGGAGCATCACAGAGTTTTTGTTTCAGTGTTTGAAAAGCCTCCTCTTGTTTGGGTCCCCACTCAAAAGGCTTATTCTTCTAAGTTAAAGTAGTGAGAGGAACCGTGATCTTTGAGAAGTTCGCAATGAATCGACGATAGTATCCAGCAAGACCAAGAAAAGAGCGTACTTCTGTGGGTGTAGTAGGTGTGTTCCAATCCTTAATCGTAGCGATTTTGGAAGGATCTACATGAATACCATGCTCGTTGACAATATGGCCCAAAAACTGAACTTCCTTAAGCCAAAATTCACACTTGGAGAATTTGGCGAAGAATTGTTCCTTTTTTAGGAGTTCCATTATCAAACGAAGGTGTTGTTCGTGATCGGCTTGAGATTTTGAATAAATAAGAATACCATCAATGAATACAATGATGAACTTGTCTAAATAAGGTTTACAAACCCTATTCATTAAGTCCATGAAGACAGCTGGTGCATTCGTCAAACCAAATGGCATGACAGTGACTCGTAATGACCATATCTTGTGCGGAAAGCAGTTTTGGGAATATCTTCTTCGAGTACACGAAGCTGATGATACCCAGAATGCAAATCGATCTTTGAAAAACATGTAGCACCTTGCAGCTGATCAAAAAGATCATCAATTCGTAGTAAGGGATATCGATTCTTAATTGTGAGTTTATTGAGCTCAAGATAATCGATACACATGCGGAAAGATCCATCTTTCTTTTTCACAAACAGGACTGGAGCGCCCCAAAGTGAATAACTCGGACGGATGAACCTTTGTTAGATAACTCTTGAAGCTGTTTCGACAACTCTTGCATCTCAGACGGTGCAAGACGGTAAGGTGCTTTAGCAATCGGGTTGGCATTAGGTACTAGATCAATATGAAACTCGACTTGACGAACTGGAGGTAAACCAGGTAGTTCATCAGGAAACACCTATGGATAATCGCGTACAATTGGAATATCTTGAATACTCTTGTGCTTGCCTTTCTTCTCTACGACATGTGCCAGAAAGGCCACATAACCTTTTCGTAGGTATTTTTGGGCTTTAGTACATGACATGAGTTTCAAACCATTCGAAGGTTTCTCACCACGAACCTCTAAGACTTCACCAGAAGAAAGAGGAATACGAACGATTTTGTCAAAACAAACCACCTTAGCATGATGTTTAGTTATACGATAATATCAAAACTTCTAAGTTGCATCGGTGTGAGCTCAATAGGAAAAAGATGGTCATCGAGGTTCAATTGACAATCGCGAATGACAAAATCAAGTACAAGAGGTTCACCAGTAGCAATCTCGACAGATAAGGGCTTTCCTAGTTTAGTTAGGAATCGCAAGTAAAGGCTCAAAGGCTAATGATACAAAACTTCTATCAGCACCAGAATTGAAAAGAACAGATGCAGGTTGATGGTTAACAAGGAATGTACCATTAACGACTTCGTTATCAGCAAGGGCCTCGTTAGCGTTCAAGTTGTATGCTCATCCACGAGCGGGATTAGCATTTGCATTTGCATTTGCATTTGCATTTGCATTCACAGGTTTTGGACAGTTGTTCCTAAAGTGACCCATTTCTCCGCAGTTAAAACATGAACCAGGTGGGAATGGAGGCCTAGCAGCATTTCCTTGAGCTTGTGCCGGGTTCTGTGCAGCTTGATTTGGAACTGATCGAAAAATATTGGCCGTGTGGCCAAGTCTACCACAAGATGTACACTGTCGGTAAACTAACTGTGCCGATTGATGACCATTGCACCGATTACAGTATGGTGCAGTACCAACATATGGCTTCCTTGCAGGAGGTTGTGCCGGTTGATTCTGTGTGTTCTGGTTGGGTTGTGCGGTAATAGCAAAGCTCTGGGAAGCCTTGCGCTTCCTCGACCTCTTTGACGACTCAGCTTTCTTCTTGACTTTCCCTTTGTCTTGAGTGGCTGACTGTTTCTTATCACCTTTCCGAGACAGTTTACCCTTCCTGACCTGAGACTCAGTCAGGGTTGCAGCCAACTCGATGGCCTGACGAACAGTGGTAGGGTTGCTACCAGTAACTATGTCTACACGGGGTCAGGAAGACCATCGATATACCTCTCAATAGCCTTATCCATCGAGGTAACCATGGTGGGATAAAGCAAACTTAACTCCTCACAACGATCCATGTAAGCACGATGTTCTCCCCCATCTTGTTTTAAATAATGAAATTCCCTTTCTAATGCCCTTAGTTCGTGTAGGGGGCAGAACTCTTTCATCCTGAGAGCCCGAAGCTCTTCCCAAGTCTGTGCCATCGCCACATCGGCACCCCTATCTATCATCACACCATTCCACCATGTTAAATCTCGTTTCTCAAAAACACTAGATGCGAACTCAACTTTTTGCTCATTCGGACATTGAACATGTCGAAATGTGCTTTCCAGACTCTCGAACCATTGTAGGAGCGCAGTAGCTCCTTGAGACCCAGAAAATTTCAGTGGTTTAGCCGAATTAAATGTCTTAAAACTGCACTGAGCATTGTTATTTTTTTTATTGTTATTCGTTTGGTTTATCTAATTAATAAGGTTCGGAATCACAGCAGCAATCTGCTAAGCGACTAGGGCTGCGAGTGCTGCATCCTGAGTTTGATCGCGTCTAGGAGGCATTTTCTAAAAAGAACAAGGAAACATAAGAAACGAGTGAGATTGATATTTGGATAAACAAAAGAGGTATTGAAAATATCGACAAACATAAGGAAGGTGATCATTTGTTCGTTACCTTGAACAAACAAACGACACACAATGACTAATCTGTCACACCCGCTCGTAGCGGAAGCGCGAGGTGTGATCTGATCGGTTCTCATTGCATAACAATATAAGTGAACATACTAAATGAATAGAAACAAGCTCCAATGCCATTGTCATAATTGTTTCAAAAGAACGCAACATAAGTTAAATGTATTGGTTACAAACCATTAAATGAAAATAAGTTGTCATCGTTTTATACATCAAAATGTAAGTCTTAAAATGTCAAGGCTTTGACCACTATATCACCGCAAAGAGGCGGTATATAACGGGCAAACCCTTCAAATGGTGGCATGGAGTCTTGATACTTGCTTTCCTTGACTGAAATGTCTGCCAGGTCCACTAATTTCCTGAAATACATGTTAAGTTTGAAAACATCAACAAAAGTTGAGTGAGTTCATGCAGTTTAGCTGTATGAGATGTATCTGTAAAATGTGAGTTGTATAAAATGTATCTGTAAAATGTGAGTTGTATAAAATGTATCCATAAAATGTGAGTTGTATAAACTGTATCCATAACATGTGAGTTGTATAAAATGTATCTGTATGTATGATGTATAAACTGTATCCACAACATGTGAGTTATATAAAATGTATCTGTATGTATGATGTAGTATGTAAAGCGTCAATGAAATCGTTGATCATTAATGTTTCGCGAGGACATTAATATGTGTGACGAAAAAGGAAGCAATCCAACCCTAGACGATTTTATGTCGACTCCTATCGACTGGGACACAAACGCACTCTTCTGTATGGGTCCACGACCAAGAGTGGGGCTCGCCAAAACCCATTAGATCTAACCACTTGTACCTAGGTCCAAACTGGATTAATGGTGCTTAGATGTATAACCCTAATTCGCACATGATCTAAGGTGTTTCATTCCCTAACTTTAACATACGATTGAACATGTATCTTCCCCGATAGTTGTAAAGTTGTAAAACATTTAAATGAATAGGGGACATGAACTCACTGAATTGCGTCCGTGAATAGAAGTAATTAGGATCTCGCGTGTGGTCGTCTTGAACAATGTTGCGACCTACAAATGTTCTTTATTTGTTAGACACTTCGGTCTTTATAAATGACTTGAGTATAAGTCTTGTGTCTTGAATATGTGTTAAGACCTGTATGTCTTTGTTAATCATTGAACTGTGTATTAGTTGTATTAACTGATAACTGTTTAGTGTATATATTTCTCCAAATACATATTCTTGTATCTCGTGAGTTGTACCATCGGGTCTTGTCATCTTGGTTTCGTGTCTTGTATAAGTAAATTGTATAATTGTAATGTTTATCAATTATATGTCATTGGGCTTAGCCCAAGAATTAATGTTATTGGGCTTAAATAGTATTGGGCCTAAATAGTGTTGGGCCTCAATAGTGTTGGGCCTAAATAGTGTTGGGCCTCAATAGTGTTGGGCCTAAATAATGTTGGGCCTCAATAGTGTTGGGCTTAAATAGTGTTGGGCCTCAATAGTATTGGGCCTAAATAGTGTTGGGCCTCAATAGTGTTGGGCTTAAATAGTGTTGGGCCTCAATAGTGTTGGACCTCAATAGTATTGGGCTTAATGTTATTGGGCCTTGGCCCATATGTTTGGTATTGGGCTTAGCCCATGTGTTTTGATAAGCCCATTATGAAATTAAGCCCATTTAGAAAAGTAAGCCCATTTGTATAAAAATAGGCCATTTGTATAAACATAGCCCATTTGTATAAACATAGCCCATTTGTATAAAATAGCCCACTAGTAAATATAAGTCTTTCATTTTTATAAAAACATTTTTATAAAAATTCTCTAAGTATACTTTTTAGTAAATAAAAACATAATAGTTTTTATAAGTCTCAAGATGTCCGAATTTTGTTAATGGTAACGTAATTTTTGTGCCCGCGTCGGAAGATCGCCTAAACGTCGTAGTAGGTTCTCCGAATGGCGATATGTTTATAAATTCGTCCGTCGTCCGATTTGACCATAAGTTGTGTCCGATCCTTCGGAATGTCCGTAAGTTGTTTTCATGTGTGTCTATATGTATTCTTGTAAGTCTTTAGTTGTAAGTATGTCTTGTATTTATTTGTGTCATTGTTATCAACTCTTAACTTGTATATATAACTAATACAAATAATAACACATAGCACATACTTGATATGTTCACTAAATATATATTTTACCAAAATATATATTTATGTCAATTTTTATGTTTAGAAAGACCAACTTTCTAATCTTTTAAAGACTTTTGTTAGAAAAAAAAATGATAGTTTTGTTAACATAATGTTCTAAAAAAAATGGCCATATAACCTTTGTATTAATCATTTGGCCATGTTTCATAAACATATCATTTTCTTTTCCAAATCACCATCAATTTACCCAATCATCTTAACTAAAAACATATGAGATTTTTATAACATAAACTTATCAAAATGATCTCCAAATCATGTAGGGTTTTAAACATGATCATAACATATGCTAACTAGTTCAAATACCAAGTTTAATTCTAGTTTTAACAACTTTTAACAAAAATCACTAGTTGTATGTTATTTTATATAATCTTGTGGAAGTATTGTTTTTAAATAAAAACCTTAAATACTTTCACAAGATCAATAGTTATGATCATCCTTTTAAACTTCTATGTTAAAAACCCTTTAACATAAACATGTGTATTTGTTAGATCATATTTTTAAAACATACTCTAACAATTTATTTATATCAATATCATCACAACAAGATCATATATGCATATCACAAGTCTTAAATCACAATATAAACCAACATAAATGTATCATGATTATTATCTTTGCTTCTTTGTATTTTCTTCATGTTTATTATGTATGATTTCTTGGTTATTATTTGTAATAATAACAATCATAACCATAATATATGTATCAAAGAAAAAAAATAGATATAGAAGCTTACTTCTAGCACTAGGCTAGGGATGATCTTAGATGATTTTAAGAAGCAAAGAAGATGAAGATCTTGATGATATAAGGCTCTTGAATGGATGAATACACTTCCTTTAACTTGCTAGTTCTTTAGATCACCTTAAGCTCCATAGAAGTACAACTTGATCATCAAATAAAGGCTAAAAAGGAAATGGGTTTTTGTGGTGTTCTTGGTAAAAAGATGAAGATGATGAGAGTATTCTTATGTGTGGGTAAAGTATGGTGAAAAGTGGTGTAGAATGGTTAGTAACTAATGAGATTACATGTTATAATAATTCACCAACTTGATCCACTTGCATCTAAATAAGTATCTAGATATTTTTAACACATAATTAAGGGTATGTAGGCCCTTATACACGTTCATACATGGGGGGGGGGGGGGGTCTTGAATTGTTGAATTGTTATTAAGTGTTTAAAGTGTTAGAAACTTTTAGCAAAGTTTAGGTGTTTTGGTGTTTAAATGTTTCAAGTGTATAAATGTGTTAAGAAGGTGTTAAGTGACCATTACTAGTCTAATATGATCTAAATAATATTAGATGGTCACTAAAAAAAAAGATCCGACATTGTTCGGATATTCATTTCGAATTGTTTCGGTTAGACGTTATTTGAACGCTAAGTTGTGTAACTTGTATGAATTGATGTAGTTATTGGCTCGGATGATACCCGAATGTATCCTCTCATGAATTCTATGTTAAATAATATTTTTACATGTCGTAAAAATATTACAAAACTGATTTCTGCAGAATTTCTGCGGAAAAGTGTAGAAATCGTCGCTTTTAGTGCTTTTCGGCAGTTTTCGGTGCTACCGGACATTGGTAGTATATTAAACCAAACCCTTGCATTCCCATATAGGGTTTAATGTATATTTGATGTTGGACTTCCGTCTGAGTCCTAAAGATGTAATTTAGATGGTTTCGCTGGATCCTGAGTTTTCGTCAGCACGCTAGTTTACTAGATACTGCTCTAGTTGTTTCGATGCATTGTTTACATTGTTTCAAAGGTAACCAATAAAATGAATCATGTGCATCATAATTGAATATTCCATAAGTATTCTAAGATGTATATTATGTAATACGCAGTTCGAGTGTTCGAAATGCATAAAAAATGTAGCTAAAATAAGTACTTTAAGTATAAGAAAGTTACCGAAAAGTGTCAGTTGTCACATTCTCCCCCTGTTATTGAGAATTTCGTCCCGAAATTCAAGCTGAGTCATCCTATACAGGAGACTACTCGAACAGATGAGAGTATTTGGCTTTGATTTAATGTTCACGTTCCCAAGTATACTCGGGTCCGTGTCGAGAGTTCCAACGTACATTTTAATAATTTGATACGACTCCTCCATGATTTCTAGACTTTACAGTCCATGACTTCAACAGGTTCTTTAGTGAATTGGAGTTTGTCGTCAATGTGAATAGAATGATAACGGTTGCTTGTGTTGGACTCTATTTAAGATTCGACACATGAAACGTGTCGTGCACACTGTTAAGTTCATCTGGTAACTTCAACTTGTAGGCAACAGCGCCAATCTTTTCTAAGATTTCAAATGGTCCAATGTAACGTGGGTTAAGCTTTCCACGTTTACCGAACCTCGCTACGCCTTTCCAAGGCGAGACTTTCCGACCTCGAAAGATAATGGTTTATGTCTCTTGTCTGCGTAGCTCTTTTGTTGATCGCGAGCCGTCTTAATACGGTCTCGGATCTGAAAAATTTTTTATCCGTAGTCTATTGGACTAGTTCCGGACCAATTAATTGACTATCGCCTGTTTCCGCCCAACATAGCGGAGAGCGACACTTTCGACCATAAAGAGCTTCGAACGGTGCAGCTTGTATACTAGTGTGGTAGCTGTTATTGTAGGAAAACTCAACTAAAGGTAGATGAGTATCCCAATTGCCGCCTAAATCCATAACACATGCACGAAGCATATCTTCGAGTGTTTGGATTGTTCGTTCGCTCTGGCCATCAGTTTGTGGGTGAAAGGCCGTACTTAGATTCAAATGAAATCCAAAGGCCAGTTGAAATGATTTCCAAATTCTTGAAACAAAACGACCATCTTGGTTAGAGATAATTGAAATAGGTACTCCATGACGAGCCACTATTTCCTTGAGATAGAGTTCCGCTAGTTTCTCAGTACTATCCTTCTCCCGAGTCGGTTAGAATTGTGCGGACTTTGTCAATCTATCGAGGATTACCCATATCATGTCGTGACCTCTTGAGGTCCTGGGTAACTTCGTAATGAAGTACATCGATATTTGTTCCCATTTTTAAACGGGAATCTCGGGTTGTTGTACCAATCCCGAGGGATTTTAATATTCGGCTTTGACTTTCGAATAAGTCAAGCATTCTCCGACATAAGTCGTGATATTACTTTTGAGGTTAGGCCACCAATAGTATTCTTTCAATACTTAGGCCTATGTGCTTCCTCCAAATATCATCTCGAAGGCCGCCAAAGAATGGAACCTAATTTCAACCCATAAGGTATAAAGTTCCATCTTCTTTCGGCACTAATTGTTCCTTCATGCCTCGAAGTGTTTCTGGTTGAATATGCTCTTCCTTGAGCGCTTGTGAATCATCTTCTCTAATGCTTGAACTCTCAGTATTCTAACTCGCTCCTTGCGGCTCAAGGCGTTAGCTACAACGTTCGCCTTGCCCGGATGGTACTTTATTTCACAATCATAGTCTTTCAACAATTCAACCAACATCGTTGACACATATTTTAATTCTTTTTGGTTGAATATGTGTTGAAGACTTTTATGATCCGTGAAAAATAATGCATTGAGTACCATATAAATAATGTCGCCATATTTTTAAAGCGAATACCACCACGCCTAACTCTAGTTCGTGAGTGGTATAGTTTTTCTCCTGAACTTTTAGTTGGCGTGACGTGTACACGATAACTTTTTCACGTTGCATGGGTACGCAACCCAATCCATGATGCGAAGCATCACAGTATACAACAAAGTCTTCAGTACCGTCGGGTAATGATAAGATTGTAAAATGCTATGCACCAATCTCAAGAATAAGTTGTAAGGCTATATCTTGTTATTCAATTTGGGGCGAATTTATTGTCTTTAACAACTCTAAAATGGTTCTCAATGTTGCTCATGTTCATCAGTCGATCGAGAGTATATCAAAATGTCGTCAATAAACACTATGACAAATTTGTCGAGATACGGCTTGCACACACGATTCATTAAATCCATGAAGACCGCTGGTGCATTTGTTAAACCAAAAGGCATAACGAGAAACTCGTAATGACCGTAACGAGTCTTAAAAGCCGTTTTCGGTATGCTTTCCTCTTGAATTCGTAACTGATGATACTCCGATCGTAAGTCTATCTTAGAGTAGAAGCTAGAACCTTTCATAAACCATTTGAGTTAGTTGGAAATTCATTTGTAACATGGTTTAGAAATATGAATTTTCGTTCATCGAAATGTTGTGCATTTTTTTTTTTTTTTTTTTTGCAAAACTTGCATGTCTTTCCACCCTCAAAACCTTTATAAAGATGTATAGTGGTAAAGAGTGGGGGTTATGAACTCACAACATCCTTATTCGGTCAACTACAAGGTTCAGAAGGTGCTAATCAACATGGAGATTTGGCTATGGGTGCGGCTCCCGGTACCAAGTCGATGTGAAAATCGACTTGTTGATATGGTGGTAGTCCTGGCAAGACTTCAGGAATTTCTTCAGGAAATTATTTTATCAAAAGAATATCTGTCAGCTGTGGCCCAACGGCCTTCTTGTCTACTACAAGTGCTAGATAGGCAATACAACCTTTCCGTAAGCACTTATGTGCTTTCATGCCATTGATGATCCGCAATGGGGTGTCGCGCTTCTCTCCATGTATCATAAGTGTCTCTTCGTCAGTAGTGGTAGGCGAATGATCTTCTCGTGACATAAGACTTTGGCTAGGTTATCGGATAACCAATCCATGTCAACCACTACTTCGAAAATACTCAACTGAACGGGGAAGAGATCGATATTGAATTTCAGCTCTAGACTCGACTAGTTTACGTTTTGCCAATTCTATAGAATGAGGAGACGTCTAGCTTACTTGACTCTAGGCCAAGTACATTTTAAATTCTGTGTGGCGAGGACTTCACTGTATAGTTTTAGGAACCCTATGTTTAAATGTAGGATAACCCAATCCATATGTTTAGATGTAGGATAACCCGATCCATATGTTTAGATGTTGGATATCCTAACCATATGTTTAGATGTAGGATAACCCAATCCCTAATTGTAGCTAGGACAATCCCGTCCATAGCCATGAAACTCATGTATGTGAAATGTTGAGATGAAGCTAAAATTGCCAATTGTATAAAATAACATGGATGTGAAATGTTGACGAATAGGAAACATACCGGTGGCCCTTAATGATTTGATATGTCTCAGCTAATTACCCATTAGCTAACTTGATATAGTAATGTGTGTCCAACATGACTCTAATTCGAGTATATGTATAACAACTAAAGACACTAGTTAAGCTTGGTGTTGGTATTAATAGAATTGATACATGATGATAGTAGAGTGTAAGTACTCATGACTCCATTGGGATTTTGTGGAGTATTCATAGTTCTAGCCACACACACACTTATTCACTAGCTTGATCCATTCTTAAGTATTATCGTCTTGCGTGTCTTTGTTTTGCGCTCGGTCTTAGCACACTGCTACTCTTGGCGCTTTTGCAATTGCCCTCATGATGAATGTCTCACTTGTCGCATTTAGGATTTCGACAAGTTACCAGCATACATCCTGGTGCCAAAATCGTTTATGGCAGCAGTTGCCTTCATTTCTCTCATGGCGAGAGTTATTGTTTGAGTGATTGAGGTAGGGAGGGATGATGCGGTTTTGCTTCGGATTTCCGAGGCTAAACCTAAAATGTAACACTCAGTGTGTTTGAATTCGGGTGTTTCCCAGTATGGAACAACCCTTGAGAGACCGTGAAAGCATCAAGTGTAACCATCGACATTGGCTCCAGTTATGATCGAGTTCTTTTATAAAATCATATGAAAATAGATATGAAAATCAGATGATATAAAAGAATGATGTATGGTTAAATAAATAACCAATAAAAATGTAGTGTATAAATATATCATGTCTTGAAATAGAATATTATGTCTTGTGTAGAGGATGTCGCGTCTTGTGCGAAAATGTCATGTCTTGTCTTTGTCGAAGAGATTTGAATAACACCACGATATGCAATATAACATAAGCACTTATATATAGGAAGTACCAGCGGCGTATCCACCATGCTTTTATCATATTACACACGTCTCATCACTTACAAATAACCACCAAAAATGTCTTGTGTAAACCAACATCAAATGATATGTATAACAATGTCTTGCGTAACAATGTCATGTATAAACCATGTCTTGTGTAAAAGCAATAGTTTTCAACATATAACTTTTAACTTAAACAATTGATTCTTTTGGCGCC
Organism: Helianthus tuberosus; assembly: GCA_030545235.1. NCBI lineage: Eukaryota > Viridiplantae > Streptophyta > Magnoliopsida > Asterales > Asteraceae > Helianthus > Helianthus tuberosus. Next base: position 104,174,905 of record CM060352.1, on the reverse strand, counting down.
ATGATCTTTTTAATACACACTATTAAAAGAATCTAGACATTTATTTGAATAAATAAAGTCTATCATGTGCCCAAGAATGAAGAATACAATCAATCGGTCATGGAAACCTCAAGACCATATTGTTCATACATGTTTGAATAAATGATAATGTGGATAACCAAAACCAAAAGGTGTAATGCCTCTTGCATGTATTGGTCATATGTTTAAATGGAAAAAGAAAAAAAAATAATTCGTTGAGGAGGGGAAACCAACCAGTGGTCTTCGTCTATATAATATGTATTCCCTACTCTATGGACCTCGATCATCCTAAGTAGAGAAAATCCTTTGTCTTACTTGTCCATGTGACAATTATGGTAATAGTGCTTGAGTTTCACGAGCTCTAGCAAAATTATTTAGAATTTCCAAAGATGTCGAATAGAATGTAATGAGGGAGTTGCAGCATGGTTCATGCCATACCATCCCTTGGAAAAAAAACAAATGTCAAACGACGGAATTTATTGTATCACTTCCAATAAATATGATAAGGTGGAATATGATAAAGTAAGGTAAGGTAAAGTAGGATAAAGTGTCATAGACACCCTGGAACCAACCCATGTTCAAGAATTTCGAGAATGTTGAGGAAAATCCTCCATGAGTAGCTAACACGTTTTGTTTGTTTAAATGACTAGTCTCAACTGAATCGTGATATAGATCGAATGTTAGGTGTGAACAAATATGTGTCGTCTTCCCGTATTGTATTGTATTGTATTGTATTGTATTGTATTGTATTGTATTGTATTGTATTGTATTGTATTGTATTGTATTGTATTGTATTGTATTGTATTGTATTGTATTGTATTGTATTGTATTGTATTGTATTGTATTGTATTGTATTGTATTGTATTGTATTGTATTGTATTGTATTGTATTGTATTGTATTGTATTGTATTGTATTGTATTGTATTGTATTGTATTGTATTGTATTGTATTGTATTGTATTGTATTGTATTGTATTGTATTGTATTGTAGGGTGTTATACTAACCACCCCCAGTTCGTGTTCTACTAGATAGGAAGAATTGAATCTCAAGTAATAACTTAAGAATTTTGAATGAATAGTGATCATTAGTTTGACCCGCAGAGTCCACCAGAATTTCCATGCACTACAAGTTGTTATTACGTGGGCCCCCGTAATAATAAATTGTCTTGCATGGTCACCCTAGCATTCTCTCGTTCAGAGTAGGCGATCAGTCAGAGAGAGGACACTATTGTTTATATACCTTCAACATAGAAGGAAACTTCGTGATAGTTCACGTGTCAACGTCCGTTGTTGTTACTCGCAGGACGGTACGACGTTAGATGAAATAGAAATGGAAAGAATCTGTAACAATAACAATTGAAGGGGCACCTTCAAGATGAGTACTTCATCTTCCTTGTAAGGACAAGAGTATATCCACCTTGATTAGTATGAGTCACATGGATCTCGTCCCACTAATGGAGTTGTTGTCCAAGGTTACCACCTTCGCCTCGTCGTCATTATCATGGTCAGGCATCTCAGCATTCGCGAGAAAGCAACCATATTTTACGGAATTAAGTTTAAGATTTCACTTAGGAATCATGTTCGCCATAAGCTCCGCAATAGACATGAGGTCGATATTTTCACCGTGTGAGTAAAGAATAATAATAGAGTTTGAAGTCGAAGGTATTTTGTTCTTGGCAAAATATTTCATGCAACATATATATGAACCACCTATATATATAATCATGTAAAATCCTATCAATCAAGGATTTCTATCTTGTATAAGCTGAATTTGTGAACTGTTTATAATGCATAAACTGATAATGTAATGTATTGTAGGCACATAGTCTATTAATGTATTGTGTCTGTTTCTCATAGACTTCACCCATGGAAATGTCCTCGCTTGATTTATGTGAAATGAATTTTTGTTGTAGTGGACCTTGAAAAATGTTTATGCAATGAAAACCTTTTGACCTGTCCAATTTTATTCTGTTCAACATGAACAAGAGGTTTTCGTGAGAGATCCCTAGTGATTGTAGACTTAGACTCGGGAAAGAATCCTGGTTCACTACAATCGAAGCTCTGATACCAATCTGTCACACCCGCTCGTAGCGGAAGCGCGAGGTGTGATCTGATCGGTTCTCATTGCATAACAATATAAGTGAACATACTAAATGAATAGAAACAAGCTCCAATGCCATTGTCATAATTGTTTCAAAAGAACGCAACATAAGTTAAATGTATTGGTTACAAACCATTAAATGAAAATAAGTTGTCATCGTTTTATACATCAAAATGTAAGTCTTAAAATGTCAAGGCTTTGACCACTATATCACCGCAAAGAGGCGGTATATAACGGGCAAACCCTTCAAATGGTGGCATGGAGTCTTGATACTTACTTTCCTTGACTGAAATGTCTGCCAGGTCCACTAATTTCCTGAAATACATGTTAAGTTTGAAAACATCAACAAAAGTTGAGCGAGTTCATGCAGTTTAGCTGTATGAGATGTATCTGTAAAATGTGAGTTGTATAAAATGTATCTGTAAAATGTGAGTTGTATAAAATGTATCCATAAAATGTGAGTTGTATAAACTGTATCCATAACATGTGAGTTGTATAAAATGTATCTGTATGTATGATGTATAAACTGTATCCACAACATGTGAGTTGTATAAAATGTATCTGTATGTATGATGTAGTATGTAAAGCGTCAATGAAATCGTTGATCATTAATGTTTCGCGAGGACATTAATATGTGTGACGAAAAAGGAAGCAATCCAACCCTAGACGATTTTATGTCGACTCCTATCGACTGGGACACAAACGCACTCTTCTGTATGGGTCCACGACCAAGAGTGGGGCTCGCCAAAACCCATTAGATCTAACCACTTGTACCTAGGTCCAAACTGGATTAATGGTGCTTAGATGTATAACCCTAATTCGCACATGATCTAAGGTGTTTCATTCCCTAAATTTAACATACGATTGAACATGTATCTTCCCCGATAGTTGTAAAGTTGTAAAACATTTAAATGAATAGGGGACATGAACTCACTGAATTGCGTCCGTGAATAGAAGTAATTAGGATCTCGCGTGTGGTCGTCTTGAACAATGTTGCGACCTACAAATGTTCTTTATTTGTTAGACACTTCGGTCTTTATAAATGAATTGACTATAAGTCTTGTGTCTTGAATATGTGTTAAGACCTGTATGTCTTTGTTAATCATTGAACTGTGTATTAGTTGTATTAACTGATAACTGTTTAGTGTATATATTTCTCCAAATACATATTCTTGTATCTCGTGAGTTGTACCATCGGGTCTTGTCATCTTGGTTTCGTGTCTTGTATAAGTAAATTGTATAATTGTAATGTTTATCAATTATATGTCATTGGGCTTAGCCCAAGAATTAATGTTATTGGGCTTAAATAGTATTGGGCCTAAATAGTGTTGGGCCTCAATAGTGTTGGGCCTAAATAGTGTTGGGCCTCAATAGTGTTGGGCCTAAATAATGTTGGGCCTCAATAGTGTTGGGCTTAAATAGTGTTGGGCCTCAATAGTATTGGGCCTAAATAGTGTTGGGCCTCAATAGTGTTGGGCTTAAATAGTGTTGGGCCTCAATAGTGTTGGACCTCAATAGTATTGGGCTTAATGTTATTGGGCCTTGGCCCATATGTTTGGTATTGGGCTTAGCCCATGTGTTTTGATAAGCCCATTATGAAATTAAGCCCATTTAGAAAAGTAAGCCCATTTGTATAAAAACAGGCCATTTGTATAAACATAGCCCATTTGTATAAACATAGCCCATTTGTATAAAATAGCCCACTAGTAAATATAAGTCTTTCATTTTTATAAAAACATTTTTATAAAAATTCTCTAAGTATACTTTTTAGTAAATAAAAACATAATAGTTTTTATAAGTCTCAAGATGTCCGAATTTTGTTAATGGTAACGTAATTTTTGTGCCCGCGTCGGAAGATCGCCTAAACGTCGTAGTAGGTTCTCCGAATGGCGATATGTTTATAAATTCGTCTTTCGTCCGATTTGACCATAAGTTGTGTCCGATCCTTCGGAATGTCCGTAAGTTGTTTTCATGTGTGTCTATATGTATTCTTGTAAGTCTTTAGTTGTAAGTATGTCTTGTATTTATTTGTGTCATTGTTATCAACTCTTAACTTGTATATATAACTAATACAAATAATAACACATAGCACATACTTGATATGTTCACTAAATATATATTTTACCAAAATATATATTTATGTCAATTTTTATGTTTAGAAAGACCAACTTTCTAATCTTTTAAAGACTTTTGTTAGAAAAAAAAATGATAGTTTTGTTAACATAATGTTCTAAAAAAAATGGCCATATAACCTTTGTATTAATCATTTGGCCATGTTTCATAAACATATCATTTTCTTTTCCAAATCACCATCAATTTACCCAATCATCTTAACTAAAAACATATGAGATTTTTATAACATAAACTTATCAAAATGATCTCCAAATCATGTAGGGTTTTAAACATGATCATAACATATGCTAACTAGTTCAAATACCAAGTTTAATTCTAGTTTTAACAACTTTTAACAAAAATCACTAGTTGTATGTTATTTTATATAATCTTGTGGAAGTATTGTTTTTAAATAAAAACCTTAAATACTTTCACAAGATCAATAGTTATGATCATCCTTTTAAACTTCTATGTTAAAAACCCTTTAACATAAACATGTGTATTTGTTAGATCATATTTTTAAAACATACTCTAACAATTTATTTATATCAATATCATCACAACAAGATCATATATGCATATCACAAGTCTTAAATCACAATATAAACCAACATAAATGTATCATGATTATTATCTTTGCTTCTTTGTATTTTCTTCATGTTTATTATGTATGATTTCTTGGTTATTATTTGTAATAATAACAATCATAACCATAATATATGTATCAAAGAAAAAAAATAGATATAGAAGCTTACTTCTAGCACTAGGCTAGGGATGATCTTAGATGATTTTAAGAAGCAAAGAAGATGAAGATCTTGATGATATAAGGCTCTTGAATGGATGAATACACTTCCTTTAACTTGCTAGTTCTTTAGATCACCTTAAGCTCCATAGAAGTACAACTTGATCATCAAATAAAGGCTAAAAAGGAAATGGGTTTTTGTGGTGTTCTTGGTAAAAAGATGAAGATGATGAGAGTATTCTTATGTGTGGGTAAAGTATGGTGAAAAGTGGTGTTGAATGGTTAGTAACTAATGAGATTACATGTTATAATAATTCACCAACTTGATCCACTTGCATCTAAATAAGTATCTAGATATTTTTAACACATAATTAAGGGTATGTGGTGTGACACCCCAGGAAAACCATACAACTTAACTAGCTTCCTCAGTGAGTGCCTACCAAATTTCGGGACGAAATTTCTTTCAACTTGGGGATGATGTGACAACTCGAAATTTAGAACCTTTCGTTGTGTGCTTGAACGTTTAGTGACTAACTGATTTGATGATTTAATGAATGTTACATGTGAACTTATATGATTATGTGTTATGTTATGTGTATGCTTGTGCGTATGTATGCGGGTATGTATATGAACCGAGTGAACCGTAACATATGGTCCGGTTGGTCACACACACCCCTAGCCCATTCGAAGACCCATTAGGGTGCACCCATGTGGAACAACTATATAACCTTAGTGACCATCCATGCTTACCATTTTGGACAACACACTCACTCACACACACACTCTCCACTCTCCCTCACCAAAACCCTAAACCACAACATCACCTCTCCTCCCTCGCTCTCGGATTCAAACCGGAGACATTAGGGGCTCTCGGATCAACTCGCACACACACCATTTGGAAGCTTCACTCACACCTTTGAACCCACACTTGAACCGGTTAGTGATCTCTTGGTAAATACATGTCTATACATGATTAAAGGTGTTAATTTCACACCCCCAAAATCCACCATGCGGAGTACCACCGCTTGGAGGCGTGACGTGACCAGGATCGAGCCACCAATCATATTGAACAATTCAATTAAGTAAATAAAACTAAACATAATACGATTGGTGACCAAAGCTAGTTAACCTTGTTTGGTTTAAACAGCGGAAGCATAAACGTGAGTTCAAAACATAAGTTCACAGTTCATAAGTTTAAAGTCTCAAACATAAGTTCCATAGGTTTATAAAGTTCAATTATTAAGTATGGGATATGACAACCCATGTTCCACAACGACTCCTTCCCCGTGCAAGCTCCAAGCATTTAGCGACCTGTAAGGCATGTAACAACTAGTCAACAACAAAGTTGAGTGAGTTCACGTTTGGTTGTTTAGTTAATGAGTTCGTATCAGGAATCGGAAGTTCGTTTCATAACCAAGTATTACCCATTATTCTTGATTCCCAAACCTTTACGATATTTAGTGGGGGCTTCCCATTATGTATGTTACTAGACTAGGCGTATCCATAAGAGTCCTTCCCAATCCGAGGACGGTGTTAAGTATGAGTGTACGTAGGTTTTACGTACGTGCCCTTCTCATCCGAGGACAGTAGTGAGTGTGAGTGTACGTAGGTTTTACGTACGTGCCCTTCTCAATCCGAGGACAGTAGTAGGTGTGAGTGTACGTAGGTTTTACGTACGTGCCCTTCCCAATCCGAGGACAGTAGTAGGTGTGAGTGTACGTAGGTTTTACGTACGTGCCCTTCCCAATCCGAGGACAGTAGTAGGTGTGAGTGTACGTAGGTTTTACGTACGTGCCCTTCTCAATCCGAGGACAGTAGTTGGTAGTCTAGTAGTGTTGGTAATATAAATAGAGTGATAGTACGAGTAGTTATTCAATCCCATTCCCAACCACCGGGAATCCCATGCCTTAGTAAGGGTGTGAACTCACCTCGGTTTGCTCGGTTAGATTCTCAATATAGCTAACAGTCAAGGTCGGTCAATCACGTCCTAGTATGATTTACCAGTTAGTCATTTAGTGGCTTTCAAATAGAACACAAAGTTCCTACACGTATCTATCACACAATATGCATCACTGTAACGGTTTATGCCCATCTAAGTTTCCCGTCCATTCCCCACTCAAAATCAAACATACGATAATGCACATAACATATATAACATGTCAAATCATTCACAGATAGCATACTCGACATTTAGACACGCAAATCACTACTTATGTCGTTTCAGCATTAATACTCAAAACCGACTGTTTTCGGACATTTAAATAAAATAGTTAGATTATTCCAAAAATTCCCAAATTTTTATAGAACATCATAAACATTCCATATTTTATTGTGTAAAAATATCGGGGTCCGGTTCATCACCAATATTTTATAAAAATTCATATTCGGGACTGAACTCAGATTTATGTATTTCTGACCACAGTCCACGAAACAATTTATTAAAAATTCGTCGTAAGTCCGATTTGCGAAATTCCAGTGGGGTAATTACAAATACTTCAGTTATCATCTACAGTAGAATTTTCATGGTCCGATTCATCACAAAACTCAGGTTATGACTGAAAGTACGACACCCATTTATTGCTGTCAAAATTCAGCTTAAGTAGCTGTTACAAATTAACACTTTAAAAATAGTAAACGGGGTCCAAAAATTACGATTCCGGTGCCATTAGAACCGTATTTCATAATAACATATTTTAGATTCAAAATATCGATTTTTCGTTGAGGTTAAGACCTGTTTACAGCCGACAGAAGTGGGCTGTAAAAGTTAGACAGATTCTGATTTCAAGTGTTTAACCTTCTAAATCGTGTTCGATCGATTCCTTTAACAAGTTTAGTGACCACAACAACACCATATACTAATATTATTCAGTAAAGCATCAGATAATCACCCAACCATCATAATCACACAAGATCTACATGATTTACACACATATTCATCCATTAACCACCTTGTTCATTACTTTAGCAAACTTTTAGACTTTGATCTTATATGTTCGTAATTTTTAACCGATGAAACTTTTATTAACCACTCTAGACAAGATCAAGAAGAGGTTTAGAGTCACTTACTACTAGCTCGAGGCTAGGGGAGAAACTAGACGAAAAATGGGTGGTTAATAGCGATGTAGAGAGGTCCTTCCACTTCCGAGAGCACCAAGCTTCGTTGTATGACCCGTAGCACCTTTGTGTGTATGGAAAGTGCTTGAAGGAAGACTTGAAGGTGGTGATGGTGGGTGTGCTTGGTTTCGGCTGAACAAGGAAGAAGGAGAGGAGAGCTTTGGTGTGTTGTTGGGGGTTGAATGATCATAAGAATGATGGACTACAAGGTTTACTTATAATCCTCCATAAAGCTATTGTCCATTAGGCTAAGTGTTCCCTAGAGTACATACCATATCTATTATTTAAATTAGGAAAATCATGGGGTGGGAGACCCCATGTAACCGGTTCTCAAAGGGGGGGGGGGGTACTTGGTTGGGTTTCAATGCTTAGTTACTAGTTTAGTTAGAAATTAAATATTATAGTTAGTGGTTTAGGTGTGTTAAGTAATATATAGTGTGTTAGGGTATTCGGGGACCCTAATTAGCTTAGAAAAAAATAGAAATGATGTGTTTGACAATATTTTTGTGTTCCGGGTAAAGTCCAGTTATTTGGTTCGATACTGTTCCGTTAAAGTGCTTAATTAATCCGTAAAGCGTCCTGCTTATATATTTTTGCAATGTTTTTACTTTCTAACACATAGGAAAATATAACGGACTATTTAGTGACCTTTCTGTACACTATTAGTATATTAACAAATACGTGTAAGCATAACACAGATATCAGAAAGCAGTTAAGTGATTCCACACAGTCGTCAAGCACATTAATTATTATTAATTGAATTGTACGGAATACATGGGATTTTTGAGGGTTGTCACATTCTCCCCCTGTTAAGAGAATTTCGTCCCGAAATTTAGCGCGTGGTTACTGAGGAAGCTAGTTAAGTTGCGTTGTTTTCCAGATTTTCCTGGGGTGTCACATCATCCCCCCGTTGATTTGGAATTTCGTCCCGAAATTCTGCAGTAGCTTCAGCCTCAGTAGTGGTTGCGTTTTTCTTAAACAGTTGGGGATACTTGAGTTTCATCTGGTCTTCTCGTTCCCAGGTATACTCTGGGCCACGATGAGCATTCCAACGAACTCGGACGAGAGGTATTCTCGTGTGCTTGAGGATCTTAACATCTCGATCCGTAATCTCTACTGGTTCCTCGACGAATCGCAGCTGGTCGTCGATTGTGAGTTCCTTGAGAGGAACTATGAAGGGCTCATCTGACAGACACTTCTTCAGATTTGATACGTGGAATACGTTGTGAACTCCGCTGAGTTCTTCAGGTAGATCCAACCTGTAGGCGACTTGGCCAATTTTCTCAATGACTTTGAACGGTCCGACATAACGCGGATTGAGTTTGCCTCGTTTGCCAAAGCGGACTACACCTTTCCAAGGTGAGACTTTGAGTAGCACTCGATCCCCAACCTGGAGCTCGAGTGGTTTTCTTCCCTCATCAGCATAGCGTTTCTGACGGTCACGAGCTGCCGCCATTCGCTGTCGTATCTGAGCAATTTTCTCGGTGGTATCTACCACGTGTTCTGGGCCAGTGATTTGGCTGTCACCAACTTCTGCCCAACAGAGAGGCGATCGGCATTTGCGTCCGTACAATGCTTCAAACGGAGCGGCTTGGATGCTGGTGTGGTAGCTGTTGTTATATGAGAACTCCACTAGCGGGAGGTGCTTCTCCCAGCCATTGCCGAAGTCGATTACGCATGCCCTAAGCATGTCTTCCAAGGTTTGGATGGTGCGTTCCGATTGCCCATCCGTCTGTGGGTGATAAGCGGTGCTCATATCTAAACGTGAGCCAAAGGACTTGTGCATTGCTTGCCACAGTTCAGAAGTAAAACGCGCGTCACGATCAAATATAATAGAGATTGGCACCCCGTGCCTTGACACTACTTCCTTTAGATAAATGTCTGCAAGAGTAGAAAACTTATCCGTTTCTTTGATGGCCAGAAAATGTGCAGACTTGGTCAGTCGATCTACGATCACCCAAATGGTATCGTTTCCGCGTTGAGATCTAGGCAGGCCAGTAACGAAATCCATGGAAATTTGCTCCCATTTCCATTTCGGGATCTCCGGTTGTTGAAGTAGGCCTGATGGTTTCTGATATTCAGACTTGACTCTCGCACAAGTCAAGCACTTACTGACGTAGGTTGCTATGTGGGCTTTCATGCCAGGCCACCAATACGTAGTCTTGAGGTCGTGGTACATTTTATCCGAACCAGGATGTACCGAATAACGAGACTTGTGCGCTTCGTCCATCACAAGCTCGCGTAAGTTTCCATAAAATGGAACCCAGATGCGTCCGTTTACATAGTAGGCACCGTCTCCCTTTTGTTCTAGCCGCTGCCTCGATCCTCGTAGGGACTCAGCCCTGATGTTCTCTGCTTTCAATGCTTCAACCTGGGCATCTCGAATCTGAGCAGGAAGGTTAGACTGGATGGTAAGCTGTAATGCTCGTACACGCTTAGGTAAAGTATCCTTTCGACTGAGGGCGTCAGCCACAACATTGGCTTTGCCCGGATGATACTTGATAGCGCATTCGTAATCATTCAAGAGTTCGACCCATCGGCGTTGTCGCATGTTTAACTCTTTTTGCTTGAAGATATGCTCGAGACTCCTGTGGTCGGTGTAGATGGTGCACTTGGTACCGTACAGGTAATGTCTCCATATCTTAAGCGCGAATACAACTGCTCCCAGCTCCAGATCGTGAGTAGTGTAATTTCTTTCGTGAACTTTAAGTTGGCGCGATGCGTAGGCAATGACCTTGTCACGTTGCATCAATACGCAACCAAGTCCTTGGATGGAAGCGTCGCAATAAACCACGAAATCATCGGTGCCTTCTGGCAATGAGAGGATAGGCGCGCTACAAAGTCTATCCTTTAGATGTTGAAACGCGGACTCCTGTGCATCACCCCAACGATAGATGATGCCCTTCTGAGTCAGTGAAGTGAGAGGTTGCGCAATCTTGGAGAAATCTTTTATAAACCTTCTGTAATACCCGGCCAAACCCAAGAATTGGCGGATTTCCGTTGGTGTGCGGGGTGCGGGCCAGTTCTTGATCGATTCAACCTTAGATGGATCCACATGAATTCCATCCTTGTTTACCACGTGGCCTAGAAAGTGGACTTCGCGAAGCCAGAAATCACATTTCGAAAACTTGGCATACAACCGTTCCTTTCGAAGGAGTTCCAGCATAAGTCGTAGATGCTGCTCGTGTTCCTCCTGACTCTTAGAATAGATCAGGATATCATCGATGAACACAATAACGAACTTATCCAGGTAAGGCTTGCACACTCGGTTCATGAGATCCATGAAGACTGCCGGTGCATTCGTCAGCCCAAACGGCATAACCAGGAACTCGTAATGGCCGTAACGAGTTCTGAATGCTGTTTTGGAGACGTCCTCATCTCGGACTCTCAGCTGATGGTATCCCGATCTCAAATCAATCTTGGAGTAATAGCTCGACCCTTGCAACTGGTCAAACAAGTCGTCAATACGTGGAAGAGGATAACGATTCTTCACAGTCACCTTGTTAAGTTCGCGATAGTCAATACACATCCTGAAGGTACCGTCTTTCTTTTTCACGAACAAGACTGGAGCTCCCCAGGGTGAAGAGCTCGGACGTATAAAACCCTTTTCCAAGAGTTCTTGTAGTTGTGTGGACAGTTCTTCGAGTTCTGATGGGGCTAGACGATATGGTGCTCGAGCTACTGGCGCTGCTCCAGGAGCTAGCTCGATTTGAAACTCAACTTGGCGATGAGGAGGAAGACCAGGTAATTCCTCAGGAAATACCTCGGGAAATTCGCGCACAATGGGGATGTCTTCAATTCTCTTCTCTTCCGTAGATGTGTCAGTAACGAGTGCTAAAATGGCAGTGTGGCCCTTTCGCAAACACTTCTGGGCCTTAAGGAAAGAGATGATGCCTTCGACAGCACCACTCTTGTTGCCACGAATCACGAGGGGTTCTTTATCAGAACGAGGAATGCGGATGATTTTCTCCTTGCAAACAATCTCCGCTTGATGATGAGATAACCAATCCATCCCAATAACGACGTCGAAACTACCAAGTGTGATAGGAACAAGATCGATAGGGAAAGTCTGACCAGCTAAGACGAGGTTACAACCTTTAACTATGTGTGTGGCTTCAAGACTTTTACCGTTAGCTAGTTCTACCGTGTGTTTGGTGTTCAGGAGTGTTGGGGTGCGCTTAAGAATTTGGCTAACTTTTACGGACACATAACTGGTATCGGCACCCGAATCGAATAAAACAGTAATGAAGAAGTCGTCAAGAAGAAACTTACCCATCACAACGTTGGGATCATTCCTTGCTTCTCCCTGACCAATCACGAACACACGACCCCTTGCCCCGTTGCCATTGTTGTCTCCCCCATTTCCGCCTCCATTGTTGTTCCCATTGTGGTTCCCATTTCCTTGGTTATTGTTCTGGTTTTGGTTTAGCTGGGGGCAGTTCCTCTTAAAGTGGCCTTCAGCGCCACACTGAAAGCATCCTTTATTTCCCTGCTGATGCTGATTCTGCGGTGCTTGCTGTTGCTGCTGACGGTTCTGATTCGTAGGCCGTGGGCTCCTGCAATCCTTGGCTTCATGACCCATCTTGAGACACCTCTGACAGTGTCCCTTGTTGCACTGACCACTGTGGTGTCTGTTGCATTTGTTGCACTTTGGGTGGTTTCCTCGATATCCACCCTGCCCTTGACTACCAGAAAAGTGCTGGCCAGGGCTCCTATGGTCCTCAGTCCTTCGTTGCTGAGACTGAGACTGAACAGAGGTAGAGCCTTTGCCGGAATTCCCATCCCATTTTCGTTTGTTGTCGGTAGGTGCATCAGAAGTAGCAGCACCAATACGCTTGGGTAGTCTGTTTTGTTCCACTGCCTGGTCGGTGAGACGATGAGCCAATTTGACGACTTGCTGGATGGTACCCAAGTTGGCTGAAGTCACATGACTTTGAATCGCTGGTGCAAGGCCCTTGAGGTAAAGCTCAATACGTTTGATGGGAGGGTCCACCATAGTTGGGCACAGGATGGCCAGTTCATTCGACCTCCTGGTATACGCCTCAATCTCAGATCCTGTCATCTTCAGATTGTAAAGTTCCACCTCTAGCTTATGGATGTCATCCCGACTACAGTACTCCTCTTTGATCAGCTCTTTGAAACCATTCCAGGGCGTGGCATTAGCAACTGCCAGTCCTAGTAGTTGAACCTGTGCCTTCCACCAGGTTAACGCAGCTCCTTCAAGTGTTCCGGTAGCATATTTCACCCTACGGTCTTCGGGGCATTCGCACATCTCGAAAACTGTCTCAAGCTTTTCAAACCAGTGAAGAAGGCCCACTGCTCCTTCGGTGCCACTGAAAGTGGTAGGTCGACAGTCCATGAACGTCTTGAATGTGCACACAGGAGGTTGAGCATGTTGACCTGTTGCGCGAGAATAAAAGACAAGATTAAGCACGAGGGTTGGTTTGCGAAGGTAGGATCTAAATGTCCTAAGGTGAGTTGGTATGGCAGGTTATACCTCCTGCAGGGTTAGCTGCGAGTGCCTCCGCAACTCGTTCGTTGATCAAAGCCGTCAACTGGGCTTGAGTGAGGTTGATACGTCCTTCGCGTCCGCTCATGATCTTCATAATGAAGCAACGTAAGTGAGGAAAGTGTCGCAAAAGTGTGTAAGTGTGTGGGACGACATTAGAGAGTAAGCACACAAGGTTCAAATAGCAATTATCACATTATCTAATGCACAGTGAGAACTATCTAACCGACAATATAACATAAATCATACCACTTATGGTGTCGAGTCTTGCACGTGGAGCGAGGCGTCGTTGTGGATCGTTGAGCACTGTACAGGTTATAGTCTGGTTTTAATAAAAACTTTTTCCCTTATTAAAAACCAAGTTCACTATAACCAATGGCTCTGATACCAATCTTTCACACCCCCAAAATCCACCATGCGGAGTACCACCGCTTGGAGGCGTGACGTGACCAGGATCGAGCCACCAATCATATTGAACAATTCAATTAAGTAAATAAAACCAAACATAATACGATTGGTGACCAAAGCTAGTTAACCTTGTTTGGTTTAAACAGCGGAAGCATAAACGTGAGTTCAAAACATAAGTTCACAGTTCATAAGTTTAAAGTCTCAAACATAAGTTCCATAGGTTTATAAAGTTCAATTATTAAGTATGGGATATGACAACCCATGTTCCACAACGACTCCTTCCCCGTGCAAGCTCCAAGCATTTAGCGACCTGTAAGGCATGTAACAACTAGTCAACAACAAAGTTGAGTGAGTTCACGTTTGGTTGTTTAGTTAATGAGTTCATATCAGGAATCGGAAGTTCGTTTCATAACCAAGTATTACCCATTATTCTTGATTCCCAAACCTTTACGATATTTAGTGGGGGCTTCCCATTATGTATGTTACTAGACTAGGCGTATCCATAAGAGTCCTTCCCAATCCGAGGACGGTGTTAAGTATGAGTGTACGTAGGTTTTACGTACGTGCCCTTCTCATCCGAGGACAGTAGTGAGTGTGAGTGTACGTAGGTTTTACGTACGTGCCCTTCTCAATCCGAGGACAGTAGTAGGTGTGAGTGTACGTAGGTTTTACGTACGTGCCCTTCCCAATCCGAGGACAGTAGTAGGTGTGAGTGTACGTAGGTTTTACGTACGTGCCCTTCCCAATCCGAGGACAGTAGTAGGTGTGAGTGTACGTAGGTTTTACGTACGTGCCCTTCTCAATCCGAGGACAGTAGTTGGTAGTCTAGTAGTGTTGGTAATATAAATAGAGTGATAGTACGAGTAGTTATTCAATCCCATTCCCAACCACCGGGAATCCCATGCCTTAGTAAGGGTGTGAACTCACCTCGGTTTGCTCGGTTAGATTCTCAATATAGCTAACAGTCAAGGTCGGTCAATCACGTCCTAGTATGATTTACCAGTTAGTCATTTAGTGGCTTTCAAATAGAACACAAAGTTCCTACACGTATCTATCACACAATATGCATCACTGTAACGGTTTATGCCCATCTAAGTTTCCCGTCCATTCCCCACTCAAAATCAAACATACGATAATGCACATAACATATATAACATGTCAAATCATTCACAGATAGCATACTCGACATTTAGACACGCAAATCACTACTTATGTCGTTTCAGCATTAATACTCAAAACCGGCTGTTTTCGGACATCTAAATAAAATAGTTAGATTATTCCAAAAATTCCCAAATTTTTATAGAACATCATAAACATTCCATATTTTATTGTGTAAAAATATCGGGGTCCGGTTCATCACCAATATTTTATAAAAATTCATATTCGGGACTGAACTCAGATTTATGTATTTCTGACCGCAGTCCACGAAACAATTTATTAAAAATTCGTCGTAAGTCCGATTTGCGAAATTCCAGTGGGGTAATTACAAATACTTCAGTTATCATCTACAGTAGAATTTTCATGGTCCGATTCATCACAAAACTCAGGTTATGACTGAAAGTACGACACCCATTTATTGCTGTCAAAATTCAGCTTAAGTAGCTGTTACAAATTAACACTTTAAAAATAGTAAACGGGGTCCAAAAATTACGATTCCGGTGCCATTAGAACCGTATTTCATAATAACATATTTTAGATTCAAAATATCGATTTTTCGTTGAGGTTAAGACCTGTTTACAGCCGACAGAAGTGGGCTGTAAAAGTTAGACAGATTCTGATTTCAAGTGTTTAACCTTCTAAATCGTGTTCGATCGATTCCTTTAACAAGTTTAGTGACCACAACAACACCATATACTAATATTATTCAGTAAAGCATCAGATAATCACCCAACCATCATAATCACACAAGATCTACATGATTTACACACATATTCATCCATTAACCACCTTGTTCATTACTTTAGCAAACTTTTAGACTTTGATCTTATATGTTCGTAATTTTTAACCGATGAAACTTTTATTAACCACTCTAGACAAGATCAAGAAGAGGTTTAGAGTCACTTACTACTAGCTCGAGGCTAGGGGAGAAACTAGACGAAAAATGGGTGGTTAATAGCGATGTAGAGAGGTCCTTCCACTTCCGAGAGCACCAAGCTTCGTTGTATGACCCGTAGCACCTTTGTGTGTATGGAAAGTGCTTGAAGGAAGACTTGAAGGTGGTGATGGTGGGTGTGCTTGGTTTCGGCTGAACAAGGAAGAAGGAGAGGAGAGCTTTGGTGTGTTGTTGGGGGTTGAATGATCATAAGAATGATGGACTACAAGGTTTACTTATAATCCTCCATAAAGCTATTGTCCATTAGGCTAAGTGTTCCCTAGAGTACATACCATATCTATTATTTAAATTAGGAAAATCATGGGGTGGGAGACCCCATGTAACCGGTTCTCAAAGGGGGGGGGGGGTACTTGGTTGGGTTTCAATGCTTAGTTACTAGTTTAGTTAGAAATTAAATATTATAGTTAGTGGTTTAGGTGTGTTAAGTAATATATAGTGTGTTAGGGTATTCGGGGACCCTAATTAGCTTAGAAAAAAATAGAAATGATGTGTTTGACAATATTTTTGTGTTCCGGGTAAAGTCCAGTTATTTGGTTCGATACTGTTCCGTTAAAGTGCTTAATTAATCCGTAAAGCGTCCTGCTTATATATTTTTGCAATGTTTTTACTTTCTAACACATAGGAAAATATAACGGACTATTTAGTGACCTTTCTGTACACTATTAGTATATTAACAAATACGTGTAAGCATAACACAGATATCAGAAAGCAGTTAAGTGATTCCACACAGTCGTCAAGCACATTAATTATTATTAATTGAATTGTACGGAATACATGGGATTTTTGAGGGTTGTCACAGTTAATGTGTGGTATTCGGTTTGATAATGATGTGCGATGAAAATTATGTGATGATATGTCTACTTGTTAAGTGTTATACAAGAGGAATACACCCTTCTTGAGTAATCGGTTCATAAATGTTTCATGTAGTGTGTTTATATTCGGTTAAAGATGATTATAGGTTAATGTATTGATGATGTTGGGATGAACAATCTATGCTTGACTAGGATTGAATGCTATCGGTTCCACATAGGCTTAAATCCGAGTGGCTTGATTATGTTAGAAGGTTTATTACTCATGAAAAATCGGATGTGTATATGTGGGTTAGATGAATATGTTCAAGAGTTTTGATGGTTGTTCATGTTATGATTATGTTTATGATTGATGCCGAAAACTCTAAAATATGATGAACAAGTTTGAATAATCATGATGAACTATTTGAATGTATGATGAACAACTTGAATGTGATATGAACATGCTTGAATATTTGAAATCTGGTATGTTTGATCCAATTTAGTAAATTACTAGACAAACAAACATGTTTAAGTAGATAGTACAAACCATTTCATGAAACCAAATTTCCATTGGATAGTACACTGTGCAGAATCAGCTCCTGTCCAACCGAAACCTCCAGTTGCGACTCGAAACCAGTGCATGATGAGTCGAAATCTCCCGGTTGCGACATCGGTTGCGAGTCGCAAACACCTGGTTGCGACTCGAAACCACACGAGATCAGCATATAAACCGTTTGACTCGAAACCACAGTTACGAGTCCGGTTGCGACTCGAGACCAAAGCAGCACGAACCGAGACCATGATTGCGACTCAGGTTGCGAGTCGCAAACGCCTAGTTGCGACTCGAGACCATACGCAGATACACGCGGTTTGGGCTTGCACCTCATTTCGGACTTAATTGTTTGGGCCGGACTCTTGGGCCTAATGCTCAGACCTGATATGTTACTGTTGAACGTGAATATTGTTGAACTGCTATGATCAAACGTGTATGCCATGAACGGTACTTGAATGCATTATGCTAGAAACATACGTGTACTGCTTGAATACGAACCTGATTGGTATGGTACAACTATGATAGGACGCGAGTAGCCACAATATTGCTTGATTGACTTTTCTGTGTACCTACCGAGCAAACCAAGGTGAGTTCACACCCTCTACAAAGCATGGGATTCCCAGGGGTCGGGAATTGGGGTTAAGGAACATGGGTTCCTCATCCTCCTTGGGTAGGACAGCAAAGGTTCAGGAATGTAATTCCTCGTCCTCACGGACAGATAACTCATACTAGACCAAAACTCTATCACGAAGTCCCTCATTTTTATATCGACTTAATCGCCGGGCCAATGGCGAGCGGGTCATTAGTTAGATAGCGCTATTTAGGTCTGACAAACCTCACACCGTGCCGCAGAGGACGGGCGTGAACTAATGGATCTGGGGCACGTCAATGATGATAGACATTGACAGTTTCAGGGCACATAAACATGACTACAGTCAGCAGTCGATATGGTAACGAGTCTAGTATATACATGGGGTAGCCCCCACGGCCGAAATGCCAGATAACTAACACGGGGTAGCCCCCACGGCTGGATTGCCAGAGTAACCGGGAATAAACAAGTCACGTTTTTAACTATGGGGTAACCCCCACGGCAGGATGCCAGATAAAGGAAACTGTTTTCGAAACAACTTAAAACGAACACCCAACCGTGAACTCACTCAACTTGTTGTTGACTCGTTACTACATGCTTTGCAGGTCCTTAGGTTTCTTAGCTGGAGCTTGCATGGAGGAGGATCGTTGTGGGACATGGACGTTTGTGTGCCATGTTAAACTTTGAAACAATTAAACTTATGTTTTGATTTGAGACTTATGCTTCCGCTTGCAACTTAACTATGTTTGTTTGAACACCAATTGTATTGGTTGGATTTTTATAACTACTTATATGCTTGTTCAATATGATTGGTGGCTGGATCCTGGTCAGTCACGCCTCCAAGCGGTAGTACTCCGCAGGTGGATTTTGGGGGTGTGACAGATTGGTATCAGAGCCATTGGTTATAGAGAACTTGGTTTTAATAAAGGGAAAAACGTTTTTGTTAAAACCAGACTATAACCTGTACAGTGCTCAATGGTCCACAACGATGCTTCGCTCCACATGCAAGGCTCGACATTCTAGGTGATATGATCTGTGTATATATTGCCTACTTGTTAGTTACATAGTACATTGCTTATGGTATGCTTGGCTAGTATAACTACTGTTGCTTGAACACGTGCGTGCTTGCTCTATTTTATCGTCGTACTTTCGCGAACCCCTCTCACTCACGTTCTTCTTGATATGAAGATCATGTCTGGACGTGTTAACCTGACACAAGCCCAGTTGACGGCTCTGATCAACGAACGAGTTGCCGCAGCAGTTGCAGCTGCACACGTAGGAGGTATATCCTGCAGTCCGAACTCGTTCTAGGATCTTTAGGATCCTACTCTCGTGAACCAACCTTTGTGTTAAACTCTGTCTTTTCTTTCACCCAGGATAGGTCATCATGTTCAGCCACCCGTGTGCACTTTTAAGACTTTCATGGACTGCCGACCAACTACTTTTAGCGGCACTGAAGGAGCAGTAGGTCTCCTACACTGGTTTGAGAAACTAGAATCTGTCTTCGAAATGTGTGAATGCCCGGAGGCGCGCAGGGTGAAGTATGCTACCGGTACTCTCGAGGGTTTAGCCCTCACATGGTGGAACGCTCAAGTTCAAATGCTAGGGTTGGTTGCTGCCAACGCCACCCCATGGGAGAATTTTAAAGAGATGATCAAGGAGGAATACTGCAGTCGTGATGAGATTCACAAACTCGAAGTGGAGTTCTTCAACCTCAAGATGACGGGGTCCGAAATTGAAGCTTATGTGAAAAGGTCGAACGAACTGGCAATTCTGTGCCCTACTATGGTGGATCCTCCCATCAAACGCATCGAACTATTTCTTCAGGGCTTAGTGCCAGAAATCCAAAGTCATGTGACTTCAGCGAACCTCGCCACCTACCAGCAAGCCGTTCAGTTGGCTCACCGTCTCACGGATCAGGCGGTGGAGCAGAACAAGTTACCAAAACGCATAGGCGCTGCTACTTCTGGTACCTCTGGTGACAACAAACGGAAATGGGATGGAACTTCGAGTAAGGGTTCGACTTCTGTTCATTCTCAGTCTCAGCAGAGAAAGACTGAGGACTACAAGAGCCCTAATCAGCAATCGTCTGGTGGTCAAGGTCATGGTGGGTACAAAGGAAATCACCCCAAATGCAATCGCTGCAGCCTGCACCACAGCGGGCCATGCACCAGGGGCAACTGTCATCGGTGCAACAAGCCTGGTCACGCTACAAAGGATTGCAGGAGCTTATACCCCGCCAATCAGAATCGTCATCAAGCTCAACAGAACCAGCGCCAGCAGCAGCAGCAAGGTGATAACAAAGGGTGCTTTCAGTGTGGAGCTGAGGGCCACTTCAAGAGAGACTGTCCCCAACTGAACAGGAACCAGAACAACAACAACAACAATAACAACAATTAGGGGAATGGTAACAATGGGAACAACAACAACAATGGCGCCAGGGGGCGGGTGTTTGTGATTGGCCAAGGTGAAGCAAGGAATGACCCCAATGTTGTGGCGGGTAAGTTCCTTCTCGACGACTTTTATGTTTCAGTTTTATTTGATTCGGGTGCCGATACTAGCTACATGTCACTAGAAGTTAGTCGAATGCTTAAGCGTATTCCAACACCTTTGAACAACAAGCACACCGTAGAGCTAGCAAATGGTAAGAGTTTAGAAGCCACGCACATAGTCAAGGGTTGTAAACTTATTCTCGCTACCCAGACCTTCTCTATCGACATCATTCCTATTGTCTTGGGTAGTTTCGACGTTGTCATTGGGATGGATTGGTTGTCCCAACACCGAGCAGAGATTCTTTGCAACGAGAAGGTTGTCCGTATTCCAGGTTCCGGTGGTGAACCTCTCATGATTCATGGCGACAAGAGGAGTGCTGTTGAGAACGTCATTTCTCTCCTTAAGGCCCAAAAGTGCTTGCGAAAGGGCCATACTGCCATTTTGGCTCTCGTTACTGACACCTCAGAGAAAGAGAAGAAGATAGAAGATTTTCCTGTTGTACGCGATTATCCAGAGGTATTTCCTGAGGAATTATCTGGTCTTCCGCCTCATCGCCAAGTCGAGTTTCAGATTGAACTAGCTCCTGGAGCTGCGCCTATAGCTCGTGCACCTTATCGATTGGCTCCATCAGAGTTGAAAGAACTCTCCACGCAACTACAAGAGCTCCTGGATAAGGGTTTTATTCGTCCTAGCTCATCGCCCTGGGGAGCTCCAGTGCTATTTGTGAAGAAGAAAGACGGTCCTTTCAGAATGTGCATCGATTACCGGGAACTCAACAAGGTGACGGTGAAGAACCGTTATCCTCTACCGCGTATCGACGACTTATTCGACCAGCTGCAAGGATCGAGCTACTATTCGAAGATCGATTTGAGATCGGGTTATCACCAGCTGAGAGTCCGGGAAGAGGACGTCTCCAAAACAGCTTTCAGAACGCGATACGGGCATTATGAGTTTCTGGTCATGCCTTTTGGGATGACAAACGCACCTGCGGTTTTCATGGATTTGATGAATCGAGTGTGCAAGCCTTACCTGGACAAGTTTGTTATAGTCTTCATCGACGACATCCTGATCTATTCCAAGAGTCGGGAGGAACACGAGCAGCATCTGCGACTTATTCTGGAACTCCTTCGAACAGAACAGCTTTACGCAAAGTTCTCGAAATGCGACTTCTGGCTTCGAGAAGTCCATTTCCTAGGCCACGTGGTAAACAAGGATGGGATTCACGTTGATCCATCCAAGATAGACTCGATTAAGAACTGGCCTGCACCTCGTACACCAAAGGAAATTCGCCAATTCTTGGGTTTGGCGGGATACTACCAGAGATTCATAAAGGATTTTTCTAAGATTGCACAACCTCTCACCTCACTAACACAGAAGGGCGTTGTTTATCGCTGGGGAAACGCACAGGAGTTGGCATTTCAGCACCTAAAGGATAGACTTTGTAGCGCACCTATCCTTTCCTTGCCGGAGGGCACAGACGACTTTGTGGTTTACTGTGACGCATCAATTCAAGGTCTTGGTTGCGTGTTGATGCAACGAGACAAAGTTATAGCCTACGCCTCACGCCAACTCAAAGTTCATGAAAAGAACTACACAACGCACGACTTAGAGCTGGGAGCTGTTGTTTTTGCACTTAAGTTATGGCGGCATTACCTGTATGGTACGAAGTGCGCCATCTACACCGACCACAGAAGCCTCGAGCATATCTTCAAGCAGAAGGAACTGAATATGCGGCAACGACGATGGGTCGAGCTGCTAAATGACTACGAGTGCTCAATCAGGTATCACCCGGGCAAGGCCAATGTTGTGGCTGACGCCCTCAGTCGAAAGGACACTGCGCCTAAGCGCGTGCGAGCTTTACAACTCACGATCCACTCTAGTCTCCCTTCCCAGATACGAGCAGCTCAGATAGAAGCACTGAAACCAGAAAACGTCAGGGCTGAAGCCCTACGCGGATCAAGGCAACGATTAGAACAAAAGGAAGACGATGCTTACTACGTAACGGGACGCATTTGGGTCCCACTCTATGGCAACCTACGAGAGCTTGTGATGGATGAAGCACATAAGTCTCGCTACTCGCTACATCCTGGTTCGGATAAAATGTACCACGATATCAAAACCACGTATTGGTGGCCTAGCATGAAGGCCCACATAGCAACTTACGTCAGCAAGTGCTTGACTTGTGCGAGAGTCAAGTCCGAATACCAGAAACCCTCAGGCCTGCTCCAACAACCGGAGATACCCCAATGGAAATGGGAGCAAATTTCCATGGATTTTGTTACTGGCCTACCTAGATCCCAGCGCGGGAACGATACTATTTGGGTGATCGTGGATCGACTCACAAAGTCTGCACACTTCCTGGCCATCAAGGAAACGGACAAATTCTCCACTCTTGCAGAAATATACCTCAAGGAAGTTGTCTCGAGGCACGGGGTGCCCACCTCCATTATCTCGGATCGAGATGCACGTTTTACTTCAGAGCTGTGGCAAGCAATGCACAAATCCTTCGGCTCACGATTAGACATGAGCACAGCGTACCACCCTCAGACGGACGGGCAGTCCGAGCGCACTATTCAAACCTTAGAAGACATGCTTCGTGCATGTGTAATCGACTTTGGCAACCGCTGGGAAAAGCATCTGCCACTTGTGGAATTCTCGTACAATAACAGCTACCACACCAGCATTAAAGCTGCTCCGTTTGAGGCATTGTACGGACGTAAATGCCGGTCACCTCTTTGCTGGGCAGAGGTGGGAGATAGTCAGATCACTGGTCCAGAATATGTGGTAGACACGACCGAACAAATTGCTCAAATACGAAAACGCATGACGGCAGCTCGCGAACGTCAGAAAGTTTACGCCGACATGGGCAGGAAACCGCTTGAGCTCCAGGTTGGGGAGCGGGTACTACTCAAAGTTTCACCCTGGAAGGGTGTGGTTCATTTTGGTAAACGCGGCAAACTTAACCCACGATACGTTGGACCCTTCGAAGTCATTGAGAAAATAGGCAGGGTGGCCTACAGACTCAACTTACCAGCGGAACTCGGTGCAGTTCACAACGTTTTTCACGTGTCGAATCTGAAGAAGTGTCCGTCAGATGAGACCCACGTAGTTCCTTTGAAGGAACTCACTATCGACGAGCAGTTACAATTCGTCGAGGAACCAGTCGAAATCACGGACCGGGATGTTAAGGTCCTCAAGAGCACTAGAATACCTCTCGTTCGAGTTCGTTGGAACTCACGTCGCGGCCCAGAGTTCACCTGGGAGCGCGAAGATCAGATGAAACAAAAGTATCCCCAACTGTTCGCAAACAGTACACCCACTACTGAGGCCGAAGCTACGGAATTTCGGGACGAAATTCCAGATCAACGGGGGGTGGATGTGACACCCCAGGAAAACCATACAACTTAACTAGCTTCCTCAGTGAGTGCCTACCAAATTTCGGGACGAAATTTTTTTCAACTTGGGGATGATGTGACAACTCGAAATTTAGAACCTTTCGTTGTGTGCTTGAACGTTTAGTGACTAACTGATTTGATGATTTAATGAATGTTACATGTGAACTTATATGATTATGTGTTATGTTATGTGTATGCTTGTGCGTATGTATGCGGGTATGTATATGAACCGAGTGAACCGTAACATATGGGCCGGTTGGTCACACACACCCCTAGCCCATTCGAAGACCCATTAGGGTGCACCCATGTGGAACAACTATATAACCTTAGTGACCATCCATGCTTACCATTTTGGACAACACACTCACTCACACACACACTCTCCACTCTCCCTCACCAAAACCCTAAACCACAACATCACCTCTCCTCCCTCGCTCTCGGATTCAAACCGGAGACATTAGGGGCTCTCGGATCAACTCGCACACACACCATTTGGAAGCTTCACTCACACCTTTAAACCCACACTTGAACCGGTTAGTGATCTCTTGGTAAATACATGTCTATACATGATTAAAGGTGTTAATGTGTGGTATTCGGTTTGATAATGATGTGCGATGAAAATTATGTGATGATATGTCTACTTGTTAAGTGTTATACAAGAGGAATACACCCTTCTTGAGTAATCGGTTCATAAATGTTTCATGTAGTGTGTTTATATTCGGTTAAAGATGATTATAGGTTAATGTATTGATGATGTTGGGATGAACAATGTATGCTTGACTAGGATTGAATGCTATCGGTTCCACATAGGCTTAAATCCGAGTGGCTTGATTATGTTAGAAGGTTTATTACTCATGAAAAATCGGATGTGTATATGTGGGTTAGATGAATATGTTCAAGAGTTTTGATGGTTGTTCATGTTATGATTATGTTTGTGATTGATGCCGAAAACTCTAAAATATGATGAACAAGTTTGAATAATCATGATGAACTATTTGAATGTATGATGAACAACTTGAATGTGATATGAACATGCTTGAATATTTGAAATCTGGTATGTTTGATCCAATTTAGTAAATTACTAGACAAACAAACATGTTTAAGTAGATAGTACAAACCATTTCATGAAACCAAATTTCCATTGGATAGTACACTGTGCAGAATCAGCTCCTGTCCAACCGAAACCTCCAGTTGCGACTCGAAACCAGTGCATGATGAGTCGAAATCTCCCGGTTGCGACATCGGTTGCGAGTCGCAAACACCTGGTTGCGACTCGAAACCACACGAGATCAGCATATAAACCGTTTGACTCGAAACCACAGTTACGAGTCCGGTTGCGACTCGAGACCAAAGCAGCACGAACCGAGACCATGATTGCGACTCAGGTTGCGAGTCGCAAACGCCTAGTTGCGACTCGAGACCATACGCAGATACACGCGGTTTGGGCTTGCACCTCATTTCGGACTTAATTGTTTGGGCCGGACTCTTGGGCCTAATGCTCAGACCTGATATGTTACTGTTGAACGTGAATATTGTTGAACTGCTATGATCAAACGTGTATGCCATGAACGGTACTTGAATGCATTATGCTAGAAACATACGTGTACTGCTTGAATACGAACCTGATTGGTATGGTACAACTATGATAGGACGCGAGTAGCCACAATATTGCTTGATTGACTTTTCTGTGTACCTACCGAGCAAACCAAGGTGAGTTCACACCCTCTACAAAGCATGGGATTCCCAGGGGTCGGGAATTGGGGTTAAGGAACATGGGTTCCTCGTCCTCCTTGGGTAGGACAGCAAAGGTTCAGGAATGTAATTCCTCGTCCTCACGGACAGATAACTCGTACTAGACCAAAACTCTATCATGAAGTCCCTCATTTTTATATCGACTTAATCGCCGGGCCAATGGCGAGCGGGTCATTAGTTAGATAGCGCTATTTAGGTCTGACAAACCTCACACCGTGCCGCAGAGGACGGGCGTGAACTAATGGATCTGGGGCACGTCAATGATGATAGACATTGACAGTTTCAGGGCACATAAACATGACTACAGTCAGCAGACGATATGGTAACGAGTCTAGTATATACATGGGGTAGCCCCCACGGCCGAAATGCCAGATAACTAACACGGGGTAGCCCCCACGGCTGGATTGCCAGAGTAACCGGGAATAAACAAGTCACGTTTTTAACTATGGGGTAACCCCCACGGCAGGATGCCAGATAAAGGAAACTGTTTTCGAAACAACTTAAAACGAACACCCAACCGTGAACTCACTCAACTTGTTGTTGACTCGTTACTACATGCTTTGCAGGTCCTTAGGTTTCTTAGCTGGAGCTTGCATGGAGGAGGATCGTTGTGGGACATGGACGTTTGTGTGCCATGTTAAACGTTGAAACAATTAAACTTATGTTTTGATTTGAGACTTATGCTTCCGCTTGCAACTTAACTATGTTTGTTTGAACACCAATTGTATTGGTTGGATTTTTATAACTACTTATATGCTTGTTCAATATGATTGGTGGCTGGATCCTGGTCAGTCACGCCTCCAAGCGGTAGTACTCCGCAGGTGGATTTTGGGGGTGTGACATGTGGGCCCTTATACACGTTCATACATGGGGGGGGGTCTTGAATTGTTATTAAGTGTTTAAAGTGTTAGAAACTTTTAGCAAAGTTTAGGTGTTTTGGTGTTTAAATGTTTCAAGTGTATAAATGTGTTAAGAAGGTGTTAAGTGACCATTACTAGTCTAATATGATCTAAATAATATTAGATGGTCACTAAAAAAAAAGATCCGACATTGTTCGGATATTCATTTCGAATTGTTTCGGTTAGACGTTATTTGAACGCTAAGTTGTGTAACTTGTATGAATTGATGTAGTTATTGGCTCGGATGATACCCGAATGTATCCTCTCATGAATTCTATGTTAAATAATATTTTTACATGTCGTAAAAATATTACAAAACTGATTTCTGCAGAATTTCTGCGGAAAAGTGTAAAAATCGTCGCTTTTAGTGCTTTTCGGCAGTTTTCGGTGCTACCGGACATTGGTAGTATATTAAACCAAACCCTTGCATTCCCATATAGGGTTTAATGTATATTTGATGTTGGACTTCCGTCTGAGTCCTAAAGATGTAATTTAGATGGTTTCGCTGGATCCTGAGTTTTCGTCAGCACGCTAGTTTACTAGATACTGCTCTAGTTGTTTCGATGCATTGTTTACATTATTTCAAAGGTAACCAATAAAATGAATCATGTGCATCATAATTGAATATTCCATAAGTATTCTAAGATGTATATTATGTAATACGCAGTTCGAGTGTTCGAAATGCATAAAAATGTAGCTAAAATGAGTACTTTAAGTGTAAGAAAGTTACCGAAAAGTGTCAGTTGTCACATAATCAAAGTAAATGGGTCATAATAATGCATTACGAAGACATGCTTTAGCCTATAAGTGGACACTCACCCCAATAGTTCTCAGGTAAGAGTGACTGGTCCGATTATGTGGATTTGTACGAACACTCTAGCATTAGACAGAAAACTCGAGGTACAGACACCCACCCTTCCAGATTACATGTGTTCACATTATAAAGACCCAAACTTTGACGAGATTTTGAAAACTTTGAAAGCATCAAGCCTTAAAACAAATCATCTAAGAATTGATGATTGATTTTCAAAAGGGATTTGTAATTTGTATGCTTCTTGTGTGTAACATCTGTGCTTGTAATCATTATGAACAGTTCAATTGTCAATAAAACAATGTTATTTGATCCCATTGTTTGTTTGGTTGGGTTTTACATTTTTCATGTTTTGACTTTTATTCGATTTCAAACTCTACATCGCTTTCTGGAGAGTTATACGCAAACTGATGCGTAAATGTAATCAGTTTAATGCAACAAATACTCCGGAACATCAACATATACTTAACATACCTTAAATAACCTTTACATAACTTAGAAATAAGGCTTTGGAATGGCAAAAACAAGTTAATTCGCTTACAGGGACTAAACTTGACAAACTGCGAAAGTATGCCAATTTGAACAGTAACAAACATTCCAGAATATGACCATAAGTTAAACACACCTTAAATATCCTTTATGTAGCTTAGAAATAGGCTTTGAGGGGTTCGGTGTGCTAAAATAAACTTTTGGGTCATTCAGGGACTAAAAGCGTCAAAAAGTGCACAAGTTTGCACTTTTGCGCATAACTCACGTTCTGAATACATCCGGACATCCAAAAATTTATGTAAGCACTAAAATTTTTTATTTTAGTGTTTGGCATAAGAAAATTCCATTCGTCGCGTCATTTAGATCGTTCTTCGCGCTTGTGCGCATTCCGTCGTAATTAAGCGAACATCGCGTTCGTACGACCAAACGAACCAACATCCGACATATTTTTGAGCATGTTTCATGTCCACAATGTTTAGGCATCATTTTAGGGCCTTAAAGTTGGCTTTAACGGGCCTTAGAAGTGTCGGAAATGGCCTTAAACACGTGCAGGGACCAAAACTGTCATTGCTGAAACTTATTTCTGATCTGTGTAGGCCAGGCGGCCCGCGTAACATCTATATGAATCCTTACGCGGCCCGCGTCAGTGTCCCAGAACAGATAAGACTGATTAGTCAGCAGATTTCAGCTGATTAAACCTCAACCACACATTCACACGTGCCCTTTCAGCGCATTAGGGGTCATTTTTAGTTACCACAACTTTCCAACAAGTGTACGCACAAGATTCGATCACGTTTTCCAAGAAACGATCCTAACGGATCGGGAAAAACTATAAATACCCCACCCCCATTTGCTTCAAACTCACAAGAACCTGATCTTATGTGCTCTAAGTTGAAACCTTTGTTTCATACCTGAGCTATTTTGATCTAGATTAGCATTCGGGGACCCTTTGTAAGTGTTCCTTCGTTCTTCTATTGCTTTTCGAGTCCGAAAGTCAAACTTTGTTTGACTTTCTGCGTTGACCAGTTTATGGTCAATGCGAAGTTCGTTTGAACTTCGCAACGTGATTGTAATCACGATGGTTATAGTCCCTTGTGACTATGCCTACTGATTACCATGTTGTCTAGGGTCGTAAGGGTAAGCGATCTAATAAATCGCTTATACCTTCGAACCCGACCCATTTGGTCGATCATTAGGATCCGACCAAACACATTAGTTGGCCATAGTATATAGGGAATAACCTTCTGAGGTTATACCTTATGGTCACTTCGTTTAAGTAGTTGTATGATAGGTAGTTTATATGCCTTAAGTAAATTACCAAAATACCCCTTTGATGCCAAAATTCATTTTAAACATATGTAACATAACTTTTGACATCTAAACTGATTTGACAACCATATTAGACATGTTAAGGCATATTTTACTTGTCATAGGACTAGTTAGGCGTTCCGAACGCGTTTTACGCGAACGACGCGTTAAAGTAGCATAAGCTACCTAAACGGGTCGTAATGGGTCACAAACACTTAGGTTAAGTTTCATTTTAGTATGTGGGCTTTGTTAAACCATATTACACGAGTCTCCATACTCGTTTGGTTTACGAACCCTCATTCTATCCGATCCTCCGATATTAGGTCCGGTTTATTAACATAGTTACCTATATTAGGTGCCGTTTGATTCCGTGATCTCTAGCATTGCTTGGTGGTTATCTTAGGACTTCTGAGCAATCTCAAGTGAGTACATAGACCCCTCTTTTACTGTTTTCCAAACTGTTTTGGGGTGAAACACATGTGCCTACTTGTTACTTTCGTGCTTTCCTGCTTTCACATCATATACTTGTTATGTTCATTAGTACATTTATAGTACATGATTTCATTGTTTTCATGCTATGTATGTCCATTGTGTGCATACTTAGTACATTGTTTCACATTACATTTCATGCTATGTATGTCCATTGTGTGCATACTTAGTACATTGTTTCACATTACATTTCATGCTATGTATGCTCATTGTGTGCATACGTAGTACAGTTGTTTTCATCACATGCTTACATTTTGTTATGACATTTGGGTTGTTTACAATGGAACAATACATTCATTAACATTAGCTACGCCGTTCGTTAGTAGGTAGTGGTACCATAGGAATTGACAACTCCCGTTCCTGAAATCCTGGGTTTGTTTGGATTGGAAGGAATGACCGAATTCGATATACATAACTTAGATAAACCTTTAATTTGTTTAAGAGTTTATCGCCACAGTCTCAAGGCTTGGATGTATGCATTTTCACAATACCGCATAAATGTTTGTATCAGTATAGCATGCATTTGTTCCACAAAACATAACTTTGATTTAAACTATGTTTTACTTCAATACCTTGTTTTTGTGCATTTTACATATGGTTTAGTTGATACATTTCACTTACCATACATGATATTCTTGGGTACACATTACATAATCTACATTAAACATAAACATTTTGACATTGATATACACATATAGTGGTTTACATTGAACATAGACATTTCGATATGGTTTACACATTAACACATGACAATTCATTTATACATAAACAATTTACATTGGTGATTAGTTTGAGTGAGTGATTTGAATAACGAGGCGTGTGTAATACGATACAAGCATGGTGGATACGCCGCTGGTACTTCCTATATATAAGTGTTTGTATAACATTACATGTCATAGCGTTACTTAAATCATTTCAATATTTGACATATTACATTTTACATAAACAACTTATTTTCACAAGACATTGATTTGCAAAACAACTTGTCTTATACAAACTCATTTTTACTTGGTTATACATTTAACCTTACATTATTCTCTTATTTATACATATCATTGCTTTTAATGATTTACAAAGCAAAATAACTTACAAGGTTCATGACTGACTGTTATTAAACAATTTTTCCTAAACTTATAAGTCATGAATCCTATTTTCACAAAACCTATGTATCTCACAGGCATTTTTATGCTGACGTACCTATTTTCACATGTGTTTTCAGGAGCTTTTCCGTAAGATGATGATCGTGACACTAGGGCGGACCTGTGCCTTAGAGACATAAAACGGAGATAGACTTAGTTTAATTATGTTATGAACTCTTTATTTCCTGTTTAAAGACAATGAAACTCTTATGTTGATAAATAAAATACAACTTTGAATGCCATGGTTATGAAACAATTAATTCTGTTACAACACTCCCCGACGTTTCCGCCACGTTTTGTATGTTATACGTGGTCGGGGTGTGACAGAAGAGTTGGTATCAGAGCCAATGGTTATAGGGAATTAGGTTATTAGTAATTCTTTGACCTAGACTATAACCTTTCTAGGACCCTAACACAAGTTATCTTGTGTTTAGATCTTAAAACATGCACATCACCTATCCTTAGGTGATTATCAAAACAAAAACCAAATTTTCCAAAATGATTTTTTGAAAAACAATCATCTGTTTTTGAATGATTTATTACAAGGTTTTGAACCCTCTTTTGTAAGGTTTTGAACCCTTCCAGTTTGACTAAATTTTTGGCCTTGTGCCTTCAAATTTTCAAAATCTCGTCAAAGTTTTGGGTTTTCAATAATGTGAACACGTGCAAACTGGAAGAGTGAATGCCTGTATTCTGGGTTTTCTGTGTAGGCAAGCACTTCATATATATCTCATCAGACGCGAGACCAGTTGTGCTTACCTGGGAATTCTTGGGATGAGTGTTCACTAATAGGCGAGCATGTCTTCGTGATACATTATTTTTGATCCATTTACTTTGATTAGTCACTGTGTGTCGTTTGTTTGCTTGGTAATGCGGACAAATGACCACCATCTTTGCTTTTGTTGATTTTGTTTCATCTCATTCTCTTCATGCAATCATCTCACTCGTTTCCTTTCATGTTTTCCTCTTTTAGAATGCCTCCTCGACGCGAGAACCAGATAGCGACTGCCGAACTGGCAGAAATTATTGCGCAGCAGATGGCTGCTCAATTCCCAAATCTCTTTGCTCAATGGCACCAAGCCAACAACAATAACAATGCTCCATGCAAATACAAGGATTTTAACTTGGCTAAACCACTCAAGTTTAGTGGTTCTGAAGGAGCGACTGGGCTTCTTCAATGGTTCGAGAGCATTGAGAATACTTTCCGCCACATGCAGTGTCCGGATAATCGCAAGGTCGAGTTTTCTTCGAGTGTGTTCAAGAAGAGGGCTCTCACATGGTGGAACGGGGTTATGAGAGACCGTGGTGCAGAAGTTGCTCTAGCACAGACATGGGCTGAACTTAGGGCTCTTATGATGAGGGAGTTCTGTCCTCATCATGAACAGCAAGCGTTGGAGAAAGAGTTTGATAACTTGAAACAAGACAGTGGCGAGCACAGGGCATATACAGATAGGTTTGAGGAGTTGAGTCTGCTATGCCCAACAATGGTTACCCCACTCGACAAGGCTATCGAAAGGTACATCGACGGCCTACCTGACTCAGTGCAAGACATCATTACTGGTAGTAACCCTGCCACACTCCGTCAGGCTATCGAGTTATCAGCGACATTGACTGAGTCGCAGATTCGGAAGAATAAGTTACACAGGAAGGGTGACAAGGGCAAGAAACAGACATCTGACAAAGAAGATAGCAAGAAAGGTCAAAACAAGAATGGAAAGGATTCTGGTTCATCGAAAAGGGCAAGGAAGCGTAAGGCTTCCCAAAACTATGCTGTCACTGCCCAAGCTAACCAGGCAGCTCCCAACCAACCCGCACAGCCTCCAGCGAAAAAGCCGTATTCAGGGAATGCACCTTTGTGCAATAGATGCAACAGTCACCATCAGCCGCAACATCAGTGTCGTTTCTGTACTAACTGTGGGAAGTCAGGTTATCTTGTCGATGTTTTTCGGTTTGCTCAGAATCGCGCAGTTCAGAACCCGGCTCAACAAATTGCTCAGCATCCTGCTCCGCAACAGGGTCAAGCTGCACGACCACCCTACCCACCAGGTGCTTGTTATAACTGTGGAGATCTGACCCATTACAGAAATCGGTGCCCAAGGCTGGCTAACCAGAATCAGAATCCAAACCAGAATCAAAATCAGGCTCAGGCTCGAGGGCGAGTCTTCAACATGAATGCCCAAGAGGCGCAGGCGGACGATAATGTGGTGAACGGTGCGTTCTTTATTAATAATCAGCCTGCATCTGTTCTTTTTGATTCGGGTGCCGACAAGAGTTTTGTGTCATTGTCTTTTGAGCCAATGCTTCGCGTGTCTAGAACGAAACTAGGAAAACCCTTGTCAGTAGAAGTTGCTAGTGGTGAACCCATTGTTCTTGATTCTGTTCTACGCAACTGCCAGTTAAACCTTAACGACCATCTTTTTCCTATTGACCTCACGCCAATGCAACTTGGAAGCTTCGACGTTATAGTGGGTATGGATTGGTTATCTAAGCATCGCGCAGAGATAGTTTGCTCTAAGAAGATTGTTCGTGTGCCACTTTCGACAGGCGAGATCCTACAGGTTCAAGGTGAGAAACCGTCTGGTGGTCTTAAGCTCATGTCTTGTTTTAAAGCTCGGAAGTATCTGCGGAAGAACTATGTGGCTTTCTTAGCACATGTTACAACAGATAAAGGCAAGGGTAAGTCTATTTCAGATATTCCTGTCGTTCGGGATTATTCTGAAGTATTCCCTGAAGAGTTACCTGGTCTACCCCCAGCACGCCAAGTCGAGTTCCGCATTGATCTCGTACCTGGTGCAAATCCTATTGCCAGAGCTCCATGTCGTCTTGCACCATCTGAGATGCAAGAGTTGTCTAGGCAGCTTCAGGAGCTCTCTGACAAAGGTTTTATCCGTCCTAGCTTTTCACCCTGGGGTGCTCCCATTCTTTTTGTCAAGAAGAAGGATGGATCCTTTAGGATGTGTATCGATTATCGTGAGCTTAACAAGCTTACCATCAAGAATCGATATCCCCTACCTCGCATAGATGATCTCTTTGATCAGTTACAGGGCGCTTCTTATTTTTTGAAGATTGATCTACGTTCCGGATATCATCAACTTCGTGTGCATGAAGAAGATATTCCCAAGACGGCGTTCTGCACTCGGTATGGGCATTACGAGTTCACAGTCATGCCATTCGGTTTGACTAATGCTCCTGCTGTTTTCATGGACTTAATGAATAGGGTCTGCAAACCTTATTTGGATCAGTTCGTCATTGTTTTTATTGACGACATCTTGATTTATTCTAAGACGCGAGCTGATCACGAGCAACATCTTCGTCTTACTCTGGAACTCCTAAAGAAAGAGCAACTTTTCGCCAAATTCTCCAAGTGTGAATTCTGGCTCAAAGAAGTTCAATTCTTAGGACATATCATCAACGAACAAGGTATTCATGTAGATCCCTCCAAGATCAGTGCGATTAAGGATTGGGATACGCCTACTACTCCCACTGAGGTTCGTTCTTTTCTTGGTTTAGCGGGTTATTACCGCCGCTTCATTGAGAACTTCTCAAATATTGCAGTTCCTCTAACTGCTCTAACTCAGAAGAACAAACCCTTTGACTGGGGATTCAAACAAGAGGAAGCTTTTCAACACTTGAAGCGGAAGCTTTGCGACGCGCCTGTTCTAACTTTTCCTGGGGGCAATGATGATTTCTTCGTTTATTGCGATGCATCTAAATTGGGTCTTGGCTTTGTTCTGATGCAAAGGAACAAAGTCATAGCATATGCATCGAGGCAGTTGAAGATACATGAGAAAAACTACACCACTCATGACCTTGAGTTGGGTGCAGTTGTTTTCGCTCTAAAGATCTGGAGACACTATTTGTACGGTACAAAATGTGTGGTTTTCACGGACCACAAAAGTCTTCAGCATATCTTCAACCAGAAAGAACTCAACATGAGGCAACGACGTTGGGTTGAGCTTTTAAACGACTATGACTGCGAAATTCGCTACCATCCTGGTAAGGCGAATGTCGTACCTGATGCATTGAGTCGTAAGGAACGTACTAAGCTTCATTGTGTACGTGTTCAATCTATTATTCAAGCTCGATCCGATATCCAAGCACGCATTTCTCAGGCTCAACAATCTTGTGTTTCACAAGGTTTGATGGATAAGGAATTTCCCTATCACATAACACCTGATCTAGAACTGAAGGACAATGGATAGTATTACTTCATGGACCATTTGTGGGTCCCAAGCCAGGATGATCTTCGTACCTTGCTTATGGATGAAGCCCATAAGTCTCGTTATTCTATTCATCCGGGCTCAGATAAGATGTATAAGGATCTTCGTATTCATTATTGGTGGCCTGGTATGAAGAAAGACATTGCCTTATACGTATCAAAATGCCTTACTTGTCTTAAGGTTAAGGCTGAACATCAGCGCCCTTCTGGTTTATTGGTGCAACCAGAGATCCCAGTTTGGAAATGGGAAAACATTACTATGGATCTTGTTACCAAACTTCCACGCACAAAGAAAGGTCATGATGCCATCTGGGTAGTTGTTGATCGTCTTACTTAGTCAGCGCATTTCTTGCCAATCCGTGAAGATTTTCCTGCTGACAGACTTGCTAAAATCTATGTGGATGAAATTGTGGCTCGACATGGTGTTCCTTTGAACATCATTTCTGACAGAGATGCTCGTTTCACTTCTCATTTTTGGAGAACCATGCAATCTGCTATTGGGACCCAACTTAATCTGAGCACGGCTTATCATCCGCAAACGGATGGTCAATCTGAAAGAACAATCCAGACTCTGGAGGATATGCTTAGAGCTTGTGTGATCGACTTTGGTGGTAGTTGGGATTCACATCTTCAGTTAATTGAATTCTCCTACAACAACAGTTATCACACCAGCATCAAAATGGCTCCTTTCGAGGCTCTCTATGGTCGAAAATGTCGTTCACCAGTCTGCTGGAATGAGATCGGCGAGGCTCAACTTACTGGACCTGCCCTCATTTTAGAGACAACTGACAAGATAAAGAAAGTTTGTGATAACCTTCAGACAGCTAGAAGCCGTCAAAAGAGTTATGCGGACCCAAAACGCAAACCCTTGGAATTTCAAGTCGGTGATCGAGTATTACTTAAGGTCTCACCTTGGAAAGGTGTGATCAGATTTGGAAAGAAAGGAAAACTTGCACCTAGGTATGTTGGACCATTCAAGATCGTCGAAAGAATCGGTACGGTAGCCTACAGACTTGAGTTACCTCCTGAACTTGGAAATGTTCATCCAACTTTTCACGTGACCAATCTCAAGAGGCGTTTAGCTGATGAGAACCTCCACATACCGCTTGACGAAATTCGTGTTGGCAAAACACTGAAATTTGTTGAGAAACCTGTGGAAATCATGGAACGTGAAGTCAAGTGGCTCAAACGCAAGCGCATTCCTTTGGTCAAAGTTCACTGGGAAGCTAAACGTGGACCCGAGTTTACTTGGGAACGCGAATATCAAATGAAGGCGAAATATCCGCATCTTTTCCCACGAGTTTCCTCTAAATAAATTTCGGGACGAAATTTACACAAGTTGGGGAGACTGTAACATCTGTGCTTGTAATCATTATGAACAGTTCAATTGTCATTAAAACAATGTTATTTGATCCCAATGTTTGTTTGGTTGTGTTTTACATTTTTCATGTTTTGACTTTTATTCGATTTCAAACTCTACATCGCTTTCTGGAGAATTATACGCAAACTGATGCGTAAACGTAATCAGTTTAATGCGAAAAATACTCCGGAACATCAACATATACTTAACATACCTTAAATAACCTTTAAATAGCTTAGAAATAAGTTTTGAAGGCTTTGGTATGGCAAAAACAAGTTAATTCGCTTACATGGACTAAACATGACAAACTGCGAAAGTATGCCAATTTGAACAGTAACAAACATTCCGGAATATGACCATAAGTTAAACACACCTTAAATATTCTTTATGTAGCTTAGAAATAGGCTTTGAGGGGTTCGGTGTGCTAAAATAAACTTTTGGGTCATTCAGTGACTAAAAGCGTCAAAAAGTGCACAAGTTTGCACTTTTGCGCATAACTCACGTTCTGAATACATCCGGACATCCAAAAATTTATGTAAGCACTAAAATATTTTATTTTAGTGTTTGGCATAAGAAAAATCCATTCGTCGCGTCATTTAGATCGTTCTTCGCGCTCGTGCGCATTCCGTCGTAATTAAGCGAACATCGCATTCGTACGACCAAACGAACCAACATCCGACATATTTTTGAGCATGTTTCATGTCCACAATGTTTAGGCATCATTTTAGGGCCTTAAAGTTGGCTTTACGGGCCTTAGAAGTGTCGGAAATGGCCTTAAACACGTGCAGGGACCAAAATTGTCATTACTGAAACTTATTTCTGATCTGTGCAGGCCAGGCGGCCCGCGTAAGATCTATATGAATCCTTACGCGGCCCGCGTCAGTGTCCCAGAACAGATAAGACTGATTAGTCTGCAGATTTCAGCTGATTAAACCTCAACCACACATTCACACTTACCCTTTCAGCTCATTAGGGGTCATTTTTAGTTACCACAACTTTCCAACAAGTGTACGCACAAGATTCGATCACGTTTTCCAAGAAACGATCCTAACGGATCGGGAAAAACTATAAATACCCCACCCCCATTTGCTTCAAACTCACAAGAATCTGATCTTATGTGCTCTAAGTTGAAACCTTTGTTTCATACCTGAGCTATTTTGATCTAGATTAGCATTCGGGGACCCTTCGTAAGTGTTCCTTCGTTCTTTTATTGCTTTTCGAGTCTGAAAGTCAAAATTTGTTTGACTTTCTGCGTTGACCAGTTTATGGTCAATGCGAAGTTCGTTTGAACTTTGCAACGTGATTGTAATCACGATGGTTATAGTCCCTTGTGACTATGCCTACTGATTACCACGTTGTCTAGGGTCGTAAGGGTAAGCGATCTAATAAATCACTTATACCTTCGAACCCGACCCATTTAGTCGATCATTAGGATCCGACCAAACACATTAGGTGGCCATAGTATATAGGGAATAACCTTCCGAGGTTATACCTTATGGTCGCTTCGTTTAAGTAGTTGTATGATAGGTAGTTTATATGCCTTAAGTAAATTACCAAAATACCCCTTTGATGCCAAAATTCATTTTAAACATATGTAACATAACTTTTGACATCTAAACTGATTTGACAACCATATTAGACATGTTAAGGCATAGGACTAGTTAGGCGTTCCGAACGCGTTTTACACGAACGACGCGTTAAAGTAGCATAAGCTACCTAAACGGGTCGTAATGGGTCACAAACACTTAGGTTAAGTTTCGTTTTAGTATGTGGGATTTGTTAAACCATATTACACGAGTCTCCATACTCGTTTGGTTTACGAACCCTCATTCTATCCGATCCTCCGATATTAGGTCTGGTTTATTAACATAGTTACCTATATTAGGTGCCGTTTGATTCCATGATCTCTAGCATTGCTTGGTGGTTATCTTAGGACTTCTGAGCAATCTCAAGTGAGTACATAGACCCCTCTTTTACTGTTTTCCAAACTGTTTTGGGGTGAAACACAAGTGCCTACTTGTTACTTTCGTGCTTTCCTGCTTTCACATCATATACTTGTTATGTTCATTAGTACATTTATAGTACATGATTTCATTGTTTTCATGCTATGTATGTCCATTGTGTGCATACTTAGTACATTGTTTCACATTACATTTCATGCTATGTATGTCCATTGTGTGCATACTTAGTACATTGTTTCACATTACATTTCATGTTATGTATGTCCATTGTGTGCATACTTAGTACATTGTTTCACATTACATTTCATGCTATGTATGCCCATTGTGTGCATACGTAGTACAGTTGTTTTCATCACATGCTTACATTTTGTTATGACATTTGGGTTGTTTACAATGGAACAATACATTCATTAACATTAGCTACGCCGTTCGTTAGTAGGTAGTGGTACCATAGGAATTGACAACTCTCGTTCCTGAAATCCTGGGTTTGTTTGGATTGAAGGAATGACCGAATTCGATATACATAACTTAGATAAACCTTTAATTTGTTTAAGGGTTTATCGCCACAGTCTCAAGTCTTGGATGTATGCATTTTCACAATACCGCATAAATGTTTGTATCAGTATAGCATGCATTTGTTCCACAAAACATAACTTTGATTTAAACTATGTTTTACTTCAATACCTTGTTTTTGTGCATTTTACATATGGTTTAGTTGATACATTTCACTTACCATACATGATATTCTTGGGTACACATTACATAATCTACATTAAACATAAATATTTTGACATTGATATACACATATAGTGGTTTACATTGAACATAGACATTTCGATATGGTTTACACATTAACACATGACAATTCATTTATACATAAACAATTTACATTGGTGATTAGTTTGAGTAAGTGATTTGAATAACGAGGCGTGTGTAATACGATACAAGCATGGTGGATACGCCGCTGGTACTTCCTATATATAAGTGTTTGTATAACATTACATGTCGTAGCATTACTTAAATCATTTCAATATTTGACATATTACATTTTACATAAACAACTTATTTTCACAAGACATTGATTTGCAAAACAACTTGTCTTATACAAACTCATTTTTACTTGGTTATACATTTAACCTTACATTATTCTCTTATTTATACATATCATTGCTTTTAATGATTTACAAAACAAAACAACTTACAAGGTTCATGACTGACTGTTATTAAACAATTTTTCCTAAACTTATAAGTCATGAATCCTATTTTCACAAAACCTATGTATCTCACAGGCATTTTTATGCTGACGTACCTATTTTCACATGTGTTTTCAGGAGCTTTTCCGTAAGATGATGATCGTGACACTAGGGCGGACCTGTGCCTTAGAGACATAAAACGAAGATAGACTTAGTTTAATTATGTTATGAACTCTTTATTTCCTGTTTAAAGACAATGAAACTCTTATGTTGATAAATAAAATACAACTTTGAATGCCATGGTTATGAAACAATTAATTCTGTTACAACACTCCCTGACGTTTCTGCCACGTTTTGTATGTTATACGTTGTCGGGGTGTGAAATTGTGGTTGTCACCTAAAGATAGGTGACGGTTTTGTTTTAAGATGTAAACAGAAGACAACTTGTGTTGGGGTCCTAGAAAGGTTATAGTCTAGGTCAAAGCATTACTAATAACCTAATTCCCTATAACCATGAGCTCTGATACCAACTCTTCTGTCACACCCCGGCCGCGTTAAAACAACAAAAACCGCGGCAGAAATGTCGGGGAGTGTCGTAACAGAATCATAGTTTCACAACACATGGATTTGAAGTTTCATTTTATTGAATTTTAGTTTATTACATTGTCTTGAAATTAATAGCAAAACAAAAGCATATTTTCTTTCATTGTTTTATGTCACTAAGGCCTCGTCCGTTCCTACGTGAGCATGCATTATAATCATCATCAAATAACAGCACCTGAAACATATGTGAAAAGAAAGTCAGCATAAAAATGTCGGCGAGTACATAGATTTTGTGAGTGTGTCAAATTCATGGCTTGTGTACATAATACAATACCTCGTACGACTATTAGAGTCAATAATTTGAAAACCTTGTATCGAAAAGTGTTTGGTATTGTAATATGATTAACCAACTAAAACAAGTTGGTTATATGTTTATGAAAACCTCGTTGCCATGAATCTTGACTAAAACCTTTGTTTTTGTAAACCAATAGTAAATCATCTCGTAAGAAAACTTGTATGGTTTATATCATTTAGTAAACATCGTTGAGTGACATCATTTGAAATCATTCATACTAGTGAACTAAATAACGCCACGGAATTTAATATGATAAAAGCACTTTTATATAAGAAGTACCAACGGCGTATCTACCATGCTTTTATCACATTACACCCGTCTCGTTATCTAATCGCATACCATAAATCAATCGTTCAATTCGACTGTGTTATCAATCGATCATGTCATCAAATCCAATCGTTCAATTTGTTCGTGTTATAAATCATCGTTCAATCTTTCGTGTTATAAACCATCGTTCAATCGTTCGTGTCATAAATCACCGTTCAATCGTCCGTGTTTTAATTGTGAAAACTAACTTTTGGTCGTTCTAGTTGAACACATTCAAACCTGTGTGACTCGTCTATACCACCAAAGGGTATCTTTAATCGACTAACAAACCACCATAGAGTTTGTTAAAATAACAGGTTTTGTCGTTACCCACATTACCCCCATAACCATGGTGATAGTCCAATAACGGGATTTGTCAGATCCTATGGTACCATAACATACTACTGGTCGGCTTGGCGAAAGCTAATGAATGTCATTCGTGTTATCTATCAACGCACCAACAGGTTCGTCCACATTATTGAAATCGTTGTGTTTAATATAAACCATAGCATTTGTTTTAGAAAACTCGAAATCGTTTAGCACATATGAATCACCCCAAAACAATTGAAAGCAGTAAATAAGGGGAACTATGTACTCACTTGAGATTGCAAGGTATCCTCGATTAAGTGAACTAACAAAGCTCGGCAATCAAGGAATCAAGTGGCACCTAGTATCGGAATCACTATGTTAATAATCGGGGCCTAAATCGAGAGATCGGGAAGAATGAGGTCTTGTAAACCAAATGAGTGTTAGAACTCATATGATATGGTTTAACAAAGCCTACATTCTGATTTGAAATCTATCCTAAGTCCTTTTGACCAGTTATGATCCGTTAAGGTAGTTTATGCTACTTTAACGCGTCATTTGCACAAACGCGCGTTCGGAGGGTCTAACTCGTCCTATGATAAGTATTATATGCCTAAACATGTTTAATAATGTTGCATAATCAGTTTAAGTGTCAAAATTTAGGTTACATAGGCTTAAAATGAAATTATGCGCAAAAAGGGCATTTTGGTCATTTTCCTAAGGCATATAAACACCTATCATACAACTAACTAAACGAAGTGACCATAAGGTATAACCTCAGAAGTTATTCCCTATACATCTATGGTCACAATATATGTTTGGTCGGATCCTAACGATCGACCAAACGGGTCGGGTTAGAAAGTCTAAGCGGTTGTCGAGACCGATTGACTTACGACCCTAAACAAGCACTAAATTAAAAGTGACGAGTTAAACATGTTAAAACATGTTTAACTAAGTTAGAAAACTGATTTGATATCAAAATAAAGTGTTTTGATACCCAAAATTAGTTTCGTCGCAAAATGCACATAATCGTGCATTTTGACCGAAACTTTGACTTGTCACTTCGACTAGTCATCGTGGTAATCAGTAGGTATAGTCGCAAGGGACTAATGTAACATCCGTCAAAATGGGCTTCCCAAAATCCGACCCGTTTTAAAAATACAGATCCTAACTTTGAACCTCAAAAACTTTCGTGAATTTAAATAAATGATGGGAGATTTTATCTAGTTATTTATTCATTTTGTTAAATAGCAACATAGTTATTTATTGGGTTATTGGATTTTAATAATCCTAAGTTTCACCAGTTGGCCGATAATAATCCCAACTTTAAAAATTCCCTCCAATAATCCCAACTTGTAAAAGTTTGGCCGCCATTGATCCTTTTCAAACATATAAGAATTTGGTCTCCTCAATAGATTCAATTACACCTAGAGACTCCTTAATTGATTTAAGTGCACATATGTTAGAAAAGGATCAATGGCGGCCAAACTTTTACAAGTTGGGATTATTTGAGGGAATTTTTAAAGTTGGGATTATTATCGGCCAACTGGTGAAACTTAGGATTATTA
Source organism: Helianthus tuberosus (assembly GCA_030545235.1). Classification (NCBI taxonomy): domain Eukaryota; kingdom Viridiplantae; phylum Streptophyta; class Magnoliopsida; order Asterales; family Asteraceae; genus Helianthus; species Helianthus tuberosus. The sequence goes on along the minus strand of CM060352.1, from coordinate 104,132,270 downwards.
AAATCCAATAACCCTTATTTATTTAATTAATTTAAAAGTTTATTAATATATAAACTAGTTAGTTATTAGAGGTTAAAAAAATGGGTTTTAGGAAATCTAAGCTAAAACCAAATTACTATAACTAATCTAGTAAACCCTCATAGTTAAGGGACCTTAATATAACTTCCTTTAAACTTTAAACTAAAAAGGAAAATTATGAAACATTATAAGTTTTTTTATAGTTTGCAGCAATTAAAGCTCTTTTGAAATCCTTCTTTTCCAAGGTATAGGGGCCGAGATTACAGTTGTGTTTCCATGCTTATCATGATTAGGTTTCCATCCCTACAAAATCATGAATCAAGACACGTATTTGACCAAGAACTCACTCCACTCGAAAGAAAACACCCTCACAATATCGCTTCACGTAACCTGCACCTTGCTGAGAAATCCGAATCATCACCACTGTTATACTCTATAAAGACACAATCCTTACATCACACACCTGCTGTCGAAATACTCGCAACAGACCGGAGTAAACCTGCAAGCCATCGGAGTTGGAGACATCGCTGGAATTTTTACTTCGGACCCTCGATTCGTTGTCTCAGATCCATTTTACCCTCTCCCTCACTTTCACTCCACTTATTCGTCATAGGAACAAATATTACAAGAACTTGCCGGAGACCGGGGACGCACGTTGGAGCTAACTTCGGAATTCGTTACTGCGTCGATCGGTATTACGGTTTACCTTCCTTCTTTATTTTATTCCTTGTTAATTCTTTTATGAACTGATAATTATTGCCATCTTAATGATCAACCATTACTACAATCTGAGAATTTACACAACTCAAAGTATCACTTCTCGATAATTGGACAAGCTTACAGAAACCCCATTTGAATACCATTTACGGTTTACCTTAGCTAGTGTGTAATCGATCATGTCTTGCAACAAAATTTGCAAAAGAATGCATTCATGTATATAACTATATTTTATATTAATTGTTATGTACTGAAATAGTTTTATCATATATATAAACAAGACTATAAGTTTCATTCAAATGTAAATTTAGCCACACTCCGGAGTGACGCATTCTCGCCGGAATTCACGCCGGTGAACTCACTGGTAAAAACGAATGAGATGACTGAGACGATTAAATGTGTTGAAAGTTTTGGGATTTCTACAACCACACTCCCTGAAGTTTGGATATTTATTTAAAAGGTTCTTTTTAATATTCAAACTAGTATATTACTATATATAACATTTGGAGTAGGTTCTTATCTACAGTACAAAATGAAAACCTTTGCGTGACTTAATTACCAAAATGCCATCTTTCTATTTTTGCACCACAAAGTGAATCGAAATGGTGGTTGTAGTGAGGGTGGTCTTTTTTGTCTTTTTTTTTATTTGTGTTGTTATTTTTTTAATCTTTTATAGAAGTTTACATTTTTAGTTCATCATATTTCTATGTTTAACTCTTATTTTTGTAAGTTTTGTCCTTTTATTAAGTTAAAGGTTTCTCGTTATAAATCGAGTTCGTCTACGTTTTACACCAACTCACAACATTAGTTCGCATTTTTCTTTGTCTACCTTTGACGTCACTTGATGGTATTAATTTGCGTTTTTTGTTTTACGATTTTCTACGTTTTGGGTGGTGTTTACTTACTACTTAACACGGTTTTATGACCTACGCTTCCGCAACGCGGAGGGTTAATTACTAGTTTAAAAGGTTTCTTTTTTTTGGTTTAAATTCAGTTTTCTTTTCATTTTTTTAACTGTAACAATTCTTCAAAAATTTAATCCTTTCTTTCAACAGTTTATAATTCTCTTTTTTATTATCCGTTTTATTTTACTATCTCCTTTGTTTTGTTTCTTTTTACAATACAATTTGAGGTTTAGATTAGGATTATAAAACCAACTAATTAGTAATTTATCTATAAAAAAAATTGATGTCTTATTTTACAACATAAGGTATTAATAAGATAAATTTACTTCTAAGTTTCATTTCCTTTTAATAATCTAATCATAAAAAAACTAATAATTACATTAATACAAATAAATTGTGATAATTCTTTTATAACCTTTGTTAATATCTTATTAATTTAATGGTAAATTATAAGCATTAGGGATTATATTAAACCTACAAATATTAACAAGCTCGTTATCATTTAGGATAACCGTTTCGTTCTCTTGGTTTTCCCAATCTTTACTCGTGCATTAATTCAAGAAATCTTCATACGCAACCACTGTGAGTATACTCGAACCCCCTCTTTACGTTTACCACCTTTTTGGGGTGTGACATGTTAATCTATGAAACTTACACTTAAACTTGATTCTTAAATGCACAAACATTCCTTATACATGTATGCCTACTTGATTACTTGATACTTTAAAATTGGGGTTATACGTTTTGTGTTAGACTTATCATTAACTTCGTACGAGCCTATCCTTGACATATATAGCGCTATAGGATTAATTCACCACCCATATTCTTGAGGTTATGTCATGAGCTTATTGCGTTTCATCATTGGGTTGATTAGTCGAACACATGCCGCTTTTATTGTTTATCTTGTATCAATTGCTTGCCATGTGGAATTGTTTAAACTCATTTTATGCTATATATGTATGAAAACTTGTATACTCGCCTTTGCTTTTGCATTGAAACTTTATTTTAAACATGTTACAGGTTAAGGATGACGATGTTATGAAGTAGAGATGATGCTTAGATACACATATGGATGCCTTAGGTTTTAATACGTTGTAAAAATTTATATTTGTTTGTTGTATTGTTTTCTTTTATTAAACATGTTGTAATTTGAAGTTCCATGTATTGTAACACTTCGTTATGAATGAAATCAATTTATTTTTAATTCTATTGTCACAAATAGCGTTATGTGTAATGAGCAATCCTTCTTCGTCTCACTCCGATGTTTCCGCCATCGGTTGGAGTGTGACAGATTGGTATCAGAGCCATAACTATAGGGAATTAGGAAAATTGCCATGCTTTTGACCTAATCTATAGTTAAGTACCAAATTCGACCATACTTGATTCATATGCTAATTTCTTGAAATGTCTCTTACGTGTTATTTTCTTGAAATGCTTTATGTGCTCATACTTGTTATCATTATTTCGAACATACGTCTTTTACTCGTTTATACTAAACTCGAAATCACTCGTATTGTACAAACGAGACGACTTCACCAAAATAGGCGTGAAACCCACAATTTGGTGAACGACTCTCAATCCACCTATCCTTTTGCACGAAATTCACCATCAAGTTAGGAGTGAAATCCTCACCTTGATGGAGAATTTCAATTTCAAATTCTAGTGGACCCTCGTCAAAGTGTTGAAATTAAATTTTGACCTGACAAGTACCAACCACACTTAGGGTACGAAATCGTCAAGTTAGGGGTGAAACCCGCACCTTGTCGACAAGTTCTACTCCTTGATTTTTCAAAAAAGAAAAATCCCGCCGAGTCTCGAATTTTCTATTAATTTGGAACATGTAGTAACTGGAAGGGTGAATACCGTTAACCGAGATATCGGTGAGAGTATTCCACCTATTAGGCCAAAGCATGTTTCTCAAATTCGTGGGAATTTTTGACCAATTTGGTTAGGTAAAGTTCCATTTTGGAACAATCCAAGTTTTTAACCAAACCTATGTTTTACTAGTATCAATCTCATATGATGCAAATCTCCCTTTTCAACTTCAAATTTCTTTCGAGATTGTTTTTCTTATATACACATCATACTAAATCTTTCTTACATCTAAACATCATTTACATAAACGTCACCCAATTAGATTTACATTTCTTATAACCACAAAATGGAGACATATCATCGGGATAGGAGTGATTTCATTACCTTGACGATTAACTCCACTCCTTCTTTTCTTAAAACGGCCTTACCGACGAGTTAGGGGTGATTCCCTTACCTAGGTGATCGTTACCAAAATTTTCTTTCAAAAGAGACTTCATCATACAACACGATCAAGTTTTATATCTAAGTCATTTTCCATTTGTCGAAATCCCTACTTATGCAAATTTCAAAATTCATTGTTTTATAAAAAGTATATCTTACCCCATAATCTATTTCACTTAAACCGCATACATGAAATACTCTGTCATACCATAAACGTTTTATTTCTCGATTTTCAAAAAATTGACGAAATGCTACCCATCAACTTAATCGGTCTACAGAAGATCTTGCCCATAAATTTCATGCTTAACGTAATCACTAAAACACGCTCACATTATATCATTGTGCTCAGGACTTTTATTCACAATTGAAAATCAAACCAACCTTCCTCACATGTCTATAAGATCTCATAGATATTATAAGAACATTTTACTAAAACTCCTTTCAAAATCAATAAATCGTTTTACTAAAAACACTTTTCAACGACCACTAAGTTCATTATGCTAAATTTCATCTTAAGAATCAACGTTTTCACCAGAACCTTCAAATTTCAAATTTCTTATTTAATGCACAACCCTTAAAATGATGCAATCTAATTATTTTCGAAAACCTTTTCATACACCGTTCGATACGTCATTCAAATTTCCAAACATGTAGGCAAAAAGACTTCATGGGGACCGACAGTCTTCAACTTACGTAAACTCTTTTAAAACAAAAGTGGCATTTGCATTCCTTACAAAATACGTTATGCATAACCGATAAGTACTTTATATTCTTTTACATTTACAAACTAGATTCTACCTTCCAAATCAAATTCAATCTACTTTGATTCAATAAACTCACGTTTTGCTCAAAACAACTATACACGCATACCATCATACTCGTTTTAGTCGATATCTTGCGACAATTTCATTTATATCATTCGTTTTTACATGCTCGACCTTTTGATTGTTTTATATGCTTAAATTTGTTATGTCTCAGCTAATACTATATACACAATCATTATTATTCGTACTTATACTTATACTAACGATACATTTTATGCCTATACTTATACTTATATTCATATTCATACTCACGTGTTTTATGTTTATACTTACATTCACATGCGTATTTATACTTACATTCGTACCCATACGCGAGTGGAATCTGAGGGATTCGCTTACGTGGATCCCATAAATACTTAAACGTAAACATGCTTATATATGACATTCTTATACGTACTCATTCTTATTTTCAAATTTATGAATACCCTGATTCATAGACAATTAATACAAGCTATGCAGATCATGCGACGATCAGTATAATCGCGGGTACACACGGGATTATAGTGATGGGCGTATGAAAACCATAGAGTGTACTACTGTGTATGGTAAGACACGGAACGTAACATGACACCGAATACGAAACGGACGTAATGTGGTCAAAACATGGTGGATACACTGCTGGTACTTCCTATATATAAGTGTTTTCACCATGTTACCAAACTTTCGTAAAACGTGCCATGAGATATTCAGTGTTTTGCAGACCTTTTAGACCTGATACAAACTTTAAACAACTCACAAATGCATTATATCTGATTATCCATGACGAGAGTTCATTCTTAACACATTGCTTTCATTCGTCCAATACACTTACCCTTCTCATAGTTGCATTCGTTCATTAGATCAATCATTCCCTCTCCTACCTTCGTTATTCCCCGTTATCCGTTGTCCTTCACACTAGCCTCGTTACGAACAAATCCGTTTACACATTCGAAGTTTAAAGTACCTTCTTGGTTAAAACTACCTTTCTATTCTTTATTCATGTGAAAACAATTTCCTTAAACAAACATTATGATCAAGTCTCATCTATTCTCTCATTAGATGTCATCTTTTCAAAAGTCTTCCTCTTAGATTTCGAGGACGAAATCTCCTAAAGTAGGGGAGACAATAACATCCGTCAAAATGGGCTTCCCAAAATCCGACCCGTTTTAAAAATACAGATCCTAACTTTGAACCTCGAAAACTTTCACGAATTTAAATAAATGATGAGAGATCTTATCTAGTTATTTATTCATTTTGTTAAATACCACCATAGTTATTTATTTAATTAATTTAAAAGTTTATAAATATATAAACTAGTTAGTTATTAGAGGTTAAAAAATGAGTTTTAGGAAATCTAAGCTTAAACCAAATTACTTTAACTAATCTAGTAAACCCTCATAGTTAAGGGACCTTATTGTAACTTCCTTTAAACTATAAACTAAAAAGGAAAATTATGAAACATTATAAGTTTTTTTTATAGTTTGCTGCAATTAAAGCTCTTTTGAAATCCTTCTTTTCCAATGTATAGGGGCCGAGATTACAACTGTGTATCCATGCTTATCATGATTAGGTTTCCATCCCTACAAAATCATGAATCAAGACACGTATTTGACCAAGAACTCATTCCACTCGAAAGAAAACACCCTCACAATATCGCTTCACGTAACCTGCACGTTGCTGAGAAATCCGAATCATCACCACTGTTATACTCTATAAAGACACAATCCTTACATCACACACCTGCTGTCGAAATACTCGCAACACACCGGAGCAAACCTGCAAGCCATCGAAGTTAGAGACATCGCCGGAGTTTTTACGTCGGACCCTCGATTCGTTGTCTCTGATCCGTTTTACCCTCTCCCTCACTTTCACTCCACTTATTTGTCATAGAAACAAAGATTACCAGAACTGGCCGGAGACCGGGGACGCACGTCGGAGTTAACATCAGAATTCGTTACTGCGTCGTTCGGTATTACGGGATCACCGAGGAGATCGCCCACTATGTTCGGTATACCTTCCTTCTTTATTTTGTTCCTCATTAATTCTTTTATGAAGTGATAATTATTGCCATCTTAATAATCAACCATTACTACAATCTGAGAATCTACACAACTCAAAGTATCACTTCTCGCTAATTAGACAAGCTTACAGAAACCCCATTTGAATACCATTTACGGTTTACCTTAGCTAGTGTGTAATCGATCATGTCTTCCAACAAAATTTGCAAAAGAATGCATTCATGTATATAACTATATTTTATATTAATTGTTATGTACTGAAACAGTTTCATCATATATATAAACAAGACTATAAGTTTCATTCAAATGTAAATCTAGCCACACACCGGAGTGACGCATTCTCGCTGGAATTCACGCCGGTGAACTCACTGGTAAAAACGAATGAGATGACTGAAACGATTAAATGTGTTGAAAGTTTTGGGATTTCTACAACTACAGTCCCTGAAGTGTGGGTATTTATTTAAAAGGTTCTTTTTAATATTCAAACTAGTATATTTAAATGGTTTCTTTTTTTTTGTTTAAATTCAGATTTCTTTTCATTTTTTTTAACTGTAACAATTCTTCAAAAATTCAATCCTTTCTTACAATAGTAAATAATTTCTTTTTTTATTATCCATTTTATTTTACTATCTCCTTTGTTTTGTTTTATTTTACAATACAATTTGAGGTTTAGGTTAGGATTATAAAACCAACTAATTAGTAAGGTATTAATAAGATAAATTTACTTCTAAGTTTCATTTCCTTTTTATAATCTAATCATAAAAAAAACTAATAATTACATTAATACAAATAAATTGTGATAATTCTTTTATAACCTTTGTTAATATCTAATTAATTTAATGGTAAATTATAAGCATTAGGGATTATATTAAACCTACAAATATTAACAAGGTCGTTATCATTTAGGATAACCGTTTCGTTCTCTTGGTTTTCCCAATCTTTACTCGTGCATTAATTCAAGAAATCTTCATACGCAACCACTATGAGTATACCCGAACCCCCTCTTTACATTTACCACCTTTTTGGGGTGTAACATGTTAATCTATGAAACTTACACTTAAACTTGATTCTTAAATGCACAAACATTCCTTATACATGTATGCCTACTTGATTACTTGATACTTTAAACTTGGGGTTATACGTTTTGTGTTAGACTTATCATTAACTTCGTACGAGTCTATCCTTAACATATATAGCGCTATAGGATTAACGCACCACCCGTATTCTTGAGGTTATGTCATGAGCTTATTGTGTTTCATCATTGGGTTGATTAGTCGAACACATGCCGCTTTTATTGTTTATCTTGTATCAATTGCTTGCCATGTGAAATTGTTTAAACTCATTTTATGTTATGTATGTATGAAAACTTGTATACTCTCCTTTGCTTTTGCATTGAAACTTTATTTTAAACATGTTACAGGTTGAGGATGACGATGTTATGAAATTGAAGTAGCGTTGATGCCTAGATACACATATAGACGCCTTAGGTTTTAATACGTTGTAAAAATTTGTATTTGTTTGTTGTATTGTTTTCTTGTATTAAACATGTTGTATTTTGAAGTTCCATGTATTGTAACACTTCGTTATGAATGAAATCAATTTATTTTTAATTCTATTGTCACAAATAGCGTTATGTGTAATGAGAAATCCTTCTTCGTCTCACTCCGATGTTTCCGCCATCGCTTGGGGTGTGACAGATTGGTATCAGAGCCATAACTATAGGGAATTAGGAAAATTACCATGCTTTTGACCTAGTCTATAGTTAAGTACCAAATTCGACCATACTTGATTCATATGCTAATTTCTTGAAATGTCTCTTACGTGTTCTTTTCTTGAAATGTTTTATGTGCTCATACTTATTATTATTATTTCGAACATACGTCTTTTACTCGTTTATACTAAACTCGAAATCACTCGTATTGTACAAACGAGATGACTTCACCAAAATAGACGTGAAACCCACAAATTGGTGAACGACTCTCAATCCACCTATTCTTTTGCACGAAATTCACTATCAAGTTAGGAGTGAAATCCTCACCTTGATGGAGAATTTCAATTTCAAATTATAGTGGACCCTCGTCAAAGTGTTGAAATTAAATTTTGACCTGACGAGTACTAACCACACTTAGGGTACGAAATCGTCAAGTTAGGGTGAAACCCGTACCTTGTCGACTAGTTCTGCTCCTTGATTTTTTTAAAAAAAAAATCCCACCGAGTCTCGAATTTTCTATTAATTTGGAACATGTAGTAACTGGAAGGGTGAATACCGTTAACCAAGATATCGGTGAGAGTATTCCACCTATTAGGCCAAAGCATGTTTCTCAAATTCGAGGGAATTTTCGACCACTTTGGTTAGTCAAAGTTCCATTTTGGAACAATCCAAGTTTTTAACCAAACCTATGTTTTACTAGTATCAATCTCATATGATGCAAATCTCCCTTTTCAAATTCAAATTTCTTTCAAGATTGTTTTTCTTATATACACATCATACTAAATCTTTCTTACATCTAAACATCATTTACATAAACGTCACCCAATTAGATTTACATTTCTTATAACCACAAAATGGAGACATATCATCGAGATAGGAGTAATTTCCTTACCTTGACGATTAACTCCACTCCTTCTTTTCTTAAAACGACCTCACCGACGAGTTAGGGGTGATTCCATTACCCAGGTTGTTGGTGCATTTGTCTGTTGACTTCGTCTTAAGTCTAGGGTATAAATATGTCATGATTGTATAGTACAGGGGTCAAAATTGTAAGTTTAAGTTTATGTTTAAGGGGTTTCGCTTGAAGGTGGTACATGTTAAGTTCAAGGGAAACCTGATGATTAGGGTTCGCTTGAGACTGGTTCAAGAGAAACCCAGGGCCTATATATAGGTGCTAGTTGTTTCTCATTTGTAACATTCCCATAGTTCTGGTGCCGTACTGCTGCTGGATTTTCAAGTCAATATATGAATGAGAAACAGTGTTTAAAGTGATATTCTTCTGTTTTCTACTCCATTCTCTTTGATTCAACCTGTTTGTGTGATTCCGCCGCATAAACAGTAGTATTTTGACTCAGATTGACTCATTTGATCGTCAATATCGATCCTACAATTGGTATCAGAGCCAGTCATGAGCCAATATACCTGAATCAAAGTTTTTTTCTACACAAAATCTGATTTCTGGACTTTTACACGGACAAAATGGACTGAATTTTGGACAGTGTGTGTAAAACTGAGTATAGCTGATTTCTTAGAAAAGTCCATAGTGTTCGTGATACTGTTCGATCGTCTGATTTTGTGAAAAATGTGTGTTTGAAAACGTGAAAAACTATTCGGTAAATCTAAAATTGGAAAACCAAGATTTTTAAAACTTCTTCGCCGGTAGTGGTATGGCAGCAGGACAAACCTCAGGTAATCTTATGCAAAACGTCAACATGGAGAATGAATTGGGAACGATGCAAAAGCCTCCCAAGCTTATGAACATAGATGAATACTCAGGATGGTCAGGCAGATTTAAGAACTTGGTTCAGGCTAACCACTTCGAATGCTGGATGAAGATAGAAGCGAAGTCTGTTCCACCGGTTGATGGGAGAAATTATGCAAAGGGTATTGGAAGTCTGACAGAATCAGAACAGAATGATTTCAAAGCCGAGAAAAAGATGATTAGTATCCTTCAGCAGGCTATCAAAGAGGATATTTTAGTGTTATTACAACATGAAGACAATGCTCAATCTATGTGGAATGCTTTGAAATTGAAGTTTCAAGGTAGTGTGTCAATGATCAAGAATAAGAAGGCTTTATTAAAGAAGGAGTTTGATATTTTTACCGGCATGAAGGGTGAAACAACAAAGCAACTGATCGATATATATTGCCATTTAGTACTTGAGATAAAGAGATTAGACATTGTAAAGAACGATGAAGAATTGATTGATAAGTTGTCTGATGCATTACCATATGAAGAGTGGGGCACGTATCTGATGATGTTGAAAAACAATTCAGATTTTGGGAATCTGAATCTTAGTGGATTCATAGAAAAGATTGAATCTCAAGAACTTGAACTTCAAAAGATGAGAAAAATGAAATCTGTTGATGAAAAATTCGAACCTGAGAAAAATGTTCAAGTGGTAGAGGAGCAGGTTATAGAAATTTCAGCTATCAAGGTTCAGAAGAAAGCTGAAGCTGAAATGATGTCCGAGAAGTGTTTAAACTGTGAAAAATCTGAATCAGACAATGCCAAACTCTTGAAAAATGTAGAGAGTTTGACATTGGAAAACAAAATTTTGAAAGAAAAGGAAAAAAATTTTAAAAATGAAAAATTTAAATTTGAAAAAGATTTTCAAAGTCAAATGAAGATTTTAGAAGATGAAAAATCTGTTATTTTTAAAAATAATCTTGAAAAACAGATTGAAATAAATTCTCATCTTCAGAAAATCATTCGGCTTGAAAATGAAGCTGAAATTGCTCGGAATAAAATTGATGAGCTTGAGAAGAAATTGAAAGGTTTTGTGACCTCATCAGAATTTCTGAATCATCTTTGTCCAAAACCAATCAATTCTATTCCAATAAGTGACAATGTCACAAATTTTGACAAAGTCAAAATTGAAGATTGCGATGACAAAGCTGATGATGAAAAAGAAAAAGAAAAAGAAAAGAAAAATATTTTTAGAATTACAAGAAAATTTTCAAAATGCTGTTTTGCAATCTACTGAAATAGGTGAATGCTCAAAGCAAAAACCTGTTAAGAAGATTGTAGAACATAAACAAAAAGTTAAAAATTTGAAAAATTTTCAAAATGAAAATAAAAGCTCATCAGTTCAGTCATCCAATCATTATAAAAAACCACAAAAATCTGAAAATAAAAACTCACAAAAAGTTGGTAATATATGGTGCAGGTTTGACCACAGTGCTTCAAAGCCAAATCCAGCTTTCAGAAGGAGTGATGATTACCACAAAGCCAGACAATGCTATGATCTGAGTGTTTGGTGTGAAAGTGGTGAATGGTACGATAACAGAGTGTGCTACACTTGTGGTGTTCAAGGACACATTGCTGTTAACTGCCAGAATCAGTGGTTTGAGACGAGGAGATGCTATAACTACCAAATCAAAGGACATATTGCAAGAGATTGCCCAATGAAATCAATGGGAAGATCGAGGGCTGAATCTCATAAAAAGGTGAAAAACTCAGTCAAAGTCGAAGTAAAGCCCAAAGAACAGAAAGTTCAAGAACAAAAAGTGAAGCTTTCACAAGGGCAGAAAGACAGACTGAGGAAGAAAAGAAAGAAAGCTAGAGAGTATCTCGAAAAGATTTTGTCCTCGGATACAACAAGTAAAACAGAGAAGAGTTCTGATAAATCGTCTTGCTCTTCAAAGAATGACAAATCAAGCAAAACAAATTCATCAGATACAAATCTGAGGACAGAATGGTGTGTGAAGAAAGAAAAAGTTCATGGCGATGAATTTGTTTCTTCGGAAACAAAGGAGCCACGTGTTGGCGATGAATCTGACTCGTCAAAGTCAGAAGAGCCACCTGTTGAGCAAAAAGGAGAAAATTCAGTTCCGTTAATGGATGATATCAACTTTCCACCATTGCGGACTGAAAATTTTAAACAAAAAGATGGTAAAGTGAAAAGTTCGAATCAATTCTATTCTGAAAAGAAAGAATTCGATGTCGAAAAGGCTTTTAATAGCAAAGTAAAACATATCTTTGGAAAGATGGTCGATGGTAAGGTAAAAGGGGTTAAAGAATTTTATGAATCTAAAAGATATGTTCAAACCCCGAGTGAAATTGAAAAGGTCACACCCAAGGCTGGTCAGGCTTGGGTGCCAGTATTCTCTGTATGAAATCCTGACTTGCCGGAACTCCCAGGTTGGTAATTGGGGAGTAGGAATCGGCATCTTTCTTGAAAAATATCACAGGTGGTTGTTATGTGATATTTCAACTTACAAGAGGTTAATCAAGGACATTAAGTTGTACTTGATTTAAATATCTTAAAAGTAGTATGATTATTGGAAATTGTTTTTGTGATAAACTTACAAGTGGATTGTGAAAGGACAATGTGATGAAAATCCCATGTTTGTGAAATGGCAAACAAAACTAATTTTCCGGAAAAACCATTTTGATTAAAACAAACTTAAATGTTTTGAAATCATAATGGGAAAATAGTTTGTTGTCAGGGGGAGTTCTGATTGTTTATGCCAAGTGGATGGCGAATTGAAGCGATTCGATATTATGTTGTCACTTTTTCTGTACAGTTTATTGTTTTCAAATTTTCCCAGAAAATCAAAATTGAAACATATTTTGATTTTAGGGGGAGAAAAATTTTAAAAAAATTAGAAAATTTGAAAATGACAAAAACATGGAAAAATTCAAAAATGAGTTTTGTTGAGAACAAGAGGAAATGATAGTAAATCAGTGGACTATCACAGCATGCTAAAGAAATGAAATGTTAAAATGTGATAAACGGTCTCACTAAAGATGTGACGATAGGCTCAGCTAGACTAGTAGATTTGCGATAACGATACAAACTTAAATGAAAAAGCCTAGTTCTAGTGGGAAACACGGTTGAAAGCATAGTACTTAGTTTTGTCCTTCTTGACTGTGTGCCTACTTAGTAATTGCTGATTGTCGAAAGACATAAAACTGGTTAAGTCTGTGAACTTTCACAACTTTGCTAAAAAGTCACTGTGATTGTGCATTTCATTTTGCCAAGATTTAAACTTGTTTTATTTCTTTATTTTGTTTAAGCATTGGACATCCTCTGCGTATACGTGAGTATCGACCTGGATGTTATTGCCTAAACGTTCTGCTTTATTTTCTTTGGTGTTTCATTTAAGCTTTGGACCTCCTCTGCGCATACGGAAGTATCGACCTGGTGGTTAAAGCCTAAACAACTTCAACTTATTTTATTTTTCTTATTTTGTTTAAACATTGGACTTTCTCTGCGTATACGGAAGTATCGACCTGATTGTTAATGTTTAAACATTCTGTTTTGTTTTCGCACAAATCACAGTTGATAAAAGTTTAAAGGCATTACTTGAGTTAGTGTATTGCATGATGAGGGGATATGCTGAGATCGTGGGGTCCATAAGAACTTAGTGCAAAATTAATATACCTTAACGTATCGGTAAGCATTTCGAAAGTTTTTAGATTGAGTTTAAGTGGACAACAATATCGTCAATCTATGTGAATTGTTTAGAATTTAAAATGTTTAAAGCTTAACGGTGCTAGTGATGTGTCTCATAAACTTATATGATCCTTTTACACAAACTCACAAAAATATTGTCTGTAAATATTTCTTTACTGCATTTCAATATTGTTCTTTCTAGTAGTTTAACTTTTATTTGAAAATCCAAAAAGATTTTAGACAACTGGTGTTGATGAGCTGATTTTCAAAATTCCAAGTGCTAAACAAGATGAATGATAGTGGATTGGGAGAGTTTATTTGAGATGAGAAATGATTTTGAAATGTTTAAATGGTTCATTAATTTGAATCAAATTTTTTTGAGTATTACGAATTCAAGAGTTTATGTAGAGCTTATTCAGCATAAAATTTATCTTACTGTTGGTTAGAGTGTATGCAGGTATGCAGCTAGTGAATTCCAGACTGCGATCCCAGCTTGTCGAAAGGGGGAGTCTGTAGACATAAAAGCCAGGTTCCTGATCTTGTTGCTACGGAGAGCCAGGAGATGGTCCTGAATCTGTGAAAGCTGCTAATGCTAAGAAGATAGAGAGTGCTATATCAGATTACGATCCTGGAACAACGTAAGGGGGAGTCTGTTAGCAATAGGGTGATTGAAGAGAGAGTGTGAAGACTGATTAAGACTGAAGTTTTGACATACTAATGTCTGGTACTGAAGACTCCATTAACATCCAAGGGGGAGACTGTTGGTGCATTTGTCTGTTGACTTCGTCTTAAGTCTAGGGTCTAAATATGTCATGATTGTATAGTACAGGGGTCAAAATTGTAAGTTTAAGTTTATGTTTAAGGGGTTTCGCTTGAAGGTGGTACATGTCAAGTTCAAAGGAAACCTGATGATTAGGGTTCGCTTAAGACTGGTTCAAGAGAAACCCAGGGCCTATATATAGGTCCTAGTTGTTTCTCATTTGTAACATTCCCATAGTTCTGGTGCCGAACTGCTGCTGGATTTTCAAGTCAATATATGAATGAGAAACAGTGTTTAAAGTGATATTCTTCTGTTTTCTACTCCATTCTCTTTGATTCAACCTGTTTGTGTGATTCCGCAGCATAAACAGTAGTATTTTGACTCAGATTGACTCATTTGATCGTCAATATCGATCCTACACAGGTGATCGTTACCAAAATTTTCTTTCAAAAGAGACTTCATCATACAACACGATCAAGTTTTATATCTAAGTCGTTTTCCATTTGTCGAAATCCCTACTTATGCAAATTTCAAAATTCATTGTTTTATTAAACGTATATCTTACCCCATAATCTATTTCACTTAAACCGCATACATGAAACTCAAACGGACGCGAAAACAATTCAATTTGCACGACGAATGGTATTTTTGCATTTCTGTCAATATATGATATTTTAGTGATTACAAAAATTTTTGGATGTCCGGATATGGTCAGAACGCAAGATATGCACGCATTTGCATACTTTCGCAGTTTTGACGCTTTTTGTCCCTGTGATCGAATAAACTTGTTTTTGACATACCAAACTCTTCAAAACTTATTTCTAAGTTATGTAAAGGTTATTTAAGGTATGTTAAGCTTGTGTCACTGTTCCGGAGTGTTTGGCGCGTTAAACTGATTACGTTTACATAATAGTTTGCGTATAACTTTCCAAAAAGTGATTTGGAGCTTGAAATCGAACTAGAATTGAAACGTGAAATTGTCATACACAAATAAACAAATATTGGGATCAAAATACATTGTTTCATTGATATTTGATATTGTTCTACATTGTACAGTGTTTACAAGAGCACAGTTGTCACAGTAGAGATAGAGAAATGGTTAGAGTTTGGTGGCTAGGGGTGGGGGTCACAGGTTGTGATGGTGGGGTTTAGTGGCTAGTTGTGGCAGTCAAGTTGCAGAGTGAGAGATGATGTTAAGAGAGAGGGGTATGCATTTACATATATATTTTTTATTCTTTAAAATTCTTTTTGTTTTATTTATTAAATATATTGTTAGTGCATTATGTCTGTTGACTTCGTCTTGTATCAAGTCATGTAATGAGATAGGATAGGATAACCAGTGCTCGGGATACGAGAAACTGAATTTAGTGAATATTAAGGTGATTCCGCTTGAAAGAGGAAAGGACAAGTTCAAGCAAAATCAACTTAACTGATTTCGCTTGAAACTGCCATGTCCATTTCAAGCGGAATCTCATCTACTATATATAGTGGCACTTGTTATTTCATTTGTAAGGTTCAGATCTGAGTAGCGAAGCTCTGCCGGATTGTCTCCAGGTTGTAAATCAGTATCATATCAATATAAGAGACATTTAAATTGAATCGAGTGTCCGTTTCATTGATTCCGCCTTTGATTCGGATAAACAACTCTTCTGATCGACTCAGTCAGGTCGTACAGTGATCCTACAAGTGGTATCAGAGCACAGGAGGAAGAGTTTAGCTCGATTGCATCAGTTTTTCTGACTTCTACACCTTCTTTTTCAAATTGGACAAGATTTAACGGTCAAAATGGATTGAATTTTTCACAAAACGTGCGAAACAGTGTTTTAACAAACCCTTGAGGGTTTCAGATTAAAATTCAAAGTAAAAATGACAAAATTGGACCAAAAACCAGATTCCGCTTAAATGAACAATATGATTTCGCTTGAAGATTATAGCTGATTTTGCTTCATATTGATATTTCGCTTGAAATTAGCATCTGATCTCGCTCGAATCAGTGATTTCGCTTGAAAGGAATCAGTCATTTCGCTTGAAAGTCCAGATTTCGCTTGAAGTTTTAATTTCGCTTGAAGTGTCATTGTTTGATTTCGCTTGAACTTGTTAGTCCAGTGATTTCGCTTGAAGTTGTTTAGTCAAGAGATTTCGCTTGAAGTCTTATTTCACTCCAACAAGAGATTCCGCTTGAGATCCTTATTTCGCTTGAAAGAGGATTTTCGTGTCAAGATCATTTCACGGCAACCAAGTGTCAGTCTATTTCAAGTTGTTTGATATTGTTTGTACTGATTGTGTTTTTTGTTTGTCTCCAGGTGATTGAAGATATACGAATTGTGAATTTCAAGAAACTGTTTGAAGATGTCGAGCAGCGGTGAAGAATTTTACAACACGTTTTACAATGCTTTTACCTCAGAATCATCCGAAAGAAGATCTGAAACAAGAGAATATTCGAAAGAGATTTCAGAGAATTTGAAGTATGAGAATATGTATGGAAGCCAACAGAAACCACCGAAATTAATGAAGATTGAAGATTATAACTGGTGGAAAACCCGATTTGAGGGTTGGGTAAAAGCTTTTGCTCCTGAAAGTTGGTTAAAACTAAAATACGGATATACGGAACCAGTAAAAGAAGGAGGAGAGTTAGTAGATGAAAAAGAGTTCACAGAAATAGATGTAAAAAATGTTGTAGCTAAATACAAAATGATTACATTGATAAAACAGTCAGTGAGAGAAGATATTATTTCGCTACTTGAACAAGAGAAAACATCGAAGAGTTTATGGGAAGCTTTAGAGAGAAAATGTGTAGGTACCTCTGAGATTGTGAAAAACAAAAAGAAACTGTTACGTAAAGAGTTTGATTTATTTGGTTGTATGAAAAATGAATATGTTTGTAAAATGATTGAGAGATTTGGGCATCTGAAGATGGAGCTGGCAAGACACAAAATCACATACACTCAAGAGGAGTTGGTCTATAAATTGTTTGATTCGTTGCCGAATGAGCAAGATTGGCAATATTTTGCCTTGATGTTGAAGAACACAATTAAGTCTGAAGATTTGACAGTGGATTTGCTTATCGAAAGACTAGAAAGCCATGAGTTGGAGATCAAGAAATCTAAAGTCAACAATTCAGCCTATCAGCAAAATGTGGAGCTGTATTACAGAGGAGAACTTCCAAAGGCTGGATCCCCAAGAACATCATTTTCTACAGAGAGTTCAAATACTGTGAATCATGAAACTCCTCACAGTGGTTTTCACAGTGGATCTTCTTCAACAACTTTAAGTCAATCGGATTCAAAGAATTTATTTCAGTGTAATATCGCAGTAGATCTGAAGAATGGTCAGAATTTAAGTGAAGAGTCAACAAAACAGCAGATGGTGTTCTTAGCTTCTGTGTTAGAGTCGTATGAGAGTCTTGTAGCAGGCAAGATAGGCAACACCAACCTGACAAAGGAAGACTACGATCAGATAGATCCTGAGGAGATGGAATTGATCGACATAAGGTGGTGTATGGCCAGTGCAGTTCGACGGGCACAGCGTTTCATGGAGATTACTGGAAGAAAGTCTATTGGTGGACCATCTACCAAGTTAGGCTTTGACAAGTCAAAAGTGACATGCTTCAAGTGTAAACAGAAAGGTCACTTTAAGCGTGAATGCCGAAATGCTTATGCTGATGATTCTGAAAACCCATTCAGAGAAGATTACTACAAGAAAGCGATTTATCATCAGAACAAACCTGAACCTCCCAGAATGAAGCAGCTTGAAGAAAAATCAAGAGCTCTTGCAGTTATCCATGACGATGAAGGTTTTGACTGGAGTCAAGTTCTCCCTGAAGAAGATTGTGTTGGATATGCATTTGTAGCTGATTTTGATCATGATAGATGGTGGAGAAGAGATTACACGAGATGGGAAGTTGAAAAATTCAGAGAACCATTCAAAGAAGCCCAGAGAGCCAAAAGATGGAATGACGAATTGGAATGTTACATGGATCCACAGGGTAATCCAGTTGTTGATCCATCAAAGGTGGATTTTGATGCAGTAACAAATTTATTTCCAAGTCAGAGTACTTTCAACACAAGAAGGTTATCTGATAAAGGATATTTGCCGGATTTGTTGAACAAAATAAAAGAAATTTGTGAAGCAAGTCTACCAAAGGTGGAAGAAATGAAGAAGAGAAAATAAGAAGAGTTGAAAAAGCTGGCAGAAGAGGTGAAGATTAATGCAAAGCTTGCTGCTGAAGAAGAACAGAAGATTGGAGAAGAACGAAAGGTTGAAGAAGAACAGAAAGTGGAAGAAGAAGAGAAGAAAGAAGAAGATCAGAAAGCTGAAACAGAAGAATCATCGGTGCTGAAAGAGACTGAGGTAAATGAATATTCTGATCTATCGAATGTTGAAATTATTGATAACAATGAAAACAAGTGCAGGAATTGCATAGAAATGTGCAAAGCCTGTATTGAAAAAGATGAAATAATCAAAACAAAAGATATTGAAACAAACAAACTTGAAAATGTTTTCAAAATAAAATGTAAAGAAATGATTGAAAAAGAAGAAATTTTGAAACTAAAGGTTGAAAAGCTGACACAGAAGTGTCAAGATCTTGAAAAGGATAATGATGTGTATAGACAAATGTGTAAAGCAAAATGTGTTGGTTGTGTTGAAAAAGAAAATAAGTTTCAAGATTTTCAAAAAGAGTATGATGATTTAAAGAGGTCGAGTCAGAGAGTACAAGAAGCTTATGATACTTTGAAGAGCCAAGTCAAATGTTTTGACCAAAGATTGTCTGAAACTTTAATAACTAAAGAACTGTATGAGAAAAAGTTTAAAGAAAAGCAACTTGAATTAAATAAGTGTGTTGATGAAGTTGCTAATCTCAAACAAGTTCTGGCTGAAAAATAAAAGGTTGTTACCAAACTTCAAAGTTATCATAACTCTTCGTACATTCTCGAACGCATTTTCAACATAACACCAGATGACAAAGATACTGACAAGAATAAAAAAGGTATTGGTTCAGAATTTCATCAGGTACCACCACCATTGAGAAACAATTATACTTTTTATGATGAGGAAAAGGTGGCAAAAGGTCTGAACATAGTTGACCAATTACCTGAAAGTATCGATGTGACTTATACCAAATCTGATGAAGCTGATGATTCAGAGGTGGTAAGTAAGGTTGTTGAAAGCATTTTGAAAGATGAGTCAAACAAAGGTAAGTCTGAATCACATGATGAAAATGAGGGAAATTTTCATGATGGCTGTCTTAAACAGACAAAATCCGAGAAAAATTTGAATGATGATTCAAAGGGATTGGTTTATACCATGATTGGATCAGATAAATTATTCTTAGATGTTGTATTCCCAATTCAGAATGTAATTTCATAAAAGGTTGATAAAGTTTTCAAAATGGTTGAGATTGAGAAATCTGATATTCCAAAGTTTGCGGGAAAAGGTCACAAAACTTTTTATAACAAACCTGGTTTCAAGAAGAAAAATATGAAGGCTGGGTTGGGTTATAAGAAGAAACAGAATTGGAAGAAAAATGAAGTGCCAAATTATCAGGCAAAAATGAGTTTTGTTCAAGGAAAAAGTCTAGCCGAAGAGAAAGAACTTAAAATTAGACGACAGTCTAATGATGAGTTCTTAGCTCAAAAGAAAAGGCAACAACCACAGGTTAAAGATGTTTCAAAAAGAACATGTTTTAAGTGTGATCAATTAGGACATCTTGCACGAAAGTGTCCGAATCTGAAACCTGTGGATGTTGACAAAAAGAAGCCTGAAAATGTTGAGAAAAAGAAATTTGAGAATATGAAACAAAGGTCGACTAGATTTGATTCAAAACAAACTTGGAGGTATAACACAAACAAGTTTGCTTCGAATCAAAATTGGAAATCAGACTCGAGTAAGTTTGGTTCAAGACAGACCTGGAATTCTCACACACCCAGAGTTAGAACAACACAAAGTTGGAAAACATCTGTTGATATGACAAAACCCCAACAGTTTTGGAAACCAAATGTTGTTAAAAAACAAAGTGTTCAAAAAGACTCACATTTTTACAAAAGAGGTACTCTAAAAGGACAGACATGGAGGGTTAAGAAACAGATGTCTTCGGTAAAAGATGAAAAAATTGAAGTCAAAGTTGAAAAAGTCTTTAATGACAAAGATTTTCCGAAGCTAAATGATGAATATTGTGTTGAAATGCCTAAGGTCCAACAGACCTGGGCTAAATTGTTCAAGTAATTGAATGCTTTGAATGTGCAGGTGCTTAACAAAACCAAATATTGTGAGAATGAAAACTGGAGCAGCCTGGCATATGGAGAGGAGGAAGAGGCTGCTGGACCCTGTGTTGGTTGAAACAGGGAGTTTAGTTTGATTGTTTTCTGTACATAAAAAAAAATGTTGATTGAATATGGCAAAACCCTCACGGTGGAACAAACATGATTACTTTCACTAGATTGAAAAACGGTTTTCAAACTGTCGAAAATCAATGGGTTGTAAATCATGGGGGTAATTACTGCTTTTCATGTAATTCGGTGCACAGTTAGCAGAAAATGGATGGCGGGACAAAGCTATCTGTATCGGGTTGTCAAATTTTCTTTTAATGATTTTGCATTTTAGGGGGAGATATTTGTTGTCAGAAAATACAAAAACATTAGAAAATTTGAAAAAGCCAAAAACATGATAAAACTCAAAAATTGAGTTTTTGCGTAAAAAGAGGAAATGATAGTACATCAGTAGACAGTTACAGTATGCTAAAGAAATGTAATGATTTTATAGCGTTAAACAGTCTCACTGATGATATGCCGATAGATTTTTATACATTTAGTAAACTTTTTTGGGATATAAACCTAAATTCAAACTTGCTTATTTTGTAGGGAACACTACTTGGATATATAGGTAACCCCTGAAATCTTGTTTGAAGGACCCCTCTTTCTGAGATACTAGGTCTTTATGCTTAGTGATATCTGGGGTATTATTCCGGGACTTCTGCTGAATGGAAATTCTGACCTAGTCCCCGCATAATACTTTCTGCATTGCTTGAAACATAGCGCAGCCCTCAGCAAAAATGATGAAACAATAAAATTGATAATCATTGCTGTTGTAAAAAAGATCCTCTAAAGGGGACACACCTAAAGTCGAACCGTTATCTCTCTGCTGAACGAAAGTTCTGACCTGAGTTCTCACGGTTTCGCATCTAACCCCTTACAGATATCTTCTAGGTATACTCACCTGTAAGACTGAATATTGGGATCTGGATACGGGAGTATATTCAAGAGGTGGGACACATGAATAAGTGTAAGTTCTAAAACATCTAATTCGTATCCTGAATAAGTTGAAATTTGTGTGAAAATTTAAATGGATCAGTATATCGACAATCTAAGTGAATTGTTTAATTCTTAATGTGTAACTAAGCTCAACGGTACTTGTGATTTGTCAAAAATTGATATGATCCTCTGACATGAACTCAAACAAAAATATTGTTTGTAAATATGTTTGTATATATTTCTTTATTGCTTTATATTTTTTCAGAAAATTCAAAAAGATTTTTGATTCTGCTTTATTTTCGACAACCGATGTCTAAGATGCTGAGTGTCAAAATCTAAGTAAGCTGATTGTGTTTCTGAAAATAAAACAAGTTCATTAATTTGAAACTTGAATTTAAAAATCAAAAATTTCAAAAACAGTTTGTGATATCTCCAAGGTCATTAGTTTGAACTTGGATGATTAACTGTGAGGATTTTGGATACTTAACTCTGCCAAATCTGTAAAGATTGTTGATAGGGGGAGTGATTTAAGGGAATTTGACTTGCCAGATTACGATTTCTGGAAAAATTGGAAGTTTAAAATGTTGTTACTTATAAATGTATGAGTGTTGCAGGTTATGTACCAGACTACGATCTTGAAAGCATAGTCTAAGGGGGAGTCTGAAGACGAGCTCAAAGAAAGGGGAGCTTGTAATCGGAAAGCTAGGTGTCGATCCCAAAGCACAGAAGCTTGACGAAAGGGGGAGCCTGAAGCTGATGGAAGAAGAGAAAGATTGATGGATGCTTACAATGTTAGACAATTTGGAAAGAGCTTGAAGACTGATCAAGACTGAAGATGTGTCATGATAGAGACTAGACACTGAAGACTTCGTCAACATCCAAGGGGGAGTCTGTTAGTGCATTATGTCTGTTGACTTCGTCTTGTATCAAGTCATGTAATGAGATAGGATATGATAACCAGTGCTTGGGATACGAGAAACTGAATTTAGTGAATATTAAGGTGATTCCGCTTGAAAGTGTCAAGGACAAGTTCAAGCGAAATCAACTTAACTGATTTCGCTTGAAACTGCCATGTCCATTTCAAGCAGAATCTCATCTACTATATATATTGGCACTTGTTATTTCATTTGTAAGGTTCAGATCTGAGTAGCGAAGCTCTGCCGGATTGTCTCCAGGTTGTAAATCAGTATCATATCAATATAAGAGACATTTAAATTGAATCGAGTGTCCGTTTCATTGATTCCGCCTTTGATTCGGATAAACAAGTCTTATGATCGACTCAGTCAGGTCGTACAGCGATCCTACATATATTTTAAATAAATGAGTTAAATTACCAACATACCCTTATGTATAAGACACATGTCATAGTTAACTGAAAAAAAAACCACGTTAGAGATAAAGGACCAAAGATGTAATTGTTTTAACAAAAAAAAAAAGGATTGTAATTGTATTATTGAAGTTAAAGGGTATCCATTGTAATCTGATACAAACATAAAGGACGAAAAGTGTAATTTACCCTAAATGAACAAAGTAGAACGCAAGATTTTGGAGTTTGTAGGGACCAAAATTGTAGATTGTTAAAAGTATGTTGATGACGACAAATACTGGCAGTGAGTCAAGTCAATTTTGAGGGCCGAGCAACACTAGATTTTAGATCACCAATTTCAAGTATCGTCAAAATCTGGAGCACTTGGGTTGGGTCTCCTTCAAATTTGTAAGAATCTCTCACCTAATTCATATGATAATTGCTTCTTCATGTTTATCCTAATCAAATTGGGGTTGCGCAGGCATAGCAAGCAACCCTTTGCATCATAAATCACAACAATATGATTTTATTTCTGCTTCTTATTGTGATGGCTATAGGCAATTGCGGTATTCTGATTAAGATTCCTTTCAGTTAGGGTTAAAATCGAACCATAATTTAACAAATAATAAGAATCCTTTGTCCCCTATGAGTTAGGATCAGAACCAAACCTTTATGTCTTGCTGCTATTCTTCTTTTTCGATGATGTATTCATTTCCAGTTATCATATTAGAGGTTGGGTAAAAAAAAAAAAAAACAACCGATCAATTTTGTTAATTAACATTCCTCTATCTACTTGATTTTTGGGATGAGCATTGGTTTAGGATCAAAAGGGGAACGAACCTACACCCAATGTTCTGGTTTCTAGAATTTAATATGTGATTTTGATTTTGATTTGTCATGGGTTGTTTGGTTTGGCTAGTTATGTTAATTTTGATAGTTAAGATTTGTCATGGGTCGGTTTGGTTAGGTTAGGATCAAAACCAAACCAAACCAAACCAAACCTATATCCCATGTTTACGTTTTAGAAATTTGTAAGTGATACCTTTAGTTTGCTTTGGTTATATTGATTGATTTTTGGGAAAGACAATTCGGTTAGTTTACCATGGTTAACTGTAGCTACTCGGTATGGGCCAATTAAATTGACATTCAGATGATAAATCCAATTTAGTTTTGGGCCAAATAAAACATGGTAATTAATTTTTATACAATAAAGAGGGGGGGGGGGGGGGGGGGGGGGGGGGGGGGGGGACAAGTATTAGATAATTTTTAAAAAGTTTTCTGATATATTGTCCATAAAAAGTATAATTTGGTTTTAGTGACCGTCCGGTTCGGTTATTTTGTTGTTATTAACCTAACCATAAAAGTCGATCATAAAAAAAAAAAAAAAACTAACCAAACCTTCAGTTATATTGGAAAAGTTATGATTTGGTTATTCTGCTCACAACCACTGCTTATCGTGATGTATTAGATACTCAGTGAATCATGGATATCAGTAGCTTAAATCGCGAAGAGCTTACGATGCTGGGAGCTGGTGCTTGCACTATGCTTACTCTGCATTTTTCATCCCAACTTGCTTCACAGCATCTTTATTACTGGAAAAATCCAAAGCAACAAAGCGCCATTATGATAATTATTCTTATGGCCCCGATTTATGCTGTTTATTCTTTTGTGGGTGTGCTGGATCTCAAGAGTAGCAAACCGTTTCTCGTGCTTTTGGATCTGATTAAAGAATGTTACGAGGCATTGGTATGGAATCATTGTATTCAACTTTTAATCTTATCACCCTTTGACTTATATGTTGACTTTTTAATCACAGGTTGTTGTTAAGTTTCTTGCTTTACTTTATAGCTATGTGAATATGGATGTTAGCAAAGATATAGTTCCTGATGAAATCAAGGGAAGGGAAATTCGTCTTGGGTTCCCGATGACTATTTGGCAAGTGAGTATATGTTCTTATTGCAAAACCGACAATTGTTCTTGGGAAAATACCAAAACATCGACACCATTTTGAAGAATGAGTTACAATAAAATATCATTATTTTATTTTAAATATTTATAACAATTGCAAAACTAAGAAATTAGTCAATTTCTCTTCAAAACGACTCTGCTCTTTAGGTTTGTATTGTGATTTAGAGGTGACACTTTTGACTCGATTATTTATTAATTGGTCAGTTTATGTTGTGTTTTTATTTCAAACAATAATAATGTCAAATGAAAATGAATAGCTAAACAAGGAACAGGTCAAAGTGCTGAAAGTCAACAAAAGTGCAGTTACAATAGCTTAATAGGGGGTGTTCACGGTTCCGTTTGGCTGGATTTGAGGAAAATACCAAACAGCTTAACCACGGTTTCAGATGACAACAAAACAAACCGGCTGGGCTGGGTTGGTGGCCTGACCGGCCAGTTTGACGGTTAACAGTTCGAACCATTTATTTTTTCAAAATCATTAGTCTTGTATATAAAAAAAATAACTTTAAATGATAAATATATTTCATATCATAATACAAATACAGAAATGGAAAATTTTAATTAATAAAAGTTGAATGGCAAGTGAAGTTTACACCGCCAAATCGTGAAAACCCAACCATTTGGATCTGGGTCCTTATTATTATAATAAGAGTGTTCTTGTAACCATTTATGAAATAAAAGTTGACTAAAAGTGTTTGTGGGTTAACCCATCTCGACCTGACCTGTATCATTAACTATATTTTTTGTGTGGGCAGCCTCGTGCAATTTATATGAATCACCAAACGTTGAAGCTTCTGAAGTACTGCACTTGGCAGTTTGCTGTCACACGACCCACATGCTCAATTCTCATGATTGGTTTGCGGTTACTTGGAATGTATCCTAGTTCGATCAGCTGGACATTCACTGTTATTCTTAGCATGTCATTTTACGTGGCTTTGTATTCTTTACTAGTCTTTTACCATGCTTTTGCAAAGGAATTGAAGCCTCACAAGCCAGTAGCAAAGTTTTCATGCATCATTGGGATCATCTTCTTCGGTTTTTGGCAGGTAAAATTTATTTGAAAGCCCTTGTAGTATTAATATTTATGACCTTCATCACTCGAAAATGTGTGCTGCGAGGGGTATGTCTATGATCCTTGTTGTGTGAGTGAGTAAAAATGAAACAGACCATTGATATTTATAAAACATTGACAAAAAAAGTGCTGGCCTCTACTTATGATGTGTGAGTGAGTGATTACATATTATCATCTCTTCTTAACTTGATGCTCTTTTTCTGATTGATGTATGACTTTATTATTCAGGGGGTACTTATCGAGTTGTTAGTAAGATCAGGTGTGATAAAATCACATCATTTCTGGCTGGAAGTTGAGCATGTTGGGGAAGCGATTCAAAATGTTGTGATCCTTGTTGAGTTGGTTCTATTTTCGGTTTTCCAACAATACGCATTTCACTTTGAATCGTATAGTGGAGATGTCCAGACGATGCTGCAAAAGGGGAAAAAGAAGGAGTGATCTTTCTTTCTTTCTATTCATCATTTTGGTGTTGTAGAGTATGTGAACTTTCCTGTTAACACATAGCCTCGTTTGGTTAACAAACAATCAAATTTTAAAGAACAATTCTGGGAAACATGTTGACCTGCTTAGGGCTTGTTCTTACTTAGCATAAGAAATTAAGAAGCATATGCGATTAGGCTGCATGACTGCTACATAAGCTTCAAATGGTTTGGTGCTTCCCCGACCCGTGCACTTCTCTTAGTTTAACAATTATATTACCCAACAGGCCAACATATCTCGTCTGAAGGATCATAACACAATTAACGTACAGATCCAAAATTGTTAAAATATATAATGATTGATAATTATTCATTAACATAATAAAATATATGGTTAACTAGACTAACAATTAAAACAGAATATGTTTATTGTCTAATAAAACCAACCAAAATTTTTATATGTAGTTAACTAGACTGAATATGTTGGGTTCGTAATGAATATGGTTTGTTAATGTGGTTGTCTCTAACACAACCAAAATTGTATGAATTACAATATGGATTATGTATGAGTGTAATGAATAATGGTAAAATAATTAGAGAATATGATATACCTTATGATTGTGTGATCCAAAGCAACCGTGCTGATAACGTGTTATGAACAAGCCAAATAGCAAGAAGATGAGAAGAGATATTGGGGAAGAAAGAGATGTTTATTATTCTAATTCGCATAATGTGTTTGATTTGATAACTTATTTTTATTCATTGTATTATTCTATAATAACCTCACCATATGTAATCTTGATGCATAAGCTTGGATACCTTGGGCAAGATTTTGAGTTTGCTTTATGTTTAGATTTGTGTCATATTTTGGGATAATTGTTTAATGGGATTCTAAATCTTTCATATTTGGCCGATTGCTTTTGTAAAGAAACTGCCATACGGAATTGTAAAGGATTACGAAAAAATAAGATGGGATGGTAACTAATTAAAGTATTTAAATAATTTAAAAATAGTGGTTTTTATACGTTTAATAAAGTGATCAAGTTTTGCTTTTAATAAACAACAAAAGTCAATATATATGAAGGGATTGACTTATTAATTTTTTTGTTTATAAGAATCGGAATAAATTTATTTGCAAGGCTCGAAAAAAAATATATCTTATTGTACGTTTTTATCTCCAACTTAATCAATCTTAATATCGTTTCTTATTCCACGATACTTATGGATATGTGTTTATACGTATAAGATATGGGTATAATAAATATATTAGGTAACTTACTGTTAAGATCATACGTATAAATTAAAGGATATTTTGTACTTGATTTGAAAGATTTAATTAGATTATCTATATTTAGATACAAATATTCATTAAATTTGAATTTGTATGTATGATCACTAACTTTATTTATTTTATCATATTTTATAATTTACATGATACGTATAGATATAATGGTATGCATGATTCTTATTTAGATATAGTGGTTAATAAAAAGTTTATAGGTTGTATACCATGTGAACATGTTTAATGTTTGTGGGGTATATATATTTAAATTAACTCAACGAGTAATAAGTGATCAAATCTTGCTAAGAGAATGAGAACTTGATAGAAATATTTGTTTATGTTTCAAAACATAATGCTACATATCTATATATATGATATACATGTGATAGACTAATACATAAATTCAATGTATTGGCTTGTAATGATGAAAGAAACATCTTATTTCATTGAGTTTTATTATAACTTGTGTTGCATGGTGACATATTATCATGTTTTGTTTGAGTAGTGTGGCTTTGTGGTATACATAGTATTCTATATGATATTGAAAATAAAGCCAAAGTTGTGTTTATACGCTATCATAAACGCGTATAAATATGTTTAGATATGACACCTAAAGTGTCATACCCCTTGAATCTCATTAACATGTTATGAAAGGTCATAAGATATTAGACCACTAAACTTATATGTCTGTGACATTTAATTATTTTTTTAATTAGTGTTATACAAAGAGAAGTTGGTTTACAAGGACAAAATCGGATAAAACAAATTTTGTTTGTCAAACCTAAAGAAACAATATCATTAAAATGGTATGAAAGGTTTGAAGTAACTTTATGTTCGTATGTCCGAAAATAATGAAACTCATGAAACTTGAGTGATTTTACTCTGATCCATGAACTGAAAATACGTTGATCATTGTGATCATGGACATCATTGAGGAAATTGTAATGATGGTCATATTAATAATGAGATCGACCATTTGATCATGTTAATAATGAGATGGACCACAAAAGTGGCAAACTAAGGAGTGATTACATAACGTGATGGTTTGAACTTTGAAGTTATAATATATTCTCTCCTATCATACGCTTTTGTATTACATACGAAAAAGTAATACGCATACGATCATAAACTAGAAGTTTATGGATCATAATTATTTAATTAGTTGGCATGACCGGTTAGACCACACCGAGTCAATGATGATGTGAAACATAATGAAGAGCTAAAAGATTCTTCAAGCTTATAATTAGCATGTAATGTTTGCTCTCAAGGGAAATTTTATATTTGCCAAATAAGGGAGGGTGTGTATCCCTAGATATTCTGGAAGTGATTAAAGAATATGCATATCCCAACATGATACCATTTAGTGTTTTAAATCGATGCATATACTTGATTTGATATTCATCATATCACAACACGTTATGTGATTGATATCAAAATCGTGCTGATAACGTGTTATGAACAAGCCAAATAGCAAGAAGATGAGAAGAGATATTGGGGAAGAAAGAGATGTTTATTATTAATGGTGTGTCATATAAAATAGAATACATTGAGTATTTATAAGAGGAAAAAGGCTTGGAGAACAAGTTGAACTATATTAGGAATTGATAATCATAATATTATTAATTATTTATAACACTCCCCCTTTATTATCAATTCCATACGCTTAATGCTGCCTCATTAAAAACCTTGTCAGGAAAACCCAATGGGACAAAACCTTGACTAAGGGAAAAAGAGTGCAGCGCGTATTATCTTCCCCTGATGATGATCACTTAAGCTCCTTGAGTCGACGCATCCCGATCCCATGAACTAACTTCTTGAATGTTGAGGTCGGCAATGATTTAGTGAACAAGCTTGCTAAATTTTCGCTGGAACGAATTTGTTGGACAATAATATCTCCATTCTTTTGTAGATCATGTGTAAAAAAGAACTTTGGCAAAATGTGCTTTGTTCTATCACCTTTGATGTATCCTTCCTTTAGTTGAGCAATGCATGCTGCGTTGTCTTCATGTAAGATTGTTGGTCCCTCTTCTCCCGAAGAAATACCACAGGATCCACGAATGTGTTGTATTACAGTCCTTAACCAAATGCATTCTCGACTAGCTTCATGTATCGCCAATATTTCTGCATGATTAGATGACGTGGCTGTGATTGTTTGCTTTACCGAACGCCATGAAATTGCAGTACCTCCACTTGTAAATAAATATCCAGTTTGAGATCGCCCAGTGTGAGGGTCAGACAAATACCCTGCATCTGCAAAACCAACCAAACCTGTTTTCGATTGATTTGTAAAATACAAACCCATATCTTTTGTACCTTGAAGATATCTAAATATTTGTTTTACCCCATTCCAATGCCTCTTTGTTGGACATGAACTATATCTTGCCAATAAATTTACAAAAAATGATATATCAGGTCGTGTATGGCTAGCAAGAAACATTAGTGCACCAATTGCACTTAAATATGATACTTCTGGACCAAGGATTTCCTCTCCATCTTTAGGAGGTCGGAATGGGTCTTTTTCCACATCAAGCGGCCTTACAACCATTGGGGTACTCAATGGATGTGATTTTTCCATATAAAATCGTTTTAGTAGTTTCTCTATATAAGTTTCTTGATGCACAAGGATTCCACCCTTAAGGTGTTCAATTTGTAATCCAAGACAAAACTTTGTCTTCCCAAGGTCTTTCATTTCAAATTCTCTTTTCAAGTATTCAACTGCCTTTTGAAGCTCCCATGGAGTTCCAATTATATTTATGTCATCAACATATACGGCAATTATAACGTATTCAGATCCTGACCTTTTTGTAAAAATACACGGGCATACAGAATCATTTTTATAGCCTTTTTTCGACAAATACTCACTAAGGCGATTATACCACATACGCCCAGATTGTTTTAGCCCATATGATTTGTTTAGTTTGATTGAAAGATGTTCTCGAGAACTAGATTTACATGAGTTTGGCAATTTGAATCCTTCAGGAAGTTTCATGTAAATATCAGTATCAAGTGAGCCATAGAGGTAGGCTGTCACAACATCCATTAGACGCAAATCGATCCCTTCTTGTATTACCAGACTAATAAGATAACGAAAAGTTGTCGCATCCACCACTGGAGAATATGTCTCCTCATAATCAATTCCAGGTCTTTGTGAAAATCCTTGTGCTACTAATCTTGCCTTATATCGTACAATTTCATTTTTCTCATTACGTTTTCGCACAAAGACCCATCTATATCCAACAGGCTTTACACCTTCAGGTGTGTGGGCCACAGGTCCAAAAACTTCTCGTTTATTTAGGGAATTCAATTCTGCCTCTATTGCGTCTTTCTATTTTGGCCAATCATTTCTTTGTTTGCATTCCTCAACTGATTTTGGTTCTTGATCCTCATTGTTTTCCATTACTTGCAGCGCTACATTATATGAAAAACTATCATCGACGTCGATTTCGCTTCGGTTCCATACATTTCTAGACATGATATAATTAATTGAGATCTCTTCGTTTTCAGGTACCTGAGGTTCTTCTGGAACCATCATGTCTAGTGTCTCTTCTGGAGACTCATTTTCTTGCGTTATTGTTACCTCGACTTGACCATCTACATTATTTGCTCCCTTTTTCTTTCGAGGATTTTTATCTTTAGAACCGATTGGTCTACCACGTTTTAGGCGTGCATTAGACTCATTACCAATAAGTGGTTGTCCTTGTGGGACACCTATTTTAACTGGAGCATTAACAGCTGGTATATGTGACTTAGTCACTTTCTTTGGGTCAGTGAATGCGTCTGGTAATTGATTTGCTAATCCTTGTAAATGAATTATCCTTTGAACTTCTAGTTCACATTGTTTAGTTCGAGGATCAAGATGAGATAATGATAATTCATTCCAAATAATACTATTATCCAGCTGTTTTTTGTCTCCCCCTAATGTTGGGAATGTTGATTCAACAAAATGACAATCACTAAATCGAGCTGTAAATAAATCACCCGTTGTAGGTTCTAAATACTTAATGATCGATGGTGATTCATACCCAACATATATTCCTAACCTCCTTTGAGGCCCCATCTGTGTGCGTTGTGGTGGAGCGATTGGAACATATACAGCACAACCAAAAAATCCTTAGATGGGAAATATTTGGTTCCTGACCAAGAATCAACTTTAATGGGGAGGAAGTATGATAACTCATTGGCCTGATGCGAATTAGTGTTGCTGCATGTAAAATTGCATGTCCCCAAGCAGATGCTGGTAGTTTTGATTTCATAATCATTGGTCTTGCAACCATTTTAAGTCGCTTGATAAGCGATTCAGCAAGCCCATTTGGTGTATGTACATGAGGTACAGGATGCTCAACATGTATCCCAATAGACATGTAATAATCATTAAATGTTTGGGATGTAAATTCACCAGCATTGTCTAATCTGATTTTCTTGATGGGGTAATCGGGAAAATGTGCTCTTAGTCTTATTAACTGAGCAAGTAGTCGTGCAAATGCCATATTACGACTTGATAGTAGGCACACATGTGACCATCTAGTTGACGCATCAATTAAGACCATAAAGTATCTAAATGGTCCACTAGGAGGATGTATAGGTCCACAAATATCCCCATGTATTCTTTCCAAGAAAATCAGGGATTCAGTCTCCACCTTCATTGGTGATGGGCGAGTAATTAACTTCCCTTGTGAACATGCAACACATGTAATATCCATGGACTGAAGAATTTTCTGATTCTTCAAAGAATGCCCAACTGAATTTTCTATAATTTTTCGCATCATTGTTGATCCGGGATGGCCTAACCGGTCATGCCATATGATAAAATTTTCTTGGTCGATAAACTTCTTGTTTATGACTGCATTTGATTCGATTGCATTAATTTTAGTATAATACAAACCAGAGGCAAGTGCGGACAACTTTTCTAACACATGCTTTTTACCCGAACTTATATTTGTGATATGAAGGTACTCATCATGTCCCTCAGATGTAGTCTCAAGATGATATTCGTTTAAACGAACATCTTTAAAACTTATTAGATTTCTTTGAGACATTGGGGAAAATAACGCATTGGTTATTTTAAATGGTGTTCCACCTGGCAACACTACATAAGCTTCTCCAAAGCCTTCAATTAATTTTGATTTACCAGATATAGTACCAACATTTGCCTTTTTCATGGTTAAAGTAGAGAAATAACTCTTTTTCTTAAGAATTGTATGCGTTGATGCGCTGTCAATTAGACATATGTCTTCTCCATTAATAGGGATCTTAGTTACACACTCCATATGCTTCAAAACAAAACAAAATCATATGAATAAAATGTCTAACATGATTCAAACATAACAAATCCCAAAATGTTTCATACGCATCAAACAAAACAAAACAAAATCTCAAAATGTCTTAAAGAAATGAGAGAAATAACATCACTTAAAAACTAATAATTCATATGTAAGGAAAATTGCAAGCATCCAACTGGGTTGTATCAGCCACGATATCACCAGAATCCAAGTTAGTTGGCTCAATAAGGAAATCATCATAATCCAGGTTAGTTGCATCATTATAATCTTTATGACCATCAGTGACATCAACATTTGCAACCTCATATGTAAAATTTGTTTCTATTCCTTTTGCTTTGTCTTTGATGGATTGTTGATAAAGTTCCACCAAGTGTTTGGCCGTACGACAAGTCTTCGACCAATGATTGTTACTTCCACATCGGTAACATGCATTCGATGAAGATCCCACCTTCTTTTTATTTTTTTCATCACTGGATTTATTTTCATTATTATGCCACTTTTGGTGGGTCCCTTTGTTTTTAAACTGAACGCTATGATAATTTCCTCGGCCACGTCCACGACCATGACCACGACCACGACCACGACCACGGCCACGATGATAACCTCGACCACGTCCGTAACTTTCACTTTGGCCATTATATGTTGCCACATTAGCTTCAGGGATTGGGGTTGCTCCAACCGGACGAGTCTCATGATTTTTCATTAAGAGCTCATTGTTTTGCTCGGCCACAAGCAAACATGATATTAACTCACTATATTTGGTGAAACCCCTTTCACGATATTGTTGTTGTAGTATCACATTTGAGGGGTGAAAGGTTAAGAATGTTTTTTCCAACATTTCCTTATCAGTAATATTTTCACCACATAGAATCAATTTGTGATGTGATTCTAAACATTGCCGAGTTGTACTCGCTTATAGACTTAAAGTCTTGCAACCTTAAATTGATCCACTCGTAACGAGCTCTCGGTAATATTACCGTTTTCTGGCGATCATACATTTCTTTCAGGTTGGTCCAAAGGACAAGTGGATCCTTGATAGTGAGATACTCACTTTTCAAAGCCTCATGAATATGATGGCGTAAAAAGATCATGGCTTTTGCCTTATCTTGGGTACTTGCTTTATTTCCTTCTTTAATTGTTTCACCCAGATTATTGGCATTCAAATGTATTTCAGCATCCAATACCCATGACAAATAGTTTTTCCCAGTAATATCTAAAGCCATGAACTCAAGTTTTGCAAGATTTGTCATGATGAACTGTATTAAAAAGATACATGTGAATTAAAACTATAAATAACATTGATTGAAATATAAATATTGTAAATATAAGATAACAAATAGATTATATATAACTATTTAATATCTAATACGATTTTTTTTTCAGTGATATATTGTTATTGCGAAATTTTTTTTCTTATTAAAATAAAATAGCAATTACCTTTGCATGTTCCATAATTACTTTATTTAATGATGGTAACCAAAAAAAAAAAAAAAATAATAATAATAATAATAATAATAATTAATTTGACATACGAGTTCGTTAAATATGGCAACCAAAAATAAATTAGCCAAGGCAAAAACCGACTAAAACCGGGTTCCTTGGCCATTAACATGTGACTTGAACAATATACCATAAGTAATTTCATATTTTTCCTAACATCAAATAAAACCAACAGTGGACGAACAAGAGTTTTTGTTTAGAAATTAGGATGTAATTATCCAGCGACCTTAATTTATAATTACCATTAGCAAGTAAATTATGATTCAATTAGAACAATATTCAACATCAAACTTCAAGGCATATTCGAGCTACACTAAGACCATTCAAATATGCAGACATGCTTCTCGAATCCACATATAATGGTAGAATAATTCGAGTTAACTTTATACGTTGAACTAAATAAAAACAATAAAAGAGAATATAGCATAAATACTTAGTTCAGCCCAAATTCGTATTGATGGGTTAATCCCTTAAAATTATCAGTGTGATTGTTTCATATATTTGCTAAAATAAAATATATGTAAAAACAATTATATTACCCAACAGGCCAACATATCTCGTCTGAAGGATCATAACACAATTAACGTACAGATCCAAAATTGTTAAAATATATAATGATTGATAATTATTCATTAACATAATAAAATATATGGTTAACTAGACTAACAATTAAAACAGAATATGTTTATTGTCTAATAAAACCAACCAAAATTTTTATATGTAGTTAACTAGACTGAATATGTTGGGTTCGTAATGAATATGGTTTGTTAATGTGGTTGTCTCTAACACAACCAAAATTGTATGAATTACAATATGGATTATGTATGAGTGTAATGAATAATGGTAAAATAATTAGAGAATATGATATACCTTATGATTGTGTGATCCAAAGCAACCGTGCTGATAACGTGTTATGAACAAGCCAAATAGCAAGAAGATGAGAAGAGATATTGGGGAAGAAAGAGATGTTTATTATTCTAATTCGCATAATGTGTTTGATTTGATAACTTATTTTTATTCATTGTATTATTCTATAATAACCTCACCATATGTAATCTTGATGCATAAGCTTGGATACCTTGGGCAAGATTTTGAGTTTGCTTTATGTTTAGATTTGTGTCATATTTTGGGATAATTGTTTAATGGGATTCTAAATCTTTCATATTTGGCCGATTGCTTTTGTAAAGAAACTGCCATACGGAATTGTAAAGGATTACGAAAAAATAAGATGGGATGGTAACTAATTAAAGTATTTAAATAATTTAAAAATAGTGGTTTTTATACGTTTAATAAAGTGATCAAGTTTTGCTTTTAATAAACAACAAAAGTCAATATATATGAAGGGATTGACTTATTAATTTTTTTGTTTATAAGAATCGGAATAAATTTATTTGCAAGGCTCGAAAAAAAATATATCTTATTGTACGTTTTTATCTCCAACTTAATCAATCTTAATATCGTTTCTTATTCCACGATACTTATGGATATGTGTTTATACGTATAAGATATGGGTATAATAAATATATTAGGTAACTTACTGTTAAGATCATACGTATAAATTAAAGGATATTTTGTACTTGATTTGAAAGATTTAATTAGATTATCTATATTTAGATACAAATATTCATTAAATTTGAATTTGTATGTATGATCACTAACTTTATTTATTTTATCATATTTTATAATTTACATGATACGTATAGATATAATGGTATGCATGATTCTTATTTAGATATAGTGGTTAATAAAAAGTTTATAGGTTGTATACCATGTGAACATGTTTAATGTTTGTGGGGTATATATATTTAAATTAACTCAACGAGTAATAAGTGATCAAATCTTGCTAAGAGAATGAGAACTTGATAGAAATATTTGTTTATGTTTCAAAACATAATGCTACATATCTATATATATGATATACATGTGATAGACTAATACATAAATTCAATGTATTGGCTTGTAATGATGAAAGAAACATCTTATTTCATTGAGTTTTATTATAACTTGTGTTGCATGGTGACATATTATCATGTTTTGTTTGAGTAGTGTGGCTTTGTGGTATACATAGTATTCTATATGATATTGAAAATAAAGCCAAAGTTGTGTTTATACGCTATCATAAACGCGTATAAATATGTTTAGATATGACACCTAAAGTGTCATACCCCTTGAATCTCATTAACATGTTATGAAAGGTCATAAGATATTAGACCACTAAACTTATATGTCTGTGACATTTAATTATTTTTTAATTAGTGTTATACAAAGAGAAGTTGGTTTACAAGGACAAAATCGGATAAAACAAATTTTGTTTATCAAACCTAAAGCAACAATATCATTAAAATGGTATGAAAGGTTTGAAGTAACTTTATGTTCGTATGTCCGAAAATAATGAAACTCATGAAACTTGAGTGATTTTACTCTGATCCATGAACTGAAAATACGTTGATCATTGTGATCATGGACATCATTGAGGAAATTGTAATGATGGTCATATTAATAATGAGATCGACCATTTGATCATGTTAATAATGAGATGGACCACAAAAGTGGCAAACTAAGGAGTGATTACATAACGTGATGGTTTGAACTTTGAAGTTATAATATATTCTCTCCTATCATACGCTTTTGTATTACATACGAAAAAGTAATACGCATACGATCATAAACTAGAAGTTTATGGATCATAATTATTTAATTAGTTGGCATGACCGGTTAGACCACACCGAGTCAATGATGATGTGAAACATAATGAAGAGCTAAAAGATTCTTCAAGCTGATAATTAGCATGTAATGTTTGCTCTTAAGGGAAATTTTATATTTTCCAAATAAAGGAGGGTGTGTATTCCTAAATATTCTGGAAGTGATTAAAGGATATGAATATCCCAACATGATACCATTTAGTGTTTTAAATCGATGCATGTGTTATAAACAAGCCTAATAGCAAGAAGATGAGAAGAATAATTGGGAGAGAAGGAGATGTTTATTATTAATGATTTATAATATACAATAGAATACATGGACTATTTACAGGGGTAATAAACTTGGAGAACAAGTTGGTTTATATTAGGAGTTGATAATCTAAATATATTCTTTATAATACTCCCCCTGATTATCAACTTCATACGCTTAATGCTGCCTCATTAAAAACCTTGTCAGGAAAACCCAATGGGAC
Organism: Helianthus tuberosus; assembly: GCA_030545235.1. Taxonomy (NCBI): domain Eukaryota; kingdom Viridiplantae; phylum Streptophyta; class Magnoliopsida; order Asterales; family Asteraceae; genus Helianthus; species Helianthus tuberosus. Next base: position 104,094,432 of record CM060352.1, on the reverse strand, counting down.
AAAACCTTGACTAAGGGAAAAAGAGTGCAGCGCGTATTATCTCCCCCTGATGATGATCACTTAAGCTCCTTGAGTCGACGCATCCCGATCCCATGAACTAACTTTTTGAATGTTGAGGTTGGAAGTGATTTAGTGAACAAGTCTGCCAAATTTTCGCTGGAACGAATTTGTTGGACAACAATATCTCCATCCTTTTGTAGATCATGTGTAAAAAAAAACTTTGGCAAAATATGTTTTGTTCTATCACCTTTGATGTATCCTTCCTTTAGTTGAGCAATGCATGCTGCGTTGTCTTCATGTAAGATTGTTGGTCCCTCATCTTTCGAAGAAATACCAAATGCATTATGTGTTGTATTACGGTCCTTAACCAAATGCATTCTCGACTAGCTTCATGTATCGCCAATATTTCTGCATGATTAGATGATGTGGCTGTGATTGTTTGCTTTACCGAACGCCATGAAATTGCAGTACCTCCACTTGTAAATAAATATCCAGTTTGAGATCGCCCAGTGTGAGGGTCAGACAAATACCCTGCATCTGCAAAACCAACCAAACCTGTTTTCGATTGATTTGTAAAATACAAACCCATATCTTTTGTACCTTGAAGGTATCTAAATATTTGTTTTACCCCATTCCAATGCCTCTTTGTTGGACATGAACTATATCTTGCCAATAAATTTACAGAAAATGATATATCAGGTCGTGTATGGCTAGCAAGAAACATTAGTGCACCAATTGCACTTAAATATGGTACTTCTGGACCAAGGATTTCCTCTCCATTTTTAGGAGGTCGGAATGGGTCTTTTTCCACATCAAGCGGCCTTACAACCATTGGGGTACTCAATGGATGTGATTTTTCCATATAAAATCTTTTTAGTAGTTTCTCTATATAAGTTTCTTGATGCACAAGGATTCCACCCTTAAGGTGTTCAATTTGTAATCCAAGACAAAACTTTGTCTTCCCAAGGTCTTTCATTTCAAATTATCTTTTCAAGTATTCCACTGCTTTTTGAAGCTCCCCTGGAGTTCCAATTATATTCATGTCATCAACATATACGGCAATTATAACGTATTCAGATCCTGACCATTTTGTAAAAATACACGGGCATACAGAATCATTTTTATAGCCTTCTTTCGACAAATACTCACTAAGGCGATTATACCACATACGCCCAGATTGTTTTAGCCCATATAATGATTTGTTTAATTTGATTGAAAGATGTTCTCGAGAACTAGATTTACATGAGTTTGGCAATTTGAATCCTTCAGGAAGTTTCATGTAAATATCAGTATCAAGTGAGCCATAGAGGTAGGCTGTCACAACATCCATTAGACGCAAATCGATCCCTTCTTGTATTACCAGACTAATAAGATAACGAAAAGTTGTCGCATCCACCACTGGAGAATATGTCTCCTCATAATCAATTCCAGGTCTTTGTGAAAATCCTTGTGCTACTAATCTTGCCTTGTATCATACAATTTCATTTTTCTCATTACGTTTTCGCACAAAGACCCATCTATATCCAACAGCCTTTACACCTTCAGGTGTATGAGCCACTGGTCCAAAAACTTCTCGTTTATTTAGGGAATTCAATTCTGCCTCTATCGCGTCTTTCCATTTTGGCCAATCATTTCTTTGTTTGCATTCCTCAACTGATTTTGGTTCTTGATCCTCATTGTTTTCCATTACTTGTAGCGCTACATTATATGAAAAACTATCATCGACGTCGATTTCGCTTTAATTGATTGCATGACATGAACTTTTGCTCTCGTAATCATTAACTTTGCAATAAGTTGTAGACGTTTAATGATTGTCTTCAACAAAAAAACACTTATTTTAGTGATCTTAATAACTTGAAAATAAATTTCACAGTTATAACCGAAATAAATATACCAATCTGGAACAATGTACTTGCTATATCATTAGCGAAGCCATAAATCACACAATTCTTAAGTTGGTGTATTCGATAACCATTTAGACGATGCATCAATTTAAAACACTAAATGGTATCATATTGGGATATGCATATCCCTTAATCACTTCCAAAATATTTAGGAATACACACCCTCCTTTATTTTAATAGCATAGAAAGAAAAGAAAATAATAGGGAGAAGAGATCTAATATTTCATTGATTGAGATGTCTATAATACAAGATATACAATGGTATATATAGGAGATGTAACTTGGAGAATAAGCCTAATCTATTTTAGGTGTTGATAACCATAATAAATAATAATAATATATTTATAACACTCCCCCTTGGTTATCAACTTCTTATGCTTGGAGATACTGCCTCGTTAAAAACCTTGCCAGGAAAACCCAGTGGGACAAAACCACAGCTAAGGGAAAAAGAGTACAGCCTGTAATGCATATTCTCCCCCTGATACAATTAGTTGGCATGACCGGTTAGACCACACCGAGTCAATGATGATGTAAATATGCATTATTATAATATATTATGTGATAAAGAACAAATTACCAGAAAAATTCACTGACCTAAATAAAGTGACTAAGTAAGTCACATAATCAACTGCTTATGCTCCAGTTATATTTGTGTCCCAAGAGGACAACCACACGTTTTGTAATGAGTCTATTGCACTCCTAAAAGCGTGGTAGATTAGTTGATTCCAATAATAAAATTCCTCGAAAATTGGAGCAAGTAATTAAGATGGTCAAGTCGAGGTTATAGTAATAAAATCTCCTGAAGAGATAGTAGACATGATGGTTCAAGAAGAACCTCAGGTACCTGAAAATAAAGAGATTTCGATAAGTTGTATCATGTCTAAGATATGTATGGAATCGAAATAAAAATCGACGTCGTTAAACTTTTGTATATAATATAGCGCTTGAAATTATGAAATTTGACGAGGATCAAGATTTAAGATTTGCCTATGAATGAAAATACATAAATGATTGGCCAAAATGGAAAGACGCAAAGTATGGCAGATTTAAATTCTCTAATGAAATGGAAAGTTTTCGGACCAACAGTCCATACAACAGAATTTGTAAAGTATGTTGGATATTAATGGGGCTTTTATGCGAATCATGTGAAAATCAAATTAAATGAGATAATGCAAATATGGTGCACAAGGATTTTCGCAAAAAACCCATGATTGATTATAATGAGACACATTCTCTAGTGGTGGATGTAATGACTTTCCAATATTTTATTAGTCTGGTAATATAAAGAGAGAATTGATATGCGTCTTATGAATGTTATGTATCACTTGATACTGAAAGTTTACATGAAAGTCCTGAAGGATTAAATTATGTAAGTCATGTAAAGTAAGTTCTCGAGAACAATATGATCATTTATACATATTCAAATTTGAATAGGTTATGATTATTTTACATGTTGGATATAACTGGAACCCCTGATGAGTTTCTAAAGCAATTAAGTGCTTGAAAGCTTAATTGAAACATCTTAACGATGTAATACTTGTGCACCAAGAAACATACATAGAAAACTTGTACCCAATGATTATGATATCTCGATAAATAGTGTATACGCATGGTACAATATGGATTTTGGAGATAAAAGCAAGTGTTCGTGTCAGTTTTGCATACGATATAGAAATCTATGTGTTAAATGAGAAAGCTTATGTAGCAAAACTCATAAAGAATGGACACACATGAATATTTGGATAAGATGGAATGAATTCCCTCATGGATTGATAATGCCAAAAGCATTAATATCAAAACCTCAACAACGTACTATATGAAGTGGACAAAATACGTATGGACTAAGATAGTCGAATCAAATGTGGTATAATCGACTAACTAGTGAGCTCAGAAACGAGAAATACATATGGTGAAGTTGGTCCATTTGTTTTCTTTAAAAGAACAATTTGAGGTTTACAAGTATTATAATATATGTTAAATATATTATAATGAATATATAATAATTTTTAATATATGTAGTTAGTTGTATGATCAATATGTGCAATTAGTTCATATATAAACTTAGTTAAGGGAAAAAGAGTGCAACTTGAATAAATCTCCCCCTCATTATAATGCGTATCCTTTAAGTGACGCGTGTCGATCTTCCTTGAAAGTTGATCAAAGCTTTTCTAACCAATGATTTGTCGCTTCAGGAATGGAGTAAAACTAAACAAGCTTCATAGCTTTCCACTATTCACTCAATCACATAGATATAAAATCATTTCAAACTTTTCATATTCACTAAATGATATTACTACTTTATGAGCTTATCTCTTATGTAACAAATGAAAGTTGTTTTTTTTTTCTTACGACATTTTATAACTTAGATAATAAGATTCAGGGAGTGAGAGAGTATGACACTTCAAATGTCATGTATAACCATATTTGTATTCTTTCATAAGAGTGGCAACATACCACACCTTTGGTTTAGATTGTTCTATCCGATCTATCTATAATAATAAATGATTGCATATAGAGTTTGATTCTATAATAAATGATTGCGTATATAATATAATAGAAGGTGTACATAAATTCAAATTTTATAAATACATGATATTATAGAACAAGTCATAATAAACTTTTATAAAATAAGATTTCTTCATCTCTTATAAGCAAAAAAAAACAAAGTTAATGTATTATCCTATCACAAGTATAAACGGTGATAAATATCATATCTCTATCAAGTTACCATGCTCTTTATAACATGGAATCATTTTTCTTTACTCGTAGGTTAAATTAAAAATAATGTCTTTACCACACGTATATTTAACATGTTCACATATTATACAACTTACAATTACAATTACAAATTATTATTAACCAAATGAAGTAAAAATATGAATTATGTGAACCATATTATTTACATGTATCATTGTAAATAATAAAATATGATAACATAAATAAGGTTAGAGATTGTACGTACAAATTCAAACTTAGATTATCTATAAGTAATATAGATATAGATTAGACAATATAATTAAATCTTTCAAGTGTATCAAATATCTTTTATTGTATATGTACCCTATTAACAGTAACTCACCTAAAACTTTGTACATATCCATAACAATCGTGAAAAAAAAAACAATTAATGTGGAGATAAAAAGATACCCTAAGATATTTTCTACCAAGGCTTAAGAACCAAAAAATTATTTTAGCAAATCTTTTAGGGACGTAAACACATATGAGATTGGTTCGTGTGTTTCATAAATCAATTATCTAGAACTAATAAAAACATATCATATAAAATTGATATAAAGCACATGTTTGTGGCAAACTAATGAACATTCTCACGCAAAGTGAAGTGAAACCAAATCAATAGTTAATAGTAAAATCAATATTAGTTTAGACTATATACACACACGGAACAAATTACTTTTTCGATAAGAGTGGATATCCATAAAAAAATTTAAATAATAATTCTAATCAATCGGTAATCGATACAATGAATATGATACAACGACTAAAAGCGATCAGTGGAATAAAGTTTTGTTTGGGTAAGAAAGTCACATGAGCGAACACACAAAGAGTTAATTAAAAAGAAAATTACAATGTTGTTGGTTATTTGATAGATTAATCATTTACAAGTTAAATCAAAAAAAAAAAAAAAATATCTCAGTGTATCATTTATAATTCTAATGAGTTAGCCCGATAATGTTATGTGATATACTAATAATATACTAGTATCCTTGACTAATCACTATGTACAAAATATTCAATTATGTGGTTCACATTAATATGTAGTCATAGCTTCCTAAAGTACTAAATGGCACCGACCATCATGGAAACAAAAAGAAAAAAAAAACAACAGATGAGGATAAATCAATATAGGGAAGAGATTAAAAGTTTATCGTTACTAAATTTAGTTCATCTTCTTTGATGAGATCTACTCTTGCCGAAAACTAGGCAAACCCTTTACTAATTTCAAAGAATTAAATATATGCCTTGGATATACAACAAAATAAGTGATGGTTACCTGAACACCGGATGACTAACCAAAGTAAATGGTGGAGCTTTGTGGAATATCCCAAGGCTTTGTACGTCTGGTATTCATCGGTTGTGTGCATGCTCTCACATTGAAAATCAAAAGACTGGGTTTTAATTGGAACACTTTCGTGCTGATAACGTGTTGTGAAACAACGACCTACTAGCCTAATAGCAAACAATAAGGGAAAAAGATGTAGGGAGAAAGAGACTGATATTTCATTGATAGATCTGATTACAATAGTGGTATATATAGATGTACAAAACTTGGAGAGAAAGCTAATCTATTTTTGGTGTTGATAACCACATTAATAATAAATATATTCATAACACTCCCCCTTGGTTATCAACATAATACGCTTGATGCTACCTCGTTAAAAACCTTGCTAGGAAAACCCGGTAGGACAAAACCATAGCTAAGGGAAAAAGAGTGCAGCGTGTAATGCGCATTAGTTCCCCCTGATACTTCTAGATCCGGTATGTTGCCTCATTAAAAACCTTACTAAGAAAACCCAATGGGACAAAACTTAGTCAAGGGAAAAAGAGTGCAACTTAAATAAGTCTCCCCCTCATTTTAACATGTATCCTTTAAGTGACGTGTGTCCATTTTCCTTGAAAGTTGATCAAAGCTTTTGTAGTCAATGATTTGTCGCTCGATCCCTTAATGAGCAATTCTTTATGTTGATCAATGTTGTATAATCTTCTAACAAGACTTTAGGTGCCTCCTTCCAAAAAATATCATATGTCCAGGACTGTGTTTAGTTACATTCCTGCATCTACAAGACTAACCAAACTTGTTTTGATGGGTTAGTAAAATATAATCAAATATCGTTTATACCTGAAATATTTCGTTGAACTCTTTCCAATGTCTCTTCGCTTGACAAAGGTTATATCATGACAATAAGCTCAAGTGAAAGATATTATAACCATACATAGCTAGCAAAACATTTTAATGCACTTATGCATTTAAAGATGGTACTTCTAGAATGAGAATCTCGACTTTGGTAGGAGATGATAATAAGCATTTCTTATAACAAATGACTTAACAACCTTTAACATACTTTAAGGTTCAACTATTCCCAACATCATCTTCTAGATGTACTTGAGGGATTGATAAAATATAATTACATATATACTCGAACTGCAGTTCGAGTAATAATTAGACCGTTCCAAGGTCATTCAAAAATTCTCCCTCTAAAAGCTCGACAGTTTCTCTCGATGATGTTTAGACATCATCACTGTAAACTGCGATTATATTGAACTTTTAAAAGTAGAATGTTGATAAAACTTGGCTAATTTAATCAAAGTTATATCCCTCTTTATGCGAATATCTCGAGTTGTACAACACTCGACTCGACTATTTTAGTCCATACATATTTAATCAACTTCATATAGTATGTTCTTGAGGTTTTGACATCAATGCTATTATCAATCCAAGAGGGAATTTGTTCCATCTTATCCAAATATGCATGTGCTTTCACTCTTTAGAAGTTTTGCTACATAAAATTTGCTCATTTAACACATAGATATCTATATCATATGCAAAAATGTCATGAACAATTGTTTTTATCTCCAAAATCTATATTGTACCATGTGTGTACACTATTTATCGAGATATCACAATCACCCAGTACAAGTTTTCTATGTATGTTTCTTGGTGCACAAGTATTACATTGTTAAGATGTTTCAATTAACCTTTTAAGCACTCAATTGCTTTGGAAACTCATCATGAGTTCCAACATGTAAAATAATCATAACTTATCCAAATTCGAATATGTATAAATGATCACATTGTTCTCGAGAACTTACTTTACTTGACTTACATAATTTGATCCTTCGGGACTTTCATGTAAACTTTCAGTATCAAGTGATACATACATTCATAAGACGCATATCAATTCTCTCTTCATATTACCAGACTAATAAAATATTGGAAAGTCAATGCATCCACCACTGGAGAATACGTCTCCTCATAATCAATCATAGGTCTTTGAGAAAATTCTTGTGTCACCAATTTTTCCTTATATCGCTCAATTCGATTTTCACATAATTCGCATAAAAGACCCGTTTATATCCAACATATTTTATAACTTCAGTTGTATGGACTGTTGGTCCAGATACTTTCCATGTCATTAGAGAATTCAACTTTGCCTTATTTGCGTCTTTCCATTTTGGCCAATCATTTCTATGTTTATGTTCATAGGCAAATCTCAAATCTTGATCCTTGTCATTTCATCATTTCAAGCGCTATATTATATACAAAAGTATAACGACGTCGATTTTTATTTCGATTCCATACATATCTTAGACATGATACAACTTATCGAGATCTCATTATTTTCAGGTACCTGAGGTTCTTCTTGAACCATCATGTCTATTGTCTCTTCAGGAGACCATTTTAATATAACCTCGACTTGACCATATTAATTAGTTGCTCCAACTTTCGAGGAATTTTATTATTGGAATCGACTAGTCTACCACGCTTCAGACGTGCAATAGACTCATTACAAACATGTGGTGATTGTCCTTCTGGGACACTCATCTTAATTGGAGCATTAGCAGTTGGTATATGTGACATAGTCACCTTTTTAAGGTCAGTGAATGCGTCTGGTACTAGATTCGCTAATCTTTGTAAATGAGTTTTTTTTTTTTTTTTTTTTTTTTTTTTTTTTGAACTTCTGGTTCACACTTTTAGTTTTAAGGATCAATGATAATTCATACCAACTCATTTCTTTTCCAACTGCTTTTTATCTCCCCCTGATGTTGGAAATGTTAATCCATTTAGATGGATATCAATTAATTGAGCCATAAATAAATATCTCGTGAAAGGCCCTATTCGTTATCATATATTCCCAACCACCTTTTAAGGTCTCATCTTTGTGCGTAGTGTTGGATCATTTTCAACATATACCACACAACCAAAATCTTAGAAGGGACATCTTTGGTTCCTGACCAAAAACCAACTATAATGGGGAGAAACTATTACAACATGTTGGCTTGATGTGAGTTACTTATTGTTTATGTTTCAAATTAGAGTATGGTAATTGCATATAAGATATGGGAGGTTAATATATAAATAATATATGTTTATAATTGATACATAAAAGAAAATCTTATTTATATGAAATATTATAATAATCGTTTTACACATTGACATTTTATAATAACTATACCTTGTATGATTTGATTTTATGGCACACCTTGTATTCTATATGCTATTATTTATTTATCGCTGCCATTTTATACGTATATGCTTCATATGTATATGTAGAGCTTACTTATGTATGTGTTAATTAGTTGTTTAGCATCAAAATTTGTGAATAAAAATAGTATGTCATGTAATACGTTACTATTGCAATGTTTAGGACATTATAATAATGAATGTGTTATTGGTTTTATGTAATGATATTGGCCGTATTACTATAACCTTATAAATTATATACTTTGATGTTGTGTTATATATCATATACATGTTATTAATTATTTATATAAATAGCAATTTAATAAAGCAAATATAAGCTAATAGTTGTGTTTTATTATCAGTCTCATAATCTCATAAAAGAGTATAAGTATACTTATATTAGACATCTAAAGTATTATAGTTCTTGAATCTCATTATCAAGTTATAAAAGGTTATAAGATTTCACACCGATCAAATTATATGACTCCCATAAGTAATTACTTCTCAATTGATGTTATGTGAAGAGAAGATTATTTGTGTAAAAAAACTGGATAAAAGTTTTTCATTTATGATACGTGAGATATGCTCCTCATATGCTCCTGAAATAGTAATATTATTAAGAGAGTATAAAAAGATTAAAATGATTATATATCTGTGTGACCGAGTAAATAACGGAAAGCTATAAAGCTTGTTCTGGTTATCTCATTCCCTGAAGTGGATGTCATTACATATTGGTCATTGTAAAAGTATTGATCATGGACATAACTGAAAAAGTTGTCATGATGAGATCGACCATTAAGAATTTTAATGAAGGTCATGTTAATAATGAGATGGACCATGAAAAGTGGAAAAGTACGGAGTATATATAACATGATGGTTTGAACTTTAAGGTTATAATACATTTTCTCATGCATATCTTACGTTTTGTATTACATACGTGCAAGTCATACATATATTATCATAAACCAGAAGTTTATGGATTATAATTATTTGATTAGTTGGCATGACCGGTTAGACCACACCGTGTATTGATGATGTGAAACGTATTAAAGAACCAGAAGATTCTTCTTGACGATTAAAAATGCCATGTTTGCTCTCAGGGGAATTTAATTATTTACCAACCAAAGTAGGGTAAATAGTTTGTATTAATTAAAGAATATATCTATCCACACATGATACCATTTAGTGTTTTTAAATCGATGCATCGTCTAAATGGTTATCAAATCCACAACTTGAAGTTTGTGTGACTTATGGATTAAGCTAATGGGATAGCAAGCGCAATATTCCAGATTGCAAATATTTAATTCCCAAGTTATTAATGATTATTGGAATAAATGTTGAACTTCATATCGCTTATGTTTATATAAGAATTGCTTTGTTGAGACGATCACTAAATGTTCACAATTGATTGCAAAGTCAATGATCATAAGAGCAACAATTCATATCTGTATTTGGGTACATGTGATTTTACATGTACAACATTAATTCACATCAAGGCAATATGTCATCATACTTCCTCAGTTATAGTTGGTTTTTGGTCAATAACCAAATATGTCCCTTCTAAGGTTTTGGTTGTGCGGTATATGTAATATTGATCCACCACTTGCACAATGTTGGGACCTCTAAAAGGGTTGAAAATATATGTTGTGTAAAAAAAATAATTGTCTATGATTAAATACTTAAAGCCATTGAGAGATTTGCTTACGGCTCATTGGTTTTTCACTTTAGTAAATGAATGTTCCCAACATTAGGGGGAGATAACAAGCAGTTGGAAAGTGAAAAGTGGAATGAATTATCATGTCATCTTGATCCTCAGACAATAAACGGTGAACCCGAAGTTCAAAGGATAATTCATTTACCAATATTAAAGAATAAATTACCAGAAAAGTTCATTGACCTAAATATAGTGACTAAGTCACATAATCAACTGCTTATGCTCCAGTTATATTTGTGTCCCAAGAGGACAACCACATATTTTGTAATGAGTCTATTGCATGCCTAAAGCGTGGTAGACTAGTTGATTCCAATAATAAAATTCCTCGAAAATTGGAGCAAGTTATGAAGTTGGTCAAGTCGAGGTGTAGTAAAAGGTCTCCTGAAGAGACAGTAGACATGACGGTTCAAGAAGAACCTCAGGTACCTGGAAAAATAAAGAGATCTCGATAAGTTATATCATGTCAAGAAATGTATGGAATCGAATTTAAAATCGACGTCGTTATACTTTTGTATATAATGTAGCGCTTGAAATGGTTAAATAACGAGGATCAAGATTTAAGATATGCCTATAAATGAAAACATATAAATGATTGGCCAAAATGGAAAGACACAAATAAGGTAGAGTTGAATTCTCTAATAACATGGAAAGTTTCTGGACCAACAGTCCATACAACTGAAGTTGTAAAATATGTTGGATATAAATGAGTCTTTTATGCGAATCATGTGAAAATTAAATAAAGTGATATAAGGAAAAAATTGGTGGCACAAGTATTTTCGCAAAGACCTATGACTGATTATGAGGAGACGTATTCTCCGGTGGTGGATGTATTGACTTTCCAATATTTAATTAGTCTGGCAATATAAAGAGAGAATTGATATGTGTCTTATAAAAGCTATGAATCACTGTTAAAATCATGTAAAATAAGTTCTCGAGAACGATATGATCGTTGTATACAGATTCATATTTGAATACGTTGAATATAGCTGAAACTCCTGATGAGTATCCTAAAGAATTTAAGTGCTTATAAGGTTAAGTGGAAACATCTTATGGATGTAATTCTTATGCACCAATAAAGATACATAGAAAACTTGTACATGATGATTATGATATCTCAATGAAAAGTGTACAAGCATGGTACAATATGGATTAAATATTCAAGACATCCTTGCATATGATATAGAAATCAATGAGGAGGTATATGTAATAGAACTACTAAAGAGTGAATGAACATACATTGTTTTTCAAAGTTGAAAGAAGTATGTATATGATTGCAAATGCCTGAAGCATTGATTTCAAGTCCTCAAGAATGTATCTTTATAAAGTTAAAGATAGTATGAATTAAAATAGTCAAGTTGAGTGTTGTATAACTCATCATATATTTTGATAAAGAGCAATATAAGTTTGATAATATTATCCATCTTTATCAAATGTTCTTTCTTAAAAGTTCACTATAATCGCAATGTACAATGATGGTGTTTGAGCATCATCAAGAGAAACTGACGAACTTTTAGTAGGGGAATTTTTTTAATGACCCTAGCACAGTCTAATTATTACTCGACTTGTAGTTCGAGTATATTTGTAATCATACTTTTATTCATCTATGAAACTACATCTAAAAGATGTTGGTGAGACATTTTAGTATGTAGAGAGTTCAACCTTATAGTATGTTAAAGGTTGTCCAGACACTTTTTATAAGAAATGATTATTATCATCTCCTACCAAAGTAAAGATTCTCATTTCAAAAGTACCATGGCTAAAGTGCAATTGTGCATTAACTTAAGTTTCTAGCTATGCATGATAATATATATTTTTATTTGAATTTATCAACATGATATAGCACATGTCCAATGGTAAAGCAGATATGTCGATACCCTAATGGTAAGAATGATATGTGTTTATATTTTACTAACCCATGAAAGCTAGTTCTGTTAGTCTTGTAGATATAAAGAATGTAACACAAATAGCCTTGGATCTTATGGTATTTGTTCGCAAGAGGAAGCACTAGAAGTCTCACAAGAAGATTTTACAACATTACTCAAGATAAAGGATTGCACTTCAAGGCATCAAACGACAAATCATTCAACAAAAGTTTTGAGCAACTTTCGATGATGATGAACACACTTTACTTAAAGGATACATATTATAATGAGGGGGAGATTTATTCAAGTTGCACTCTTTTTCCCTTAACTAAGTTTTATCCCAATGAGTTTTCTTAGTAAGGTTTTTAATGAGGCAACGTACCCGATCCAGGTGTATCAGGGGGAGACAATACGTACTGCACTCTTTTTCCCATAGTTGAGGTTTTGTCCCACTGGGTTTTCCTAGCAAGGTTTTTAACGAGGCAGCATCTCCAAGCGTATAAAGTTGATAACCAAGGGGGAGTATTATAAATATATTGATATTGTGGTTATCAACGTCTAAAATAGAATAGACTTATTCTCCAAGTTTCTTTACCCTATATATATTCCATTGTATTTATTGTATGAATACACCATCAATAATAAACATCTCTTTCTCTCCCAATATCTTTTCTCATCTTCTTGCTATTAGGCTTGTTCATAACAATATTATAAATATATTGATATTGTGGTTATCAACGTCTAAAATAGAATAGACTTATTCTCCAAGTTTATTTACCCTATATATATTCCATTGTATTTATTGTATGAATACACCATCAATAATAAACATCTCTTTCTCTCCCAATATCTTTTCTCATCTTCTTGCTATTAGGCTTGTTCATAACACGTTATCAGCACGAAAGTGTTCTTTCTATAATAAAATCCTAATCCTTTTATTATCATGATTAGCAACCTTAGCAGATTCAATAAATGTTTGGAACTCGTGGCTGCCTTGTGTGATTTGATTCTAAAAAAAGGGATCCATTACGCTGGTTATCATCATGATGATGAAATCAACATCTTCCTTATAATCAGGTATGTATTTATAATTTACTCATCTGAAATAAATTTTTTTTTTAATTCCTTTTCAGTAAGTTTGAGTTTCTATGAAATATTATTATATCATAACTTATTTAATTCACAATTATTTAATTGATAATGGAATATGATATTGACATTTAATATTTGTCTCAAATAGATAAATTATATTATTTATAGCTTTGCAATATAAAAGTATAAAACCAGTTTTTTTTCCTTAATTGTTAAAAAGAAAAAAACAAATTTAAAATTTACCTTGTATGTATCGGGGTAATTCAATAATATTTTACGGTTTGATTTTTGTAAGTCTTTTATATCAATAAAGTTCACGGGCTTTAATTTTACCAGTTATATAATTATTATAATTGATAAAAGAAATAACTAATATTTTATCTAGATAATCACGGTTATTTGATAGTTATTTTAAATTGGTGATATGTCTTTTTAAATATCACTGAAAGTTTTAACCAATTTAAAGTTCAAAAATAAAGATGTTGGATTAAATCTTTGAAAACTATGAATGAACTAATCTTTAAACAAGAGAAAATTAATATTTTCATAGTTTGAATATAGTATAGATAATAGTGTGATCTTTTCTTTATATAGAAAATAGTGTTTTACTCATTGGTATTTATTTTGATTCTTATGCATACTTTATTTGATCATATTTAAGGGTTTAGATTATAATCACTTTTGATAACACTAATGGTCTATGGTTTTTGTAACTCCAAATTAATAATGGCATCCAGTTTTTACACAAACTCCAGTTGCTAGAGTCATCTATATTATTTGCTAGATAGTTTATTTGTGTTGAATATTATTATTTTGTGTTATAGATTTGAGAATATGTATATGGGCATGCATTTTGTTTATAGTTCGATCGGTTATGGTTTAGCCAATGAAGCTATAAATAACAACAAAATTTATCATAATAGAAAAAGATAGCTTATTTAAAAGTAGTAGATGATTACATGTTATTTATTAACATATTATATGGAGACTTGATAAAGAGATTTGTTTATGATATAATCAATTAGTTTCATTATTTAGATATATTAAAATCAATTATTGATAATTATCTCCTATATATATTCATTGTATTCCTTTGTAAAGACACACCATTAATATTAAACATCTCTTTCTCTCCCAATTATCTCTTCTCATCTTCTTGCTATTAGGCTTGTTCATAACACGTTATCAGCACTTGGAGAAGAAGTCAGTCTATTTTAGGAGTTGATAACCATAATAATATAATAATATATTTATAACACTCCCCTTTGGTTATCAACTTAATACGCTTTGAGATGCTGTCTCGTTAAAAACCTTGCTAGGAAAACCAAGTGGGACAAAACCTCAGCTAAGGGAAAAAGAGTGCAGCGCGTATTTTCTTCTCATGATACTTCTGGATCATGTGTGTTGCCTCATTAAAAACCTTACTAAGAAAACTCAAATGGGACAAAACTTAGTGAGGGAAAAAGAGTGCAACTTGAATAAGTTTCCCCCTCATTATAATACGCATCCTTAATCATATAGATCTGTATCATATGCACAAATGTCATAAACACTTGCTTTTATCTCCAAAATCCATATTGTACCATGCGTGTACACTATTTATTGAGATATCACAATCATCGGGTACACGTTTTCTATGTATGTTTCTTGGTGCACAAGTATTACATCGTTAAGATGTTTCAATTAACTTTTTAAGACACTCAATAGCTTTAGAAACTCATCAGGAGTTTCAATTATATCCAACATGTAAAAAATCATAACCTATTCAAATCCGAATATGTATAATGATCACATTGTTCTCGGGAACTTACTTTACATGACCTACATAATTTAATCATTCGAGAGTATCAAGTGATACATAACATTCATAAGACGAATATCAATTCTCTCTATATATTACCAGACTAATAAAATATTGGAAACTCAATGCATCCACCACTGGAGAATACGTCTCCTCATAATCAATCATAGGTCTTTGCGAAAATTCTCGTGCCAACAATTTTTCCTTATATCACTCAATTTGATTTTCACATAATTTGCATAAAAGACCCGTTTATATCCAACATATTTTACAACTTCAGTTGTATGGACTGTGCGTCCAGATACTTTCCATGTCATTAGAGAATTCAACTTTGTCTTATTTACGTCTTTCCATTTTGGCCAATCATTTTTGTGTTTACGTTCATATGCATATCTCCAATCTTGATCCTCATCATTTAATCATTTCAAGCGCTATATTATATACAAAAGTATAACGACGTCGATTTTTATTTCGATTCCATACATATCTTAGAGATGATACAACTTATCGAGATCTCTTTATTTTCAGTTACATGAGGTTCTTCTTGAACCATCACGTCTGCTGTCTCTTCAGGAGACCTTTTTAATATCACCTCGACTTTACCATCTTAATTAGTTGCTCCAACTTTCGAGGAATTGTATTACTGGAATCGACTAGTCTACCACGCTTCAGGCGTGCAATAGACTCATTAGAAAATATGTGGTTGTCCTTCTGGGACACAAACATAAATGGAGCATAAGCAGTTGATTATGTGACTTACTTAGTCACTCTATTTAGGTCAGTGAACTCGTCTGGTTAATTTATTCTTTAATATTGGTAAACGAATTATACTTTAAACTTCTAGTTCATAGTTTATAGTCTGAGGATCAAGATAACATGATAATTCATTTCACTTTTCACTTTCCAACTGCTTGTTATCTCCCCCTAATATTGGGAACATTCATTCACTAAAGTGAAAAACCAATGAGCCATAAACAAATTTCTCACTAATGGCTTTAAGTATTCAATCATAGACGATTATTTATACCCAACATATTCTCAAACTTTTTTAGAAGTCCCATCTTTGTGCAGTGTGGTGGATGATTTTCAATATATGTCGCACAACCAAAATCTTTGATGAGACATATTTGGTTACTGACCAAAAACCAAATATATGGGGAGAACTATAACTTATTGGCTTGATGTGAATTAGTGGTACTATATGTAAAATTAAATGTACCTAAATGAACTTTTGCTCCTCTCATGATCATTGGCTTTGTAATCAACAGTAGACGTTTAGTGATCATCTCAACAATAACACTTATTCCAATGATCGTTAAAAACTTGGGAATCAAATTCATTATTACCAAATAAATATACCAATCTGGAATGATATGTTTGCTATCTCATTAGCCAAGTCACACTTACACAAACTTCAAGTTGTGGATTTGATAACCATTTAGACGATGCATCGATTTAAAACACTAAATGGTATTGTGTTGGGATATTCATATCCTCTAACCATTTCCAGAATATTTAGGGAAACACACCCTACTTTATTTGGCAATATATAACTTTCTTTGAGAGCAAACATCAAATGTATAATTATCAAGAAGAATCTTCCAGTTCTTTACTAATTTCACATTATCATCGACTCGGTGTAGCCTAACCGGTCATGCCAATTAACTAAATAATCATGATCCATAAACTTCTGATTTATGATCATATATGTATTACTTGCTCGCATGTAATACAAAACGTAAGATACAAGAGAATGTATGAACTTCCTTTGAGTTCAAACCATCATGTTAATTATTATTATAGCTCATTATTAACTCCATAGTTTATCACTTTTGGTGGTCCATCTCATTATAAACGTGACTATCATTACAATTCTAAATGGTCGATCTCATCATTACAACTTTCTCAATTATATCCATGATCACTACCTTTACAATGCTCACAATATATAATCACATTCACTTCAGGAAATGTGATAGAATCTGAAAACGTTAGATTTTCATTCTTTGCTCAATCACACGAGTATAAAATCACTTCAAACCTTTCATACTCTTTTTATGATATTGCTACTTCATGAGCATATCTCACGTGTGACAAGTAAAAATAATTTATCAAGTTTTCCTCATAAACAATCTCTTCTTTACATGATATCAATTGAGAGAAATGCGTATCTGATTCATACAATGTTTATCGGTCTAAAATCTTATGACCTTATGTGAATACATAATGAGATTTATGGAGTATGACACTTCGTGTGTCAAATCTGATAATAAAACAACCAAATTCAGTCTTTTATTTGCTTTATCCATCCATATAATATTTATAACAACATATCAAAAGCAATATAAATCATAAACATAAGTTACAAATAAAAAACATTGTGGTATATAAATGAATTAAACCATCTCAAAGTATAAATAAAATGTCTTGTCACTTACAAGCAAAGAAATATGCAATTTATGTATTAACATGTCAAGATATACCCAATCAAAATTATATATCTTATAATATTTGTCATTTTAAGTTGAAAATAAACAAATATGTGTATCAGTTTCCCACGACTTTTGAAAAACATACCAATCTTTTGTTACTTGTGAATAAGCCATTTTCATAATAATATATTTTGTCATGAGAATGATAATAAACCACAACTTTGGTTCAATTATTCTATTCAATACTATATATATAACAAATAGTAATACATAGAATATTAGATATACATAAAGTCAAATAATACAATATATGATGTTATACATGTCATCATATTATACGAGTTAATAATAACACTTTATGAAATAGGAACTCTACATCGCTAGGAGCTAATAAATATGTAATTCATATATCAACGTATCATGGTATATCTAAATATAAATGTAATACAACAAATATTTATCACTTAAGTTAATATAAACGAATGTCTCCATCAAATTTTCATGATATTTTAATACTTAACATATCTGCCTTTATTACTTGTAAATAACCTTATTTTTCTATGATAATCAATTTTGTTGTTTCATTATAAGGATCTCAATTAACTTACGAATATATCTTTTGCCAAAAAAAATATTTCATACAATAAATTTATTCATGTATATAAAAGGTAATTATCATAAAATAATTGACCCAATTAGTATGAAGATATCAAGAAAACAAATACCAATATCTATAAATTAGAAATAAGATGGGAATATATAAATCATTAGACATATTATCAAATAAGTTATTTCTGTAATAACAAATGTACTCAAATTCTCAATGTAAAGTTAATTTGCAAGTACATCTTTTACTACCATAACGTTTCATACGTTTTATATATTGTAGCAAAATAACCAATAATGATTATGTCTTAGGATATATGATAGAAATAAATACACATTCCAACTTATACAAGATAACGAAAAATCAACTAATACTTATTAACTTTTAGCATAATCCATATGAAAAAGGGTTGGCATTTGATTCAAATAATTTTAAATTCAAAATAAAATTAAGAATACGTATCGAAATATCACACAAAAATATGGTAGAGTTATAATCTTAAACCTTATCGAAATCACAAGGTAAAATTGTTTTTAGTCCGATAATTTGTTGAAGCGGTTTATATCTTCCTACGAGAAAATCCTAAAACGCCAAAAATCACCCAAACACAATCTATGGTTTCCATGACACCGCTAATATTTCATAATTTTCTAGCTATCAAACTGGATTAATTAATATAGAAGATTTAAAGGTCTCAAAAGTATATATACATTAAAATAATAATGTTTATGCATTACCGTCAACTTGGCTAAAAGTCAGGCAATATATTCTAGATAGTTATTTTAGATATTGAGTCAAAAATATGATTTTCTTTTTCGGATTTTCATATGTATATATGTTCAAAACAAATCTTTTTTTTTCAAGAGAATGATTTTTAAAACCAAAATAAACTGATTTGTTTATACTTTCTTACATCGACACCTGTGGGGTTGATATGTAGCATCTCATCAAAGATGTCGAGAACCAAAACAATAGTCTGTCTTTTTCGATAACATGTCACGGTTATCGAAAATATTTACTAAGAAACCAATTTCTAATCTAATTAACTGTTACATAGGTTTAATTTTGTACCTGGAGCTCGCCAAGGCGGTTGGATGAATTAGATTCATGTACATGGACGAGAAATTGATTTGTAGCAGAATTTCATGCAATATTCAAACTTTTTCAACTCCAAAACCGCTGCTTCATGTGGCTGAAGTTCACAAGAAACCATGGAAGGGGATTGGGGTTTTGATGTAAGTATTTTCGTGCTGATAACGTGTTGTGAAACAACGACCTACTAGACTAATAGCAAACAATAAGAGAAATAGATGTAGGGAGAAACAGACTGATATTTCATTGATAGGTGTGTCTAATACAAGAGATACAATGTAGTATATATAGAAGAATAAAACTTGGAGAAGAAGTCAGTCTATTTTAGGAGTTGATAACCATAATAATATAATATATTTATAACACTCCCCCTTGGTTATCAACTTAATACGCTTTGAGATGCTGCCTCGTTAAAAACCTTGCTAGGAAAACCTAGTGGGACAAAACCTTAGCTAAGGGAAAAAGAGTGCAGCGCGTATTTTCTTCTCATGATACTTCGGGATCATGTATGTTGCCTCATTAAAAACCTTACTAAGAAAACTCAAATGAGACAAAACTTAGTGAGGGAAAAGGAGTGCAACTTGAATAAGTCTCCCCCTCATTTTTGCATGTATCCTTTAAGTGACGTGTGTCCATCTTCCTTGAAAGTCGAACAAAGCTTTTGTAGTCAATGATTTGTCGCTCGATCCCTTAATGTGCAGTCATTTATGTTGATCAATGTTGTATAATCTTCTAACGAGACTTTAGGTGCCTCATTCCAAAAAATATCATATGTCCAGGACAGTGTTTAGTTACATTCCTGCATCTACAAGACTAACCAAACTTGTTTTGATGGGTTAGTAAAATATAATCAAATATCGTTTATACCTGAAATATTTTGTTGAACTCATTCCAATGTCTCTTCGCTTGACAAAGGTTATATCATGACAATAAGCTCAAGTGAAAGATATTATAACCATACATAGTTAGCAAAACATATTAATGCACATATGCATTTCACGATGGTACTTCTATAATGAGAATCTCTACTTTGGTAGGAGATGATAATAAGTATTTCTTATAACAAGTGACTTAAGAACCTTTAACATCCTTTAAGGTTCAACTATGCCCATATTAAAATATCCCAACATCATCTTCTAGATGTACTTAAGGGATTGATAAAATATATTTACATATATACTCGAACTGCAGTTCGAGTAATAATTAGACTGTGCCAAGGTCATTAAAAAATTCTCCATTTAAAAGCTCACTATAATCGCAATTTACAGTGATGATGTGTAAAATATATTATTATTTTATTATTTTAATTATAATAAAGAATCTTAAAATCTTATTTTGAAAAACAACAGGTTTCTATATTAAAAGGATTGATAATTTCTAATCTTTTAGAAACTTATTGCATCTTTTAAGTGCCTTTTTTTTAATATGCTATCTTGATCTCAATGTATGTTCCATTGTTCGTTATCATCAAAGTTTATGTTTAACTCTGTTTACAAAGAAAATGTATAAATTGTATAAATATTCAAACATATGATATTATAAAGTGATAAAGTCTATTGCACGCCTAAAGCGTGGTAGCCTAGTTGATTCCAATAATAAAATTCCTCGAAAATTGGAGCAAGTTATGAAGTTGGTCAAGTCGAGGTGTAGTAAAAGGTCTCCTGAAGAGACAGTAGACATGACGGTTCAAGAAGAACCTCAGGTACCTGAAAAAATAAAGAGATCTCGATGAGTTATATCATGTCTAGAAATGTATGGAATCGAAATTAAAAGAGGAAAAAACTTGGAGAACAAGTTGGACTATATTAGGAATTGATAATCATAATATAATTAATTATTTGTAACACTCCCTATCAATGGAGATGGGACGGTGGCTTTTCACAATGTTTAAATTACTTTTGTCTTGTGAAATAACTAATGAATTATCATGATAAAAAACTTTAGTTTTTACAATAACCGATATGTGTTAAATCTAAAAGTTTTTAGTGTAAATTTTATATATACAAGTTTTACCTCTTTTCTAAAAGTTTTTAGTGTAAATTATATATATATAAGTTTTATCTCTTTTAAATTATGTGCACCTAAATCGGCATCTCTTTTCGAATACCATCGATCGATTAGATATGTGTATGTTTAGATGGTTTCATTGATGTTTGAGGAGACGATAACTGTATTTTCAATAATATTTAACAAATAACGAATATGGACTCCGCATAAATTTGAAATGGCCACCTAAGTCGGTTAAACAATTCAACCTTTAAATTTATACGAATATAATATTTATTACTTGATAACTTTAAGCTATTCATTGAAAAATATAACCAGGAAAACCCAGTGGGACAAAACCATAGCTAAGGGAAAAAGAGTACAGCTTGTAATGCATATTCTCCCCCTGATACATCTAGATCAGGTTTGTTGCCTCGTTAAAAACCTTATTAAGAAAACCCTAATGGGACAAAACTTAGTAAGGGAAAAAGAGTGCAACTTGAATAAGTCTCCCCCTCATTTTAACATGTCTCCTTTAAGTGACGTGTGTCCATCTTCCTTGAAAGTTGATCAAATATTTTGTAGGAAATGATTTGTTGCTCGATCCCTTAATGTGCAGTCATTTATGTTGAGCAATGTTGTATAATCTTCTAACGAGACTTTAGGTGCCTCCTTTCAAGAAATATCATATGTCCACGATTGTCTTTTAAAGATCTATATGTGTTATATAGGTAAGTTTATGTAACACAACTCATGAAGAGTGAATGCACATGCATATTTGGATAAGATGGGAAGAATTCCCTCATGGATTGATAATGCTAGAAGCATTGATATAAAAACCTTAAGGACATACTATATGAAGTTGACAAAATATGTATGGACTAAAATAGTCGGGTCGAGTTTTGTACAACTCGAGATATTCGCATAAAGAGGGATATAAGTTTGATTAAATTAGCCATGTTTTATCAATATTCTCACGTTAAGATGTTTCAATTCACATTTAGGTAACTCATCAGGAGTTCAGTCGTATTCAAATATGAATGTGTATACAACGATCATATTGTTCTCGAGAACTTTATTTACATGATTTTGATAATTTAAATCCTCCAGAGACTTTCATGTAAACTTTCAGTATCAAGTGATAAATATTATTCATAAGACGCATATCAATTCTCTCTTTAATATTATTACCAGACTAGTTAAATATTGGAAAGCTATTGTATCCACTACTGGAGAATACGATTCCTCATAATCAATATTAGGTCTTTGCGAAATCCTTGTGCCACCAATTTTGCCTTATACCATTTACTTTTCATTTATTGATTCGCATAAAAGACCTGTTTGTTTCTAATATGTTTTACAACATTTGTTGTATGGACTACTGGTCCAAAAACTTTCCATTTCAATAGAGAATTCAACTCTGCCTCATTTGCGTCTTTTAGTTTTTGGCAAATCATTTCTATGTTTACGTTTATAGGCATATCACAAATCTTGATCCTCATCACTTAATCATTTCAAGCGCTACATTATATACAAAAGTATCATATATTATCATGATTTAGTGTTGATTTTATTATTATAGAATAATACATATATGTGTTTGGTGAAAACATGGGATGATATCAATGAAGATAAAAATAAGTGATGAGTCAACAGACCATAATATCATATATTAGTTTTTTTTTTAAAAGCCACAGAGATTTTGGTTACAAAGACGTTTTGAAGGTGTTGATTAGTTTTTTAATGGATGAATGAATTCTAAATTTTTGATACCCTTAACCATCACGTTCTGCAAATACCATTATAACTATTTATTATTGATAAGTATAAAAAAAATGTTTTGGAGACACATTGACTTTTAAATTATTATAACTGTTATATAAAATCCATATTGTTATAATTAATGTTTTATTTATTAACTTATAATAATTATAAATATCCCGTTAAAGTTGATATACTATATCTTAGCAAAACCCTATTAATTTAAAAGACATATAAAGTTTTCTCCATATATATTTAATAACTTGTTATAATAGAAAATCTAGAATGATTATGATGTTATATATATTCAGGAAAATAAATTATTTAGATATGTTTCCATTTTATATGCTATCATATATTGTGACTTAACGGTTATATTGTGTTTTGTATATAACATATCTATGTTAATTGAATTACGTATTTTGTTATAATTTGATAGAGGTGAATTTTACATGTGATAGAGAATATACAATAATATAAAATAGATATTGATAGATATTAATACAATGATAATTGATATACATAGTATAAAAGAAACAATTACGCACTGGATGATAGTAACTAATATGATGGTAAATTGTTAATATAAGTACATAAATATGAATGCTATTATCTCTGATTAATGTTTTTGTGTTCTTTATCGCATTTGATAATATTTGTTTAGCTATTCATCAATTTTTTTTCCTATCATCACAAAAGATACATTTTTATGAGATTTTTGCATCATATAATATATATAGTTATACATAAACATATACGTATCCTTTGCATAACCCTCATATGCTCTAAAAGTTTTATTTACAAAGATTAATTCTTGTGGACAAATTTTATTCACAAACGTTTGTGTACCATATAAATACACACAATTTTGGAAAGCGTATTTTTCTTATATTGTTTAATTGTATTATATTATGATTTCTGAATATAATTCTTCCTCGTATTTACTATCAAATTGTTGTTTCAGGCTGCATATTTTAGAAATACTTAAATTTATTTATATCTACTTGTCTATAGTTTTGGTAGAATCAATTCACTTTTTGGTTCATTAAGTTTTCTATATGCTTTAGTTGATGAAGAATAACTAATTTGTTTGTGAGATTATGTGTTAAACAATGATGATGCCAACTATTGTTTTGTCATACATGGTCATTGGTGCATTAATACATTAGGTATGCGATGTGATCTTTGTAAATAAGATTATACAATGTATATAAGAGTTTCTTTAGTTTTGTACAAATTATTACAATATAAAAATATGCTTTAATTTATTATTTTCAATATATGATAAGTCTATAAGTTATCATATAACTTTACTCCTAGCAATGACAAATTATTGCTATAATTTAGTAGAGAAAATATATGTTGATTTACTTATGTTTCTTTGCTAGTGCATTGGGGCTTTTATTTTGTCCTTTATTTGAACAACAATATTTTGAAACTCACGCACTTGATATAGAGCATTATGTATAATGGGATTTATTGAAGATTATAGTATCTTTTATATGATCTCATTGATTTATATAGATAATAATGAATAGAACAATTAAACTAAAGTTATGCTTTATTATCACTATCATGATAAAGTATAATATGCTTAGATATGACATCTAGAGTATTACTCTCTAAATCTCATTATTAGTTAGAAACGGTCATAAGATTTTGGATCGCTAAATCTTATATGACTCGATCATTTTGTTATTTCTCACTTTATATCATGTGAAGAGAAAGATTCTTATAACGAAAAACTGGATAAAGTTTTTTTCATTTGTCACACCTAAGATATGCTCCCGAAGTAGCAGTATCATTAAGAAAATATGAATGGTTTAAAATGATTTCATACCCATGTGACTGATTACAGAATGAGATTACAAGAAGGTTTTCGGATTCTATCCCATTCCTTGAAGTGAATGCGATTACATATTGATCATAGTAAAGGTAGTGATCATAGAGATAATTGAGAAAGTTATGATGATGAGATCGATCATATATAATTGTAATGATGGTCATGTTAATAATGAGATGGTTATGTTAATAATGAGATGGACCATCAAAAGTGGTAAACTAAGGAGTGATTATATAACATGATGGTTTGAACTTTGAAGTTATAATATATTCTCTCGTATCATATGTTTTGTATTACATACGAGCAAGTAATACACATACGATCATAAACTAGAAGTTTATGGATCAGAATTATTTAGTTAGTTGGCATGACCGGTTAGACCACACCGAGTCAATGATGATGTGAAACATAATGAAGAACTAGAAGATTCTTCAAGCTGATAATTAGCATGTAATGTTTGCTCTTAAGGGAAATTTTATATTTTCCAAATAAAGGAGGGTGTGTATTCCTAAATATTCTGGAAGTGATTAAAGGATATGAATATCCCAACATGATACCATTTAGTGTTTTAAATCGATGCATCGTCTAAATGGTTATCAAATCCACAACATGAAGTTTGTGTGATTGTTGCTTAGTTAATGTGATAGCAAACATATTAATCCAGAATGGTATATTTATTTTGGTAATAATGGTGAATTCAATTCACAAGTTATTAATGATTATTAGAAAAATATTGAACTTCATATAGCTTATGTTTATACAAGAATTGCTTTGTTGAGACGATCACTAAACACTCACAATTGATTGCAAAGCCAATTAGCATAAGAGCAATAGTTCATATTTGTATTTGGGAACATGTGATTTTACATGTACAACATTAATTCACATCAAGCCAATATGTCATCATACTTCCCCCCCGTTATAGTTGGTTTTTGGTCAAAAACCAAATACGTCCCTTCTAAGATTTTGGTTGTGCGGTATATGTAATATTGATCCACCACTAGCACAATGCTGGGACCTCTAAAAGGGTTGAGAATATATGTTGGGTAAAAAGAAAAATTATCTATGATTAAATGTTAAAGCCATTGATGAGAGATTTGCTTACAGCTCATTGGTTTTTCACTTTAGTGAATGAATGTTCCCAACATTAGGGGGAGATAACAGCAGTTGGAAAGTGAAAAGTGGAATGAATTATCATGTCATCTTGATCCTCAGACTATAAACGGTGAACCCAAAGTTCAAAGGATAATTCATTTACCAATATTAAAGAACAAATTACCAGAAAAGTTTATTGACCTAAATAGAGTGACTAAGTAAGTCACATAATCAACTGCTTATGCTCCAGTTATATTTGTGTCCCAAGAGGACAACCACATATTTTGTAATGAGTCTATTGCACGCCTAAAGCGTGGTAGCCTAGTTGATTCCAATAATAAAATTCCTCGAAAATTGGAGCAAGTTATGAAGTTGGTCAAGTCGAGGTGTAGTAAAAGGTCTCCTGAAGAGACAGTAGACATGACGGTTCAAGAAGAACCTCAGGTACCTGAAAAAATAAAGAGATCTCGATGAGTTATATCATGTCTAGAAATGTATGGAATCGAAATTAAAATCGACGTCGTTATACTATTGTATATAATATAGCGCTTGAAATGATGAAATGACGAGGATCAAGATTTAAGATCTGCCTATGAATGAAAATACATTAATGATTGGCCAAAAATGGAAAGACGCAAAGTATGGCAGATTTAAATTCTCTAATGAAATGGAAAGTTTTCGGACCAACAATCCATACAACTGAATTTGTAAAGTATGTTGGATATTAATGGGGCTTTTATGTGAATCATGTAAAAATCAAATTAAATGAGATAAGACAAATATGGTGCACAAGGATTTTCTCAAAAACCCATGATTGATTATAATGAGACACATTCTCTAGTGGTGGATGTAATGATTTTCCAATATTTTATTTGTCTGGTAATATAAAGAGAGAATTGATATGCCTCTTATGAATGTTATGTATCACTTGATACTAAAAGTTTACATGAAAGTCCCTCAAGGATTTGAATTATCAAAAATCATGTAAAATGAGTTCTCGAGAACGATATGATCGTTGTATACAAATTCATATTTGAATACGTTGAATATAATTGGAGCTCCTGATGAGTATCGTAAAGCATTTAAGTTCTTATAAGGTTAGTTGAAACATCTTAAGGATGTAATTCTTGTGCACCAATAACTATACATAGAAAACCTGTGCCTGGTTATTATGGCATCTTAATGTACAATGTATAAGCATGGTACAATATGGATTAAATATTCAAGACATCCTTGCATATGATATAGAAATTAATGAGGATGTATATGTAATAGAACTCCTAAAGAATGAATGCACATACATTGTTTTTAAAAGTTGAAAGAAGTATGCATATGATTGCAAATGCCTGAAGCATTGATTTCAAGTCCTCAAGAATGTATCTTTATAAAGTTAAAGATAGTATGAACTAAAATAGTCAAGTTGAGTGTTGTACAACTCATGATATATTCTGATAAAGAGCAATATAAGTTTGATAATATTATCCATCTTTATCAAATGTTCTTTCTTAAAAGTTCACTATAATTGCAAGTTACAGTGATGATATCTGAGCATCATGAAGAGAAACTGGCGAACTTTTAGTAGGGGAATTTTTTTTTGACCCTAGCACAGTCTAATTATTACTCGACTTGCAGTTCGAGTATATTTGTAATCATACTTTTATTCATCTATCAAACTACATCTAGAAGATGTTGGTGGAACATTTTAGTATGTAGATAGCTCAACCTTATTGTATGTTAAAGGTTGTTCAGACACTTTTTATAAGAAATGATTATTATCATTTCCTACCAAAGTAGAGATTCTCATTCTAGAAGTACCATGTTAGATGCATATGTGCATTAATATGTTTGCTAGATATGTATGGTTATAATATCTTTCACTTGAGCTTATTGTCATGATATAGCCTTTGTCAAGCGAAGAGACATTGGAACGAGTTCAAAGAAATATTTCAGGTATAAACGATATTTGTTTATATTTTACTAACCCATCAAAACAAGTTTGGTTAGTCTTGTAGATGCAGGATTGTAACAAAAGACAATCTTGGACATATGATATTTCTTGAAAGGAGGCACCTAAATTTTCGTTAGAAGATTATACCACATTGCTCAACATAAATGGCTGCACATTAAGGGATCGAGCGACAAATCTTTGACTACAAAGATTTGATCAACTTTCAAGGAAGATGGACACACGTCACTTAAAGGAGACATGTTAAAATGAGGGGGAGACTTATTCAAGTTGCACTCTTTTTCCCTTACTAAGTTTTGTCCCATTTGGGTTTTCTTAGTAAGGTTTTTAACGAGGCAACAAACCTGATCTAGAAGTATCAGGGGGATAATATGCATTACAGGCTGCACTCTTTTTCCCTTAGCTATGGTTTTGTCCCACTGGGTTTTCCTGGCAAGGTTTTTAACGAGGCAGCATCTCCAAGCATAAGAAGTTGATAACCAAGGGGGAGTGTTATAAATATATTATTATTTATTATGGTTATCAACACCTAAAATAGATTAGGCTTATTCTCCAAGTTACATCTCCTATATATACCATTGTATATCTTGTATTATATAGATCCAATCAATAATATCAATCACTTTCTCTCTTATTCTTTTGTTAATAGGCTAGTTTCACAACACGTTATGTGATTGTTTCCAATTCAAGTAATCAAATTCTTTAAAACACTAAATCAAACCATATATATGATTTGATATCATATATGTATTAAACATATATGATGCATCGTCTAAATGGTTATCAAATCCACAACCTGAAGTTTGTGTGATTGTGGCTTAGTTAATGTGATCACAAGCATATTATTCCAGATTGAAAATTTTATTTCGGTTGCAATAGTGAATTGGATTCCCAAGTTATTGATCATCATTGGAATATATGTTTTATTGAAGACGATCACTAAACGTCTACAACTTATTGCAAAGTCAATGATCACAAGAGCAAAAGTTCATGTTTCTATTTTAGTACATGTAATTTTACATGCAATAACATTAACTCACATCAAGCCAACATGTTGTAATATTTTCTCCCCATTATAGTTGGTTTTTGGTCAGGAACCAAAGATGTCCCTTCTAAGATTTTGGTTGTACGGTATATGTTGAAAATGATCCACCACTATGCACAAAGATGGGACCTTAAAAGATGGTTGGGAATATATGATAACGAATAGAATCTTTCACGAGATATTTATTTACGACTCAATTAATTGATATCCATCTCAATGGATTAACATTCCCAATATCAGGGGGAGATAAAAAGCAGTTGGAAAAGAAATGAGTTGGTATAAATCATCATTGATCCTCAAAACTAAAGGTGTGAACCAGAAGTTCAAAGAATAACTCATTTACAAAGATTAGCGAATCTATTACCAGACGCATTCACTGACCTTAAAAAGGTGACTATGTCAAATATACCAACTGCTAATGCTCCAATTAAGATGAGTGTCCCAGTAGGACAACCACATATTTGTGATGGGTCTATTGCACGTCTAATGCGTGGTAGACTAATCGATTCCAATAATAAAATTCCTCGAAAGTTGGAGCAGGTAATTAAGATGGTCAAGTCGGGGTTATATTAATAGGGTCTCCTGAAGAGACATTAGACATGATGGTTCAAGAAGAACCTCAGGTACCTGAAAATAAAGAGATCTCGATAAGTTGTATCATGTCTAAGATATGTATGGAATCGAAATAAAAATCGACGTCGTTATACTTTTGTATATAAAATAGCGCTTGAAATGATAAAATGATGAGGATCAAAATTTAAGATCTGCCTATGAGAAATGATTGGCCAAAAGCGAAAAAACGTGAATAAGGCAGAGTTGAATTCTCTAATGAAATGGAAAGTTTTCGAACCAACAATCCATGCAACTGAAGTTGTAAATCATGTTGGAAACAAACAGGTCTTTTATGCGAATTATGAATTGAAAATCAAATCAAGTAATATAAGGCAAAATTGGTGGCACAAGAATTTTCGCAAAGACCTATGATTAATTATGAGGAGAAGTATTCTCCAGTGGTGGATGCATTAACTTTCCAATATCTTATTAGTCTGGTAACATAAAGAGAGAATTGATATGCGTATCATGAATGTTATGTATCACTTGATACTGAAAATTTACATGAAAGTCTTGAAGGATTAAATTATGTAAGTCATGTAAAGTAAGTTCTCGAGAACAATGTGATCATTGTATACATATTCGGATTTGAATAGGTTATGATTTTTTTTTTTTACATGTTGGATATAATTGAAACTCCTCATGAGTATCCTAAAGCAATTGAGTGCTTAGAAGGTTAACTGAAACATCTTATGGATGTAATTCTTGTGCACCAATAAACATACATAGAAAACTTGTATTCAGTGATTGTGATGTCTTAATAAATAGTGTACACGCATCGTACAATATGGATTTTGGAGATAAAAGTAAGTGTTCATGACATTTTGCATATGATATAGATAGCTATGTGTTATATGGGTAAGTTTGTGTAGCAAAACTCATGAAGAGTGAATGCACATGCATTGTTGGATAAGATGGGCAGAATTCCCTCATGGATTGATAATGTCAGAAGCATTGATATGAAAACCTCAAGAATGTACTATATGAAGATGGCAAAATACATATGGCTAAAATAGTTGAGTCGAGTGTTGTACATATCGAGATATTCGCATAAAGAGGGATATAAGTTTGATTAAATTAGCCATGTTTTATCAAAATTTTACTTTTAAAAGTTCACTATAATCGCAGTTTACAGTGATGATGTTTACACATCGTCGAGAGAAACTGTTAAGCTTTTAGAGGGAGATTTTTTTTAATGACCTTGGCACAATCTAATTATTACTCGAACTGCAGTTCGAGTATATATGTAATTATATTTTATCAATCCCTAAAGTACATCTCGAAGATGATGTTGGGATATTTTAGTATGGACATAGTTGAACCTTAAAAGTACGTTAAAGGTTGTTAAGTCATTTGTTATAAGAAATGCCTATTATCATCTCCTACCAAAGTAGAGATTCTCATTCTATAAGTACCATCATTAAATGCATGTGTGCACTAAAATGTTTTGCTAGCATGTATGGTTATAATATCTTTCACTTGAGCATATTGTCATGATATAACATTTGTTAAACGAAGAGACATTGGAATGAGTTCAACGAAATATTTCAAGTATAAACAATATTTGATTATATTCTACTAACCCATCAAAACAAGTTTGGTTAGTCGTGTAGATGCAGGAATGTAACTAAACACAGTCGTGGACATATGGTATTTTTTTGGAAGGAGGCACCTAAAGTCTTGTTAGAAGATTATACAACATTTCTCAACATAAAGGATTGCACATATAGGGATCAAGCGACAAATCATTGATTACAAAAACTTTGATCAACTTTCAAGGAAGATGGACACACGTCAATTAAAGGATACATGTTAAAATGAGGGGGAGACTTATTTAAGTTGCACTCTTTTTCCCTTAACTAAGTTTTGTCCCATTGGGTTTTCTTAGTAAGGTTTTTAATGAGGCAACATACCTGATCTAGAAGTATCATGGGGAACTAATGCGCATTACACGCTGCACTCTTTTTCCCTTAGCTATGGTTTTGTCCCACCGGGTTTTCCTAGCAAGGTTTTTAACGAGGCAGCATCAAGCGTATTATGTTGATAACCAAGGAGGGAGTGTTATGAATATATTTATTATTAATGTGGTTATCAACACCAAAAATAGATTAGCTTTCTCTCCAAGTTTTGTATACCTATATATACCACTATTGTATCTTATTGTAAATATACATATTAATGAAAGAGCAATCTTTTTCTCCCTACATCTCTTTCTCTTATTGTTTACTATTAGGCTAGCAGGTCGTTGTTTCACAACAAATACAAGAAAAGTTTCTTTATGGAATTTTTAGTAATTACTAATTAGAACTAGTAAATGGCTGACCCTGTTATAAATATATTATTTATATTATGGTTATCAACACTCAAAATAGATTAGCTTCTTCTCCAAGTTTTCTTCTCCTATATATACTTCCCATTGTATCTCTTGTATGACATATCTATCAATGAAATATTTCTTTCTCCCTACATCTATTTCCTTATTGTTTGCTATTAGGCTAGTTTCACAACACGTTATCAGCACGAGTTCGCTCGTCTCTAGGCACAAATAGAAGAGGTACTTGGCGTTCTATTCCGTTGACGAAATCATCGCAGATCTACGACACCCCGGTCATCCCGGATTTCTAACGGAGCAACGTTACCCACCAAAAACTGATTGGTTCATATCGTTCAAGGTATTATTCTAATCATTTACTATATGAAATGGAATTTGATTTTTATGTGAGTAATTTACATTGGCTAGTTTTCATGTACATTAATTTTGTCAATATGCCCCTCATAAACGATGAGATTTATTTATTTATAATTGAATAAAATAATATTAATTAATAGCAAAATAACCATATAACGTACCGATATATGAAAGTATAATATAATATTCCTTAATTATAAAATAATATAATAAGAGAAGTTAATAAATAAATATTATCTCGTGTTTATAAAACTAATAAATAACTAGTTATTGCGAATGAAAAATGGTAAGAAAATGACTAGAATTTTTTTTAATAAATAAAAAAAAAATCAACATGTCTCCATCTCATTCTTGTAGCTTAATAATATATTGCCCATATCTTATATTTTTAGATTTTAATGATCTGTTATATTAGAAAACTCTTATATTTTAGATTTCAATGATCTATTTTATTAGAAAAAAAAAATACTTGCTATCTTATTATTTTTGCATGTTTGTAAAACCCCATCAATGGATATTTACTATCTTATTATTTTGTGTCCCACAGCTTCACTACGTGCATATACTATATAATATAATAATATATTACTACATAATATGTTTTATGATTCTTATTGGTATTTAAGATTTGTCTTTAAAAGTTTGTTGAGTCATAATTTAAATAATACTAAAAATTTGCTAGTAAATGATACATGGTATATATGGTTATGATTTGTAATATTATCTTGATTTTGATTTCGAATATATTTTATGATTTAATTAGTGGATTATATGTTTGAATATTGTGATAACCATTAAAAATAGTTTATCTTATTTTATGATCATGTTATCATCAATAGATTTGAATCAGGTAGAAATCTCAAATAAAATAATTACAATATAATGGTTGAACTAAAATATTTTCTCCGATTAGTAATATAAGATGGGTTAAGAAGATAAATGAACACAATTTTTCTCGTTGTCACAAACTAAAATTGGAATCTATTTCCTTATGAACACAATTGTTTAGAATTTGGTTGCTATTAGGCATAGCTGTTAAAATCATATGTTTTTATCATGTTTAGAATTGTAAATTAATCGTGACATATAATTTACAAAATAAATACAAATTTTGGGTTACTTTGGTTGAACATTTTTATTTCCTTAATTATAAAATTATGCATCCGGGTGATTAAGTTTAAATGTTTATTATTATTCAGATTTACAACTAGCTAAATAAATTAAATAAGATTGGTTACCGTTTGAAAATTGGTTCTGCTACTTTATGAAAAATTGGCTAGCGCATGACAATTAATTTTAATATACTTGTTTTGTTTCTACTTCAATGACCTATGCTTCCAATGTGAATAATCAAACCAAACTTACATATTCAAGTTGATATCATCTTTTATTACTAAGTTACTTAAAGTGCATTATTTAAATTGTTGTTTCATGACCCCAATATTATTTTGTAATATGTGTGCACGTTTATTAAATTGTGTAATATGAAAGCACCATGGAGGGGATATTAGTTTATGCTTTAATTAAAGTAATAAATATTCGTATATAATATGTATCTGTGATTGGTTATACTCGGATATGTTGATACATAAATTATATATACGTTTTTTATAAGTGATGATAAAAAGTCTTATTTCATAAAGTTTTATTATAACTCGTTTTATATGGTGACATGTTATTGTGAAAGCATTGTTTGATTTTACTCTATGTACACCTTGTATCCTATATGTTATAGTTTATTATAAAGATAGTATTTAATAGAACAATTAAATCAAAGTTGTGGTTTAGTATAAATCTCATGAAAGAGTATAGATATGCTTAGGCATTACACTCGAAGTGTCATACTCATAAATCTTATATGACTCGGCTATCTAATTACTTCTCTATTGGTGTTATGAAAATTGCAAAGAGAAGATTATTACAAGGGAAACTCGGATAAATATTTTCGGTTGTCACACCTCAAATATGCTCTTGAAGTAGCAATATTATTAAAAGGGTATGAAAGGTTTGAAGTGACTTTATATTCGTATGTCTAAGAAAATAAATAATGAAAAGCTATGAAGCTTGTTCTTGTTATTCCATTCCCTAAAGTGAATGATATTATATAACGATCATTGAAAATGTCGTGATCATGGACATAGTTAAGAAATTTTGTAATGATGGTCATGTTAATAATGAAATCGATCATCGGAAGTGCTATGATAACCAAGTTGATAATGAGATTGACCATCAGAATGTTATGATAGCCAAGTAAATAATGAGACCGACTATTAGAATTGTAATAATGGTCATAATGAGATAGACCACTAGAAGTAGCAAATTAAAGGAGTGATTACATGAGAATAAAATGTGTAAAGGATAAAAGTTATATAACATGATAGTTTGCAATGATAATGCGTTGTTCTCTCGTATAATGCAACTAATACACATACGATCGTAAACTAGAAGTTTATGTATCATGATTATTTAATTAGTTGGCATGACCGGTTAGACCACACCTAGTCAATGATGATGTGAAACATAATGAAGAGCTAAAAGAGTCTTCAAGCTGGTAATTAGCATGTAATGTTTGCTCTCAAGGGAAATTTTATATTTTGCCATATAAAAGAGGGTGTGTATGCCTAAATATTCTGGAAGTGATTAAAGGATACGCATATCCTAACATGATACCATTTAGTGTTTTAAATCGATGCATCGTCTAAATGGTTATCAAATCCACAACCTTAAGTTTGTGTGATTGTGGCTTAGCTAATGTGATAGCAGGCATATTAATCCGGATTAGTATATTTATTTGGTAATAATGAATTTGATTCCCAAGTTATTAACGATCATTGGAATAAGTGTTATTGTTGAGATGATTATTGATTACAAAGCCAATGATCATGAGAGGAGCAAAAGTTCATTTAAATACATGTAATTTTACATATAGTACCATTAATTCATATCAAGCCAACAAGTTATAGTTCTCCCCATACAGTTGGTTTTTGGTCAGGAACCAAAGATGTCTCATCAAAGATTTTGGTTGTGTGACATATATTGAAACTCATCCACCACACCACACAAAGATGAGGCTTCTAAAAAGTTTGAGAATATGTTGGGTATAAATAATCGTCTATTATTGAATACTTAAAGCCATTAGTGAGAAATTTGTTTATGGCTCATTGTTTTTCACTTTAGTGAATGAATGTTCCCAACATTAAGGGGAGATAACAAGCAGTTGGAAAGTGAAAAGTGGAATGAATTATCATGTCATCTTGATCCTTAGACTATAAACGGTGAACCAGAAGTTCAAAAGATAATTCATTTACCAATATTAAAGAACAAATTACCAGACAAGCTCACTGACCTAAATAGAGTGACTAAATAAGTCACATAATCAACTGCTTATGCTCCAGTTATATTTGGGTCCCAAGAGGACAACCACATAGTTTGTAATAAGTCTATTGCACGCCTAAAGCATGGTAGACTTGTTGATTCCAATAATAAAATTCCTCAAAAATTGGAGCAAATAATTAAGATGGTCAAGTCGAGGTTATAGTAATAAGATCTCCTGAAGAGACAGTAGACATGATGGTTCAGAAGAACCTCAGGTACCTGAAAATAAAGAGATCTCGATAAGTTGTATCATGTTATGTATGGAATCGAAATAAAATCGACATCGTTATACTTTTGTAGATAATATAACTTGAAATGATGAAGTGTTGAGGATCAAGATTTAAGATCTGCCTATGAATGAAAACATATAAATGATTGGCCAAATGGAAAGACACAAATAAGGCAGAGTTGAATTCTCTAATAACATGGAAAGTTTCTGGACCAACAGTCAATACAACTGAAGTTGTAAAATATGTTGGATACAAATGGGTCTTTTATGCGAATCATGTGAAAATTAAACAAAGTTATATAAGGAAAAATTGGGGGCACAAGTATTTTCGCAAAGACCTATAGCTGATTATGAGGAGACGTATTATCTGGTGGTGGTTATATTGGCTTTCCAATATTTAATTAGCCTGGTAATATAAAGAGAGAATTGATATGTGTCTTATGAAAGTTATGTATCACTGGATACTAAAAGTTTACATGAAAGTCCCTCAAAGATTTAATTTATTAAAATCATGAAAATAAGTTCTTGAGAACGATATGATCATTGTATACAGATTCATATTTGAATACGTTGAATATAATTGGAACTCGTGATGAGTATCCTAAAGCATTTAAGTGCTTATAAGGCTAAGTGGAAACATCTTATGGTTGTAATTCTTGTGCACCAATAAACAGACATAGAATACCTATACTTGGTGATTATGGTATCTCAATGTACAGTGTATAAGCACGGTACAATATGTATTATACAAATGAAGCAAGTGTTTAAGACATCCTTGCATATGATATAGAAATCAATGAGGAGGTTTTTGTAACAGAACTCCTAAAGAGTGTATGCACATACATTGTTTTTCAAAGTAGAAAGAAGTAAGTGATGATTGTAAATGCTTGAAGCATTGATTTCAAAACCTTATGAATGTATCTTTATAAACTTAAAAAGATAGTATGGATAAAATAGTTGGATTGAGTATTGTATAACTCATGAGATATTCTGATAAAGATCAATATGAGTTTGATAACACTATCCATCTTTATCAAAAGTCCTCTCCTAAAAGTTCACTATAATCGCAGTTTACAGTGATGATGTCTAGGCACCATCGAGAGAAACTGTCGAGCTTTTAGATGGAGAATTTTTGAATGACGTTGACACATTGTAATTATGGCTCGACCTGCAGTTCAAGTATATGTGTAATCAATCAAACT
Organism: Helianthus tuberosus; assembly: GCA_030545235.1. Lineage (NCBI taxonomy): Eukaryota > Viridiplantae > Streptophyta > Magnoliopsida > Asterales > Asteraceae > Helianthus > Helianthus tuberosus. The sequence continues at coordinate 104,056,924 of CM060352.1, read as the reverse complement.
ATAACTATTAGAGGTTGACGCGTTTTACCATGGACAAACCTTATCCTTTAACTATGTTAAAGGTTGTTTAATTACTTGATATATAAAATGGTTGTTATAGCTTCATATGAAAGAAATTGAAATTTTTGGTCTAGACGTACCCTCTTTAAGTGCAATTGTGCATTAGTATTTCTTGCTATCTATTCATGATTTTATATATCTTTATTGAATTTATCGATTTGATATAGCATGTGTTAAACAACGAAATATTGAAATGGGAAAACATCTATTTCAATACATCTAAGGTATGTAAGATATGAATTTATATTTTACTAACCTATCAAAACAAGTTTGGTTAGTTTTGTAAATGCAGGGAATGTAACAAATCACAGTTGTGGATCTTATGATATTTATTTAAAAGAAGAGGCACTAGAAGGCTCATATGAAGATATACAAAATTGCGAAAATAAAGAATTGCATATTAAGGGATCAAGCGGCAAATCATTGACTACTAAAACTTTGAGCAACTTTCAAGAAAAATGGGCACTAGTCACTTGAAGAATACATGTTCAAATGAGGGGGAGTATTATACAAGTTGCACTCTTTTTCCCTTCACTAAGTTTTATCCTATTGGATTTTCTTAGTAAGGTTTTTAATGAGGTAACGTGCATGATCCAGAAGTATCAGGGGGAGACGATACGCGTTGCACTCTTTTTCCCTTAGCTAAGGTTTTGTCCCACTGGGTTTTCCTGGCAAGGTTTTTAACGAGGGAGCATATCCAAGCGTATCAAGTTGATAACCAATGAGGAGTGTTATAAATATATTATTTATATTATGGTTATCAACACCCAAAATAGATTAGCTTCTTCTCCAAGTTTTCTTCTCTTATATACTTCCCATTGTATCTCTTGTATGACATATCTATCAATGAAATATCTCTTTCTCCCTACATCTCTTTCTCTTATTATTTGCTATTAGGCTAGTTTCACAACAGACCCATAATTTTTTTTAAGAGAGGTGGAAATTTTTTCATGAGGTCCTTTGTCTTATTACTATACAATAATTTTTCGTCCGATTTTGGTGGATCAGATCTGGTTATATAAAAAGGATATCAAACTAATTTTATATAAAAGAAAACTTTATATAAAGTTGTTTTCTACGACTTTTATTTTGTATGAAACGAGTTTGAGGTGTTAATTATAGGCTAGCCACTCATCAATATTTGTTGAGTTTTTAATATTAGTATATTATAAGAAATGTATATCTACGAATAAAATAATGAGATAAATTGAAAGGTAAATGAAGTAAAAAAAATAAAAACGTAAAACAAATTATAAAATTTAGACATTTTTATACTAAATCCAATAAGTTGATAAGAAATAAGTAACCATTAACTTTTTTTTTCTAACGGCCGACAAAAAAATATTTTATTCATTGTAGCAAGATGTTACCACCATACATATAAAAAATCAACACCAATACATTGAAAGATTACATAAATTTCTTATCCATCAACGTTGAATCTACTCCAGTCTTCCTATGTTAATGTCGGCATCTTAGCCCGATTCTTCACCCATAAATACGCCATTGCTTTAATTTCGTCTAGAATCTTTGTAGAATTCGGCTCTGTTTGTTCGAACACGACCTCGTTCCTCGTCTTCCAAATACTCCAAAATGTTACCAACATAACCGCATACAACGCTTTTTTCTTCCTACTTGAACCCGAACTGATCCCGTGTAGCATGAGTAAATCCTTTATGTCGAATGCAATGATCGGAGGAATCATACACCAACCCGCAATATTCTGCCATATCATTTGTGCAAATTGACACGAAACAAAAATATGTTCACTAGGCTCATCGTAATTTCCACACAAAACACATGATCGACTCTGCACCGGTATACTCCGAGCTGCTAAAGCACACTTGGTTGGTAAGCGTTCCATCTCCGCCCTCCATGCTACAGTTCCAACCTTTTTCGGGACCCATTTATTCCATTCAAATACTCTATCAGAACGCACGTGATTAATCGAACCCAGTATCTTCTTTATACTTGCAACATTAAAATTACCAGACCCCTCATACTTCCAATAGCACTTATCAGTTCCGAAAGTCATAGCCATCCCACCAATCAAGCCCATAAGTTGCTGCAATTGAATATTTTCATTATTACCCAGAACCGAACAGGCCCAGGCCCACCGAAACTCCAAACCTGACTCGCTTACCCCCATTCGGTCATGCACCTTACAATCTTTATATTTTTCTGCTTTGAATAAGTCTGGGAATTTTAAATAAAATGGAACCGAATCAGCCCAACTATCTAGAGAGAAAGAAATGTTTTTTTACCATTTGCCAGAACTGCTGACGAAGCATTACTCAGATCAATATCGGCGTCTAATAATAAATTCCGAATACTAGAGATATTTTTCCAAGGTCCGGCGATAAATATCTTTCCATCCTCTTGAGTTGTGATGAATTGCCCAAATTACACGTCTCCACAATCCTTTTTTCCGTTTTAAACCTCCACCACCATTTTGCCAACATTGCTAAATTTGCATCCCTTAGTGAGGCGAAACCCAACCCCCCGTATTCGACCGGAGCAATAGTTTTATCCCATGCCACCCAATTCATTCTAGCATTTTCTTCCGACCCTCCCCAAAAGAACACCCTCCTGATTCTATCTAGTGATTCCAAGACTTTTATTGGCGCTTTAAATAATGAAAAATATTATGTAGGTAGGGAGTTCAATACTGATTTGATTAGTGTTATCCGTCCTCCATATAGGGCTGAGCAGTATACGGTTCAGAACCGCCAGAACCGCGGAACCGAACCGCTAGATCCAAACCGCATTTTTGTATATAGGGTCCGGTTCCGGTTCTTAAATTTGGGTAAAAACGGTTCCCGATTCGGTTCCGGTTAAAACCACAGTTCCAGTTAAAGAACCGCTAGAACCAGTTGGGATTATAAATATTTAAAACCCTATATTATTAATGGGTTTTTCAACATCATACGACAATCCTAATTCTTATTCCCTACTCTTATATTCATTCCACAATCTCATCTTTCATCTTCTAATTCTTCTCTATCTCTCAACCCTAACCTTAATTGCTATCATACAAGTTCATCTCCATCAACACCCTGCAAATACAAGTATGCTATTCTACATAACCTTTTTTTTATGATTGCATATATTTTCTTTCTAGATGTTTGCTTTCTGATACATATAATTTTCTGTATGTGAAAATAAAAATTGAACAAAAATAATCAAATCAATGTTGATCAAATTGTAAATGTGTATATAAATTGTAACATCTGTGCTTGTAATCATTGTGAACAGTCCAATTATTAATAAAATAATGTTATTTGATCCCAATGTTTGTTTGGTTGTGTTTTACATTTTTCATGTTTTGACTTTTGCCCAATTTCAAACTCTATAACGCTTTCTGGAGAGTTATACGCAAACTGGTGCGTAAACGTAACCAGTTTAATGCGACAAATATTCCGGAACATGACCATAAGTTAAACATACCATAAATATCCTTTACATAGCTTAGAAATAGGCTTTGAGGGGTTCGGTGTGCTAAAATAAACTTTTGGGTCATTCAGGGACTAAAAGCGTCAAAAAGTGCACAAGTTTGCATTTTCGCGCATAACTTACGTTCTGAATACATACGGTCATCCAAAAATTTATGTAAGCACTAAAACATTTTATTTTAGTGTTTGGCATAAGAAAAATCCATTCGTCGCGTCATTTGGATCGTTTTTCGCGCTTATGCGCATTCCGTCGTAATTAAGCGAACATCGCGATCGTACGGCCAAACGAACCGACATCCGATATATTTTTGAGCATGTTTTGAGTTTCCAATACTTTAACTTCATTTTAGAGCCTTGAAATGGGGTTAACGGGGCTTATACGTGTCAAAAATGCATTGAAAACCAAGTTTTGGGCATGCATGGGCTAAAAATGTAAATCTGTCAAAGTTCTTAGGCCTGGGGCGTAAACCCAAGCTTAAAATTTACGCGACCCGCGTCAGTCCCAGACAGCAGAATGTGCAGAAACATCGAATCTGGTCCGTTCCACTTGTTGCACATGGTTTTGGGGAATCTACGGGCTGGTTTGATGTGCACATGGTATTACAATACCATGGGTGCAAGTGTATGGCCAAGATTGAAGCACGTTTTCCAAGAAACAATCCTAACGGTTCGGGAAATCCTATAAATACCCCATGCCTTCATTTGCAAAACCCACTAGAATTTTGATTTGAGAAACTCTAAGTTGAAACCATTGTTTCATACCTGAGTTACTTGAATCGAGATTAGCATTCGGGGACCCTTCGTAAGTATTCTTTCGTTCTTTTATTGCTTTTCGAGTCCGAAAGTCAAACTTTGTTTGACTTTCTGCGTTGACCAGTTTATGGTCAATGCGAAGTTCGTTTGAACTTCGCAACGTGATTGTAATCACGATGGTTATAGTCCCTTGGGACTATGCCTACTGATTACCACGTTGTCTAGGGTCGTAAGGGTAAGCGATCTAATAAATCGCTTATACCTTCGAACCCGACCCATTTGGTCGATCATTAGGATCCGACCAAATACATTAGGAGACCATAGTAGGTAGGGAATAACCTTCCGAGGTTATACCTTATGGTCACGACGTTTAAGTAGTTGTATGATAGGTAGTTTATATGCCTTAGGTAAATTACCAAAATACCCCTTTGATGCCAAAATTCATTATAAACATATGTGACATAACTTTTGACATCTAAACTGATTTGGCGACAATATTAGGCATGTTAAGGCATATTCTACTTGTCATAGGACTAGTTAGGCGGTCCGAACGCGTTTCACGCGGACGACGCGTTAAAGTAGCATAAACTACCTAAACGGGTCGTAATGGGTCGTAAGCACTTATGTTAGGTTTCATTTAGTATGTAGGCTTTGTTAAACCATATTACACGAGTCTCCATACTCGTTTGGTTTACGAACCCTCATTCTATCCGATCATCCGATATAGGTCCGGTTTATTAACATAGTTACCTATATTAGGTGCCGTTTGATTCCGTGATCTCTAGCATTTCTTGGTGGTTATCTTAGGACTTCTGAGCAATCTCAAGTGAGTACATAGACCCCTCTTTTACTCTTTTCCAAACTGTTTTGGGGTGAAACACATGTGCCTACTTGTTACTTTCGTGCTTTCCTGCTTTCACATCATATACTTGCTATGTTCATTAGTACATTTATAGTACATGATTTCATTGTATTCATGCTATGTATGCCCATTGTGTGCGTACTTAGTACATTGTTTTACATTACATGTCATACTATGTATGTCCATTGTGTGCATACTTAGTACATTGTTTTACATTACATCTCATGCTATGTATGTCCATTGTGTGCATACTTAGTACATTGTTTTACATTACATTTCATGCTATGTATGTCCATTGTGTGCATACTTAGTACATTGTTTTACATTACATTTCATGCTATGTATGCCCATTGTGTGCGCACTTAGTACAATTGTTTTCATCACATGCTTACATTTTGTTATGACATTTGGGTTGTTTACAATGGAACAATACATTCATTAACATTAGCTACGCCGTTCGTTAGTAGGTAGTGGTACCATAGGAACTGACAACTCCCGTTCCTGAAATCCTGGGTTTGTTTGGATTGGAAGGAATGACCGAATTCGATATACATAACTTAGATAAACCTTTAATTTGTTTAAGGGTTTATCGCCACAGTCTCAAGGCTTGGATGTATGCATTTTCACAATACCGCATAAATGTTTGTATCAGTAAAGCATGCATTTGTTCCACAAAACATAACTTTGATTTAAACCATGTTTTACTTCAATACCTTGTTTTTGTGCATTTTACATATGGTTTAGTTGATATATTTCACTTACCATACATGATATTTTTGGGTAAACATTACATGATCTACATTAAACATAAACATTTTGACATTGATATACACATTTAGTGGTTTACATTGGACATAGACATTTCGATATGGTTTACACATTAACACATGACAATTCATTTATACATAAACTATTTACATTGGTGGTTGGTTTGATTAAGTGATTTGAGTAACGAGGCATGTGTAATATGATACAAGCATGGTGGATACGCCGCTGGTACTTCCTATATATAAGTGTTTGTATGACATTACATGTCGTAGCGTCACTTAAATCATTTCAATATTTGACATATTACATTTTACATAAACAACATATTTTCACAAGACATTGATTTACAAAACAACTTATCTTATACAAATTCATTTTTACTTGGTTATTCATTTAACCTTACATTATTCTCTTATTTATACATATAATTGCTTTTAATGATTTACAAAACAAAACAACTTACAAGGTTCATGACTGACTGTTATTAAACAATTTTTCCTAAACTTATAAGTCATGAATCCTATTTTCACAAAACCTATGTATCTCACAGGCATTTTTATGCTGACGTACCTATTTTCACATGTGTTTTCAGGAGCTTTTCCATAGGATGATGATCGTGACACTAGGGCGGACCTGTGCCTTAGAGACATAAAACGAAGATAGACTTAGTTTAATTATGTTATGTACTCTTTGTTTCCTGTTTAAGACAATGAAACTCTTATGTTGATAAATAAAATACAACTTTGAATGCCATGGTTATGAAACAATTAATTCTGTTACAACACTCCCCGACGTTTCCGCCGCGGTTGCATGTTATACACGGTCGTGGTGTGACAGAAGAGTTGGTATCAGAGCCAATGGTTATAGGGAATTAGGTTATTAGTAATTCTTTGACCTAGACTATAACCTTTCTAGGACCCTAACACAAGTTATCTTGTGTTTAGATCTTAAAACATGTACATCACCTATCCTTAGGTGATTATCAAAACAAAAACCAAATTTTTCCAAAACGATTTTTGAAAAACAATCATCTGTTTTTGGATGATTTATTACAAGGTTTTGAACCCTTCCAGTTTGGTTTTTGGCCTTGTGCCTTCAAATTTTCAAAATCTCGTCAAAGCTTTGGGTTTTAAATAATGTGAACATGTGCAAACTGGAAGAGTGAATGCCTGTATTCTGGGTTTTCTGTCTAGGCAAGCACTTCGTATACATCTCATCAGACGCGAGACCAGTTGTGCTTACCTAGGAATTCTTGGGATGAGTGTTCACTTATAGGCGAGCATGTCTTCGCAATACATTATTTTTGATCCATTTACTTTGATTAGTCACTGTGTGTCGTTTGTTTGCTTGGTAATGCGGACGAATGACCACCATCTTTGCTTTTGTTGATTTTGTTTCATCTCATTCTCTTCATCCAATCATCTCACTCGTTTCCTTTCATGTTTTCCTCTTTTAGAATGCCTCCTCGACACGAAAACCAGATAGCAACTGTCGAACTGGCAGAAATCATTGCGCAGCAGATGGCTGCACAATTCCCAAACCTCTTTGCTCAATGGAACCAAGCCAACAACAATAACAACGGTCCTTGCAATTTCAAGACTTTTAACTCGGCTAAACCACTCAAGTTTAGTGGTTCTGAGGGAGCAACTGGGCTTCTTCAATGGTTCGAGAGCATTGAGAATACTTTTCGTCATGTGCAGTGTCCTGACAATCGCAAGGTCGAGTTTTCTTCGAGTGTGTTTCAGAAGAGGGCTCTCACATGGTGGAACGGGGTTATGAGAGACCGTGGTGCAGAAGTTGCTCTAGCACAAACTTGGGCTGAACTTAGGGCCCTTATGATGAGGGAGTTCTGTCCTCGTCATGAGCAGCGAGCTTTGGAGAGAGAATTCGATGACTTGAAACAAGACAGTGGCGAGCACAGGGCATATACCAATAGGTTTGAGGAGTTGAGTCTGATGCCCAACAATGGTTACCCCACTCGACAAGGCTATCGAAAGGTACATCGACGGCCTACCTGACTCAGTGCAAGACATCATTACTGGTAGTAACCCTGCCACACTCCGTCAGGCTATCGAGTTATCAGCGACATTGACTGAGTCGCAGATTCGGAAGAATAAGTTACACAGGAAGGGTGACAAGGGCAAGAAACAGACGTCTGACAAAGAGGATAGCAAGAAAGGTCAAAACAAGAATGGAAAGAATTCTGGTTCTTCGAGAGGGTCTAGGAAGCGTAAGGCTTCCCAAAATTTTGCTGTCACTGCCCAAGCTAGCCAGGCAGCTCCCAACCAACCCGCTCAGCCTCCAGCAAAGAAGCCCTATTCAGGGAATGCACCTTTGTGCAATAGATGCAACAGTCACCATCAGCCGCAACATCAGTGCCGCAACAGTCACCTACAGAATAAGAATGGCATGATTATCGTGAGCTTAACAAGCTTACCATCAAGAATCGATATCCCCTACCTCGTATCGATGATCTCTTTGATCAGTTACAGGGCGCTTCTTATTTTTCGAAGATTGATCTGCGTTCCGGGTATCATCAACTTCGGGTGCATGAAGAAGATATTCCCAAGACAGCGTTCCGTACTCGTTATGGGCATTACGAGTTCACAGTCATGCCATTCGGTCTGACTAATGCTCCTGCTGTTTTCATGGACTTAATGAATAGGGTCTGCAAACCTTATTTGGATCAGTTCGTCATTGTTTTTATTGACGACATCTTGATTTATTCTAAGACGCGAGCTGATCACGAGCAACATCATCGTCTTACTCTGGAACTCCTAAAGAAAGAGCAACTTTTCGCCAAATTCTCCAAGTGTGAATTCTGGCTTAAAGAAGTTCAATTCTTAGGACATATCATCAACGAACAAGGTATTCATGTAGATCCCTCCAAGATCAGTGCGATTAAGGATTGGGATACGCCTACTACTCCCACTGAGGTTCGTTCTTTTCTTGGTCTAGCGGGTTATTATCGCCGCTTCATAGAAAACTTCTCGAAGATTGCAGTTCCTCTAACTGCTCTAACTCAGAAGAACAATCCAGACTCTGGAGGATATGCTTAGAGCTTGTGTGATCGACTTTGGTGGTAGTTGGGATTCACAGCTTCCGTTAATTGAATTCTCCTACAACAACAGTTATCACACCAGCATCAAAATGGCTCCTTTCGAAGCTCTCTATGGTCGAAAATGTCGTTCACCAGTCTGCTAGAATGAGATCGGCGAGGCTCAAATTACTGGACCTGCCCTCATTTTAGAGACAACAGATAAGGTTAAGAAAGTTCGTGATAACCTTCAGACAGCTAGAAGCCGTCAAAAGAGTTACGCGGACCCAAAACGCAAGCCCTTGGAATTTCAAGTCGGTGATCGAGTATTACTTAAGGTCTCACCTTGGAAAGGTGTGATCAGATTTGGAAAGAAAGGAAAACTTGCACCTAGATACGTTGGACCATTCAAGATCGTCGAAAGAATCAGAAAGGTAGCCTACAGACTTGAGTTACCTCCTGAACTTGGAAGCGTTCATCCAACTTTTCAAGTGTCCAATCTCAAGAGGTGTTTAGCTGATGAGAACCTCCACATACCGCTTGACGAAATTCGTGTTGATAAAACACTGAAATTTGTCGAGAAACCTGTGGAAATCATGGAACGTGAAGTCAAGTGGCTTAAATGCAAGCGCATTCCTTTGTTCAAAGTTCGCTGGGAAGCTAAACGTGGACCCAAGTTTACTTGGGAACGCGAAGATCAAATGAAGGCAAAATATCAGCATCTTTTTCCACGAGTTTCCTCTAAATAAATTTCGGGACGAAATTTCCGCAAGTAGGGGAGACTGTAACATCTGTGCTTGTAATCATTGTGAACAGTCCAATTATCAATAAAATAATGTTATTTGATCCCAATGTTTGTTTGGTTGTGTTTTACATTTTTCATGTTTTGACTTTTGCCCAATTTCAAACTCTATATCGCTTTCTGGAGAGTTATACGCAAACTGGTGCGTAAACGTAACCAGTTTAATGCAAAAAATATTCCGGAACATGACCATAAGTTAAACATACCATAAATATCCTTTACATAGCTTAGAAATAGGCTTTGAGGGGTTCGGTGTGCTAAAATAAACTTTTGGGTCATTCAGGGACTAAAAGCGTCAAAAAGTGCACAAGTTTGCATTTTCGCGCATAACTTACGTTCTGAATACATACGGTCATCCAAAAATTTATGTAAGCACTAAAACATTTTATTTTAGTGTTTGGCATAAGAAAAATCCATTCGTCGCGTCATTTGGATCGTTTTTCGCGCTTATACGCATTTCGTCGTAATTAAGCGAACATCGCGATCGTACGGCCAAACGAACCGACATCCGATATATTTTTGAGCATGTTTTGAGTTGCCAATACTTTAACTTCATTTTAGAGCGTTGAAATGGGGTTAACGGGGCTTATACGTGTCAAAAATGCATCGAAAACCAAGTTTTGGGCATGCAGGGGCTAAAAATGTAAATCTGTCAAAGTTCTTAGGCCTGGGGCGTAAACCCAAGCTTAAACTTTACGCGGCCCGCGTCAGTCCCAGACAGCAGAATGTGCAGAAACATCGAATCTGGTCTGTTCCACTTGTTGCACATGGTTTTGGGGAATCTATGGGCTGGTTTGATGTGCACATGGTATTACAATACCATGGGTGCAAGTGTATGGCCAAGATTGAAGCACGTTTTCCAAGAAACGATCCTAATGGTTCGGGAAATCCTATAAATACCCCATGCCTTCATTTGCAAAACCCACTAGAATTTTGATTTGAGAAACTCTAAGTGGAAACCATTGTTTCATACCTGAGTTACTTGAATCGAGATTAGCATTCGGGGACCCTTCGTAAGTATTCTTTCGTTCTTTTATTGCTTTTCGAGTCCTAAAGTCAAACTTTGTTTGACTTTCTGCGTTGACCAGTTTATGGTCAATGCGAAGTTCGTTTGAACTTCGCAACGTGATTGTAATAACGATGGTTATAGTCCCTTGGGACTATGCCTACTGATTACCACGTTGTCTAGGGTCGTAAGGGTAAGGGATCTAATAAATCGATTATACCTTCGAACCCGAACCATTTGGTCGATCATTAGGATCCGACCAAATACATTAGGAGACCATAGTAGGTAGGGAATAACCTTCCGAGGTTATACCTTATGGTCACGACGTTTAAGTAGTTGTATGATAGGTAGTTTATATGCCTTAGGTAAATTACAAAAATACCCCTTTGATGCCAAAATTCATTATAAACATATGTGACATAACTTTTGACATCTAAACTGATTTGGCGACAATATTAGGCATGTTAAGGCATATTCTACTTGTCATAGGACTAGTTAGGCGGCCCGAACGCGTTTCACGCGGACGACGCGTTAAAGTAGCATAAACTACCTAAACGGGTCGTAATGGGTCGTAAGCACTTATGTTAGGTTTCATTTAGTATGTAGGCTTTGTTAAACCATATTACACGAGTCTCCTTACTCGTTTGGTTTACGAACCCTCATTCTATCCGATCATCCGATATAGGTCCGGTTTATTAACATAGTTACCTATATTAGGTGCCGTTTCATTCCGTGATCTCTAGCATTGCTTGGTGGTTATCTTAGGACTTCTGAGCAATCTCAAGTGAGTACATAGACCCCTCTTTTACTCTTTTCCAAACTGTTTTGGGGTGAAACACATGTGCCTACTTGTTACTTTCGTGCTTTCCTGCTTTCACATCATATACTTGCTATGTTCATTAGTACATTTATAGTACATGATTTCATTGTATTCATGCTATGTATGCCCATTGTGTGCGTACTTAGTACATTGTTTTACATTACAAGTCATACTATGTATGTCCATTGTGTGCATACTTAGTACATTGTTTTACATTACATCTCATGCTATGTATGTCCATTGTGTGCATACTTAGTACATTGTTTTACATTACATTTCATGCTATGTATGCCCATTGTGTGCGCACTTAGTACAATTGTTTTCATCACATGCTTACATTTTGTTATGACATTTGGGTTGTTTACAATGGAACAATACATTCATTAACATTAGCTACGCCGTTCGTTAGTAGGTAGTGGTACCATCGGAACTGACAACTCCCGTTCCTGAAATCCTGGGTTTGTTTGGATTGGAAGGAATGACCGAATTCGATATACATAACTTAGATAAACCTTTAATTTTTTAAGGGTTTATCGCCACAGTCTCAAGGCTTGGATGTATGCATTTTCACAATACCGCATAAATGTTTGTATCAGTAAAGCATGCATTTGTTCCACAAAACATAACTTTGATTTAAACCATGTTTTACTTCAATACCTTGTTTTTGTGCATTTTACATATGGTTTAGTTGATATATTTCACTTACCATACATGATATTTTTGGGTAAACATTACATGATCTACATTAAACATAAACATTTTGACATTGATATACATATTTAGTGGTTTACATTGGACATAGACATTTCGTGTAACACCCGAAAATTTTAAAAACAAAAATGTAACAACCCTCATTAAAAACTATTATTTATTATGATTTATAGTCCAATAGGAAACCCTAATTGAGACACCCAAGTGATTCCGCACAAACCCTAAGATTTTCAGAACAATCAGAATCAGGATTAGGGCCCCTAAAAGTTAGGGGGGATATTTCCCATTGACGATAATCATCACAGTTTATTATAAAATTCGAATTTATTAAGTTTGTCGACTCAGCTAGGCTAGTCCCTAACGTGGCAACCCTATGGTGTTTTGCTGTCCCTTACGGACCGTAAGGTTAGGAAGGTTACGGTCCGTAAGCACCTTTACGGACCGCAACATCAGGAGGCTTACGGTCCGTAAGCTAAGACAAAATCGGGCTATAAATAGAGGACATTGGCAATCGATTCTGGGCACAAAAACGACGATCAAACTCCAAAATTACGCCGAGTTATCGTCCGATTACTACAAAAAACACTAATTAAGTATAGCGGGGTGCTGCAATCAGGGTATTAACTCAATCGCTGCTACGATTCATTGTCCGATCGATTTGAACTATCCGATAGATGTTTAAGTGCTGCTCAAATTGGGCTTATACTTTGTCATTCGTCGTGATTTCGACAGGGATGTTTGAGTGCTGTCCGAAATCGGACTATACTCCGTCCTTAGTTGTGAATCCGCTGGATGTTTAAGTATCGCACTTTGTCATTTGTTGTGAAGGTTTAATCTCGTGAGTTATCGTAAAAGTTGTATTAGTTAATTACCTAGTTTGTGTGCAAATTAGGTTAAGAGGATAATCAGTAGGCTAGACTCTGCCCGTATGAATCTACAATTGGAGACAAGATAGCATCACTTGGAATTTTTAAGGTACGGATAGACTCCTCTCTTTCGATTTATGTCGTTTTATAAGAATCCTTTCTTTCGATTTATGTCAGTTTAGTACGGATAGACTCCACTCTTTCGATTTATGTCGTTTTATAAGAATCCTTTCTTTCGATTTATGTCAGTTTAGTACGGATAGACTCCTTTCTTTCGATTTGCGTTATATCATTCTGATTTTAAAGTCCGTATTAAGATATAAGTTATAAGTTCAGTACGGATAGACTCCTTTCTTTCGATTTACTTCGTTTTGATATAAGTATATCATTTCTGATTTTAAATTCCGTATTAAGATTTAAGGTATAACTCTGTTCTTTTGATTTATGTCAGTTCTGATTTTAAGTTCCGAAATAAGTTATAAGTTCAGTACGAATAGATTTCCTTTCTTTCGATTTCCGTCATTTGGATATCAGTACATCAGTCTTGATTTTAGATTTCCGTATTAAGATTAAGTTATGAATTCTGTACGGATAGGTTCCTTCCTTTCGATTTATGTTGTTTTTATAAAAGATCCTTTCTTTCGATTTATCATTTTCTGATTTTAAAGTCCGTATTAAGATCTAAGGTATAAGTTATAAGTTCCGTACGGATAGAATCCCTTTCTTTTGATTGATGTCGTTCCTGAAATTAAGTTTCCATATTAAGATTAAGTTATGAAATAAGTTATAGATTCCATATTAAGATTAAGTTATTAAATAAGTTATAGATTCCGTATTAAGATTAAGTAATGAAATAAGTTATAGATTCCGTATTAAGATTAAGTTATGAAATAAGTTATAGATTCCGTATTAAGATCTGTACGGATAGAATTCCTTTCTTTCGACTTATGTCCGTTGGGTACGGATAGAATCCTTTCTTTTGATTTATGTCAATTGAATACAAGTTCCGTATTAAGATTAAGTTAGGAAATACATGTTGGAAGTTCCAAACGTTTTGAAAAGGTTTTGTTTTACATCAGTTAGTTAGAAAGTGGTTTATTTTATACGAATTTCATTTCCTACTCTAGTGGTTCCTTATTAACGAGTCAAGGTTTTATCTTGTTCGTTTAATAAACCACATTTTGGGGACGAAATTGTCAAGATAGGATTGATAACCATACCTTGGTGACTGGTTCCACTCTTTGATTATAAAACTCCTCACATCTTTGATTATAGATTCCTTTGATAAGTCCGTTCGATTCCTGTTTTAATCATTTGATTTTAGCTCTCATGTCATACGATAGTTTTCTGTTAAGTTGCATTCATTATCGCATGTTCCAATATATGTTCCGTTCTGTTCTGAATATAAGTTTTATAAGTTATGTGAATAAGACCATTTGTACTCTGATACCCTGAGTATCGCTTCTCGTGGAGTGTCCCACGAGCATGTTGTTGCGGCATCAACAGCATGTGCTCCATCTGTGACGGAGAGATTAGTTCACAGCGTCCCTAGGTACAAGTGTGGTACGAAGCTACTAGGAGGCGTATGGATCGATCCTAGGATTTTAAGTTATAAGGAAATGGATAGAGGATATGCCAACTCACCATTTCGTGTGATAAGTATGCAGGAGTAGCTACCTGTGTATTGTCACGTTTTCAGTTTGCTCATGGGTACATCCGTAAGACATGATTATAATTATGTTTTTGCATCGTAAACGTTTTCACCTAAAGTTAATTCCGAATTTTTAAATAAAATAAGCTTTTGTTTTCCTCTATCCGCACACTGGGCAAAGTATTTTCGAAATTTTGCTCAGACGTACGTTTTTCTTTGTTGTGTTTTCTTCTTTACGTCAGGTTATCAGGACAATCTGGGACAGGGGATATGGAAGAGTGCTCGAGTGTTTGAACAAGACCATAGAAATAATTGTACTGGATTAGATATCCTTTATTAATTTGTAAAGCCTTGTAATACATTTAAGTATAAATGGAATTATGTTTTTGATCTGACCACCGTTATTGTGACACTTCGGCCCGTTCCGGGTCGGGGTGTTACAGCTATGGTATCAGAGCAAAGGCTCTTTCCTGTAGAAAATTTAAACATAAGTTAAGACCTGTGAGGTAATGGGTAGACATTGGGTTAGGATTTCGATGTCCAATCAGTCAATACATCGGTTAGTAACTTTTCTTTTCATGATAGTCTCGAACATAAGTATTTCGTCATCTTCATTGTTTTTACTCTAGTTTTATTTCAAGTATGACAATTGATCATAGTGGGTCGTGTTCAAGTATGATTATTAATATATATATATATATATGTATATAATAATTTCGAGGACGAAATTTTTTTTAAGAGGGGTAGATTTGTAACACCCGAAAATTTTAAAAACAAAAATGTAACAACCCTCATTAAAAACTATTATTTATTATGATTTATAGTCCAATAGGAAACCCTAATTGAGACACCCAAGTGATTCCGCACAAACCCTAAGATTTTCAGAACAATCAGAATCAGGATTAGGGCCCCTAAAAGTTAGGGGGGATATTTCCCATTGACGATAATCATCACAGTTTATTATAAAATTCGAATTTATTAAGTTTGTCGACTCAGCTAGGCTAGTCCCTAACGTGGCAACCCTATGGTGTTTTGCTGTCCCTTACGGACCGTAAGGTTAGGAAGGTTACGGTCCGTAAGCACCTTTACGGACCGCAACATCAGGAGGCTTACGGTCCGTAAGCTAAGACAAAATCGGGCTATAAATAGAGGACATTGGCAATCGATTCTGGGCACAAAAACGACGATCAAACTCCAAAATTACGCCGAGTTATCGTCCGATTACTACCAAAAACACTAATTAAGTATAGCGGGGTGCTGCAATCAGGGTATTAACTCAATCGCTGCTACGATTCATTGTCCGATCGATTTGAACTATCCGATAGATGTTTAAGTGCTGCTCAAATTGGGCTTATACTTTGTCATTCGTCGTGATTTCGACAGGGATGTTTGAGTGCTGTCCGAAATCGGACTATACTCCGTCCTTAGTTGTGAATCCGCTGGATGTTTAAGTATCGCACTTTGTCATTTGTTGTGAAGGTTTAATCTCGTGAGTTATCGTAAAAGTTGTATTAGTTAATTACCTAGTTTGTGTGCAAATTAGGTTAAGAGGATAATCAGTAGGCTAGACTCTGCCCGTATGAATCTACAATTGGAGACAAGATAGCATCACTTGGAATTTTTAAGGTACGGATAGACTCCTCTCTTTCGATTTATGTCGTTTTATAAGAATCCTTTCTTTCGATTTATGTCAGTTTAGTACGGATAGACTCCTCTCTTTCGATTTATGTCGTTTTATAAGAATCCTTTCTTTCGATTTATGTCAGTTTAGTACGGATAGACTCCTTTCTTTCGATTTGCGTTATATCATTCTGATTTTAAAGTCCGTATTAAGATATACGTTATAAGTTCAGTACGGATAGACTCCTTTCTTTCGATTTACTTCGTTTTGATATAAGTATATCATTTCTGATTTTAAATTCCGTATTAAGATTTAAGGTATAACTCTGTTCTTTTGATTTATGTCAGTTCTGATTTTAAGTTCCGAAATAAGTTATAAGTTCAGTACGAATAGATTTCCTTTCTTTCGATTTACGTCATTTGGATATCAGTACATCAGTCTTGATTTTAGATTTCCGTATTAAGATTAAGTTATGAATTCTGTACGGATAGGTTCCTTCCTTTCGATTTATGTTGTTTTTATAAAAGATCCTTTCTTTCGATTTATCATTTTCTGATTTTAAAGTCCGTATTAAGATCTAAGGTATAAGTTATAAGTTCCGTACGGATAGAATCCCTTTCTTTTGATTGATGTCGTTCCTGAAATTAAGTTTCCATATTAAGATTAAGTTATGAAATAAGTTATAGATTCCATATTAAGATTAAGTTATTAAATAAGTTATAGATTCCGTATTAAGATTAAGTAATGAAATAAGTTATAGATTCCGTATTAAGATTAAGTTATGAAATAAGTTATAGATTCCGTATTAAGATCTGTACGGATAGAATTCCTTTCTTTCGACTTATGTCCGTTGGGTACGGATAGAATCCTTTCTTTTGATTTATGTCAATTGAATACAAGTTCCGTATTAAGATTAAGTTAGGAAATACATGTTGGAAGTTCCAAACGTTTTGAAAAGGTTTTGTTTTACATCAGTTAGTTAGAAAGTGGTTTATTTTATACGAATTTCATTTCCTACTCTAGTGGTTCCTTATTAACGAGTCAAGGTTTTATCTTGTTCGTTTAATAAACCACATTTTGGGGACGAAATTGTCAAGATAGGATTGATAACCATACCTTGGTGACTGGTTCCACTCTTTGATTATAAAACTCCTCACATCTTTGATTATAGATTCCTTTGATAAGTCCGTTCGATTCCTGTTTTAATCATTTGATTTTAGCTCTCATGTCATACGATAGTTTTCTGTTAAGTTGCATTCATTATCGCATGTTCCAATATATGTTCCGTTCTGTTCTGAATATAAGTTTTATAAGTTATGTGAATAAGACCATTTGTACTCTGATACCCTGAGTATCGCTTCTCGTGGAGTGTCCCACGAGCATGTTGTTGCGGCATCAACAGCATGTGCTCCATCTGTGACGGAGAGATTAGTTCACAGCGTCCCTAGGTACAAGTGTGGTACGAAGCTACTAGGAGGCGTATGGATCGATCCTAGGATTTTAAGTTATAAGGAAATGGATAGAGGATATGCCAACTCACCATTTCGTGTGATAAGTATGCAGGAGTAGCTACCTGTGTATTGTCACGTTTTCAGTTTGCTCATGGGTACATCCGTAAGACATGATTATAATTATGTTTTTGCATCGTAAACGTTTTCACCTAAAGTTAATTCCGAATTTTTAAATAAAATAAGCTTTTGTTTTCCTCTATCCGCACACTGGGCAAAGTATTTTCGAAATTTTGCTCAGACGTACGTTTTTCTTTGTTGTGTTTTCTTCTTTACGTCAGGTTATCAGGACAATCTGGGACAGGGGATATGGAAGAGTGCTCGAGTGTTTGAACAAGACCATAGAAATAATTGTACTGGATTAGATATCCTTTATTAATTTGTAAAGCCTTGTAATACATTTAAGTATAAATGGAATTATGTTTTTGATCTGACCACCGTTATTGTGACACTTCGGCCCGTTCCGGGTCGGGGTGTTACATTTCGATATGGTTTACACATTAACACATGACAATTCATTTATACATAAACAATTTACATTGGTGGTTGGTTTGATTAAGTGATTTGAGTAACGAGGCGTGTGTAATTTGATACAAGCATGGTGGATACGCCGCTGGTACTTCCTATATATAAGTGTTTGTATGACATTACATGTCGTAGCGTCACTTAAATCATTTCAATATTTGACATATTACATTTTACATAAACAACATATTTTCACAAGACATTGATTTACAAAACAACTTATCTTATACAAATTCATTTTTACTTGGTTATTCATTTAACCTTACATTATTCTCTTATTTATACATATCATTGCTTTTAATGATTTACAAAACAAAACAACTTACAAGGTTCATGACTGACTGTTATTAAACAATTTTTCCTAAACTTATAAGTCATGAATCCTATTTTCACAAAACCTATGTATCTCACAGGCATTTTTATGCTGACGTACCTATTTTCACATGTGTTTTCAGGAGCTTTTCCATAGGATGATGATCGTGACACTAGGGCGGACCTGTGCCTTAGAGACATAAAACGAAGATAGACTTAGTTTAATTATGTTATGTACTCTTTGTTTCCTGTTTAAGACAATGAAACTCTTATGTTGATAAATAAAATACAACTTTGAATGCCATGGTTATGAAATAATTAATTCTGTTACAATACTCCCCGACGTTTCCGCCGCTGTTGCATGTTATACGCGGTCGGGGTGTGACAGAAATAGTGTATCGCTTGGTAAATACAGTAGATGCATTACTGATCAATCTATTCACGTGAATCAAATACAGTAGATGCATTATTTGTTTATTTTTTTTAATTGCTAACAATTGGTTTCATTTAGATGTTTATGAGAAGATTGAGAGGATGAAGATCGAATGAAGTTTGAAGATGTTTGTTTTAATTGTTAACACGATGGTTCATGGTTGTAATAGTTTTATTTAGAGTTTGTTTTATGGCTTGAAATTTTTTATTGTTGCTTTGCTACTTTTATTTTGGTTGGTTTGAACTTTGAATGTTGCAACTCTAGTTAATGTTTTAAATGGTTTGATTTGTTTTTATTGAATTGTTAATTTTACGATTTAATTGTCAACTGGTTCCCGCTAGAACCGTTTACACGAGAACCGTTTAACCGGTTCGGAACCGAACCAGAACCATTATAATACGGTTCGGTTCTGGTTCTAAAATTTAGCAATTAACGGTTCCGATTCGGTTCGGTCCGGTTCTGAACTGTTGCACAGCCCTACCTCCATTTGACAATGTTTTTGCTTTCCATAGTGAAAGCCTACTATTAAATATGTCGATCACCGACTTCCAATTTTTAGCAAGGTTCATATTAGCACCTACTAACAGACCAAGATGTTTAAACGGAAATGTACCTTTTTTACACTTCAACATATTTGCCATATCTTGTACCTCCTGATCATTCACTCCGATCCCATAAATACTACACTTCGCCAAATTTACTCTTAATCCCGAAGCCAAATAAAAACATCTCAACAACCGCCTTAGATTATTTATGTTTGACACTTACCACTCACCCATAAACATTACATCATCAGCATACATCAGATGAGATAATGACGGGCCTTCGTCAGAAAACTTTATACCATTAAACAGACCCACAGAAGTGGCTTTCTTCATAATTCCTATCAAAGCTTCCATTACTATAACAAACAAAAATGGGGACAATGGATCACCCTGACGCACCCCACGAGAATAGTCGAATTCCCTAGTCGGTGACCCATTAACCAAAAATGAAGCTCTTGCAGAGTATAGTGTTGCCATTACCCATGCTCGCCATCTACTCGGGAAATTCATTTGAGCCATAATCGAATTTAGAAATGTCCAATTAACCGAATCATAGGCCTTATTGATATCTACTTTAAAGTACATCCCCCTCCGCTTAGTCTTCTTTAACCAACTCAAAACTTCATTAAGCACTAGTGGGCCATCCATGATATTTCTTCCAGCCAGAAACACCGATTGTTGTTCCGAAATCAAATTACCCAATACCCCTTTTAGCCGATTCACAAGCACGTTTGAAATCACTTTATTTACGACACCAATTATAGTTATTGGTCTAAAATCCGCTAGGTGATCCGAGTCCTTTACTTTCAGAATTAGTGCTAGAAAAGAAGAAGTGCAACACTTATTAAGCGTTCCTTCCTCATAAAATCTATTAAACAGGTTAACGAAGTCCTCACGGAGACTAGCCCAACACTTTTTAATGAACTTGAAGTTGAAACCATCCGGCCCTAGCGCCCGATCTCCTTCACATTCCCAAACGACCGCTTTAATTTCATCCACTGAGAAAGGTGTTACCAACATGTTTGCCTTCGTATCAGAAATAGTAGCTAAATTAGGATAGACCAACTCTGGTCTAACTGGCATTGGCTCTGTGAACTGATAGAGAAAGAACTCATACAAAGATTCTTTTATGGATAATGGGTTCGTAACCCAAACGCCATTAATCAACAACCCATTTAATCTATTAGTACTAATATTAGAATTAATAATATGATGGAAATAGGCGGAGTGTTCATCACCTTCAATAGCCCACTTAGACCTAGACTTTTACCGTATATCCAATTGCTTAATTCTATCAAACTTGGCCATATAGTTTCCGCACTCCGCTCTTTCCAACAATTCTTCCTCTAGTAGCATTCTTTCTTCCGCCAAACTTTCAATACTAGCTAATCGTCCCTTTTTACCACCATAAATACCCTCCCTACTTTCCTTTTCCACTTTCATCCATGACTTGATATTATTTTTCAACCATCTTAGTTTAATAGCAAGAGCAAGATCCGTCGGTCCCGAGAAAGTAAACATACCACACATCTGTAACACATAATTAAGAAAACCAGGAAACTCGAACCAGGAATTAAAGAACCTGAACGGAATATGACCGAAATCCGCTTGAATTGTTGAAAGGACAATGGGCCGATGATCTGACACTTCCCTATCCAAAGCGACTACTGTTGCGTTTGGCCATCTCTCCATAAATCCGAGGCATACAAAAAACCGATCCAACTTGCTCAGCTTCGTCCCATTATCTGATATATATGTGAAGCTACCCCTTCCCATATTATATTCCACTAGGCCAGCCGATAGAATAAATTGGTTAAAGGCATCGGCATTAGCTTCAATAAATTCTGAGTTCATTCGTTCACCAGCATTCCGCACTTCATTAAAATCCCCCGTCATTATCCATAACCCTTGTATCGAATTTCTAATACCCAAAATCTCCAACCATATTGCCCGTCTACCATTCGCATCATTAGGGGCATATACGTTTACTAAGTTAACCCTACACCCAGATTTCACCAAAATACCCGAAACGACAATAAAGTTTCTACTGTGAATTACATTAACACACCTGAGAACTGTTGGACACCATATGCATGCTAGGCCACCTGATCTTCCTTGAGAATTTACCACTGCTACGCGAAGTTCCGCTCTGTCCCAAAATTTGCTAAACATAAAAGAATCAGAATACTGTAGTTTTGTTTCCTTAATTGCTAAAAAATGTATCCCATAGCTTGTCTTCAACCCACGAATCCAATCTGATTTCCGACTGCTCCGAACACCTCTAAAATTCACTGATAAGCAATTCTTCGAGACCTGTTAATAACACCTTCTTCAGCGATCAATTCCTTAGTAGCGGACACGAAACCATCAAGATTGATGCCTAATAAGGACCCAATTCCAATAGTAGCCTCAACCTCCTTTCCGATGTTTCGATGTTGGTTCGAATCTAACTGAACAGATTCTTCTCCTAACTCCGAGTTTACATCGACTGCCACCCCCACAGGGTCACCATCCTCCAATACATCCCCATGTTGTACCGATTTAGTATGTAGTTCCTCATCGTTAGCATACCTATCAATGACCGGGGTATTGAGATCAATCAGTTCATTCGATGAATTCGGATGCTATGTATGACTCTAACACGTTTTGATCATAAATACGCAGCGGAAAATACGAACCATAAAATTTCTTTCACATTAATACTTTGATATTCTTGAAAAGCATTTAAAACGACTCTTTTTAAAGAAAGACATTATTCATTCTAAATTACCGTATCAAGAATAACATGCAAATACAATCTATGTGACTACCCTCCCGTACAATCCATGCTCTTTATCTCGGTCTTTATCCGCTTGTTCTTCATGATGATAATGTTGTCCGTGTAACCTACGGTCACCATATGAATAACCGACGCATTAGTAAATGGTGAAATCATATATAATTTAATACATATACTTAAAAGGCCATATCACATTCTAACTACATAAGGTATCCCATTGAAACATCCTCTCAATTTTATTCACTCGAGTCCGACATCAATTCCTCCAGAGTCCGACGTTCCCATACCTGCACTTCATTTCATTCTTAATAATAACATGGTTAGGAATACATAATCTCGAACATCATGAATACCCACATCTTCACATAAACATATACCAGTGGTCTACAATCATTAGATTACAACACGCGTATACACTTTCATATATCTATGTACGTTCATACGTGTTCCAATCATATGTACTTACATACAAGTTCACACTACTTACACATGCTACAGTTCTATATCTGCATATATACATACAAATCACATTCACTTATTCGTATTCAAATATCATACTTTTACATGCACACAACTATCTATCTATAACATGACTATGTACAAGTTTCGTCCTTTTCACACCTGTAATAAATTCTAACACATTTGTTCCCACAAGTCTTAATTAGACACTTACATATAATTCACACAAACATGTCCACATTCATTATTCGTCTCTCATTCGTACACGCGTACTAGTTCCATCCTTACCCAAACCCCAACATCCAAATCCACCTTATGTTGCATTACTTCTTAATTTTTACTCATACTCATAATTCGAATATTCTGACATGACGTGATTTAACTTTTTCAGTTTAGAAAACTTTACATCGCATTTCGGGACTTTAACAGGGCCTCAGAACGTTTCCACTAGGTTTGGAATGTGCAAGAGACCAAAAACAAGGTTTTTGGGTTGTGGCATGAACCTGTCGTAAGCTACGGTCCACATGCCGTAGCTTACGACATCCTCCTATTGCCCATATCAATCCTGCCGCAAGTTACGGCTTACCTGCTGTAGCTTACGACTGGGACTTTCTGCCGAAGCAGAATCCACACACCGTAAGTTACGGCCAACTGCCATAGCTTAAGGCCAAATGCTGTTGTTTTGTGTTTGTAGCCAAAATTGACCTGTTTCGAGTCCTGCTCGATCAGGCCTGCCACGATTTGCTTCAAATTAAACATATAACATCTAACCAAGATTTTGTTTTCCTCTAACACTACCATGATCCCACTTTAAAAAAAATAGGTACACCAATTACATAAATACATACTTCGAAGTGAGTCATAGAATCACTTACCTTAAGTGTCCGTTTCGTACTTGCTTCCTCACATCCTTTCTGTTAGCCTTCCATGCTTCCACCCACCTTGACATGATCCTATACTTTCATGTCATTATGGTTACCACATTATTAGGATATACAAACATTCATTTCACATTCATATCCTATATCCACTTACTTTTCGGTTAAATCAAGCCACATTCTAAATTACACTCATTTCATTTCCACGGTGTCATTTCAACATGTTCTAACATGGTTGCTTGCTAGTAAATTCGAATATCCCATAACTAACAAAATTTCACTTATTGAATTACATCAAGCATACATTTAAACACATGGCGGACATACCACGTACTAAGCTCCTAGTACAAGCTTTTAATGCACGTATTCAACCAATTCATATGAAAATCACAACTTACATCCTATTTTACATTCCATTCATGTTCATCAAGTGGTTACATGCAAATTCACTAACAATCATCTACTAGACATTTTATCAAAAACTTGGTGTGCGAACCACATCTGAAGCACAATGTACAAGTAATTCATGTCTACCTTCCTAGTTCACAATATCAAGCATCA
This sequence comes from Helianthus tuberosus, assembly GCA_030545235.1. Lineage (NCBI taxonomy): Eukaryota > Viridiplantae > Streptophyta > Magnoliopsida > Asterales > Asteraceae > Helianthus > Helianthus tuberosus. The sequence goes on along the minus strand of CM060352.1, from coordinate 104,032,515 downwards.
TGAACATTTCTCTTGTCATAGATTGCACATGCAATACCATTAGACCATTCATACAACACCATCAACTTCCTAATTTTCGTACAAGAAATTTGTTATAAATTGTTCAGTTTCAAAACATTAGTTCCCGACTCTGATTGGAATTTCCTTCATAGGTATTAAAGATCCTTATGTCAGAAATCTACAGTCAAAATTTCAGCTCAGTCCAACGGTCAGATCTTTGGGAAAATCAATTATACTAAGTTGTATTCTAACTAAAACGGGAATACGAACTGCTTTGAGAATGGGTTTCAAAGTCACTCTTAAACAGCTCTATTTCTCATTTCCACCGTCCAAAATCATCATCTAAATGTTGTAAACCTTTTATAAAAAAATCAAGACATTTCAACGGTCAGATTTCGCGGATCGTTCGGTTCTTTGTAACTGGGTTATTGAATAACATTCTGGACAGATCTGATTTCTACAATTTTAACAACTCTAAGCAAGGATTTAGGTAAATCGGAGCTTACCATTATGTTCATAGCATCGATAATTGGTTCCAGGTTGAAACCCACAACTCCGACCACTCCGGCCACCGCAAATTGCCGCTAAACGCCACCGCCGGCCACCCATATTTCTCTAGTTCTATCTCTCTCTAACTTGAGAGAGAAAATCTGCCAAAATGAGCCATAAAGGGGCTTTATATATTGAACTTTGGATATTTACATAGTACCCCCTTCTTGTTTGATTTTTACGACAATGGCCCGTCAAGTTTGGGCGAGTCACAATATGAGGTAGCCGTATTTCCTTGAACCGACCCCATCATATTTATCGACATATATTACTAAAGTCCATTCCGTTACAATATGCTGGTATCCAACAAGTTATTTTCCCAGATAAATAATTCACAACGAATTATAAAATAATGTTGTATAACTTCATCTGAAACGGTACCCATACTAATGTGCTTTAATATCTCTCTAATTACATAACACGAATTTAATCTCTTTTACGCATTTTGGGGTGTTACAAGTCTACCCCCCTTAAAGGAGGTTTCGTCCTCGAAACCGTGTTCATTCCCACTAGACAATATCTACCTTCACCTTCCGAATCTTATTAACCTATCAACCGACACATTTAGGGCACACCCCTAGAATACAATCCCTTAGATTTCGGATTCTTACATAAGGTTAGTTCCTAGTGATTATCATCACTACTAGTTCATTCCTTTAATTTATTCAAAATGCATATTACAGCAAGAATGCACTCATGGTTTAAACAAAAGGGTGTGACTCATGAACACACGTAATCGTACGTATATCCCTACCTTCTTAATTCAAGCAAATTCTTCCATACCTTTGTTAATCATAACTATTGAAGTATTCCTACTTTCATTCATGAGTCATACATGGCATTCTACTCTTCGGTTACTCACTCTAAAACTCATTAAAACATTCTACTATCGACATTTTATTCTAATTACTTTCGTAATTACATAAGAAGCCAGGATATGTTCATACATATGTCATATAACATTTAATTCTTGTTTCGTTATCGCAACAAAATTACTATTTCATACTCACACATTCGTGCTTAACTCCGGAGTTAAACATCATTCTACATTTGCTACCGTTACATTGTACTATGTACACCCTTAGGTTAAATTCCGATTCATTTCATTCATGTCCTCTTAACTTGTCCACCCGTTTGTTTTTATGTGTTACTTACTATACTCACATATACGCATTGCTTAATGACATTAGTCTAGACCTAAATTTCATTCTTTTGTTGACCTTCAAAAGTCAAACCTTTTATACCATGTTATACTTGTGCTACCGTTAGTTCGTATGAAAGTACTATTCAATCTATAACTTTCTATCCTACACTCGCAAATTAAGCAATTTACTAACCGCGTTATTTGGCACCATGCAATGAGCAGCAAAATAGTTCGGCCCATATCTTCACAAGTACATAACTAGACCGATTCCATTCATCCATGATGATAAGTTTCCGCTCTTGAGCATCCTATCACCAATTCTACTAGCTTCCTTACTTCAAGCATTCTACCATTCTTATTTACAAGTAATGGTTAGCACATTTCACTTAAATAGTCATACTTTTCGATGGTTATTCACCTATAACCCTTTCACAATTTCCCTACATACATGCTATACCATTTCACACATTCCATTTTTACATACAAATCTTTCAGTTAGTTAATTATGTTACGAACTTTTGCAGTTTAACTTTTTAAAGTCGAATGCCACTTCTTACTTAACGTATGTGCATTGAAGTACACGTTGGTACTTCCTTCCAAATCAAGCATACTTACAAGACATTATCTTAGCTTTTCTTGCGAAAGTTTTATTTCCTTGTAAACTACATAAGTCATTCGTCCGAATCCTAGCCCATCATTCATTTTGACTCTCATGGGTCGATTACTAACATACTTCACACGTAACTTATTCAAAGCTTATTTCTTTCAACTAAGGTTTCTTGCTACTATAATAGTTGTCATCGGTTATACTTACTTAATGAATCAAATACTTCATGCTATTTTACTCTTACTTGCTTAATAATCATTAACTTATCTTCGTTTGACTTTTCGAAAATCCAATTGTAAATGCATTCTTATCTATGTTTTATCAATTACCCAACCGACCCATTCGGAGGCCTTTCCATACTAGCTCATGCCTCCTACTTTTTTTTAATTTTCATTATATCTTTCAACATAACATCCTTTATGGTGGTTTATTCAAGGAAAACCTTTATAATCCAATTTTTACCCTCCGGTAAGACATTAGACCAAATCGGCCCGTTAAGTGACATAAATCAATTTAGTCCATTTCCACATAATGGACATGCTCTTGGCTCGAATGACCGTATACCCAAAATGCTAAATGCATTTCACTTGGGTTAATTTATTACCCAAATCTGACACATCCCTCTCTAGTCGAGCCATAAGCCCCTACCGAAAGCAAAACCTTTTATACATACCTGACGCGAGCCAAAACCATTGACTCGTTATCCATACCTTGCGATGGTTATTCATTTCTAATTTGTGGCAATGCATGCCCATACATTATGCTTATCTATAAGCATAAAACTTAACAAAACAAAACAATGAATATCAGGTTCAAATGGCGGTCACCATTTGACCCGCATGAGTCATTTGTCATTTTAACCATTCTTGCATACAAACATATTTGCATATATATGCAAATTTGAAACATAACTTGAATATTATCCGCTTTAAAGAATATTTGCTTGTTTAGTCCGTGCTTACTTGCAAATTCAAACATTTCATTCTTATCATTCATTCTTACTTGTTTGATCCGTACTTACTTACAGATTCAAACATTTTCATTCTTGTCATTCATTCTTACTTGTTTGATCCGTACATACTCACGGATTCAAACATTTTCATTCTTATCATTCATTCTTACTTGTTTGATCCGTACTTACTTACGGATTCAAACATTTTCATTCTTATCATTCATTCTTACTTGTTTGATCCATACTTACTTACGGATTCAAACATTTTCATTCTTATCATTCTTACCGATTACCCCCATTTTCTTGAGAGTCTTGCAACTCCTTTCACCCACACGTCAACCTACTTCTCGATTCTACCAGACATACCTGTGATGATTATCATGGTCTCACGAATGTCATATGCTTCTTGTGTACTGGCCATGCGCGCAATTCACATACTAGTTCCGTGCCTTCATGTAATCATCACCATAGGTCCGGAGAAGTGGTTTTCAGTTCGTGCAACATCTTTAAATCTTACCAAGACAATATCATTGTTTCGTTTAACATTTACCCTCCCTCAGGAGATTTTTTTATAACACCGGTACCCATATATTTTAATATTGTGTACCTGGGGTCCATTTGTCTAATTACATGCTTCGGTATTCATCCTAGACTGCATCCTCGGATCATCATCCTCAATGGCTTAAGCTTACCTTGCATATACAAGACAATTAGTTTCTTTATGTGAGCACACATATATACATGCTTACATTCAATTCTACCTTTGGATCTTGATCGAGTTTTGGATTGTACGGGTCCTTTGTCACAAGAGCACACGGGTTTGAGTTCAAGTACTTACCTCCTTATACTTGATTTCACTCAAACCAGGGCTCTGATACCAACTTGTAAGATTCTAACACGTTTTGATCATAAATACGCAGCGGAAAATACGAACCATAAAATTTCTTTCACATCAATACTCTGACATTCTTGAAAAGCATTTAAAACGACTCTTTTTAAAGAAAGACATTATTCATTCTAAATTACCGTATCAAGAATAACATGCAAATACAATCTATGTGACTACCCTCCCATACAATCCATGCTCTTTATCTCGGTCTTTATCCGCTTGTTCTTCATGATGATAATGTTGTCCGTGTAACCTACGGTCACCATATGAATAACCGACGCATTAGTAAATGGTGAGATCATATATAATTTAATACATATACTTAAAAGGCCATATCACATTCTAACTACATAAAGTATCCCATTGAAACATCCTCTCAATTTTATTCACTCGAGTCTGACATCAATTCCTCGAGAGTCCGACGTTCCCATACCTGCACTTCATTTCATTCTTAATAATAACATGGTTAGGAATACTGTTAGGATCGGAGGCTCTCATGATAGTGTTTGTTTGTTTAAAGTGAATGATCAACGAATATGAAAACATGTTAGGTGCAGCGGAAATGAAAACAAACTTTGTAAACACAATCAAAGGAGAAAATAGTTTGATAAACAATTACTTCACATAGAATCAAAAGATTACAAATCAAAGCAAAAGATTACAGACATGCTTACAAACTATACTCCCCCTCAGCCTGATACCCCAAGGTTGGTTGCACACAAGATGAAAGGATTAGACATGAGAAGAAGAACTTGCTCAGTCAATCAAATGTAACAGTACATGGTATTGTTACATTTATAGGCAAACCAAACCACTGAGGTATCTCAGCTGACGTCACCATGAAAGCGACGTCTAACAGCCTAACAACCTTTATCTACTGTCCTTACACAAACACTGCTAACCTAACCACTGACTATACATAAAACAGATATTTCACTAAACAGCTGCTTTCTCTTTATGTCAGTGCTTTCCTCAAGGTTGATCAGTCCTTGACTGGGCAGTGCTTTATCATCAGTAGATAGAACCAGCAGTGTTGAAAACTTCAGGGTTTTCATCAGCAGTTGAAAGGGCAGCATCAGTTGTATATGGGCAGTGGATAGAGACCATCAGTTGTTATAAATCACTTTCAAGGGGAGAGCAAAGTGTAAACTGCTGCTTATTGTGAATCCTCTGTTGTGACCTGGTTTTGGCTTTACATTATCTGTTCCTCTGGTAGGGTTCAATCCCAACAATCTCCCCCCTGGAACAGATAATGCCAAAACCTTTCATTATTCAGGACCTTTATTACTCATCAAGAGTGCCTTAGCTTGTTCTTTGAATTCAGCTTCAAATTCCTTTGCACTCTGGTCATCCTCACCCCTACACAGTGAAAGTTCAAGGAGATCCTGCAAATCTTGAACACTAAGGCCTAGTGCTTCTTTCCTTGATATGTACTTCACATTTCCATTGGATCTGACAATAGTCAATACATGGGTCTTTTGATCAGACATCCACTTTAGTACTTTCGAACCCAATGGATTTCTTGGGAGAGATTTATTTAAAGATGAGTTGAGGGATGATGGCCTTGAAAACACCTGCAGACTTTCAGACATTCTTTTGAAAGTTTCTTCAATGACTTTGTCTGCTGCAACTATATCTTCTGCAGTTTCTTGTTCAATAAGTTCTTGTCTTTCAGCTTCTGTCTTGTCTTTAGCAGTGTTTGGAGATGCAGGTTTGTTTAATGCCTTAAAAAGGCTTTGAAGCTTTGTTGAAGTTTCTTCTTTTAGACCCATTTTCGTGATGGTATCTTTGAAGTACTCTGCTTCCTTTTCTATTACCTCTTTTTCAGTCAGCTGTTCTCCCTCTTCTTGATTTGTTACAAAAGTAGACCGGAACAGTGTGTCGAGGTTTCCCATCTTCTGTTCAAGCTTCATCATTTGTTCTTTCTTCTTAGAAGTGCATGAAACTGTTATCTTTCTTTTCTTCAGCCTTTCGTAGGCTTCATCGGTCTGCTGTTTTGACCATTTTGATATGGCTTCAGCAGTATCCATTTTCGCATCCACCAGCTCCCTTTTCTTTCTCTTATATTCAGCAGTTAAGTCAGCAATGAGCTTTTCATATTTTCTCCAGTTAGGAGCATTCTTCTTCTTCTTCGTAGGATCATTCTTAATCTTTTCAATCCTTTCTGCCTCACGCTTAAGAGCTACTACTGGCCATTCTCTGAACTGTTGTTCTTCAGCAGGATAGAATTTTTCTTTCATGATGTAGGCTAGATATTGTTTTCTTAATTCTTTCTTTTGATCAGCCTTTTCTTTGTTTAGGTCTTGTGCAAACCCTTCTATCTGCTTTACTTTTGTGAAGTAGAACTCCAGTCTTTTAGCTATGCCATCTTCGCTTAACTTATCTTTTTCACTATCAACCTTGGCTTTTACTTTAGCCTGCCTTGCCTTGAGTTTGAGGTAATCATCCATATCCTCTGGTGGCATGTAGCCTATGAGTGAGGAGAATCTTCTTTTTGAAGGATCTTCTTCTGTATAGAATTGCCTCATCTCATTTTTGATAGCTTCAAGTTCCAGTGGATGTTGTGCAGCATTAGGATCATGTATACCCTCATCGGCAGGTATTGGTTTTCTTTTTCTGTTGAAGAGCTTTGGCTGTGAAGTAGGAAAGGTGAGAGCAGTGGTGGATGACTGACTAACAGCTGTTGAAACAACTGGTGTCTCAACATCTGCTGTCATTACAACTGCTAATATGTCAGCAGTTGTCTTCTGCTTTTGAGCAGGGGATGGAAGTGGTGAGGTAGTTTTTGATGGTGGTGATGGTGGTGGTGAATCATCATCTGATATGAGATTCCTTCTCCTTTTTAACGAAGAAAGAGCAGATGATGTTTTGGGTGGATCAGTGGTGGTAGATTGGATAGCAGTGATTTGTGACAGTGATTGACTGACAGTGGTTGAAACAACTGGTGTTTCAATCACTGTTGTCATTACAACAGATGTTGTAACATCTGTTGTCTTCTGTTTTATTCGAAGCACACATCAGAAGTGTGTGAAATAAAAATCTGGGTGCAGATGGAAAATAACCCTTTTGTAGGGTATCTACCTTTGCCTGTTCTGCATAGCCCCTTTTCAGAAAATCAGTTTTTAACTCGTTTTTGTCAAAGGAGAGTTTACCTTCCTGATCGTTGAGATTAAAGACTTCAGAGATCGACTGTGGGGTTATTTGAACTGCTTTACCCTGTATTGAGGAGTTAATGGCTATGACTTTTCCGTCTTGTTTTTCAAGCGACGCCTTTTTCCAAAACTCTCTCTGGGTTTGCAGATAGATGGGAGCATTTGCTGTTAACAAAGTTTTGTACTTTGATGCAGATAATGTATCAATGATGGTGTCAAAGGTGTGATTATCAGTAGGCTTTGTGAGTAAACCCAGATAGTTGTGAGATTGTTTGAACGGTATTTCGATGGGTTCTTCGGCCGTTTGAGCGACCTCTTTGGAAGGTGATGGTGATTTAGGTTTTGATTTTGATTTTGACTTTGATTTTGTCATTTTTGCGGAGAAGAATGAAGGAGAATTTTGGAGATTTTGAGAAGAAGGGTTGGAAACTGCTATGAGAAGAGAATTTTGGAATTCAATTCGACAGTGTAAAACCCTGTTTGGGGTTTAGGGCAGGGTTTTATTTAAAAAAAATGATTGCTGATGTGGCAGCGGTTATTAAGATCTGAGGGCTAAAAACTGACCACGTGTCAAACACTGATGAAGTAGATGAAGTATGGAGAACAGTTGTTTTAAAGGGCCACTGACGTGTCAAGCATCGGTGGTTACAACGGTAAAAATTATGGACAGTGGATGATTTTTACTATCAGTGGATAGCATATCAGTGGATAAGACACTGATTTTGAGCATCAGTACTTTTCAAGAAAATGAGGGACCAGTGCTTAACTTTCAGCAGTGGACAGTGTTTAGAGATCAGACGTTGGAACAAAACAGTGGTTAGGGTAAATAGTACAACTCTGAAGGACAGGTGTTTCAGCAACAGTTTTGAAGATTTTCATTCAAGGTTTTGCCACATGTCAATTTTGAAAGACAGTGGTTTAGTACCCCAGATGATGAAAACTTTTTACTAAGGCAACTCATTTTCGTTTAATATTCAATTAACACATGAGTACCTTAGTAATTTAAGCACAGTTTGCAATCAACCTTTGATAAAAATTTAGGAGCAAACCTGAGTATAACATGATCATGACATATGTACCATTTCCTTTTGACCCTTTTATGAGGATATTAATACCAAAAAAAAATAAGGTATTACATCCTGACAAGAGCTGAAACTATTGCCAACAAAAACAAGCATAAGTTTCAAATATATTATTAAAAAAAATGAATAATATATCCTGGTTATTCGAGAAAATCCTTTGAACAATAAAAATGGTTAAAGAATTTTCTAAGAAAAGTATCAAAAAGGATCTGGTAAATTTTCAGTAGAAAACATAATCATAACATTCTCAAGTTTTATGAAAATGGTCAGTGGTTTGACAACAGTGGTAGAAAACTTTTAGGATACATTTTGACCACTGTTTGGTACCATTTTCTTTGTCAGTTGATTGCAAACCTGAGGACACATGTGTCACACCCTGTCTTTTGCGGAAGCGTATGATGTGTGACTAGCTTGTTATCATTGCATTCAATCGTAATAAACAACTACATGATCAAAACGGTGTTCATCCATTTATGAAAATTTGAGTATTGCAAACACTTGTTATTTAAGTTTTCAAAACACGACCTTTGACAAGGTTACTATTCAACAAAAGTGGATGACATCTAAACTTGTAGTCTACTTCTAGTTACGACACTTGCGCCCAAGATCCATCCTGTCACCTGAAATACATGTAATTTTGGAAAACATCAACATAAAGTTGAGCGAGTTCATGCGTTTTTGTATTTCACACTTTTATACTTTGTATGAAAACATAGTATGTGTCATGTATAATTCAAGTCTTTCTTGAGTACCCCACGTACTCAAGTGTAATTCCCGTTTTCTTGAGTACCCCACGTACTCAAGTATCATTCAAGTTTTCTTGTGTACCTCACGTTTTAAATGATTGTTTATACAAGGACATTAAGGCATGTGAGGACATATGGAGCATTAGTGTTGGCTCCCTTAAGGCATGTGAGCATATGGAGTATTAGTATATTCTCCCTTTAACTATGTCGATTTCCCTCGACTGTGTCGATTGACCTCGACTGTGTCAATTTCCCTTGACTGTGTCGATTACCCTCGACTGTGTCGATTAACCTCGACTGTGTCGATTTCCCTCGACTGGGACACCGAAGCACTCAAGTGGTCACATAAGGACCATGAGCGGGGCTCGGCCGTACCCGTTAGATCTAACCCTCGTCCCTAATTAAGTATTAATGGCATCTCAATATTTAGTTTAAGCTCACATGATCTAGTATTTTCTAGGCTTTTCTTAAAGCTCATCATATTGCACTCACCACGAGTGCTTCTCGTATTCTTTTGTATTCTCAAATCATATTGCACTCGGTTCTCGTTCTCACCAAGAGTGCTTCTTGTATTTTTACCCTTTGTAAAAATTATAGTATTTGTAACATGTATTTCACCCCCGAGAGTTATAAAAACTGAAAACAGTTAAAGAAAAGGGGGAGCATGAACTCACAACTTTGCGTTCCTGTGCGTCGTAAACTTCACCGGATTTGCTTAATTAACGTCGTAACCTATACGCGTTTTCTTAACGTTAGTCACTAGACTTGCGTCGCACAAGTACAGTCACTATCTCTTGTATACGTATTCTTGTGTTAAAAATATTCTATATTTTTAACTACGTATCTTACTTATATTATTTCTCTAAAATTAATATAAGTATCTCGTGTTTTGCACTTTGCACCCGAATTATGTATCTTGTATGTTGTATGTGTATTTTTATGTTTATACTTCTCATGAGTATTTAGTGTATTTTTAAGTCTTAATACACTAGCACGTATAACACATACTATACACACTTAGCACAAAAGTTGGTGACAAAATAATATATATTTTTCTCTCAAAAATATACATATTTATATCTATTTTCATTCTTGAAGAAATCCTCATTTCTTATTACCAAAAATTAGGGAAACCTTGGTAATACTTTTAAACACATTTTTAGGGAATAAGTTTCTCAAAAACTTATATTTTTCTAAGTGTCAAAATTTATAAAAATTTTGACAGAGTTTCCCCTAAAAATGGAGGTTTCCCATGTTTTCAAAACATGTGTTTATTTTCTTTTTAAATCGTCAACAACCTCCTCATTCAACAATAAACAATATGCAACTAGTTAAAATAGACATAATCGCAGAAATACATGAACTTGTGGTTTTTTTTTCAAAATAGGTAGTATCCTTCCCTTATTTTTAGTGGATCTTTGTATAGATCAACTTTGTTTCTTGAAAGTTTCGCTTTTAAAGAAGTTATATCTTTTACAACTTCCGGTAAACATTTACAAAAATAGTTATTTTGTCGAAACTTTACGTTACACAAGTGTTTACATACTCGTGTGTTTGCTAAAATCATTCTTTTTCATGTAAGATCCGTCTTTAGAAAATATGATTTCTTGGACACTTGGTCCTTTGAAGGTACCGCTTGTAGATCCGTAGATCTACTAGTTTTAATCACTATTGTACAAGTTAAAACACTTTTACACAAGTTCATGATTCGCGTGTGGTAGAGTTTCACCCTTTTAACCCTCGTATCATTCAAAACAAGCTTATGTTAAGATCCATGACCTTACCAAACCGGGTTAAACGATGATTCGAGCTACCACATCATAGATCGGGTCTAAATAACCACATATTTCAAATACTACAACTTTTACACAACGAAAATGCTATTAACCACCATTTTAAGCATTTTTAGTAGACTTTAAAGCATCAAATTGTATGTTAACGATATTTAACCGACAAAAATTCTTTTAACCACTTTAGATAAGCTCAAATATGAGATGTAAACAATATACCTCTAGCTCAAGGCTAGGGAAGATTCTTGGCGAAAAACGAGTGGATAAAAGCGTTGAGATGAGGTCCTTGCGATTCCGTGAACACCGGGCTTCCTTATGCGTGACCCCTCTCCTTTGTGTGTAAATAAAATGCAAAAATGGAATTGGAAAATGGTGGTGTGTGGCTTGTGGTTCTCGGCCGTAAGCTAGACAAGGGAGAAAGGAAGTTGCAATTTTTTTTTTTGAAGTGTTGAAGTAAATAATATGGTATTACCTCCTTATAAGTCCATCCATCTTATTGTCCATCATATAAAATGTAGACTTGATATGGAACACTACCAAATAAAATATTTACTAATGTAAGAATTGTGTCCCCTAGGGGGAACCGAATGGTGATAAGGGTGGGGACAATTGGTTGGGTTTGAACCAATAATTAAGGTATAGTTATGTTAGTTTAGGTGATTAATATTGATTATTATTGTGTAGTAATTTGTAACGGGTGTTAGGGTATACGGGGACCCTAACTAGCTCAGAAAAGATAAATAGTGAAAATAATAATATTTTCACGTTCCGGGTATAGTCCGGTTGTTCGGTTACATACCGATTCGTTAAAGTGCTAAATCACACTTTTTAGTGTCTTTTAAGTACCTTTTTGCATCCTTTCAGTTCCCAACACTTGGGGAAGTATTCTGGATAATAAAACGTAATTTCTGCATAATATTTATAAGTCTAAAAGCTGATTAGAGCTGAATTCATTAAAATTCTGCACTTAAAGTGCGTTTCGGGTGCTTTTTAGTGCTTATTCTTGCTTTCGCAATGTCTATAAATTAAACCCTTATATGTACTCTTGGGTTTTAATGTACATTTGTCGTCGGACCTACACCTAGGCCTCAATTCTAATGTCTGACTGCTTTCTGCAGTTCTGTTGACACGATGTGTCTTACCGGTGAGTTTACTAATATTTTTGACGCAATGCTAACATAACGTAATTCTTGTAGCATATATCATGCATGAATTCACTTGCATGGAATTCAGAAATTTATCTGTCTGGTAAACCAGATCATGCACAGTCATTTAAGCACAAATTACTGTTCATTTCGTGTACGGAATGTACGGAAAAGTGACGGTTGTCACAGTCTCCCCCCGTTAAAAGAATTTCGTCCCGAAATTCAGGCGATGCCATCGGTCGCAGGGGAGTTGTGAAACCAATATGGTCACTTAGATTCATGATTTGTCTTTATGTTCCCATGAAATCTCTGGGTCATGTCATGAATCCTATCATACTCAAGTAGATCAATCATGACTTTTCTGTGTCTTGTGGACTCTTGGTCCCTAACCTCAACAGGTTTCTATAGTATTGCGGACTCTTGGTCCAAAACCTCAACAGGTTTCTATAGTATCACGGACCCTTGGTCCAAAACCTCAACAGGTTTCTATAGTATCACGGACCCTTGGTCCAAAACCTTAACAGGTTTCTATAGTATCACGGACTCTTGGTCCAAAACCTTAACAGGTTTCTATAGTATCGCGGACTCTTGGTCCAAAACCTTAACAGGTTTCTATAGTATCACGGACTCTTGGTCCAAAACCTTAACAGGTTTCTATAGTAATTCTTGTCGTTTGTCATTGACGTGAATCTTATTTGTGGGAACAACGACTGTTCCTTAAGTCAGACTCCTTTACAGACTAGTCACATGATTGTGTCGCGATCACTACTGATCTTTTTCTGGGAGCTTCATTTTGTGAGCAATGGTTCTGATCCCTACACCGGGGATTCAACCTTTTCGTTTTCCGAAACACACTACGCCTTCTCTAGGCGAGGCTCTCATTTTAGTCATACTTCTTGTCTCAAATTCTTACGATCTCTGCCGCTCATCGGCGTAACCTTTCTGTGTTCTGTGGGCTGTCTCGATATGATCGCATATCTGAACGACCTTGCCTCTAGATTTTCCTGGACCATCTCGGCCAGTTGATTGTTTATTTCCGGTCTCCGTTCAACACAACGGGAATTGACTCATTATGTTCCATCTAAAGCTTCACACGAAGTGGTTTAGACGGTGGCGTGATAAATACTGTTGTAGGAAGACTCTACTAAGGGTAAGTGAGTGTTCCAACTTTTTATCAAAGTTTATCACACAAGCACGCATCTTGTTCATACATTCTGCATCGTCAAACAGCTCAGTTCAAATACGAGTTCTTACGATCATCGGTGTGCTGCAACCCTTGTGATCAGTAAAGATCGTGTAGCGTTTTCTTTCAGGTAATGACGTCCAGTTTGCGACGCGCAATTACTGTATCTATCTCAAGGTCTTTTCTCATGATTCCTTAATCAATATGCCGCGTACGCAATGTTGTGGTCTCTTTGCATCGACGTACAATCGAGACTTTCTCGAGAGACGTCACCTAATTGCAACTCTAGCTCATTAGCTCTTGGTCGCAGGGTTGGCATGAATGTCGTTCTTATGCACCATGCATCTTAAAGTTCTCACATCGCGAATTCGAAATCCGCTTTTCGTCATCATCGCACATAACTGTGCTTTCTCTAAGAGTTGCAAGGTAAATTGCAGCTGTTGCTCACGACCTTCCTTGGTCGTTGGCCAAATAAGAATGTAGTCAATAAATACATTCATGATCTATTCAGGTGTGGCTTACACGTTTGTTTCATGAGGTCCATGAATACTGTCGATGCATGTGTTAAGCCAGATGGTACGACAAGGATCTCGTAATGCTCGAAGCAAGTCCTAAAGGTCGTTTTAGGTATATATCCTCTTGTATTCACAGTGGAGGACCTCTTGTCCTCAAGTTGATCTTTGAGTGGTAACTGGAACCTTACGATTGGCTCATTTGTGTCACCAGCCCCTGGCAACGGATTCTGATTCTCAATTTTCTGAAGTTTATGTAAAGTGGAGACTACCAACTTTCTCTTTGTCTCCTTAACTAAGGATGCTACGTCCTTAATTTCCTCTGTCTAGCAGCTCTTGCAGTTATATCAGAAGCTCATGCTTCGCTGGTGAAGCTAGTCGGTATGGCGTCATTCGTCACTGGTGCTGCTCCTGGCACACGATTTATCCCAAACTCCTCTCGTCGCTACAGAGAGGCGTTCCTGACAAGTCTTCTGAAAAGGCTACTGGGACTTCTTCCATCACGGGGATATTCTCAGGCTCTGCAGTCTACTCGGAGGCGTTTCTATGCCTCTTCGACCAATGAGGGATGTCGTAGATCTGCCGCCTTGTGGGGTCTAGCATCCTTGCACCTATTGCAGGATAGTTAGGTTTCATCATCCGCAAGAGGGATGCGTCTGATTTTCTCATATTGAATGACTTCAGCTCTATACTTGGATTTCTGATCCATGCTGACTATCATATTATGACTTCGCAAGTCAATGGGAACAGAAGGTTCCGACCTTCTGAGTCCCTAGAATATAATTCCTTACTCGCTTCGACTGTTTAAACTAGCCTTCTATGTGCCTATTTCGAAAGAACATGGGTCGTCTATTTTATTTGAAACTAGGCCAGGCAGTTTTGTTAAGTTCTAAGCATGTAAGGTTAAAGTTGATGCCAATATTAATTAAATGTAGATGCATTAGGTTGGTTAATAGGGAACGTACCCGTAACCGCATCTGGATCCTGGCGTGCTTCACGAGTTTCGATCGTGAAAACCCTTCCTTGCTTGTTTCTTCCTAGGGCAATCTTTCCTAAGGTGCCCTGCTTCACCACATTTGTAGCAGCCTGGTATTCTCTTATTTCTCCCATCTGGGTCCTTCGCCCAACAGGCATCCTTGCTGTGCCCTTGTTTTCCACACTTTCCGCACGTAGGTCTTAGACATCGACCTTCATGGTGAAAAGTGCATTTTCCGCATCTCGGCTTAGTCCCCGAGTATGTTTTACCACCAGCCTTATTAGTGGCTCCATCAGTTTTCCTCCCAGGCGGCGGGTTCACTTTCTTTCTTTTGCCTGCTTTAGAGCTTCCATAGTTGACTTGGGTGCTCATCTTTAGATTCGAAGACTTCCTCTTCTTATTGCCTGATGACTCCACATGAGTCTCTTTCTTGTTATCCTCAGATTCCGAGAATTTTCCCGCACGTAGAGCCTCTTCAGTAAGGGTGACACTCATATCGATAGCCTCTGCAATGGTTGAGGGCTTTGAGGTAGTAACCATGCTCCTGATCTGAGGTGCAAGTCCCCAAATGAATCGTTCAACCCTTTTGAATTCCGGTTTGACTAAGTAGGGGACGACCCTAGACAAGTCGTGAAATCGCTGGACGTATTCGGAAATCTTTGGTCCGTCCATTTTCAAGTTCCAGAACTCCACCTCAATCTTCTGGATTTCGGCTCTAGAACAGTATTTCTTTTCCATCATTTCCTTGAGCTCGTCCCAGCTTAGTGCATAAGCAGCATCTGCACCAAGGGTTTGAACCTGAAGGTTCCACCAGGAGAGTGCGCCATCTACGAATAACCCTGAGATATAAGTAACACTCTTTCGGGGCGAACAGTTACTCATTCTTAGAATGGAGTCAGTCTTTTCTGCCCAGCGAACAAATGCAACGGCACCTCCTGTGCCATCAAAATTCAATGGCTTGCAGTCCAGGAATTGTTTATAGGTGCAGCCAGTTGGAGGGTTATTTCCAGTAGTGCCATCGCTGTGCTTAGAGCGGAGGGCTTCATGTCGAGCAATCGCCTGTGAGATGCATTCTTGCAGCTCGGCTTCTGTTCTTGGCAGCGTACTGGTGTTTGTGTCTCGCCTGGGCGGCATTTTCTTCTGCCAAAATGGTATGGAGTAGGTTAGACAACATTCCAATTGTCTATGAGATACATAGCACCATAAGCCATTATGTAATTACCCAATTTCACACGTATATATATAATCAGTGTATAAGCGAGGAAACATTTATTGAGCCTTCACATAGGCTTGCCAACTTGGCTTATTGTTTGAAATGAACTCGAGGCTACATCGCCTTGGTCATTCAAGTTTTAGTTATTTCCCGCTACATTAATTTTCTTAGGTCTTTAGCTTTACTGGTGCGTATATTTCCCCTTTGATGGGATTGTTTGTGTAGAGGTGATAGGGAGGGTATCATCGCTGATTCTTTTTGAATGTTATTCCACCTCTCTTGCTTAAATATCGTTTTCTCAAACGTCTCTTATGCAGGTAGAAGTGTCAGTCACGAAGTAGGCTAAGACAGGCTTCCTACTTTCTAACGTGCCTAAGCACTGATCTATGTGTTGTTCTACCAGATGAAGGTGAGGACACCTATAGATTAATTTTGTATGGTTTTCATTAGCTCGGCCCGCAGAGTCCACCAGGATTCCTGCGCACTACAAGTCGTTATTACGTGGGCCCCCGTAATAATAAATTGTCTTGCACAGTTACCCCAAATTTTCTCTCGTCCAAGCAGATGATCAATCAAGGAGGGGACACTACTGTCCTTATACCTCTTGTCATGGAAAGGACCTTTGCGATGGTCCATGCGCAAACATTCGTTACCGTTACGCGCGTATAGGCACGATGATCAGATGGAATAGGAATAGAGAGAATTCCTAGTAGTTGGAGGGGCACCTTCGAGATGAATACTTCATCTCCCTTTTTCTGGTTAAGCATATCGTCAATCTTGCTTCACATAAGCCGCAGGGATCTCGTCCCGTTGATTGAGGATTCGTTCAAGGTTGCCGCCTCTGCCTTGTCATCATCACCGTAGTTAGGCACCTTCACGATCGAGAGGGAAGAGCAGCCATCTCCTACGGAAGCAAGCTCAGCATCTTGTTTGGTAATCACTCCCAGCCATGAGCTTTGCAAAGGACGCGAGGTCGGTAGCTT
Source organism: Helianthus tuberosus (assembly GCA_030545235.1). Taxonomy (NCBI): domain Eukaryota; kingdom Viridiplantae; phylum Streptophyta; class Magnoliopsida; order Asterales; family Asteraceae; genus Helianthus; species Helianthus tuberosus. The sequence goes on along the minus strand of CM060352.1, from coordinate 104,015,592 downwards.
CATCGTGCGAGTCACGTACAGTAATAGGAGTCAGAGTCGAAAGTATCTTATTCACGTCAATAATCATTCCGTACACTTGTTTGTATGTATATCAATAACATATATGCTACTTAGCATAATCAAGCAATTTAATGCATTATATCACGTATAACTCTTATTTTTTTTGGGGGTCATTTTGTTTTTGGCAAGTCTAACTCGTGTAGACTATGCTTTGGTTGGCACCTTATTTTAAAGGTATTCCTCACTAATGTCCTTGCCTTGTCTTTTCTTTGAAAAGTGTCTGACTTGTGGATCTTGGCGCTTTCGTGAATGCAATGAAAACCTTTTTGTAAAATGTTTTTGTGAGAGAACTCTAGTGATTGTAGTCTAGACTCGAGAAAGAATCCTAGTTCACTACAATCGAAGCTCTGATACCAAACTGTCACACCCTGTCTTTTGCGGAAGCGTATGATGTGTGACTAGCTTGTTATCATTGCATTCAATCGTAATAAACAACTACATGATCAAAACGGTGTTCATCCATTTATGAAAATTTGAGTATTGCAAACACTTGTTATTTAAGTTTTCAAAACACGACCTTTGACAAGGTTACTATTCAACAAAAGTGGATGACATCTAAACTTGTAGTCTACTTCTAGTTACGACACTTGCGCCCAAGATCCATCCTGTCACCTGAAATACATGTAATTTTGGAAAACATCAACATAAAGTTGAGCGAGTTCATGCGTTTTTGTATTTCACACTTTTATACTTTGTATGAAAACATAGTATGTGTCATGTATAATTCAAGTCTTTCTTGAGTACCCCACGTACTCAAGTGTAATTCCCGTTTTCTTGAGTACCCCACGTACTCAAGTATCATTCAAGTTTTCTTGTGTACCTCACGTTTTAAATGATTGTTTATACAAGGACATTAAGGCATGTGAGGACATATGGAGCATTAGTGTTGGCTCCCTTAAGGCATGTGAGCATATGGAGTATTAGTATATTCTCCCTTTAACTATGTCGATTTCCCTCGACTGTGTCGATTGACCTCGACTGTGTCAATTTCCCTTGACTGTGTCGATTACCCTCGACTGTGTCGATTAACCTCGACTGTGTCGATTTCCCTCGACTGGGACACCGAAGCACTCAAGTGGTCACATAAGGACCATGAGCGGGGCTCGGCCGTACCCGTTAGATCTAACCCTCGTCCCTAATTAAGTATTAATGGCATCTCAATATTTAGTTTAAGCTCACATGATCTAGTATTTTCTAGGCTTTTCTTAAAGCTCATCATATTGCACTCACCACGAGTGCTTCTCGTATTCTTTTGTATTCTCAAATCATATTGCACTCGGTTCTCGTTCTCACCAAGAGTGCTTCTTGTATTTTTACCCTTTGTAAAAATTATAGTATTTGTAACATGTATTTCACCCCCGAGAGTTATAAAAACTGAAAACAGTTAAAGAAAAGGGGGAGCATGAACTCACAACTTTGCGTTCCTGTGCGTCGTAAACTTCACCGGATTTGCTTAATTAACGTCGTAACCTATACGCGTTTTCTTAACGTTAGTCACTAGACTTGCGTCGCACAAGTACAGTCACTATCTCTTGTATACGTATTCTTGTGTTAAAAATATTCTATATTTTTAACTACGTATCTTACTTATATTATTTCTCTAAAATTAATATAAGTATCTCGTGTTTTGCACTTTGCACCCGAATTATGTATCTTGTATGTTGTATGTGTATTTTTATGTTTATACTTCTCATGAGTATTTAGTGTATTTTTAAGTCTTAATACACTAGCACGTATAACACATACTATACACACTTAGCACAAAAGTTGGTGACAAAATAATATATATTTTTCTCTCAAAAATATACATATTTATATCTATTTTCATTCTTGAAGAAATCCTCATTTCTTATTACCAAAAATTAGGGAAACCTTGGTAATACTTTTAAACACATTTTTAGGGAATAAGTTTCTCAAAAACTTATATTTTTCTAAGTGTCAAAATTTATAAAAATTTTGACAGAGTTTCCCCTAAAAATGGAGGTTTCCCATGTTTTCAAAACATGTGTTTATTTTCTTTTTAAATCGTCAACAACCTCCTCATTCAACAATAAACAATATGCAACTAGTTAAAATAGACATAATCGCAGAAATACATGAACTTGTGGTTTTTTTTTCAAAATAGGTAGTATCCTTCCCTTATTTTTAGTGGATCTTTGTATAGATCAACTTTGTTTCTTGAAAGTTTCGCTTTTAAAGAAGTTATATCTTTTACAACTTCCGGTAAACATTTACAAAAATAGTTATTTTGTCGAAACTTTACGTTACACAAGTGTTTACATACTCGTGTGTTTGCTAAAATCATTCTTTTTCATGTAAGATCCGTCTTTAGAAAATATGATTTCTTGGACACTTGGTCCTTTGAAGGTACCGCTTGTAGATCCGTAGATCTACTAGTTTTAATCACTATTGTACAAGTTAAAACACTTTTACACAAGTTCATGATTCGCGTGTGGTAGAGTTTCACCCTTTTAACCCTCGTATCATTCAAAACAAGCTTATGTTAAGATCCATGACCTTACCAAACCGGGTTAAACGATGATTCGAGCTACCACATCATAGATCGGGTCTAAATAACCACATATTTCAAATACTACAACTTTTACACAACGAAAATGCTATTAACCACCATTTTAAGCATTTTTAGTAGACTTTAAAGCATCAAATTGTATGTTAACGATATTTAACCGACAAAAATTCTTTTAACCACTTTAGATAAGCTCAAATATGAGATGTAAACAATATACCTCTAGCTCAAGGCTAGGGAAGATTCTTGGCGAAAAACGAGTGGATAAAAGCGTTGAGATGAGGTCCTTGCGATTCCGTGAACACCGGGCTTCCTTATGCGTGACCCCTCTCCTTTGTGTGTAAATAAAATGCAAAAATGGAATTGGAAAATGGTGGTGTGTGGCTTGTGGTTCTCGGCCGTAAGCTAGACAAGGGAGAAAGGAAGTTGCAATTTTTTTTTTTTTGAAGTGTTGAAGTAAATAATATGGTATTACCTCCTTATAAGTCCATCCATCTTATTGTCCATCATATAAAATGTAGACTTGATATGGAACACTACCAAATAAAATATTTACTAATGTAAGAATTGTGTCCCCTAGGGGGAACCGAATGGTGATAAGGGTGGGGACAATTGGTTGGGTTTGAACCAATAATTAAGGTATAGTTATGTTAGTTTAGGTGATTAATATTGATTATTATTGTGTAGTAATTTGTAACGGGTGTTAGGGTATACGGGGACCCTAACTAGCTCAGAAAAGATAAATAGTGAAAATAATAATATTTTCACGTTCCGGGTATAGTCCGGTTGTTCGGTTACATACCGATTCGTTAAAGTGCTAAATCACACTTTTTAGTGTCTTTTAAGTACCTTTTTGCATCCTTTCAGTTCCCAACACTTGGGGAAGTATTCTGGATAATAAAACGTAATTTCTGCATAATATTTATAAGTCTAAAAGCTGATTAGAGCTGAATTCATTAAAATTATGCACTTAAAGTGCGTTTCGGGTGCTTTTTAGTGCTTATTCTTGCTTTCGCAATGTCTATAAATTAAACCCTTATATGTACTCTTGGGTTTTAATGTACATTTGTCGTCGGACCTACACCTAGGCCTCAATTCTAATGTCTGACTGCTTTCTGCAGTTCTGTTGACACGATGTGTCTTACCGGTGAGTTTACTAATATTTTTGACGCAATGCTAACATAACATAATTCTTGTAGCATATATCATGCATGAATTCACTTGCATGGAATTCAGAAATTTATCTGTCTGGTAAACCAGATCATGCACAGTCATTTAAGCACAAATTACTGTTCATTTCGTGTACGGAATGTACGGAAAAGTGACGGTTGTCACAACATGGATATATTTTTAAACATTTGTCTAGTCCTCTTTGGAGTACATTCACTGGAATCAAAACCTTTTCCTGAACAGATGAATGCACATAGTTGCTTAATGACCATTATTACCCTAAACTTTGACTCATAAGTGTTTTATGTTTATACTCTTTTCTTTTGATTTCAAAAGTTTCGAGATAGACACACTTCTGAGTTTTTGTGAATATTAGTCCAAAATCATTTTGCAGTAATGTTTTGAGAGACTTGGTCAGGTTTTCACAAGTTTTTCACCCAATCTCACATTACATATGATACGGACTATGTTGACCCCTGTTTTCTTAATGTATTTGAACATAGTTGATTTTTGTCCTTTTTAGGAACTCAACATGTTTTCAACACATAAGATCTAAATAACTAAAGTTTTAATTTCCCTCTTTTTGTGTTAACAAAACAACAATGCTTTTATGAACATAGGTTTTGTTACTATGAGGTTTGTACTTTAGTATTTAATGAAAACATCACATATTACACATCAACAGTTTAAATCAACTTAGAAAATAAAAGTAATCTCATGGTTTAACAGATATTGCTTTCAGATCTAGAAACCATGAATGTCTTGTGCATGAATTTACTTGTTGTGTGAAATTTGTGTGTCATATGACATCTTGGTTGATTTACAGAGTTTTTGAATAACCATTTTGAACATGATTTACACTATACTCTGTTTTTCAACTAAATACAACCAACCTTAGTATCAATGAATTTTGAGCCGAACTGTTATGTCAAATTGATTGTTAGATCGAATTTGACTGTCCTTGCTCTGATACCAATTGTTAGGATCGGAGGCTCTCATGATAGTGTTTGTTTGTTTAAAGTGAATGATCAACGAATATGAAAACATGTTAGGTGCAGCGGAAATGAAAACAATCTTTGTAAACACAATCAAAGGAGAAAATAGTTTGATAAACAATTGCTTCACATAGAATCAAAAGATTACAAATCAAAGCAAAAGATTACAGACATGCTTACAAACTATACTCCCCCTCAGCCTGATACCCCAAGGTTGGTTGCACACAAGATGAAAGGATTAGACATGAGAAGAAGAACTTGCTCAGTCAATCAAATGTAACAGTACAGGGTATTGTTACATTTATAGGCAAACCAAACCACTGAGGTATCTCAGCTGACGTCACCATGAAAGCGACGTCTAACAGCCTAACAACCTTTATCTACTGTCCTTACACAAACACTGCTAACCTAACCACTGACTATACATAAAACAAATATTTCACTAAACAGCTGCTTTCTCTTTATGTCAGTGCTTTCCTCAAGGTTGATCAGTCCTTGACTGGGCAGTGCTTTATCATCAGTAGATAGAACCAGCAGTGTTGAAAACTTCAGGGTTTTCATCAGCAGTTGAAAGGGCAGCAGCAGTTGTATATGGGCAGTGGATAGAGACCATCAGTTGTTATAAATCACTTTCAAGGGGAGAGCAAAGTGTAAACTGCTGCTTATTGTGAATCCTCTGTTGTGACCTGGTTTTGGCTTTACATTATATGTTCCTCTGGTAGGGTTCAATCCCAACAAATACATAATCTCGAACATCTTGAATACCCACATCTTCACATAAACGTATACCAGTGGTCTACATTCATTAGATTACAACACGCGTATACACTTTCATATATCTATGTACGTTCATACGTGTTCCAATCATATGTACTTACATACAAGTTCACACTACTTACACATGCTACATTTCTATATCTGCATATAAACATACAAATCACATTCACTTATTCGTATTCAAATATCATACTTTTACATGCACACAACTATCTATCTATAAAATGCCCATGTACAAGTTTCGTCCTTTTCACACATGTAATAAATTCTAACACATTTGTTCACACAAGTCTTAATTAGACACTTACATATAATTCACACAAACATGTCCACATTCATTATTCGTCCCTCATTCGTACACGCGTACTAGTTCCATCCTTACCCAAACCCGAACACCCAAATCCACCTTCTGTTGCATTACTTCTTAATTTTTAGAGTAAATTACAAGTTTTGTCCTTTATGTTTACACTGAATTTCAGGCGGTGTCCTTTGCCTTTAAAATTGACGGGTTTTGTCCTTAATGTTTCAAAATCTTGCACGCTATGTCCTTTGAGCCTAACTCAGTTTATTTTTTTGGTTAAATTAGATCATGTGCATGTCACATGAGGGTAAATCTGTCTTTTCCACTACCCTCACCAATTTTTCCCCAAAATAAACAACCCAAACCCTAAATCATTTCCCCTCTCTGTAATGTGCAGAGATCCGTGAGAGGTGTGCAAAGTTTTGGTCCTTAACAAATGAATGTATCTTATGCTTGTTTTGTGTTGGAAATCAAGTTAATTTAACTTTAAGTATTGCTCCTGTAGATCATGTACCGAGTTTTTTTTTTTTAAAGAAACTTATGAATTGTAGAACCTCAAGGCTTGGACTGCAACTTGTATTGTTTGTAATAATGCTTTCTATTATAAAACAAACATGATTATTTTGTTAATTAAATGCATGAAATAAAATTCCGATTGTTTCAACTTCTAATTCATTTGACAAATTCAGTTTTAAATTTAATCCTTCTGAAACATTTTAATTTTTCTAAGAAATTCAGTATTTATTGTGTTCCAACTTTCAAGATTACAAAAAGGTCTTTTACAAGGATTATGCTATGGACAGGCCAGCCAACACATACAAATTCAAAATGGGACAAACAATTGATAAATCAGAAGATGTTTATTTCACCTGATTTACCTAATAACTTAAAATAAAACTATAACCAAAATCGTCGACTACATGGCCCCCAATATGAAGAAACTTGGGCCTGACAGTTACCATAAGGCGAATAGTCACAATGTTCTCTCACTGTAGGCTTTTTCTCACGACCTGACCCTGTAACTCCAAGCTCTTCGGATATTTCGTCTCTTTCCAGTTTCGTCTTTCACGCCTGCTTGTCGATCTTTTCCTTTCGGCATCGTTGCAAGACCACCACTCGTACCAGGGCCTGCACGGTCTTCATCGAGAACAGCCCTAATTTCCTTCGCGCGACAGGATATGCACATAGTACAGAGAGGGACATAGTACAGAGAGGGGAAATGATTTAGGGTTTGGTTTTTTTATTTTGGGGAAATATTGGAGAGGGTAGTGGAAAAGACAGATTTACCCTCATGTGACGTGCACATGATCTTATTTAACCAAAAAAATAGACTGGGTTAGGCTCAAAGGACATAGCGTGTAAGATTTTGAAACATTAAGGACAAAACTCGTCAATTTTAAAGGCAAAGGACACCACCTGCAATTTGATGTAAACATAAAGGACAAAACTTGTAATTTACTCTAATTTTTACTCATACTCATAATTCGAATATTCTGACATGACGTGATTTAACTTTTTCAGTTTAGAAAACTTTACATCGCATTTCGGGACTTTAACAGGGCCTCAGAATGTTTCCACTAGGCTTGGAATGTGCAAGAGACCAAAAACAAGGTTTTTGGGTTGTGGCATGAACCTGTCGTAAGCTACGGTCCACATGTCGTAGCTTACGACATCCTCCTATTGCCCATATCAATCCTACCGCAAGTTACGGCTTACCTGCCATAGCTTACGACTGGGACTTTCTGCCGAAGCAGAATCCACACACCGTAAGTTACGGCCAACTGCCATAGCTTATGGCCAAATGCTGCTGTTTTGTGTTTGTAGCCAAAATTGACCTGTTTCGAGTCCCGCTCGATCAGGCCTACCACGATTTGCTTCAAATTAAACATATAACATCTAACCAAGATTATGTTTTCCTCTTACACTACCATGATCCCACTTTAAACAAATAGGTACAACAATTACATAAATACATACGTCGAAGTGAGTCTTAGAATCACTTACCTTAAGCGTCCGTTTCGTACTTGCTTCCTCACATCCTTTCTGTTAGCCTTCCATGCTTCCACCCACCTTGACATGATCCTATACTTTCATGTCATTATGGTTACCACATTATTAGGATATACAAACATTCTAAATTACATTCATTTCACATTCATATCCTATATCCACATACTTTTCAGTTAAATCAAGCCACATTCTAAATTACACTCATTTCATTTCCTCGGTGTCATTTCAACATGTTCTAACATGGTTGCTTGCTAGTAAGTTCGAATATCCCATAACTAACAAAATTTCACTTATTGAATTACATCAAGCATACATTTAAACACATGGCGGACATACCACATACTAAGCTCCTAGTACAAGCTTTTAATGCACGTATTCAACCAATTCATATGAAAATCACAAATTACATCCTATTTTACATTCCATTCATGTTCATCAAGTGGTTACATGCAAATTCACTTACAATCATCTACTAGACATTTTATCAAAAACTTGGTGTGCGAACCATATCTGAAGCACAATGTACAAGTAATTCTTGTCTACCTTCCTAGTTCACAACATCAAGCATCATGAACATTTCTCATGTCATAGATTGCACATGCAATACCATTAGACCATTCATACAACACCATCAACTTCCTAATTTTCGTACAAGAAATTTGTTATAAACTGTTCAGTTTCAAAACATTAGTTCCATACCTCTGATCGGAATTTCCTTCAGATCTATTAAAGATCCTTATGTCAGAAAGCTACAGTCAAAATTTCAACTCAATCCAACGGTCGAATCTTCGAGAAAATCAATTATACTAAGCTGTATTCTAACTAAAACGGGAATACGAACTGCTTTGAGAATAGGTTTCAAAGTCACTCTTAAACAACCCTATTTCTCATTTCCACCGTTCAAAATCATCATCTAAATGTTGTAAACCTTATATAAGAAAATCAAGACATTTCAACGGTCAGATTTCGCAGATCGTTCGGTTCTTTGTAACTGGGTTATTGAATAACATTCTGGACAGATCTGATTTCTACAATTTTAACAACTCTAAGCAAGGATTTAGGTAAATCAGAGCTTACCATTATGTTCGTAGCATCGATAATTGGTTCCAGGTTGAAACCCACAACTCCGACCACCTCCGGCCACCACCGGCCATCGCGAATCGCCGCTAAACACCACCGCCGGCCACCCATCTTTCTCTAGTTCTATCTCTCTCTTATATCTTTCTCTAACTTGAGAGAGAAAATCTGCCAATATGATCCATAAAGGGGATCTATATATTGAACTTTGGATATTTACATAGTACCCCCTTCATGTTTGATTTTTACGACAATGGTCCGTCTAGTTTGGGCGAGTCACAATATGAGGTAGCCGTATTTCCTTGAACCGAACCCATCATATTTATCGACATATATTACTAAAATACATTCCGTTACAATATGCAGATATCCAGCAAGTTAGTTTCCCTTATAAATAATTCACAACGAATTATAAAATAATATTGTATAACTTCATCTGAAACGGTACCCATACTAATGTGCTTTAATATCTCTCTAATTACATAACATGAATTTAATCTCTTTTATGCATTTTGGGGTGTTACATGCTAACAAAACAATCTTTGAGTGGGCCCTCGAGTAGAGCAAATCGATGGTGGGCTAAGCTCATTCCTGTTTCGTTTCCCTAAATTTGCATTCGGTGTTGGACCATCATTAACCACTGAAGTATCGGGCCTATTAAATCTCTCTCCTGGATTTAAGTCATTGGGCCCACCAGCATTATTCAATTTTTTTAATAAGTCAACACCGACCTCAATAGTAATGGGTTCATGCACCAAAAATTCCCCATCCCCATGCTCGTTCCTCATGTCAACACCATCATTAATGTTATGAGACGTTTGGTTTTCTGATGGCTCCTGAGCTGCCTGTGACTAGGGCTGCAAACGAACCAAACGTTCGGAGAACAGTTCGTGAACCATTCGGCGGGAAGTTCGTTTGTGTTCGTTCGTTTACTAAACAAACGAACATGAACAAGAAATTCCGTTCGTTTAGTTAAATGAACAAACATGAACAGAGGTCGTGTTCGTTCGTTTATGTTCGTGAACGTTTGGTAACGTGTTTGTTTGTGTTCGATACTTCATTAGTGTTTTTAGTTTTTATATTTATTTAAATACTTCAAAATTCCAACAAATTAAATATCTAATAAGTCTCGGTGTATTGTATATTCTTTTCATGAATGATTGTTTGCGTTCATTTGTTTCCATTTGTGTTCTTGAACATTAGTTTGTGCTCATTTGTGTTCGTCAACGTTCGTTGCCTAAAATTAACAAACAAACACAAACGAACACGAACAGGTTCATTTCCTTAATAAACAAACACGAACATAAAATCTCGTTCGATAAGTGTTCGTGAGCGGTTCGCGAACACATATATTTCTTAACAAACGGGTCTTGTTCGTGTTCGTTCGGTTCGTTTGCAGCCCTACCTGTGACTGTTCATTGGCCTCATGGGAAGATTCTACTCGGTCATTCTGAAACCTCTCCTCCTTTTCCGGTACCGAAATTCGATTATCGTTTGACCTGATCTCACCTTCCTCAACTTCCTCCATTTCAACTGGTTCCTCATCTGAGTCCGACTCCGTATCCGATTCTGAATCCTTTGTGTCATACGTAGTCTCATTATCGAAGTTCGGTTTCCACCACTCAGATCTTTCCGATACCTATATTACAATACTCTTGCCATTCCATTTGATCACCACTGTCTCATTAATTCTGGGCTTTTGAGTAGCCAAAATCTTTACCGTACCGGACGAATTATCATCCTCTTGCCACGAAAAGGACGATGGTTGGATTAAATCTCCGAACAAACCGTCGATTCTGTCAAACAGAGTATTATCTCTAATAAAAAAAAGGCACACTGGAAAAACTCAAATTAACGATCCGACTAAATGGAATTTCTTCCCCAGTCCAAAGATTGAACTTAGTAAAATTCGTCGAAAAGAATATGCCATGTTGTTCCATAGACGCTTTAGTTGATGCCTTATCCTTGAATGTGATGATGATAGTCAGACCACCAACATAAGACAAGCCAAAATAAAACAATCCTTCTTCTTCCAATTTTCGCTTGATATTACTTAAAGTCCAAATGTTTTTACCATGGTCGAGGATTGACCTGCCACAATAGTGCAACGGATATAATGAACCTTTACCCTCCACAGTCACAATTTTTGCTCCTTGACCACACACTTCCTTCTTTCCTCTTAACAAATCTGCAAACGACATCCCATCCTAAACAAAAGAAGGGCCATTAAGACCCGGTCCAGATGGTTGTTTTCTTATAGAAGGTTGTCCACCATTCTTGTTGCCACTCGTAGAGTTATTGTAGGGCTGATTGTTATCCTTTGGCCGCCATTCACTCCGACCAAAGGCTTCTGGTGCGTAGTTAAACTTCTTATGATCTTTTTCGTACTTTGCCAATGACAAACTTACTTTCATGTCAAACATCTTAACCGTGTTCATCGACGCTAATGTTTCCTTCATATTTTCTACTCCAACATAACGTATAAAACCAAAACATTTACCCATTGCATCTCTCTTCCAAGCCACATACACGCCCGATACAAACCTATACGGTTGAAAGGCTCGCCACAATTTACTCGATCTGAGATATTTTGCACCAGAAATATCCATTCAACTCCATCCCCTTTGCTTCTTTTGGTTTTCCGATACTGCACATTGGACCACGGGCCACCATCGTCCTGTTCACCCTCTCTATCATTCATCAATGCCATTTAGAAAACCACAGGAAACCTAAGAGGCGAATGGATTAAGCCAAAACCCAGTTAGGGTGAACGGTTAGATCTAGATCTTCTCCAATGAGCCGATCGATTAAACCCCGCACACTAAACAGATTAGGTGTTCATCGTCGCGCACTCAAAGCGTTTTCTGGGCAGCAAGAAGAGAGAGAGAAAAAACCTGTCAAATTCCCCACTGTTCAAAAGTTAATACAACACAGTAACCATTAACTCATCTGAGATTTCTTATATTGGAGTTAATTACGTGTTTCTGTGGTTTGTTAAAAATAACCATTACAATTTATTTGTTAGAAAACTGCCAAAACAGTCCAATATCTTAGATTTTGCAACAATTACAGTCCACCTCCGTTAACTCCATCCAATTTAACGTTAAGTTTTTAATGAAAACACAAAAATACCCATTTGTTAAAAAATAATATATTTCATTATAGAGTTAAATGCCATTTTAGTCCCTATGATTTAGGTCATTCTGTCAGGTTAGTCGAAAGGTTTCATTTTTCTCTTGTGGGTCCAAAAAGGTTTCACTGTTGCATTTTAGTCCACTAGGTTAACTTCATCCATTTTTTTCTGTTAACCAGAAGGGTAATTCGGTTATTTTATATAGAATTCTGTTAACATGGTAACAGTGAAACCTTTTTGGACCCACAAACGAAAAATGAAATTTTTGGACTAAACTGGAAAAATAGCTCAAACCACAGGGACTAAAATGGCATTTATCTCTTCATTATAAATAAAATACATATATATCATCCCATTCTCCCCATTTTCACGCCACCACAACTGGCCATCACCATTGGCCACCACCTCTTGTTCACAATTCCCCGCCCCTGTTCAAAAAATAAAAAACATATTTCAACAAGCTAACAAACCTAAGCTACTAATCGAAATCTTCATTCACCACCAAAGATCTAAAACTTATTATAGAGAAGAAAGAGTACAAGAACAAGCACAAGCGCTACACCGATCAAAGATTCACTAGCACGATGGATAGAATCAAGTTCGTCGGATCCACTAGATCTACAATGAACTCCTTAGGGCTTCGTCGTTGTCACCGAGGAACATTGGGATTCTGATAAGTATGACAAGCGAGGAGGATGCCATACTTATCTTTCATAAAACGAGCAGCAATCAGACGCTGATGTAACATTTGTGCTTTGTAAACACTGTACGATGTAGAACAATATCAATTATCAATAAAAATATGTGTTTTGGTCTCAATATTTGTTTATTTGTGTTTGACGATTTCACGTTTTGATTCTTGTTCGATTTCAAACTCTAAATCGCTTTCTAGAAAGTTAAACGCAAACTATTACGTAAACGTGATCAGTTTAACGTCACAACCACTCTAGAACAGTGACATAATCTTAACATACCTTAAATAACCTCTAAATAACTTAGAAATAAGTTTTGAAGGATTTGGTGTGTCAAAAACAAGTTTATTCGACCATAGGGACTATTTGCGACAAACTGCAAAAAGTCTGCCGATTCGTATAGCAACTTACATTCCGGAACATGATCATAAGCTAAACATACCCTAAATACCCTTAAAATAGCTTAGAAATAAGTTTTGAGGGGTTCGGTATGCGAAAATGCGCTTATTTGATCATAGGGACTAAAAGCGTCAAAAACTGCGTAAGTTTGCATATACGCGCATATCTTACGATCTGACCATATCCGGACATCCAAAAATTTTTGTAATCACTAAAATATTATATTTTAGTGATAGGAATGCAAAAACACCATTCGTCTCTTAATTTGGATCGTTTTCGCGTCCGTTCGAAAGTTCGTCGTAATTAACCGAATAACGCGACCGTACGACCAAATGAACCGACATACAAGATATTTCCAAGAATATTTCAAGTACCTTATGCGTTGACATCCTTGTAGAGCCTTAAAAATGGGTTAACGAGGTTTAAACGCATCGAAAATGGCCTAAAGAGTGTGTAGGGACCAAAATTGTATTTTTTTGAAAACCTAATGCATGAGCTCGCGCCGCGCGACGACTCAGAGGCATCTTTGTCACGCCACGCGACAGCATGCTTTTGACAGAACCTTGTTTGCTGCATCAGCAGCTATGTGGCAGCCCCAAATTCAATGTTTTTTTTACTAATAACTCGAATTTGCCACCTTTTAACCTGTTTTTAACAAGTGTTTAAGCCACCATAAGATCATGACAACACATGGGACACTTGTAATGATCTTGAGGCTTCAAAAACACTATAAATAGACTTCAAAATCTGCTCATTCCTTGCTCATTCCAATCATTTCTTTCTCTAACACCCAAGAGGAGTTGCTACCTTCTTAGGAGGCCTCCCAACTGAGTTTTCTAGTTGATCTTTCAGCCATTAGAAGCATTGTGAGTGTTCTTTCATGACTTAGTCATTTATTTCAGCAATTAAAAGCTGAAAGTCAAACAGTTTGACTACCGTTTGACTTTCGGTTTTGACCACGAATTGGTCAAGTCAAAGTTCAATTGAACTTTGCAACGTGAACGTAATCACGATGGTTATAATCCCTCGCGATTATACCTACTGATTACCACGTTGACTAGTCGAAGCGACGAGTCAAAGTTTCGGTCAAAATGCACGATTATGTGCATTTTGCGATGAAACTATTTTTGGGTATCAAAACACTTTGTTTTGATATCAAATCAGTTTTCTAACTTAGTTAAACATGTTTTAACATGTTTAACTCGTCACTTTTAGTGTAGTGCTTGTTTAGGGTCGTAAGTCAAGCTGTCTAAACAACCGCTTAGACTTTTGAACCCGACCCATTTGGTCAATCGTTAGGATCCGACCAAACATATTTTGTGACCATAGTTGTATAGGGAATAACCTTCCGAGGTTATACCTTATGGTCACTTAGTTTAATTAGTTGTATGATAGGTAGTTTATATGCCTTAGGAAAATGACCAAAACGCCCTTTTCATGCATAATTTGAATTTAAGCATATGTAACTTAATGTTTGACACTTAAACTGATTATCCAATGTTATTAAACATGTTAGGGCATATAATACTTGTCATAGGACTAGTTAGGCTATCCGAATGCGCTTTTGCGCAAATGACGCGTTAAAGTAGCGTAGACTACCTTAATGGGTCATAACGGGTCATAAGCACTTAGGATATGTTCCGAATCAGAATGTAGGCTTTGTTAAACCATATCACATGAGTTCCAATACTCATTTGGTTTACAAGACCTCATTCTACCTGATCTCCCAATTTAGGTGTCGGTTTATTAACATAGTGATCCGATACTAGGTGTCACTTGATTCCTTGATTGCCCGAGCTTGTTAGTTCACTTTAATCGAGGATACCTTGCAATCTCAAGTGAGTACATAGTTCCCCTATTTTACTGTTTTCAATTGTTTTAGGGTGATTCATATGTGCTAAACGATTTCGAGTTTTCAAAGACGATTACTATGGTTTATATTAAACACAACGATTTCAATAATGTGAACGAACTTGTTGGACGTTAATACATAACACGAATGACATTCATTAGCTTTGGCCGAGCCGACCAGTAGTATGTTATGGTACCATAGGATCTGACAAATCCCGTTATTGGACTATCACCATGGTTATGTATAGGGGTAATGTGGGTAACAACAGAACCTGATGTTTGTTAACTTACCCTTTGGTGGTTTGTTAATACGAGTTGAACGATGGACGAGTCACACAGGTTTGAATGTATTCAACGAGACGACCAAAAGTTAGTTTTTCACAATTAAAATACAAACGAATTGAACGATGATTTAAACGATTAGAACAATTGAACGATGATTTATAACACAAACAAGTTAAACGATTTGAACGGTTGGTATTGATAACACGAACGATTGAAAACAAGTACAATTGAACGATTGGGTTTTGGTTTGTGATTAGATAACAGGACGGGTGTAATGTGATAAAAGCATGGTAGATACACCGATGGTACTTCTTATATATAAGTGTTTTTATCATATTACATTCCGTGGCGTTATTTAGTTCACTTGGACGAATGATTTCAAATGATGACACGCAACGATGTTTACTAAATGATATAAACCATACGAGTTTTATTACAAGAACGATTTACAATTTGGTTTACAAAAGTAAATATTTTTGGGTCAAGATTCATGGCAACGAGGTTTATAAACTATAACCAACTCATTTTAAGTTGGTTAATCATATTGCAATACAAAACACTTTTCAAAACAAGGTTTTCAATTATTGACTCTTGAAGTCATACAAGGTATTGCAACAGGCATACAAGCCATGAATCTGACATACACTCACAAAACCTATGTGCTCGCCGGCATTTTTATGCTGACTTTATTTTCACATATGTTCCAGGTGGTGTTTGATAATGTTGATGATGACTAGGATGCATGCTCACATAGGATCGGACGAGGCCTGCTTATTTTACTTTAAGACAATGTTAAACGTTTAATAATTAAATAAAACGAAACTTTAATCTGTCACACCCCTAAAATAGCACCCATAGGAAACCTTACTAGGCGTGTGACAAACCAATAATGAGCCACTAATCATATTGAACCAATCACAAATTTATAAATAAAATCATCAATTATTAATGAGAAGTGCCATCAATAAGTTAATTGAAAGCCCAACATATTCAGCGGAAGAATATAAAAGAAATCATAGTTAACTGTTTCAAATCAAATGTATAAAATCAATAAGTCAGTCACGTGAATCCCTCCAGTCGACCCATGACCACTCCAGCTACTCCAGACAGCAAGTTCCAAATCCAAAACATCTAACGACCAGCGAGCATGCAACAAGTGTATCAGACAACGCTGGTGAGTTCATAGTTTTACGAAAACGTTGGTTACCAAGTGTTTAGTTAATCCATTGAATTTAATTCCGAAAGTAATGTTGATAATACCCCGAATACAAGACGGCTTCTGATTATTTTGCCATTTCAACAATGCTCCTATCAAAGCATTGGTCATGACTAGGTCATTAGTTCAACACCCGTCCTCCCAGGTACGGGGTGAGGTTGCCAAACCTAAGTAGCGCTACTAACTAATACCATGTTACCTCCCCGGTAACCAAACAACACGGAGGGACTTTAAAGGTGATATGAAGAGTATATTATCCAACATTCCCGTTTTTACCCAAAAGACTTATCCCTCCCCGGGATACCCACTGACTGTCCCAACCACTGGGACGCATGCTCAAGAGAGATGAACTCACCTGTGGTTTACTCGGTAAGACTTAGTTACTTGTTTGTCAATGGTTTACACACGCCCTATCATGGTTACCGTCAATAATCAGTTTCGAGTACACATGATCCACATATTTCATGTACAATTAATTCAGTCACTCTTTGTTCACATATTACACAATTAAGGTACATGTACTACACAGAAAAAATCCATGTCATAGCAATTAATCTAACAACCCAGGTTCGCCAAATAGTCACTTAACAAGTTATCGGGTGTATAAGCAATTTCGTCTCATGTTCTCATGCTTCGGGCCATATTACTCTCAACCTTTCGATATAAAAATACACAATCTAGTAAGCCAAGTTAATATTTTACATAAGACTGTGACAATTCACTGATACACTTCGGCCCTATAGCTAAGCTTGACCCATCGGTTAACACAAAGACTACCTGACATGTTTTCCAAACATCTTACCCGACCCCCTTAACCTTCGTGCGGCCCAAGTGCAGCCCAGCTGCCATGTGAGGCCCAACTCCCTAATTAATTAGCATGCAAACCCCATTAACATGTCAGCCCATATATCACTTAGTACTATGCAAACAACAATCAAAAAGCTCATACTTGACATTAATTGACATCGGATCACATTGAATCAAATTCATTCCTTATGTAACTATTAATATAACCCACTATTAATCCTTGGCCCCCAAACCCATTACACTATTGTATCCTTATTTTCTGGAATTGTCGCACACAACAACATCATCAACAATACTCAATTTGGATCATTTAACACAAGGTTTTCAAACATCTTAACAGCCCATCAATTTCCCACATGATATCCCTATCAGTTAATCATCACCCCCCATGATACCTTAACCACGTGCCTATCCTATAATCTGTCAAACCCCTTTAGAATTTATGAAATCATAGTGTAGCCTTAGATCACAATCATTATTTACAATCATCTTGCTAATTTCCTTTATTCCATAATAACCGACCCACATCATCATCTAGTGATCATATCATCATCTCAACATTTAATGCACCTAATATGCTTACTGACAACATTATAAAACATCTACATTGATTGATTAGATCAAACACATGGCCGTCATTTCTTATAGTCAAAGTTAACAACTTTATTAGGTCATTTACTTTCAATTCTATTGGACCTTAAAGACTACTGATTTATCACTTGATTATTTGAAGTTTGCAATTTCAATGGACCACTTTAATTTGACCAAGCACCATCAGTCTGTTCGAGATATCAAACAACACATATTGTTCACAAATATGTTAGTCAAGTTCACTCACAAACAAGAATAAACAATTCAATAATAATAATACAAGTACATTCTAGTAACCAAGATATGATAGAACCGTGTTTAAGAATGTTGCACGATGAGCGCTTAGGGGAACTCGACTAAAAAAGATGGTGCCTCGCTGGGGATCTTCTGCCGTCTCTTGATTAGGGGGGGTAGCTACTGCCGTTTGCAAGATTGAGAGAGAGAGAGAGGATAGGGTTTGTTTTTGAGTTATGTGATAAGAATCATATCATACGTACATTAAGAGATTGGAACAACTTGGATCAGTTGTTCTTTTGACCGTATGGGCTTGCCCACAGCTTTGGGCTGCCACAATTTATGGCAAAGTTGCCATTTAAATAGGTAAAGGTGGTGGGTTATAGTCCATTACACGTATTGGCTTTGCGGCCCAAGTATAACAAGTAAGCCCATAACATAGTTAATTTCCTAACTTACCTTAAACATACACAAAAACGTTTAGTGATTCCTAGCACACATGGAAAACATACACACGTTACTATTCAGTGATGCATGAAACGGACAAATAGTCGTAGAGACACACGCCAAAGGTTGCAGAATCTAAGCAATGCTAACCTTGGGAATACGGGTTGTCACATCATCCCCAACTTGAAAGAAATTTCGTCCCGAAATTTGATAAGTAAGCCCAGTGGAATGAAGTGAGAAATCAAGATTGCTGCGGATTTTGCTCAGGTGCCACATCATCCCCAACTTGAAGAGGAATTTCGTCCCGAAATTCACTAGTATTACCCGAATTAGATTGGTCAACAGGAAAAAGTTGAGGATATTTGAGCTTCAACTGATCCTCACGCTCGCATGTGAACTCCGGTCCACGTCTAGAGTTCCAACGAACTCTCACAATCGGGGTACGGCTATGTCTACGCACCTTGACCTCCCGGTCCATAATCTCTATAGGTTCTTCGACAAACTGAACTTGTCAACAATCTTCAGTTCTAGCAAAGGTATCACAAGTGTTGCATCGGACAATCACCTCTTTAGGTTCGAGAGATAAATGACATCGTGATCGTTACCCAATTCGTCGGGTAACTCGAGTTTGTAGGCGACGTGACCAATTCTTTCCAAAATTCTGAATAACTCAACGTAACGTAAGTTAAGCTTGCCACGCTTCCCAAGCGTACCACACCCTCTCAGGGTGAGATTTTCAACATGATACGACTACCCACAGCGGACTCCCAGTATTCCCTAAGCTTATCGACTTGCCTGACGGTCACTCGTTGCCGCCAACAACTTCCGATCTTAGCAATCTTCCCAAGAGTTTCGATTACAAGTCCTGGACCAGGGACACCCACCTTAATCCAATAAGGAGATTAGCGTTACTGTCCATGCAATGCCTCAAACAGGGCTGTCTGAATACTAGGATGGTAATTGCTACAGTAGAACTTAACCCAAGGTAAATGTCCTTTTATTCTTACTAAAGTCAATCACGCACATGCTCGCAGCATATCTTCGAGTGTCAGGATGGTTCATTTGTTCTGACCATTTGTCCACCGGTGATAAGCAATGTTCATGTCTAGACATGAGTCGAGGGTGTTGCGTATTTCCTGTCATAAATCGGATGTAGTTAAAAATCAGGGGTAACAGGAGTTGGCACCTCGTGTCAAAAACCGCCTCTCTCAGATGAATATTCACAGCTGTGAAGACTCGTCAGTGTCCCTGATTGCAATAAAGTGCGCGGGTTGCGTAAGACAATCAACGATCATCCAGGTGTTATTATCTTCGTTTCGATGCTTCTGGTTGCTGATACTCCACCTTGACTTTCCCACAAGTCAAACATCATTCACACACATTGCCAGGTGGGCCTTCATGCCCGACCACCAGTACAAGGTTTATTGATCCCAATATCTCTCATTAAACCCAGATGACTAGAATATCGAGGCCGGTGTGCTTTGGTCAACATAATTCCCTACAGTTGCCGTATATAATGAGATCTACACTTATTCCATGAGGTAGCGAATATCATCCGACCTGCCAAAGGTTACTTCTCCATGCCCTGCATGGGTTTAACTTGAAAATTCTCTTCCTTTAGTTCTTCAGTTTAGACAGAGCGAGTCTGATCAGGTAAGTTAGAGTCGATAGTGAGTTGTAAAGCTCGTGCTCGTTCAGGTTTCACAGTCGTAAGCATTCAAAGGTTCCATCTAGCGATGCTATTACCTGTTTTGCTCTTCCGAAACAAAGGTACACGGGAGGCCCTTGTGATCGGTCTAAGTAGTGCATTCAGTACCGTCCAAGTAATGCCTCCAGCTTAAATCCAAAGACCATGGATTCCACCATAGGTTGTGACGCGTGCAAATCTTCCTGTAAATCCACCGAGTAGATCATGACTTTTTGCGTGTTGCGTCGGTGTGTAACTGAGACTCTAATTCGGATAGAAGCGATGCTCAGTGCATTGCAGAGTTGAAATTCAAAAACTGAAAAGTAGTCCTCCTGTTTTGTCTCCCACGAATACACAGCACCCTGCTGTGCTAAAGAGGTTAGAGCTGCGCGATCTTCGAAAATCCTCTGATGAATCTGCGATAGTATCTAGTGAGACCAAGAAATTGTTGTATCCTCGAAGGGATCTTTGGTGTCGATCAGATTCTAACAAAATGGATATTAGTGAGATCCACGTGCATTCCCACTTCGTTGTTTATATGACCAAAATGTACCTCTCGATTCTAGAAGTCTCCTTTTAGCAAGATTTCGCGCGGAGTGGCTCCTCCCTCAGGAGATCTAAAATAGGATACATATGCCGCCCATGTTGTTCCTTTCTCCTGGTAATGATTCAAAACGTCATCAACAAACACGGTCGATTCTTGTGGCCCATGAAGCTGCTAGTGTACATAAATTCGTAATGGCCGTACTGCGTTTGAAATGTCATCTTAGAAACATCCTCCTCCTGGACTTCCATCTGATGATTGCCCGATCTCATGTCGGTTTCCGGGTAGATGATTGACCATTGCAGCTGGTCAAGAGAGTCGTCAATGAGGTAATGGGTGATGGTTTTCGACTGCCATCTTGCGAAGTTCTCGATAATCATTACATATGTCCAACAAAAAGCTTATCCTCACGGATATAATCGGGTCTCCCCAGAGTGAAAAACTAAGTCCAACAAAACTCCTATCCAATAGTTCCTGTAATTGATTAGATAGTTCTTGCAACCCTCCTGGTGCAGGATGGTATGAAGTACGAGTAATCAGGGCTGCCTTAGGCGTGAGATTAATCTGAGATTCTGCCTAACAGTTGTGGAAGTAAGCCCGAAAGTTCCTCGGTTAGCAAACCGAGAGGAATCACGAACAATTGGTGGATCCTCGATCCTCTTTTTCCTTAGCCCTAACATCAGTAACGGTTGCTAACACAGCGGAGTAATCCCTCCGTAGACACTCCTGGCCTTCATAGCTAAAATAGCGCTAACTTTTGCACCACTCTGATGCTTTAGAACAAATAACGATTCGCCACACAAAGTTTTCTCCTCACAGGGTGTATTTGCGTGATTCCTGGATAACCAATCCATACTAACTACTGCATTGTAACCATCAAGAATAATGGAAGGAAGGTCGATGTCGAACACTTGTCCCACAAGGTCGAGTTTGCATCCCAATGAGCATAGGAGGTTTCCTTTGATGTGCCATCAGTCGGTTCCACAACAGGTTTGGTTTCCAAAGGCTTCAAGGTTAAGCTAAACAAAGACGAAGCAATTAGTACAAGCTAACATGTTGCTTTTAGGCCTGGCGTCACCTACGCCAATCCTAAATGCCCTTCCACGAACACTACTACTGGTGTTGCTGTTACGATTACGAGGATTTTCCAATACTGCCATTGTTCCCTTGGTTGTTGACATTTTGACCTATCAACAGTCAATCCTTGCCAAAGTCACCTTTGGTTCCACACTGTAAGCTACAATTGTGAGTATCTTGACGTCGCCGTGTCTGTTGCCTCTAGTGTCGTTGCTTGTAATTGTGTCCTACGATCTTTCACCAACAGGGTCCATCTTTTCTCATTCCGTGTCTCATCCTAAGGCGCTACCCATTGTGCTGGCAGTTACACGTTCCACACCATGGTCATTTACCATCGTTTATGTCCTGATTAATTCGTAAGAGTTGACTCCCATAAGTCGCTGACTAGGGTTAAGGATCCAGTTGAAGTCAATTCGCTGGAGTTCGTTTCCAGAAATCATGGCCATTCTAATACTGAAATCGGTGAGATACTACGATCATCCTTTTGTCCACCGATGCTACAAGTTGCTTGAGTAATACACGGTATGTTCCTGGAGTGTGCAGAAGAGATCACACTTCGGGATCTAAGACGTCAATACATTAATTTTCTCCAAACAGAGAGATGTGAGGGAGGTATAGACCAATCATTCGACGTTGTGACATCCAGCTCAGGGACGTCCATACAAGCACCTAGCATTCTACACAGTTCGCTAGACGTTCAGATGGGTGTTCAGGTATACTCGATAGCTTCGAGATTCGCAAGGATTCAGAGGGAAATGAAAAGGTCACATTCGAGTAGGAGATAATCACTGCTACGACTCCTATAGACTGTTGTATTTCACATCGATCAAATAACATAACGGAACCCCTTTTTCACTTGTTAAGCCTCACTGGGACTCGCATGCACCCCACATTATTATTATGTGTGCACCCACAATAATATTGTGATTTGCATGCTCATCTCAGCTCCTCCTAACTCATGTCAAATGGTTCCTCAAACTTAAGTAGCAAACAAAGAGCATCACGAAACGTAAGTCATGAATGTTTAGGGAAATATCACCCTATCAGTCACATAACACATGCAAGTAATACATGAATTCATACTGTTGTGCTAAACGTGCATTCGCATGCAATATCATATGTAAGTGTTCACTAGTTATGCAGTATAATGAGTATACGAGAGATGAACCTTGCAGTCTGGAGCTGAGTGTCATGGTCGATTTCGGAACTGTTCGGTTATATTATGGTTTTATGAAAACGTTTTAAAACCAAGTACACTATAACCAGTGGCTCTGATACCAAACTGTCACACCCCCAAAATAGCACCCATGGGAAACCCTACTAGGCGTGTGACAAACCAATAACGAGCCACTAATCATCTTGAACCAATCACAAATTCTTAAATAAAATCATCAATTATTAATGAGAAGTGCCATCAATAAGTTAATTGAAAACCCAACATATTCAGCGGAAGCATATAAAAGAAATCATAGTTTAACTGTTTCAAATCAAATGTATAAAATCAATAAGTCAGTCACGTGAATCCCTCCAGTCGACCCATGACCACTCCAGCTACTCCAGACAGCAAGTTCCAAATCCAAAACAACTAACGACATGCGAGCATGCAACAAGTGTATCAGACAATGCTGGTAAGTTCATAGTTTTACGAAAACCTTGGTTACCAAGTGTTTAGTTAATCCATTGAATTTAATTCCTAGAGTAATGTTGATAATACCCCGAATACAAGACGGCTTCTGATGATTTTGCCCTTTCTCCAATGCTCCTATCAAAGCATTGGTCATGACTAGGTCATTAGTTCAACACCCGTCCTCCCAGGTACGGGGTGAGGTTGCCAAACCTAAGTAGCGCTACTAACTAATACCATGTTCCCTCTCCGGTAACCAAACAACACGGAGGGACTTTAAAGGTGATAGGAAGAGTATATTATCCAACATTCCCGTTTTTACCCAAAAGACTTATCCCTCCCCGGGATACCCACTGACTGTCCCAACCACTGGGACGCATGCTCAAGAGAGATGAAGTCACCTGTGGTTTGCTCGGTAAGATTAGTTATTTGTTTGTCAATGGTTTACACACGCCCTATCATGGTTACCGTCAATAATTAGTTTCGAGTACACATGATCCACATATTTCATGTACAATTAATTCAGGCACTCTTTGTTCACATATTACACAATTAAAGTACATGTACTACACAGATAAAATCCATGTCATAGCAATTAATCTAACAACCCAAGTTCGCCAAATAGTCACTTAACATGTTATCGGGTGTATAAGCAATTTCGTCTCATGTTCTCATGCTTCGGGCCATATTTCTCTCAACCTATCGATATAAAAATACACAATCTAGTAAGCCAAGTTAATATTTTACATAAGACTGTGACAATTCACTGATACACTTCGGCCCTATAGCTAAGCTTGACCCATCGGTTAACACAAAGACTACCTGACATGTTTTCCAAACATCTTACCCGACCCCCTTAACCTTCGTGTGGCCCAAGTGCAGCCCAGCTGCCACATGAGGCCCAACTCCCTAATTAATTAGCATGCAAACCCCATTAACATGTCAACCCATATATCACTTAGTACTATGCAATCAACAATCAAAAAGCTCATACTTGACATTAATTGACATCGGATCACATTGAATCAAATTCATTCCTTATGTAACTGTTAATATAACCCACTGTTAATCCTCGGCCCCCAAACCCATTACACTATTGTATCCTTATTTTCTGGAATTGTCGCACACAACAACATCATCAACAATACTCAATTTGGATCATTTAACACAAGGTTTTCAAACAACTTAACAGCCCATCAATTTCCCACATGATATCCCTATCAGTTAATCATCACCCCCCATGATACCTTAACCACGTGCCTATCCTATAATCAGTCAAACCCCTTTAGAATTTATGAAATCATAGTGTAGCCTTAGATCACAATCATTATTTACAATCATCATGCTAGTTTCCTTTATTCCATAATAACCGACCCACATCATCATCTAGTGATCATATCATCATCTCAACATTTAATGCACCTAATATGCTTACTGACAACATTATAAAACATCTATATTGATTGATTATATCAAACACATGGCTGTCATTTCTTATAGTCAAAGTTAACAACTTTATTAGGTCATTTACTTTCAATTCTATTGGACCTTAAAGACTACTGATTTATCACTTGATTATTTGAAGTTTGCAATTTCAATGGACCACTTTAATTTGACCAAGCACCATCAGTGGGTTCGAGATATCAAACAACACATATTGTTCACAAATATGTTAGTCAAGTTCACTCACAAACAAGAATAAACAATTCAATAATAATACAAGTACATTCTACTAACCAAGATATGATAGAACCGTGTTTAAGAATGCTGCACGATGAGCGCTTAGGGGAACTCGACTAAAAAATATGGTGCCTCGCTGGGGATCTTCTGCCGTCTCTTGATTAGGGGGGGTAGCTACTACCGTTTGCAAGATTGAGAGAGAGAGAGAGGGTAGGGTTTGTTTTTGAGTTATGTGATAAGAATCATATCATACGTACATTAAGAGATTGGAACAACTTGGATCAGTTGTTCTTTTGACCGTATGGGCTTACGCCCACAGCTTTGGGCTGCCACAATTTATAGCAAAGTTGCCATTTAAATAGGTAAAGGTGGTGGGTTATAGTCCATTACACGTATTGGCTTTGCGGCCCAAGTATAACAAGTAAGCCCATAACATAGTTAATTTCCTAACGTACCTTAAACATACACAAAAACGTTTAGTGATTCCTAGCACACATGCAAAACATACACATGTTACTATTCAGTGATGCATGAAACGGACAAATAGTCGTAGGGACACACGCCAAAGGTTGCAGAATCTAAGCAATGATAACCATGGGAATACAATGTTAAACATTTAATAATTAAATAAAACGAAACTTTAATCCATGTGCTGTGAAACAATGATTCTGTTACGACACTACCCGACGTTTCCGCCGCGGTTTCGTTGTTTTAACGCGGTCGGGGTGTGACAGAAGACAATCAGACGCTTGAGTGAATAAGGTGGGTGGAGAAGAAGATGATTAGGGTTTTATTTTGTGGGTTGTAGAGTGTCACACCCCAACCGATGGCGGAAACATCGGGGTGCGAGCATTAAGCGTTCAGATTGCTCATTAAGTTCCATAACACTAGATATTTCAATAGAATTTAAATTGGTTTCATGCATAATAGTCTAAAGCGAATATCCAACACGATGGGTACCAAATTACATCAAAACTAAACATTGTTCAAAGTTTTATTAACTACGTGACGTTTCTAGGCATCGTCCTAGCTTGATTTCCATGTGTTCCCATAGCAACCTATCAGCCTGCAACATGTATTAAAATATCAATACAAAAGTATTGGCGAGAATACGAGTTTGATAATAGAAAAATAGATTAAAACAACTCATATCCACAATGTAGGTAAATAAAATAGTTTCAGCCGTGCTAGTGTCGCAGTCCACGCAATGCTATCCCAAGTATCCCGATGCTTTAGTGTTTACCCAAGACTCAAGGTAAACTAGAATCCTCCTAACAATACCCCCTGAGAATAATGGGAGAGGTGCACCCCCTAGAGTGCTACTATTGTTAAGGCGGAACTACACACCCTGGATTAAACGTCACATAGCACAAAATATAATACTAGAATGCACAAGTTTTCACATACACATAGGATAGAGTTTAGATTTCAAAAGATTCAAGTTTATATAGAATACATGTTACACCCCAAAGTTTAAAAGTAAAAAGGGGATCGAGTATACTCACAGTGATTGCTTAACAGTCGCAACTGTTATTGGATCAAAGGGAGCTCTTTTTAGAATTAGCCTGATTAGATTACAGTAGGATAAGAGTCGAGCAGAATAACGAGATTGCGCAAAGTGTCGGAAAAAATTAGTTGATCGGATGGCTGTCCGATCGGATTGCCAGTCGATTGGGTGACATGTGTGTGAGGAAACGGATGGCTGCCCGATCGGATGGCTATCCGATTGGGTTGCCACTTGATTTTAAAATTCACAAGGTGAGGGGATAGGATGGCTGCCCAGTCGGATGGCTATCCGATCGGGTTGCCACCCGATCCAAGTGTTGAGTGATTTGGTTCCTCTGATAGGGTGGCTGCTCGATCAGATGGTTATCCGATCGGGTTGGCACTCGATCATGGGTTCCAAGTTTCAAGTTTCAGAAAAAGTTTCTAAGTGTTGGGAGTTTTCAAAGTTTCAAGGCTACAAGACAAATGTCACCTGATCGGGTGGTTGTCCGATCGGACGGCTGTCCGATCGGATTGCCGCTCGATCGGGCGACCCTTGTTCCGTTTACCATTTTGTAAAAACTTCTAAGTTTAATGATGATGGTATGGTACGTATTGAGACAATGGTAAACCCATCGACACACAGTCGTTCTGATCGGGTGGGAACCACCCCAGTCCGATCGGTTACTGTCCGCGATAACGTTTATGTCAAAATCCATATTCCAGTCGTCATTCTCCGGAAGAAATCCATCTTTAATGTCACACCCTGACTTTTGCGGAAGCGTATGATGTGTGACTTGCTCAATATCATTGCATTCAATTATATTAAACGACTATATGATTAAAACAAGATGTTCATCCATTCATAAGATTGAAATGTTACAAACACAAGTCATTTAAGTTTCAACCAAAACCCTCAAGTTATGATACAAAGCAAAAGTGGATGACATCTAAACTTGAATTTTACGTCTTGAAAACAACACCAGCGCCCAAGATCCAACTTATTTCCTGAAATACATGTGAGTTTTGGAAAATCCTCCACATAATGTTGGAGTGAATTCATGCAGATTTGTAAAAACATTTAAGCATTCGATGTAGAAAACATGGTATGTAATTGTACTGAAATATGTACTTCTGTAAATGTAAGGAAATCGAGATCGCTAATGGTTTGCAAGGCCATTAACATGTGCCACGACATAGGAAGCATCCAAACCATAGGCATTTTTAGTTGTCGATTCCATGACTGTCGATTCACAACTAGAGACACAAAAGCACTGCTTGGTAAAAGAGTGGCCAAGAGTGTGGTTGCCTGAAACCCATTAGATCTAACCTTTTGTTCCGCGGTCTTGGTATGTAACTGATTAATGGTGCTTATGGCACCCTATTCGTGACATGATCTAAAGCATCATTCCTTAGTTTTTGTATTTAACATACCATAGCACATGTATTTTCCCCAAGTTTAGAAAACAAGTAAAAGTTTAAAAGTAGGGACAAGAACTCACAACTTTGCGTATCCTGCGCCGTAAACTTCACCTGTTGGTTTTGTAGCGTCGTGACCTATACGTGTTCTATGTATGTTAGTCACTAGACTTGTATCGCACAAATACAAGTCACCATCTTTTGTTTATGTATATGTTCTTTGTATGTTCATTCTTTATGAGGTTGTACCATTGTTTGTCGGGTCTCGCCCGTTTGTCATACCTTTGCACTTTATGTATGTAATGTATTTTTGTAAATATATACTTTACTTCTCAAATATATATTCATTCATGTAGTCCCTTTTCAAGGTAATAGATGTTAAAAATAATTTATATTTTTAACTTTTCATGTATGTTACTTATATTATTTTCCCAAAAATAAATATAAGTATTTCGTAAAATAATATTCTCAATATTATTTTTGTACAAGTATTCTTAGGAAAGTATACTTGTATTTTATGTAAATACTTGTGTATTTTGTATTTTTCACCAAAAATCAATACTTTGATTTTTATTACTTTCCGGAATTATTTTTCTTAAAAATAATGTATTTTAAAGACTTGAAAGAAATATATATATTTTGTCATGCTATAAATTATATATAATCATTCTCGTTATTCACCTGATTTTTGTATACTTGTATACTTATGTATTCTCATGTAGTTGTATGTGTATTTTTTTATTCATACTCCTTGGAAGTATTTAGTGTATTTTCAAGTCCTTAATACACTTCTACATATAATACACACAATATACACTTAGCACAAAATTTGGTGATCACTAAATATATATATTTTCCCCAAAAATCTACATTCTTAATATTGATTTAAACTTGAAGAAATCACCATTTCTTGACTTGAAATTTTACACAAAAATTAGGGAAACCTTGGTAAATATTTTTAGGTGAATTTTTAGGGAATAAGTTTCACCAAAACTTATATTTTTCTAAGTTTCAAAATTTTATAAAAATTTTGACATAGTTTCCCCTAAAAATAGAGGTTTCCCATGTTTTCAAAACATGTGTTTATTTTCTTTTCAACATCAAAACAATTTTCCAACAACAATCATCAACAATAAACACTAACTTCTTCATATGAAACATCATGGTGAACTTGTCTCTTGTTAAAAATGTGTAGTCTTTTAGATCTACACTTTACATATTATGATATTTCCAAAAACAAGTGTTCTTTTGTATTTTAAACAAACTTTTTATGAAACTTTATTTCATTAACCAACTCATCCATGAGTTTAATGATCTTTAAAGTTTGTAAATCATGTTCTAAAACCACTTTTATGTTTATTAGAAAGATCATTATTTTTAACATCATGTTTAACCATGTATCTTTCAAGATCCATGATTAATATCTTTAGATCTTTCAAAACAAGCTCTATGTTAAACTTTTAACAAACTTTTTAGGAGTTTTAGTTTCAAAAATTAGTTCTACACACACTTTATTACTTCAAGATTACAAGTTTATGTGTAAAAATTCCTATTTCAAGTTCACATTATGCTTCACATGTTCATCTTCAAGTTTAACCATGGATCCTTCAAGATCCATGCTTAAAGTTGGTAGATGTAAGCTTTAACATACTTGATCTAATCATAAACTCAAGATATAATATAAACAACTTCATTACATACACTAAAAATTTATGTAATCAATTATTTTCTTCATGAATATGTTAGATCTTTTCATTTTTAACATTAGAAGTTAAGTTTTTTAGATGGTGAAACTTGTACATAATATAAACATGACTTAAATTAGTGATCAAGAGGCTTACTACTAGCTCTAATGGCTAGGGAAGTGGCACAAAAATGATGAAGATGAACAAGGAAGAAAGTGAGTGGTTAAAAGCTCCACAAGGTGGTCCTTCATGTTCTAGCACTATACACCTTCCTAAATGGCCTCCATACACCTTCTAGCAAGCTTGGATTGTGAGGAAATGAAGTGAAAATGAATGTGTATGGGTGTGTGTGTTGAGCCGTGAGTTATGAAGGAGAAACAAGGAAGAAGGAGATCAATGAGAGTGTGATTTGTTTAATATTTATAAAGATCTTGCATATCTTTCATATGGTATATTACTAGAATATTCCTTACACAAAATCTAATATAATCTAATAAAATCAAGTGAAATCTAATAAAATCCCCATGTGGGACCCATAGGGCCGGATTTGGTGAAAGGGGGGGTAAAATGTAAAATTTTGGAAGTTGAAGGTTTAAAGTGCAAATGATAAGGCTTAAGTAAGTTTAAGTGTGTTTAGGTGTTTTTATGATTTTTAAGGTGTTCTAGCATCAATACTAGTTTAATATCATAAAAACATTACTTCTAGTTAAATTTTGATGTCCCGGTTATTGTCCGGTTGTTTGATTCGTTACGGTTCGTTAAAGTGCTGAATTGCGCAGTTTCACTAGGTATAAAGCACTTTTTATGGCAGTTTTAATTCCCGACACTTTGTAAGTTATTTTGGACAATAAAACATAAATTTTTCATTATATTATTGTGTTAAAAGCTGAATTATAGCTGAATTGTTGCTGAATTATGTTGATTTCAGCATTTTAGATAAGTTTCGGGTGCTTTTTAGTGCATAGTTTAGCTTCCGGAAAGTTTATATGTTAACCCTTGTATCCATACTTGGGTTTTAATGTATTTTAGACGTTGGACCTACTCCTAGGCCCTCATCTTATTATCTGACTGCTTTCTGCAGAGCTGCTGACACAGTGTGTCTTACCGGTGAGTTTACTAGTCTTTCTGACGCAACGCTAAAAGTAATGCATAAAGCAATATTTGAAGTATAAAATGTGCATGAATTCACAAGTATAGCATGAAATCAGACAATGTTGACATTTAAGCACATAATTGCATATATTAAATAATAATTAAACTGTACGGAAATTACCGGTTTTGTGACAGTTGTCACAGTCTCCCCCCGTTAAAAGAATTTCGTCCCGAAATTCAAGTTGAGTTATCTCCCGCAGGAGCTTTCTCGAACAAATGGGGTACTTGGCTTTAAACTAGTCTTCACGTTCCCACATGTACTCGGGTCCGTGCTTAGAGTTCCAACGTACTTTGACAAGCTTAACACTACTCCTTCGAGTCTTGTTGACCTTCCAGTCTGTAACCTCAACGGGTTCTTCAGTAAAGTGGACTGTATCGTCGATATGCACCTCATCCGCAGGGATGATCACTACTTCTTGGGTTGGACTCTTCTTGAGGTTGGACACATGAAACGTATCATGTACTCCGTTAAGTTCATCCGGTAATTCCAATTTGTAGGCCACAGTACCAAACTTTTCCAAGATCTTGAATGCTCCGATGTATCGTGGATTCAGCTTTTCACGCTTTTCGAATCTTGCTACACCCTTCCAAGGTGAGACTTTCAACAAAACTCTGTCTCCCACCTCGAATTCTAAGGGTTTCCGTATTTGATCAGCGTAGCTCTTTTGTCGATCTCGAGCCGCCTTAATGCGCTCTCGGATCTGAATGATCTTGTCAGTTGTTTCTTGAACAAGTTCAGGACCAACCATACGTTTGTCTCCAGCGTCTGCCCAACACAACGGCGAGCGGCACTTGCGGCCATAAAAAGCTTCGAACGGTGCGGCTTTTATGCTCGTATGGTAGCTGTTATTGTAGGAAAACTCAACTAAAGGTAGATGAGTATCCCAGCTGCCGCCCAGATCCATAACACATGCGCGAAGCATGTTTTCCAGAGTTTGTATGGTTCGTTCGCTCTGGCCGTCTGTTTGCGGATGGAAGGCCGTGCTTAGATCTAGTTGAGATCCAAAGGCCTCCTGGAAGGATTGCCAGATCCTTGAGGCAAAACGTCCATCTCTATCTGAAATAATCGAGATAGGCACTCCATGACGTGCCACAATTTCCTTCAGGTACAGCTCGACAAGCTTTCCAGTGCTATCCTTCTCTTGGATTGGTAGGAAATGCGCAGACTTCGTTAACCGATCGACTATCACCCATATCATATCATGCCCTCTAGAGGTTCTGGGTAATTTCGTTATGAAGTCCATCGAGATTTGCTCCCACTTCCACATGGGTATCTCGGGTTGTTGCAGTAGTCCGGACGGTTTCTGATATTCGGCCTTAACCTTAGCACAGGTTAGGCACTTTCCAACGTAAACAGCAACATCGCTTTGAAGCCTCGACTACCAATAGTATTCCTTCAAGTCTTGATACATCTTGTCCGATCCTGGGTGGATCGAATATCTCGACTTGTGAGCTTCATCAAAGATGACTTCTCGAATGCCGCCATAAAGCAGAACCCAAATACATCCCATAAAGTATAAGGGTCCCTCCTCGTTTGGCACCAATTTCTTCTCCATACCTCGGAGATATTCAGCTCTACGATTCTCCTTCTTAAGGGCTTCTTGTTGTGCGTCATGAATGCGTGCAGTAAGGTTCGTCCGAATAGTCATTTCCAATGCTCGAACTCTAAGGGTCTTAACCCTTTCTTTTCGACTTAACGCGTCTGCTACTACGTTTGCCTTTCCAGGATGGTACTTAATCTCACAATCATAATCATTTAGCAGCTCAACCCATCGTTGCGGACGCATGTTTAATTCCTTCTGATCAAATATGTGTTGTAGGCTTTTATGATCTGTTAAGATTGTACATCGAGTACCATATAAATAATGTCGCCAGATCTTCAAGGCAAACACCACCGTGTCTAGATCCAGGTCGTGAGTGGTGTAGTTCTTCTCATTAACTTTCAACTGTCTTGACGCATAAGCGATGACCTTTTGGCGTTGCATGAGCACGCAACCCAATCCTTGACGCGAAGTGTCACAATATACCACAAAGTCTACAGTGCCTTCGGGTAAGGATAGTATCGGTGCATCGCATAGCTTACTTTTGAGAAGTTGGAAGGCTTCTTCTTGCTTATCACCCCAGTCGTACTTCTTGTCCTTCTGAGTAAGGGAAGTCAGCGGTTGAGCTATCTTGGAGAAATTCTCGATAAACCTGCGGTAATAGCCTGCTAAGCCCAAAAATTGTCGAACTTCAGTCAGCGTCTTGGGAGCTTCCCAATTCTTTATCGCTTCTATCTTGGCTGGATCTACATGAATACCTTTCTCGTTCACAACATGACCAAGGACCTGTACTTCGCGGATCCAGAATTCGCATTTTGAGAACTTTGCAAATAGTTTTTCTCTCTTTAGTAGTTCCAGAATGGTCCTAAGGTGTTGCTCATGCTCTTTTCTCATTCGGGAATAAATCAGAATATCATCGATAAATACAATCACGAATTTATCGAGATATGGTTTGCAAACGCGGTTCATCAGATCCATAAATACTGTCGGCGCGTTCGTCAATCCGAATGGCATCACAAGGAACTCGTAATGACCATAACGCATTCTGAATGCAGTCTTTGGTATGCTCTCCTCTTGGATTCTTAACTGATGGTATCCCGATCGAAGGTCGATCTTGGAATAGTAGCTCGATCCTTGCAACTGATCAAATAAGTCATCAATCCTTGATAGTGGGTACCGATTCTTGATAGTGATCTTATTCAGTTCTCTATAATCGATACACATCCGCAACGTTCCGTCCTTCTTCTTCATGAATAAAACCGGAGCCCCCCAAGGCGAGAAGCTCGGCCTTATGAATCCTTTATCCAACAACTCCTGGAGTTGTGTAAATAGTTCTTGCATCTCGGATGGCGCAAGTCGATATGGTGCCTTGGCTATAGGAGCAGCTCCTGGAACCAGGTCAATATGGAATTTGACTTGTCTTTACGGAGGTAGTCCTGGCAGATCTTCGGGAAAAACATCGGGGAATTCCTTCACCACAGGGATGTCTTCGAGTTTCGGCTCCTCAGCCTTCTTATCTACAACGTGCGCCAGGAATGGAAAACATCCTTTCCTTAAGCACTTCTGCGCTTTCATGCAATTGATGATTCGCAGAGGCGTGTCTCGTTTCTCACCATGCACAATGAGAGTTTCATCATTCGCAAGAGGGATGCAAATGATTTTCTCATGATAAACAACTTCAACTCCATTCTTGGATATCCAATCCATGACGACTACCACATCAAAACTACCTAAACCAATTGGTAGAGGGTTGATAGAGAATTTTTGTTTCCCCAAGTCCAAGTATACAACCCTTAGTAACTTTATCCATTTCGACTGATTTCCCATTTGTCAACTCTATAGCCTGTGGGGAGTCTAGTTTACTTGTTCCTAAGCCAAGTATATCCTTAAGTTCCATAGACTTAATACCAAAGTTGGCACCGGTGTCAAATAGAACGGATGCAATGTGTCGGTTTATAAGGAACGTACTCGTAACTATGTTCGGGTCCTAGCGTGCCTTGCGTATTCCCTTCATGAAATTGCTCCCAAGAGCTTGAACTTTTCTTCAGGCAGTCCTTCTGATAGTGTCCTTTGTCGCCTCATCCGTAGCAACTCTTGGCCTTTGCCATTGCTATTACTATCCTAAATTCCATTCACATGTCTCATACCAGACCAGCATGCCTCCTTGTTATGCCCGGTCTTGCCCCAATTTCACACCTACGAGTCCTGCACGGACCTGTGTGATAATGACCACATTTATCACACTTTGATGGTTCTCCTTGGTAGTTTTTATTACCTATCTTAGTCGTGACAATGAATGCCTTGACTTTCCTAGTCGCAGCGGTTTCCTCATGTTTATTGTTGGCTTTAGAGCTTTACTTGGGATGTGTATACTTCCTCTTAGTTCGCCATTGCTTTCAGTGTTATTTGCTTTGTATTGGACGATTGCTTCAGCAACTTGTTGGTTCCACAGAGCTTCAGGCTCAGCTCTTGTTGCAGGTAGAGGTTCTGATTAGACTCGGCCAGCGTTTCCTTTGTTGTGGTTCCATGTGCTTCTCTTGTATGAAACATATTGACAAGATTAAAAATTTATTTTGGAATAGATGTTGTTGTCTTGCGTAGCAAACCTCCTCGGAGTCACCTTACTCCGATTGATGCAAGTCATCCAGGGCTATAAAAATACGGTGAGGTCTTCCCTTCACCTTGTTCCTTGTTTATTCCTCAAGTCTCTGACTCTTCCATAGTCTTTAGTTTTATATAAATGGGTATGCTTCACAGGAGATGGGGGGTTGTGCATTACTACCACGTATAGAGGAAAGTGGTAGTGAAAACGCAGAGATAAGGTCGTGAGGGTACATGACTTCTTCCTCGGGACCGAATTGTGCCTTGCAGCAACCGTAAAGTGGTTTCCAAGGTGTGAATGCACTACCCAAACGAATGGGTGCACCACGGGATAGAGAGGGTGGAAGTACTGATGGGTGCGTCGGTGTTGTAATATGGGTAGCAGTGTCAGACACGAAGTAGGCAAAGACATGTTTCCTACTTGTAAGGTGCTACAGCAATTATCTAAGTATTGCCCTACTAGATGAAGGTGTGAACACTTAGAAAGTTTTGGATGGGTGGTGATCATTAGTTTGACCCGCAGAGTCCACCAGGATTTCCATGCACTACAAGTCGTTATTACGTGGGCCCCCGTAATAATAAATTATCTTGCATGGTCACCCCAACTTTCCCTCGTTCAAAGTAGATGATCAACCACAGAGGGGACACTACTGTCCTTATACCTCCGACATAGAAAGGACCATTATGGTGGTCCACGTGCCATCATTCGTGATCGCTACGCGCGTATAGGCAGAATGCTTAGTCGTAATAGGAATAAGGGGAATTCCTGGAAGTTGGAGGGGCACCTTCAAGATGAACACTTCATCTTCCTTGATTGGACGGGAGTGTCGTCAATCTCGCTTCGTAAAAGCCGCCGGGGTCTCGTCTCACTGATAAGGTCGTTGTCCAAGGTTACCTCCTCCGCCTCGCCATCACCGCCGTAGTCAGGCACCTTCGTATTCAGGGGGAAGAACATCCATTTTCTACAGAATCAAGCTCGGGGCCTCATTTGGTAATCAACCATAAGCTCCGCAGTGTACGCGAGGTCGATAATCTCATTGCGCAAGTCAAGAACAATAATAGGATTCGAAGTCGAAGGTATCTCGTCAATAATCATTCTGTACACACATATGCATATATATTAATATATAATAACGCTACTTAGTATACACAAGCAAATAAATGCTACATGTCTCATATAACTCTCGTTTGTTCTTTCCTTTGAAAAATGTTGGATTCATGGATCTTGGCGCTTTTTGTAAATGCAATGAAAAACCTTTTGTAAAAATGTTTTCGTGAGAGAGTCCTAATGATTGTAGTCTAGACTCGAGAATGAATCCTAGTTCACTACAATCGAAGCTCTGATACCAAACTGTCACACCCTGACTTTTGCGGAAGCGTATGATGTGTGACTTGCTCAATATCATTGCATTCAATTATATTAAACGACTATATGATTAAAACAAGATGTTCATCCATTCATAAGATTGAAATGTTACAAACACAAGTCATTTAAGTTTCAACCAAAACCCTCAAGTTATGATACAAAGAAAAAGTGGATGACATCTAAACTTGAATTTTATGTCTTGAAAACAACACCAGCGCCCAAGATCCAACTTCTTTCCTGAAATACATGTGAGTTTTGGAAAATTGTCAACATAATGTTGGTGTGAATTCATGCAGATTTGTGAAAACATTTAAGCATTTGATGTAGAAAACATGGTATGTAATTGTACTGAAATATGTACTTCTGTAAATGTAAGGAAATCAAGATCGCTAATGGTTTGCAAGGCCATTAACATGTGACATGACATAGGAAGCATCCAAACCATAGGAATTTTTAGTTGTCGATTCCACGACTGTCGATTCATGACTAGAGACACAAAAGCATTGCTTGGTAAAAGAGTGGCCAACAGTGTGGTTGCCTGAAACCCATTAGATCTAACCTTTTGTTCCGCGGTCTTGGTATGAAACTGATTAATGGTGCTTATGGCACCCTATTCGTGACATGATCTAAAGTATCATTCCTTAGTTTTTGTATTTAACATACCATAGCACATTTATTTTCCCCAAGTTTAGAAAACAAGTAAAAGTTTAAAAGTGGGGACATGAACTCACAACTTTGCGTATCCTGCGCCGTAAACTTCACCGGTTGGTTTTGTAGCGTCGTGACCTATAGGTGTTCTATGTATGTTAGTCACTAGACTTGTATCGCACATGTACAAGTCACCATCTTTTGTTTATGTATATGTTCTTTGTATGCTCATTCTTTATGAGGTTGTACCCTTGTTTGTCGGGTCTCGCCCGTTTGTCATGCCTTTGCACTTTATGTATGTAATGTGTTTTTGTAAATATATACTTTACTTCTCAAATATATATTCATTCATGTAGTCCCTTTTCAAGGTAATAGATGTTAAAAATAATTTATATTTTTAACATTTCATGTATGTTACTTATATTATTTTCCCAAAAATAAATATAAGTATTTTGTAAAATAATATTCTCAATATTATTTTTGTACAAGTATTCTTAGGAAAGTATACTTGTATTTTATGTAAATACTTGTGTATTTTGTATTTTTCACCAAAAATCAATACTTTGATTTTTATTACTTTCCGGAATTATATTTCTTAAAAATAATGTATTTTTAAGACTTGTAAGAAATATATATATTTTGTCATGCTATAAATTATATATAATCATTCTCGTTATTCACCTGATTTTTGTATACTTGTATAATTATGTATTCTCATGTAGTTGTATGTGTATTTTTGTATTCATACTCCTTGGGAGTATTTAGTGTATTTTCAAGTCCTTAATACACTTCTACATATAATACACACAATATACACTTAGCACAAAATTTGGTGATCACTAAATATATATATTTTCCCCAAAAATATACATTCTTAATATTGATTTTAACTTGAAGAAATCACCATTTCTTGACTTGAAATTTTACACAAAAATTAGGGAAACCTTGGTAAATATTTTTAGGTGAATTTTTAGGGAATAAGTTTCACCAAAACTTATATTTTTCTAAGTGTCGAAATTTTATAAAAATTTTGACATAGTTTCCCATAAAAATAGAGGTTTCCCATGTTTTCAAAACATGTGTTTATAAAATGTGCATGAATTCACAAGTATAGCATGAAATCAGACAATGTTGACATTTAAGCACATAATTACAGATATTAAATAATAATTAAACTGTACGGAAATTACCGGTTTTGTGCCAGTTGTCACATTTAAGCCGACTCTAGACTAATAATCGAGTCTATGGTCCGTTCAGAACCGGATTAAAGTAAAAGGTTGAAGAAAAGATGAAGAAACTTAAGTTTTATATGAAAAAGTCTAGATTAAACTTAGATTTAGTATGAAATTCCTTAGATCCAAGCTAGATCTTGCCAGAAGTGACGTCATATAGTAGTTTGTACAAACCACCATGATGACATCACCCTCAAGAACTCAGATCTGAGAGATTCCACGGTGAAAAGTGTGATTTCAAAGGTGAATCACATAGAGAATGAGGTGTAGATCAAGAAAGTACAAGGATCTAGCCTAAAACGTACCGAAATCGCCAAGAAAATGGGGAAATGTAGTGTGCGTGCGTCTGGTCGAACAGGGCTGTCACATCAGGGAATAATGTGATGTGACAGGCCTATTTATAGTGTGGAGGGGAATTGAGGCGGTGCAGCACGGATCGGATGGTGGCCCGATCGAATGGTTATCCGATCGGGTGGTCATCCGATCAGGTGGTAATCCAATCGGGTGGTAATCCGATCAGGTGGTAATCTGATCGGATTGCCACTTGGCCAATCCAACCTTTCCGCGTTCCCGTCTTTGATTCGTTTTGCGAGTTAGGTTAAGCGTTGCGTATTATTGAGTAATAGTATTAACGAGATTATAGTATAAACACCAAGAGTTCCAAAGATTAATAGATTCCGCCTGCGACAAGGCTCCAGTCTCTCGTTCAAACAAGAATCAAGTTTCACGAGTCTAAAGAGTCATGCACCAAATAGATTTAGACATTCCAAACATAGATTTAGGTCATAGGTTTAGACATTCCAACATAGATTTAGACATTTCAAATATAGAATTAGGCATTCCAAACATGGGTTTAGGCATTCCAAGCATATAGATATAGACATTCCACACGTAGATTTAGGCTTTTCAAGTATATAACATAGACTTCCACATAGCCTTGGGGCTAAAATGACAAATAGACAAACTCCAGGGACTAATCTTTGACAAAATCCTAAATTTTAGGGACGCTGGGCATTACATAGAGGGTAGACAGAGGAGAGAGAGAAAGAGGGGTTTTTTTAATTCTACTTATATTTTTTAGAGTTAATTACACAGAAGGGGTGGAGATGGATCATGTGGTTTATAGCTAGTTTCGTCTGTAGGTACTAACTTTTTTTAATAGGTTTAGGTTTCATGGTTTCAATTTCGTAACACCTTTGGGTACTAACACCAAACTTAGTTAATTTTTAAGTTA
Source organism: Helianthus tuberosus (assembly GCA_030545235.1). Lineage (NCBI taxonomy): Eukaryota > Viridiplantae > Streptophyta > Magnoliopsida > Asterales > Asteraceae > Helianthus > Helianthus tuberosus. The sequence continues at coordinate 103,976,045 of CM060352.1, read as the reverse complement.
AATTTCAATAAAATGACTAAAATACCCTTCCATTTTAAAAGGACCATTTATGTTATTACTCTATCTTTAATTTCAAGGATCATTTATGTCATTACTCTATTTTTAGTTTTTATATAAGGAAATAATATAAATTAGATTATATAACCCACCACCATCACCTCCATCTCCAACACACCACCACCACTATCACCTCCACCTCCAGCCACGGTTGCCGGAAAAATAAAACAAAGGGGCCAAAGGTGTAAAATTGAAAAAAAAAACTTTCAAGATGCTGAAACTCGTTTCCTTCTCCGACATTGTCTGGCGAAACCAAACGTTCCAACGACTTTTATTCAGTTACTTTGGACCAAATTATTAAAATTTAACATTACTAATTGGCTAATTGCTATTAATCATATTCAGTTCTTAACCGATTAATTAAATCCATTAATCATCACCTCAAAGACTCGAATTCTTGAAATCCGTCAAAACCGTTTCTCATTGAACTCGTGTGTAACTTATAATCATTGAAACCATATTATATAGAAGACGCGGACCTATCCCTCGACCCTTTCCGCACTCATTACAACTCACAATTTCTCCTCCCCGATCACATGTGCTTTGCCGGAAAGCTCGACAGACATCCCAACTTCTAAACCGAAACCACCGTATCATCATTTAATTCGTAATCGACCAAAATACAAATACCTATCATTAGATCGAGATACCGTTCCGACCAATTTTAGGGGTACCCTCTGCCTCTATTCTGCAGTGTGATGTAAAACTTTTAATTTTCCTTATATTATTTCTTTATATAAAAATTAAAAATAAAGTAATGACACAAATGGTCCTTGGAATTAAAGATAGAGTAATGACATAAATGTTCCTTTTAAAATGGAAGGGTTTTTTTAGTCATTTTACTGAAATTTAACTTCAAAATTAACTAAGTTTGGTGTTAGTACCCAAAGGTGTTACGAAATTAAAACCATGAAACCTATACCTATTAAAAAAAGAAGTTAGTACCCAAAGGCGATACTAGCTATAAACCACAAGGTCCATCTGTGTAATTAACTCTTTTTTTTAACTAAGAGGAGTGTTATAGTCAATTCATACAAACTAACAGAAAAAGTGGATGGGGTTAACGAAGATGGACTGTAATGTTACTGATGTGCACAAAATGCAACATATAAATTACATCAATTGTGGCATAAAACTAACCCTTTTTAGTACTAATGTTGGAAAAAGTGTGTTTTTGTCTTCCTTTTGTATTTTCAGGATTAAATGAGCTCAAATGAACAAAAGAAGCAAAAAAGCAGCTAAATCTAACATAAATACAATAAAAGGAACAAATATGGCCTGCCCGACCTCCCCGACAGCATCTTCCCAAGCAAAACAAGAGAACAGAAGGCTGAACACGCCCCGTGCTCAATGAGCACGGGGGCGTGCCCAAGTGTCAGTAGAAAAGACAGAGTTATAGAAGCTTCTATCGCCCACCACGGGGCCGTGCTCAGCGGACACGGGGCCGTGGTCAACTATAAGATTCGCAGAATCCAGGCAAACCTTGATAGTACAGATACGCTTCTGCACACAGGGTCGTGCCCAGCGGACACGGGGGCGTGGTCAACTAATGCAGACAAACTGCAATTAATGAAGACAGAGAAGGAGGTGGACACTGGGCCGTTCCCGGACTGCTGTTCAGGATATAAATAGGGGTGCTTGGCTCATTTGCAAACCATCCATTGGCACACCACCTCTCTCACACTTCACCCACCACCATCACAACACCATCATCCACCACCATCATCCATTGTCCATCATAGAGTGTGTGAGTCGTCTCGGGATCTAAGATTGATCGTAAGAGTTCTTGACAATCAAAGGCCATGTTTGCCTAAGTCTCTTACATCACTTGGTGAAGACAAGTGTCTAGTGTAATACTTTTTATTTTTAATCTTTTCGCACTTTTTACTTGGTTATGTATTAATGACTTTAATAACTAGTTTCTTATGTTGAAGGTGATTCTTCCTTATCGTTTGTCCGTGGTGTCTTGGCATTATTTTACTGTCTATATAAAATAAAAGATTTTCACCATTCATATCTCCACGGTCTATATGGAGATATGTTGGCTACCTAGTCGGGGGTTAAGGGAACGGTTTGGTAAGAGTCTTGCCTTGTTCAGTGTATAGATCCTGCAAGGACCTAGGTCAAATTTAGTAGGACCTCCTTCAATACCCACCGGTATTGGATGGCGGGGGTCCAAACTCTTTGATCCCCTCATATGTAAGCTACTATTAATACTTTAATCCGGCTATTTAGGGCTGTATCTCTGCTGACTCAGACTACTTAGCCGAGGGTAACGTCACATCCAAAAGAGGGGCCTACCATAATATGCATTAATAACTTAATTAATTATCTTTCAATAATCCGACCCTTTAGGATTGTATCCTTGCTGACTCAAACTACTGGGTTGAGGGTAACGTCACCTTCAAAAGAGGGGCCTACTACAATAACTAAGATAATCTCTTAAAAAGTGCAAAATTGCGGAAATAATCAAAGGTTACACTAAACACGAGTCAGAGCCAAGTGATTCATCTTGTCTATCTGTTTTTACTTTTATTTTATTTTTCAGCATTTTAGTTAGTTTTTATTTTTCTTATTTAAAAACCTTTTTCTAACTTTTGATTTGATTAGACGTTGAGGATAAACCGATACTAAAAGCTCTTGTGTCCTTGGATGACCTCGGTATCTTGCCAACACTATACTACGCTCACGATGGGTGCACTTGCCCATATTTGTGTTTGGTGTTAGTAAAATATCGTGTTTTATAAATTTAAAACTTGGCTAAAAAGTGTAAAAAAGGGCTTAACATATACATTAAAAACTAATAACACTTACGCACATCAAGTTTTTTGGCGCCGCTGCCGGGGACACAAGGATTTTAAGAAAGTTAGGAATCAGCGGCCTAATCGTTTTTTCTAAATTTTTCTGTTTTTTTAGGATTTTCGTAGTTTTTCAGCTTCTGCAGAACTCAGCACGGGACGTGCCTGCTGAACACGCCCTGTGCCCAATCATTGGAACTGGCAATCCTATTTTAAGTCAGACAGTAAGCTGAACACGGGGCCGTGTCCACTCAACACGCCCCGTGCCCAAGATTCAGTTACTGAAAACAGAACCGTAAGATCCCGACGGTTGGTAATTTCTGACACAAACTTGAGAGTACTGATATTTTTTACTTTCGGCACTCTTATGGTACGTGGTGTCAAATATGTGGTGGCCCTCATAAAGAATTAGAATGTTATTTTCTAAATTATAAGCCCCACTATATAGACCCATTGTTTTCCTGTAGCCTTAAGAGGGGCGAAAGTAAAAATAATCCCTATCTCTCCCTCGAATGCTCTCAACCGGATCTTCTTGGAGAAATGCTTCTTGATGAACTATTTCAAATGGAAGATCTAATTCTTAATTGGTTAAAAGAACTTAGGATAGATTTCAATAATTTATCTCAAGACGATAACCAAGAAGAATTGTTGGGATAACATTCAAATAAAAACAACTTCGTTGTTCCCGATGTTACCTCTAACTCTAGAGAGGACTTGAGCGATAGTCGTCCCTGTGCCGATTGTGCCGTGAAGGACTCTTCATCGACTTCGTTCGGTGCATACATAGACCTGAGTGATTTGGCATACACCTTCTTTAACGAGAGCCCGGGAAAGGGTTGGACTTGTCCACCTACATTTAGCATAGGAATCACCCTCACCGACAACCTCTTGCGTTCCTGTCTTAATCTAGAGCAATTAAGGTATCTTAGGCACTTTGGGGTTGTTCCATCCAGTAAGGAACCACCCGATCCGGATAAGTTCCTTAAAAATAACGAAACTCCATAAACATCCTCTAGACACGGGGCCGTGTCCAGGTCAACACGCCCCGTGTCCACCAAAAGATTCCCGTCTGAATTCGTGTCAGAATACGGACAAAATGTGTCAGGATCTTACCTGCACACGGGGCCGTGTCCAGCCAACATAGGGCCGTGTGCAGCGAGCTGTCGTTTTCTATAAATGCAGCCAAGAATCCTGCACATTTGAACCATTCCAGGGACAGAGATTTGGGGAATCTTCTCACATACCATCCTAGGTATTTTCTAAAAGAAGTTTCTCAACCACCTTCTTGTCCTTTCCTCTTTTATCCACTTTCATCTTCTTCAATTTTCTTTACTTCCATTAAGAAGTTGAAACCTCCATAGTTTCAAGCCTTATTAAGATGTTTGTTAGATTTTTATTCATGGAATCTTGTTAAAAATAAGTTCTACAACAGTGTTTTAAGTTGTTTCTGCTTAAAAAGGTTTTTAAAATCACGATAACAATTTAAAACTCCATGATTCCTTGTTCCAAAAATCTGCAGACATCTGAACACGGGGCCGTGTTCATTGAACACGGGGCCGTGTCCAAAGTACTGCTCCCATAAAATTGAACTCTTTTCGGTATGTTTTCTTAGGATGTCGAGCAGAACTAGCGGGGCATCTTCATCGCACTCCAGACACAACCGACAAGGGAGAAGATCGTCAACGGCTGAAGATTCTCTTGTAAACTACGTTTACGCCTTAAGAGAGGCCATTGATGAGATGACAGGGGTAGAAGAAGCATTGGTCGACCGTATTAATCATTTGACGGTGGGACTAGAGGGATGTCTTCGAGAGGTCAACCTTTTGCACCAAAGGTTGAACATTCTCGCCTCTCCTCCTTTGGTACCAATCATCAACCAAAGGGCATGGAATGTGATACCGGAAGTCATCATTTCGGCCGAATGGTACGCCATACATTCGGAACCCCCTCGAGACATACTACAAGGGGTTCCGGTTGGTGTCGCTCCCCCTCCACAAGACGTTGAGGAGAATGACGCCGCCTTCTTCCTCCCAAGAGAGATAGAAGAATGGCTTTAACACATCTCGGCTCGGAGTTCTACAAAGCTTTTAGATACCGGAAAACTATTTCCGGAATTTTGGTTCTTATTGTAATAGTAGAGCTCCTTAAGATGATTTTATGTATCACTTGACCTATCTAGTTTAGGACCTTTAACTTTTATTTTCCATCTTTGTTTTAATTTTCTAGGACTATTATGTAATTCTCTCTATGATTTAATGAATGATGGGTTTAGCTAATTTGGTGTTTGGATGATGTTGTAATGGATAAAACACACTCGGGATGGTGAAGGATACCAAGGGAACTTGAACCAACACCCCATGCACGAAAACAGGGCCACCCGACAAATTTTTCTTCATTACAGCAAGTTCAGCACGGGCCGTACCCGCCCAACACGGCCCCGTGCTGCACAATCTGCAGGAAATGCCCAGTTCAGGTAACTGGACAAGGGGCGTGCTCACTGAACACGCCCCCGTGCCCAGGCTTCTGTTTCTTTCTAACATTTTCTGTCATTGGCGATCTGAACACGGGGCCGTGCCCGGACAACACGGGGTCGTGTCCCAGACGCCCAGTAACATTAATTTTTGCTTTTTCACACCTTTTTACACATTCAATCAACCTAAAAACTTATTTTTGGGACACATTGAGGACAATGTGTAATTTAAGTGGGGGGGGGGGGGGTGGGATGTTAAAACCTTGAATCTTGCAACTCCTAAATACAAGCCTTACACAAAACTCTATTGGAACCGCTAATCACCCCAATTTTTTTCAAAAATTTTCATTTTTTTTTACTTGTCTAGGTTTAACTTGGGAATTTCAAGTTCTAAAAAAGGTTATATTTTTACAAAATTTACAACCGATAGCGTCGTGATAAAAAGAACCAACATAAGAAAATTATGAAACGGCATGACAAGCTTAATTAAAATTTGATTATATATACTTGATCACATAAAAACCCATTCCCACAAGAAGTGAGTTTTGAGCCTTTATTGAGGATGCAAATATATATCTTTAAACTAAATGCTCATTTTTCGTTTCTTGTGTGAATAGCCGCTTGGTTCTTACGACTCTAGAACTTGCCACGACGATACATTCCCGATCCTTACCAACTTAAACCCGAGTAAGTAAATGACGGAGGCATTAGGACTAACCCTTTTTATTTCTACACCATTATTTTTCTTTTTTTTTTTACCACCTACCCAAAATCCCCCTAGTTAACCCCTTTGAGCCTAAACCTTTTCATTTCATAACCCCAAAAACAAACACCCTTTCACCCACCAAAACCTTTTTTTATTTTTAAACCCTTTGTTTTAGTAACAAGCTCGGTTTTTCTTATGACTTTCAAAAAAAAAAAAATTTGGATGATGAACCAAAAGAGAAATAAACAAACAAGTTTATCAAAAATAACTTTGTTTGAATAATGGCTTCATCAAAATAAAATTTTCAAAAATAAAAAGTCTTACGAAAACCGACGCTTTTTACGCTTTTCGCCGTTTTACTAACCACTAACCCAACCACCTACCTTTAACCCAAGCCTAACCCTTCACCCCAAAAGTCCTCTTGATATTTACAAAGGTGTATAGTTAAAAAGGATGAGGATTGATTGCTTGGCAAGCCTATGGTAGGAGTAAGTTCCATGCCGCTCTCGAGTGATCCACTAAAATACATCTTCGGTCGAGTGTTGAGTGATCCCCCCGTGAGGTATGTGAACTTGTATATAAGTGGAATTTTAAAAAAAGGTGCCCTAATAAGTAATTTATCTTATGTAATGTTTTAAATAAATCATGACGAATAGGATTGTAAATAAATAAAAATAAAACTTAATAAAGAATCTTGGAAATCCCGACACTCTATAACAAGCCCAAAAACCTTCTCTTCTACCCATTCCATTTGGGAGTGTAAAGCCACATTATAAAGAGATTTGCTTGAGGACAAGCAAAGATTCAAGTGTGGGGGTATTTGATGTGCACAAAATGCAACATATAAATTACATCAATTGTGGCATAAAACTAACCCTTTTTTAGTACTAATGTTGGAAAAAGTGTGTTTTTGTCTTCCTTTTGTATTTTCAGGATTAAATGAGCTCAAATGAACAAAAGAAGCAAAAAGGCAGCTAAATCTAACATAAATACAAGAAAAGGAACAAACGTGGCATGCCCGACCTCCCCGACAGCATCTTCCCAAGCAAAACAAAAGAACAGAAGGCTGAACACTCCCCGTGCTCAATGAGCACGGGGGCATGCCCAAGTGTCAGCAGAAAAGACAAAGATGTAGAAGCTTCTATCGCCCACCACGGGGCCGTGCTCAGCGGACACGGGGCCGAGGTCAACTATAAGATTCGCATAATCCAGGAAAATCTTGATAGTACAGATACGCTTCTGCACACGGGGTCGTGCCCAACGGACACGGGGGCGTGGTCAACTAATGCAGCCAAACTGCAATTAATGAAGACAGAGAAGGAGGTGGACACGGGGCAGTGCCCAATGGACACGGGGCCGTTCCCGGGCTGCTGTTCAGGCTATAAATAGGGGTGCTTGGCTCATTTGCAAACCATCCCTTGGCACACCACCTCTCTCACACTTCACCCACCACCCACCACCATCACAACACCATCATCCACCACCATCATCCATTGTCCATCATAGAGTGTGTGAGTCGTCTCGGGATCCAAAATTGATCGTAAGAGTTCTTGACAATCAAAGGCCATGTTTGCCTAAGTCTCTTACATCACTTGGTGAAGACAAGTGTCTAGTGTAATACTTTTTATTTTTAATCTTTTCGCACTTTTTACTTGGTTATGTATTAATGACTTTAATAACTAGTTTCTTATGTTGAAGGTGATTCTTCCTTATCGTTTGTCCGTGGTGTCTTGGCATTATTTTACTGTCTATATAAAATAAAAGATTTTCACCATTCATATCTCCACGGTCTATATGGAGATATGTTGGCTAAAAAGTGTTAGTAAAATATCGTGTTTTATAAATTTAAAACTTGGCTAAAAAGTGTTAAAAAGGGCTTAACATATACATTAAAAACTAATAACACTTACGCACATCAGTTACAAAAGTTAGAGTATTGGACCGTTTGGTAGTTTTTAAACTAATGGACTGTAATGCTTTTTTCAACAAACCAGAGAGACAAAAAAACGTAATTAACTCCTTATATTATTAAGTGTTAAAGTAAATAAATAAGTTTTTATATACATTTATTTAAGTTTAAGATATAAGATATAAACAGTTAACTCACTTGAGATTTCTTATGACATTAAGTCATTGGAGATTTCTTATATACTTAGAAATAACAAAAGGATATAAGATGACATTTTATAGGGGTGAAAAATGTAATTGAAAATTCTTACTAGAACAATATGAACTTTCAGTCGAAGTAAAAGGATCCAAAAAGAAAACCCACGTCTTTTTAAACTTTTTATTATACCGTTAGAGAGAGACCATCGTCTTCTGTCTCCACCGAAACAAACGCAGGTGAAAAAACAAAAATGGGTCCTATACGCAGATTCCTGTTATTCTCCATCGTCTTCTTTGCATCGGTGGTTATTGCGGCGGAAATCGCCGTTCCGTTGGTGTTGAACTTTGATTTCCCGGCTCTCAAACCAGCGTACCTCTACCTGCTCATCAACATTATCATTCTCACAATCTCAGCCACCTCATATCACGATAATCAAGAGAGCCAGTCACAGCCGCTTCAACAGAGTTTTGGCCTTTTCGACAGTGTACACCAGGAGTCGATTGTCGTACACAGTGTGGAGGAGGAGATTCTGCCAGCCAGAGAAAAACCGGTAGTTGATTCCCGATTTGCTCAATGGAAACGGATAAAAACCAGTCCGGATGATGGTAAGTCTTTTATTTATTATTATTATTATTTTTTTAAATTATGTGTAATTAATAAATGCATAATTTTTTTATATTAATTACTATTATATTTATATGCAGATAGATAATTTATGAATGTGACTTGAGTTAATAGTTTTAGGTTAACGGGTTGTATTCTCATATACTTGTTTCATATGAGCTTTAATGTAAAACATTATATAAACGAGTTAATAAGATATAAAATGGTTGTAAAAGAGGTTAAACCGGTTGGTTGTAAATGCCTTTATGATTGATATTATCAGGAGTGAATCAATCAATCAGGTTGTCTACATTAATAATTTGATGAAATTTATATCGCCTTTGGAACTATTCAAACTCGTAACGGCTAATAATGTAGGTGCTAGAGTCCTAAAGGTAGCGACGGAGGTTGCAGGGGAAGACGACGGCTTTACCAACGGCTGCCATCACACGCCGCTCAAGAGACATCTCCAGAAATCGAAGACCTTCGAGAACCAGGAAATTAAGAAAAAAAGGGTGGTTAGAAAATCTGTGACCCTCAAAGATCGCACAAACCACCCTCCTTCGTCGCCGGATTCCGCTGGAAATCGGAGAAAAGATGGGTCACTGAGTAACGACGAGTTGAACCAGCGAGTTGAAGAATTTATAAAAAAGTTTAATAACCAGATGAGGCTGCAAAGACAAACTCTGTCTGTGAAGCAGTACAGAGCCTTGACCAACCCCCGTTAGAAGAAAATACAAAAGTACCCTATGATGCATTACAAGTTGTACTTTTAGATAAGTACATACCCTCTTTTATCTTTTCCTAGGATGCAATAGTTAGTTATTAGAAAAAAAAATGTTTTAGCTTATTGTTTTATGCAAAAATTGATTTTTTATATCATCCAAATAGCGTCTAAATTTTTGTTGAACAGGAATGCTTACTCACTCACTCGTAATTTACATCAAAATGTTAGTAATATGATCGTTGAACAGAAGGGGTAGTGTACATTATGATACCCTAGTGCCACACAAGCATACAATGTGTGGCCTAACAAACCATAATAATCAAACCACAACCAAGTGGTGTTTGATTATTTTTATTTTGGCAAAAACCCATTAAATAACAAATAAATTAAATAATTCAAGAGAAGAAACATTTAACATTTGATAATCTTGACTGACAATGCTCTCAAGGTCATGTTGAAAAATCTAAACAACTTGTGCTTTCAATCTTTTTGCCACTGCTTCTAAGATCATCTAGTTTAATCTCGTCTATGAAAGTGCTATTTGAGAGAGAGAGAGAGAGAGAGAGAAAGATAGGGAGAGAGAGTAGTGATATTTATATTTTGGTGAAACCGTCAGAATCGTCCTAACTAAACATAGTCGGACGGTTTGGTCGGTTTGAGTTAGAGCAACAACAATGGGCAGTTCGCTTACCCGTCTGAATTCCAAACTCACACCAAAGTCGGACTGCTTGTTGGAGGAGATGACTATGATGGTTTGGGGGTGTGTTGGTCCGCTCAAGCTCCGCTCAAGCTGACTAGGTGAAGGGGGTGTTGGGTGGATCCAAGGGTGGGGTTTTGTATTGAATAAAACTAATGGAAAACACGCGCGTTGCAGCGGAGTCGACAATACGGGGTGGAAACATAATTCAAACCTTAAAACGATAAATAAATCATATATATAAGTTGTATATCTATATTACCGACCCGATAGCTCTACCGTTTGATAACCATAAAGACTTATGTCAATACTGTAAAGAACAACACCAATTTCGATCAAATACGGTACCGTTAGCAAAACAAAAGAGAAAACAACAAAAAATATAGTCGTAATATGACTAAAACGGTATGAACAAGTGTTTGATTTGACTCAAAAAAAATAATAAAAACAAGTGTTCGGTTTGACTTACAAACAGATGCACAATAAACAACAGTTCTCGCACAAGTCCTTTGAATGACATCTTGATAATTTATCATGCCAATCTATACACCTTCCCTATAATCATAAATCAAGAGTGAATCTCTGAACTACGAACTACAAATATGTATCTGAGCATATTTTATCATTGAAAAAAAAATTATTATTTTATCATATTTTATCAGCTGCCTCCTTGACACCTGTGTAGCCGCCAATTGTTGTTAGTAGACTGGCTTCAGCCCTCTTATGGCCACCTGTCATCGCCACTGCCTACTACACATATTTGCAGATGACGCCACTGTTCACTACAGAGCTACCATGTTACCGCTGGTCCGCCTTGGCAACCCCTGGTACCCAAGTGTTGCTATTCCAAACACCAACCATAAGAGATCATCATGTTGACGGCGCTACTGGTTGCCAATCATTAGCGATTAAGCATAAATGTTGCGCAATTATATAATGTGGAACTGAGAATTAAGTTTTACCTTGGATAACATGATGACGATAAAACTATTATCAGAAACTTTGTTTTACCTTTGGATAACAATAAAAAATAGCGAGTGTCGTACTTAATGAGGCGGTTTCACAACAGAAGTTTTCCGAGTTCCACTCGATAAATTGCCACTAAAAAGGAACAGATTGCAAGTTAATAATAAAAAGAATGAAATAACATGTTTAACATAAAGCGAAAGTAGTCAAGTTTAATTGGCATTTTATAAGTCCGCAAAGTTTAAACGACCCGTGGAGCTCCAACAAACAAAAAGTCTTTTTCTCCAACAAACAAAAGGTCAACACTCCAGGCCTTGTCAAAATTCGTCTTCAGAAGCCCATCCTTTTTTCGGTAGTGCTAGTCATGATGCCTATAGAGAGATGTTATATTCATTTAACTATAACAATCAAATGTCTTAACTACACTGAAATAATGATGAAATAAATAGAAACAAATGTCTTTTTCTCTAGTAATTATACATGCATATACTATGACAATCAAATGTCTTTTTTCTTATAGTAATCATTCTTTTTTTTGGCATTAAAATAAAACAAATGATCTACATGATTCATAAACTTTGGTTTTGTTCCTACAGTTCACACTACAATAAGGTTGCCACTCCAGAAGCCCATCTATTTTTTGGTAGTGCTAGTCACGATGCCTACAGAGAGAGATCTTATATTCATTTAACTATGATAATCAAATGTCTTAACTACACTGAAATAATGATGAAATATAGACCTGGCAAACATGTCAGTTCGGGTCGGGTCGGGTCATGGGTCAAAACGGGTTCGGCTCAAAACGGATCAATTACAAAAACGGTTTTTTTTGTTCGGGTCTAAACGAGTTCGGGTCGGAACGGGTACGGGTCAGAACGGGTTTCGGGTCATGTTGGTTAAAATTTGCTTTCTTTAAAAAAAATATAGATTTTACTTCAAAAAAAACGAAACGAAACAAAAAAACTGAAAGGATTGAACCGAAACGAAACCCAAAAAAAACATCAAAACGAAACAAAAAACCAAAACCGAACCGAAACGAAACCGAATAAACGACCAAACAGAAACAAAAAAACCGAACCGAAACACAAAAAAAAAACTGAAGATCAAAACTGATCCGAAATGAAATAAAAATACTGACAAAATTGAAAGCAATCTAAAACGGAACCAAAAAATGGATCAAATCGAAATAAAAAATTAAAACCGACCAAAACAAGCAAAAAAACCGAACTGAAACGAAACAAAAAACTGAAAAGATCAAAACCGATCCGAAACGAAACAAAAAAACCGATTAAAACGAAACTAAAAATCAAAACTCAACCGAAACGAAACCGAATGAACCGACCAAACGGAAACAAAAAATCGAAACCGAAACGAAACCAAAAAAAAACTGAAAATACTGAAACCGACTCGAAACGAAGCCGAAAAAACTGACCAAACCGAAACAAAAAGGAGCGAATAAATTTCCAACTTGTATTAATAAAAACTAATCACATGACCTGAGAACTTTTTTGCATTGTATTTCTACAGTTTATTGCATGATTTATTTACGTACCATTTGCAAGATCAAGCAGAAAATCAGCAGGTTCATCAAATTAAACCCTGGCACATACCCAATGGATGCAAGATACTCCATAACCTGACCCGAACAACCATAGTAAATTGAGCTGCCATCAGACAATACCACAACCTTATCAAGCATCCAATACAGCCTACTTGATGGCTGATGGATCGTGGTGACCACACTCCTCCCTCCTCTAGTCAACCCATTCAACGTGACCATTAACCGAAGAGCCGTGGTAGAGTCCAGCCCTGAAGTCGGCTCATCCAAAAGCAACAAACTCGGGTTCGCCAATATTTCCTGTCCAATACAAACCCATTTCACCAACATGTACATTATTCTAATACTAAGATTAAAATTTGGAAAACCTAATCCTCTTTTTACAATTAAAACATTCATAATACTAATACTCAGATTCTATAACTAACATGAATAGTTAGATATTACCTGAGCACCTCGAAAAATACCCTCTGCACATTTATGACTGACCATTACCTCCTTTTGAGGTCTGTCTTGTTGATAATCATATCGAACTTCCCATAATCTTTTATGATTCTGATTCTGTAATATGTTAATTGGAGTCAAGGCTTTTCTATCCCTAAAACTAATCTCTTGAGTCAACTGCTTGGCTTTTATTTGTCGAATTGTTTTGTATAACTTTAACATCATAAACATTAAAATAAATTTCAACTTCTAAATATTTGTTTATTTTATGTATATTTTAAAAATAACATTATTTTTTATATATTGTATACATCAATATATATCTATTTGGGACTTTGTTTAATATATTTTTATTTTTTTATAATTTTTTTGCCATACCTTTGCCGTACCCGTATCTTGGATTTTTAATTTTTGCCGTTCCCCGTACCCGTATCGTCCCCGTACCCGTTCCCGTGCTACATAGTTTGTCGACATACCCGTCATCGTTTCAGTCTTGTACAGGCTCACCTGCTAGGTCAACTTGATCTGTATCACCAGCGTTAAGCATATCTCTAAAACGAAGCACAAATGATCAATGCAAGTGTTGCATCAGATGTGCATAATCTCTAAAATCTCAACATGATTTCACCCAAATTACCAAAGCAAGGGCTTTTGTTAAAAGAAAATGAAAGAAAACTATACCTGCGCAAATGGAGCGAGAACTGCAGAAGTAGCGGAACCCTAAATCCCCAAACCTTAAACCTTCCATTGATGGAATCCCTCGCCATCCGTGTCAAGTTCGACTCACCGGAACCCCACCCTTCTATTCATTGTCCGCCATAGAACACCGTCAACCACCACCGAATCCTAACCATACCTGTGTCACTGGAACCTAACGGCTAACCCCATCGACCCGTCTGGTGTCTAATCAAACCACCACCAACAAATAGTGAATAATTAATTCCTTAAACCTAATAATTTACGATTATGTTAGCAACGATCCAATAATAAGAAATCAGAAACATCAAAGAAAGAAGTTCAACCCCAAATCAAGAATCCCACAAAAGTGAAATTGAATTAACAGCAAACAACGAAGTTTAAACAAAAGTCACCATCAAAACCAAATTCTTCATGAAATATATATGAAACAAACTGACCTAAAGAAAGGGTTGGAAAAGAGACCAGGGGAACTTCTTCCGGCAACTAACAACGGCGGTCTATAAGTCACCAGAATCTCCTTTCTTAAACCACATGTAATCTACAATCGAATTATTTTGTAGGAATCGTTGTTGAGCCTGATGTTCCATTGAAGGGTTGTAGGGGTCTTAAGTCTTAACTTTGGAACCAATACACGAATCGACAAAAAGGAAATTGATGAAATTACTTATAAATAGAAGAACATGGAGGTAACAAAACTATATACAAACCGGAAATTGATGGTTTCTTGAAGGGGAAGGTGATTCGGTCTGAGCAGTAATTGATTTCAATTTCATTCATCAAACCTAATTGATGATATCAATAATGGGTCCGACGGTTTCAAACATCAATTTGCTGAAGACTTCGTGGGTAAGATATGATTTCAGTCATGAATTTGTGGGCGAAAACATTGAAATGGGGGGCAAAATTGAGAGAAAATGATGAAAGGATAGGGAATAAGGCATGACTCTTTGTCTGGCGTCTTAAGATTTTAGAGAAAATTACGTTTATGTACAGAGGAGATCTTTATATAGGTTTATAGATAACTGATTTCAGTTAAAAAAAACGTTAATATTTTTTAATTTCAATATAAAACCTAAAATAACATAAGTTTTTAAAAACAAATATATAAATAAAAATAATACAAACATTACACAAACCACATAATTAAACGTAAACAAACCACACAATTAAAACTAAACACACTAGATAATTAAACTTGAACAAGACGGGATAATTAAACCTAAACACACCAGATAATTAAACCTAAATAAAACGAGATAATTAAAACTAATCGTCAACCCCTGAACCTAGCCGTTGTAAAAGTAGTCGTTTGAAAAACTAGTCGTTACGAAAGTAGTCGTTGTAAGAATTAAATAACCATTTTTACTATTTTATTTGAATTTATAATTAGATTTAGGCTAAATAAAATGAAAAGTTAGTGATGCGGTGGATAATGAGGTGGAGGTTTGCAGTGGTTTGGAATGGTTTATTATTGGATGAAAAAATGAGGTTTGGAATGATGTGACATGCTGACTACACAATCTGGATTTTGGACCACCTAAGCCATTGGAGATGCTCTTATATAATGTTTAATTTTAATGGTTTGATTTATGATTTGGGACTTGGAAGCGGTGTATAAACCGAACAAGTTATTTAACATTCATTACTATTTTTTAGAGTTCTAAAAGGCAACATTGTTGCTATAATAAACCAAGATTCGTGAACACCAAAATCCTTTTATGAGATGTATTCTTTGCTTTCACTAGTTGAGAATAATTAGTAATGACAAATGAAACGCTATGGGCCCAAAGTATCTCCGGTCGTGGAATTACAAGCCTGAAAAGCATGAGTCGAAGGGCTGAATATATCTTATCTTCATAACTAAATGCAAAGGGATCACACAAGTCGACGTGGCACTGACCTAATTCTCTCCTAAATCATTTTCCTTCCATGGAAGACGAGGTGACGTCATGAGTTTGTTATAACAAACCGCGACCACCACATTTTAGAATGAAAGGAATAGCCATAGACCCATAATATAAATAGTAGCGACGTTTTCCTCTCCAAGGTACGAAATACATGCATTCGATTATTTCATCACTTTTTCTTCTCTAACAAATCAATACTTATCATCACGTCAGAAAGTGGTCACAAGAATAATCCCCTTAGTAACAGACTACTCTTCCTTCACTAGTTCACTCGTTGATATTCACTACACTCTCTCAATTCCTTATCCCCGTGAACATCTGACTTACGTGAATGAACTTCAAATGAAAGATTAAAGGGTGAAAGTTCACATTGAGATCTATGAATCTCCTAAGAGTACGTGAAGCTAAACTTTTAATTATAAAGATATAACACTGGTACATCACCCATGCTATAGAAGATGTTAAATCTTCATAAATTGGTTGGGTGATGGTCACCCATATATGGCTTTTGTAAAAATTAGAATGTAATTATATATCCTAACATTTTCAAAGAGTATATACAGTATAACATTTATAAATATACTACGTTATAACCCGGAAATTTTCCGGGTAGGAAAATTTAATTTACAACAAATAAAAGTATGAAAAGAACATTTTTAACCTCTAAAGTATCCTCTTTCCGTTTTCTTCACCTTAAATTTTTAATTCGGTTTCATAGACTTTTTCTTGTTGTAAACTTCACATCACTATTATAATATTTCCAGTACACCTGTACTTGCTATTGAATTCAATGCAGTAAGTAGTTCCAAAACATTCAAAAATCTATATAAATTCATTTTAAATGCAGAGTTAAAACTTAAAAGCATATCTTGTATCTAGCTGCATACTTGTTCATCCATCATAGTTTTTTGATCTAACAACATGCAGCACCTCTGTCTCAGAACAGTTTGTGACTTAATCCTAAATTTAAGAATGATACACAATTATCACAATCAACATTAAAGAAATTACAAGTCTTTTAACAAAGACTTAAAGTTTTGTGAAATAAGCTTAATTTCAATCTAAACACATGCCCATTCTAATTCAAATTATGTATCAAATTAAAAACCTATTAATAACCATATTAATTAAACACAATGAACAACACTTACATAGGCCTTATAGGTGGTTGTTGAAGACTAGTTGCAACATGACCCTGCTGCATCACCAGCTATCTGAATAAGAAATATAACTAAAAAGGATTGTAATTGCAAAACCAAGCTATCTCAATAAGAAATGTAATTAGAAAATGATAGTAATAACCAGTAAGTAATCCTAATCATCCTATATCATTTATCTATTTAATTATACCTTCACATTATGTTTTATATCCAAGTCAAAACACAAAATAATACATTGAAAGAAATTATAAAGCAAGAGAATTCAAGTAATAAAAAGATAGAATTTTGATGTTAATTACCTTAGCGTCATCCCTTGTAAGCCGAAGAGAATAATTAATGAACAAAGAAACCTTCTTAGAGCACTCCATCAATTCTGTCACATTAATGATGAATTAAGTTAATTGAAAAAAGAAATGGACTAAACGGGTGAAACACATTAATGGTTTACTTCCAAATTTAAATTAAAATAATGATTGACTTTGAAATTTAAAATCAAACACATTAATGGCAAACTTTCAAATTTCAATTTAAAATAATAATTGACTTCGAAATTGAAAATTTAAAATCAAACACAATAATGGTTTACTTCAAAATTTAAATTTAAAATAATGATTGACTTCAAAATTTAAAATCTGAAAATCAAATCACTAATATCCATTCCCGTAAATCAAGCAAACTTATTATGAAAGTCTAACCTTGCCAAGCAAAACCAACCGACATTGTCACACCCCAACCGAAGGCGGAAACCTCGGGGCATGGCACTAAGCGAAACAGATTGTTTGAGAGAAATTCCATAACAACTACTTTACCAAATAGTTATTAATATGTCCCATACCATATCCCATCAAGCAAATTAAGTTATTACAGACAGCGATATCTCAAAAACAATAACATGTCTCATCAACTCAAATTTAAATAAATTGTTTGTTTGTTTCTAGACTCTCTCCTAAGCTCGATTCCATCAAATAGCAAGCAAGCATCCTAAGCACCTGTCACATACGTTAAGTTACGGGTCAATACACATAGTGTAAAGGTGAGTATACAAGTTTATATAGCATATAGAGTTCAAAATCGTTTACATATAACCAGCATGTACAACGTATAGTGTAAAGCATGTAAGTTATCGACAAAGATTCTATCAATACCAATGACTGCGAGTAACGAGTGTGCAACACATGTTCACCACTATGAACACGTGAAGTATTATCCTTAACAACCCCTGTCCACGATAGGTGCTGAGTCCAAACTATAGTACTATCGTTGCTAAGGCAGGTAGACAGCAATCAATGTGTTAACATAACAAACAGGCATTCATCTAGTCACGTATAACATGCAATAGCGGTTAGCGTTTAAATAGTGTTTGCGTTGTGTGTCGATTGTGATTTGAATATAGATAACGTATGTAACACCCAAAAGTGCATAAAGAAAAAAGGGATCAAGTATACTTACATATTGTGTTTAACAAGTAAACACAGCCTAGGATTGAAGGGAGCGCTGAGAGAGATTAGCCTGAACAGTTAATGATAGCATAAACGATAAGCGATGCGCAAAACGGTGTAAAATGTCGAAGTGTTGGACGGTAATCCGATCAGATGGCAATCCGATTGGATGGCCGGTCGTTCGGATGGCCATCCGATCGGGTGACCATTCGATTGGGTTGTCATCTGATGTGTATGATGGTTTGTCTTTTGAAGTTTCGTTGTAGCATTTGAAAACAGAGAAGTATCTCAACCCTTCAGGTCGATCGATCGAACGGCGGTTCGATCGGGTGACGATCCGATTGGTGGGACACTTAGTGAGTTTGTCACTCGATCGGATAGCAATACGATCGGGTGGCACTCCGTTGGTCCTTGTTCATGCATTGAACATGTTGAAAATTGTTTAAGTGTTGAAGTTCAAAACATCACATGGTCGGATGGTCGTTCGATCGGATGACAATCCGATCGGAAGGCAATCCGTTCGGTGTTCAAAACTTTTGAAGAGCTGGAATAATAGTTAAGTGTGGAAACAAGTGCAAGCCGATCGGACGGCTGTCCGATCGGGTGGCAATCCGATCGGATGGCAATCCGATCGGACGGCAATCCGTCCCGGCGGCCTGATCGTCTTGTCACTTATTTGTTTTGAAAGTTTGTAGTTTGATCGAGACGGTGTGATACATGCCAAATAACAGAAACCTCATCCGGACTTTGAGTGACCCGATCGGACAAGAACCACCCTAATCCGACCAGTTAACTGTTCAGGATGATGTCTCATGTTTAACCCGAAATCAGTGGTCACCTTGATAGAATTTAGATCTTGAACCGATACATCACTAAGAAAGAGTAGAAGATCAGAACGAGCTCCGATTCTATCGGTTTTTGAGTGCATTGAGTGTAAAAGAGTTGAAAGAAAGTTAGAAACCATCCTTTAATCCTTTTTCACCGTGAACATATTCAGATCTGTGCAAGATCTTTGTTTATTCATGTGGAAATCGTCCAGATCTAAGTTGTTCTTAGTGGATTGAAGCCAAAACATGGAGTTCATAAGAACCCCATGATGACATCATCCTAAAACATCCCAAATCCGCTGATTTCACGGTTAAAAGTTAAGATTCAAAAGATAGAAAGGTGAAGAAGTGCGTGTAGATCATAGAAGTACAAGATTTAGGTTGAAAACTTACAAGAATCGCGAGAAATCGAGAGAAAGAGGCTTGAAAGTGGCTGGGTCGAGTGAGAGGAGCTGCCACATCAAGTGATGTGACAGTTGGGATATTTATAAGATTTCCCAAAAAGGAAAGTGCATGGATAGGGTGGGTCACCGATCATGTGACAACTCGAGTTTTAAAGGTCTTTCTTCGACATGTTATTCGTTTCACGATTGTGTGTGCTTAACATGTTTGCTATGTAATCGTACACGTTGTTATGTGTTGGGGATATTGTGTTATTAATTACATGATTAATGTGTTAATGTTTTTGTTTCGTAAACTTATGTATTATTTAGTTAAAAATCACACATGGAGTTTCACCACACCTACTCGATGAAACCTAATGGTTTTGTCATATCCACTCCGACGAAACTTATAGGGTTTTGCCACAATGCTACCTTACGAAACTTAGGAGTTTCGCCAAGCTCAGGGTTTCGCCACACTTGAAAGTTTCGCCATAGCAGGCTTCAGCCCAGGAAGGTTTCGGCCCAACTCCTCATTATAATAAAACCCTTTGCCCTATCAGTTACGTAAAACTTTCACAAACCCTAGATCTCTCTCCCTAGACACTCGACGGCAGTAGCAGACCCCCCCCCCCCACGAGATATTATCTTCTTCTATTAAGTCATTGGTTAGTAAATTATATCTGCACTAACTGTTAGTCGTCAATTGATGTTTACGTTGTGTATAATCTTGGTTATTAGTGCATGTGATTAGCAAAGTATATGTGTACGAAGCTATGTTGCTGGTATGATGATTTTTGGTGACCCGATTTACATGTTAATGGTGTGTTGATGTATATAATAGTGATTCAGATATGTATTTGCTTGACTGATGAATGATCGAGTAATCGCATGTTCGAACCGTGATTTCCGAATAGATTGATGATATGCATTTGCGGAGATAATCAATAATGTTTATTCTGATTTGGTTAACTTATATGTATGTATGAACTGCTACTTGGTTCTTAGGGATATTATGTTGATTGCTGCATGTAACTGTTATCGACGATTAGGGTTCTAAGGAAAACATGAAACTGTAACTGAATGATCATAGATGGTTTCGTCATCATCAGTAGTGACGAAACCTTAGGGACTTTCGCCACTATGCATGTTGACGAAACTTGGGAGAGTTTCGTCACTCATATCCTTGATGAAACTTGGAGAGTTTCGCCACCCATGTCCTTGATGAAACTTAGAGTTTCGTCACTGGTGGTGTTTCGCCGAATGACTTTATTTGAACAGTTTGTTATGATGATTTCACTGGTTGCATGTATTGGAAAGAATGATTGACTGTATGATTACTGACTGTTACTGCCTGTTAGTTATGATTGTGAAATCTGAGTTTATTTGAATGAGCACACCTAACAGTTAATTTATAATGTGAACCGGGCATGAGAATAGTGGAGTGATATGAACTTGAATAACTGTTAAGATGTCTGAATACACACTATGATTGAATATTATACGTGAACCTTGTGGATGATAACTGATATGTGTGTATGCATACATTAGGCTTTGACTGATTATTGGAAACAAGTAGTTAATCATACCGAGCAAACCGAGGTGAGTTCACACTTTCTACAAGGCATGGGATTCCCGGTGGTTGGGAATGGGTAAAGGATTTAATCAGAAACTGCGTGATCTCCTAGTTTAGAACACGTACCACATCCTCTTTATTGAAGGGTGATAACATGTACAAAGGATTTAATCGGAACCTGCGTGATCTCCTGGTTTGGGGACACGTACCACATCCTCTTTATTGAAGGGTGATAACATCGATACTAGACCAAAAACTCTATCATGAAGTCCCTCATTTTTATATCGACTTAATCGTCGGGCCAATGGCGAGCGGGTCATTAGTTAGATAGCGCTATTTAGGTTTGACAAGCCTCACACCGTGCCGCAGAGGACGGGCGTGAACTAATGGATCTGGGCACTAGTTAATGATGATAAACATTGACGTTAGGGCACCAACTTACTTCAGTCAGTGGTCGATATGGTAACGGGTCTAGTGGTTCACATGGGGAAGCCCCCACTGGTTATGGTTTGGGAAACAAGGAATTGGTTAACTCATGTCACAAATGAACTTATGGTTTTGGAACAACTTTAAAATGAACACCAACTGTGAACTCGCTCAACTTTGTTGTTGACTCGTTGTTACATGCCTTGCAGGTCGTTAGGTACTTATGGAGCTTGCACGAGAAGAAGGAGTCATTGTGGGACATGGACCGTTTAGTGCCATGTTAAACTTTATGAACTTATGACTTATGTTTTGGTTTTACATTTTATGCTTTCGCTGATTAACTTGAATTTGGTTAGCTTGTTTTGAACACCAATTATATTGTGTGGTTGAACTTTTATTTACTTTACTACATTGTTCAATATGATTGGTGGCTTGATCCTGGTCATGTCACGCCTCCCGCGGTGATACTCCGCTTGTGGATTTTGGGGGTGTGACAGATTGGTATCAGAGCCATTGGTTATAGTGAACTCGTTTTAAAAAGGGAAAGCTTTTAAATAAAACCAGACTATAACCTGTACAATGCTCAACGATCCACAACGACGCTTCGCTCCATGTGCAAGACTCAACACTATAGGTGATATGGTTTGTGTTTATATTGCCTGCTTGTTAGTTCACATAGTGCATTGTTTATGGTATGCTTAGTTAATGTACCAACTGTTGTTTGAACCATGTGTGTTTACTCTCTTCTATCACTCCACACTTACGCACTTTCGCGACACCTTTCTCACTTATGCTTTCTTTGATGTGAAGATCATGAAAGGACGTTTGAATTTGACTCAAGCCCAGCTGACGGCTCTAATCAACGAACGAGTGGCTGAGGCACTTGCAGCAGTCCCCGCAGGAGGTATAACCTACCATACCAACCTATCCTAGGATGTTAGATCCTACTCTCGTGAACCAACTCTCGTGCTTAACCTTGTCTTTCTCTTTCTCGCGCAACAGGTCAGCATGCTCAGCCTCCCGTATGTACGTTCAAGACCTTTATGGAATGTCGACCTAGTACCTTTAGTGGTACAAAAGGAGCTGTGGGTCTTCTCCACTGGTTCGAGAAGATCGAATCCGTTTTTGAGATGTGTGAATGCCCTGAGGCTCGTAGGGTAAAGTTTGCTACTGGAACACTCGAAGGTGTTGCTTTGACATGGTGGAACGCACAAGTACAGATGCTAGGGTTGGCAGCTGCTAATGCCACCCCATGGAACGACTTCAAAGATCTGATTAAAGAGGAGTACTGTCATCGCGACGATATTCACAAGCTAGAGGTGGAGTTTTATAATTTGAAGATGACGGGGTCTGAAATCAAAGCGTATACGAAGAGATCGAATGAATTAGCTGTTTTGTGCCCTACTATGGTGGACCCTCCTATTAAACGTATCGAGCTGTACCTCAAGGGTTTAGTGCCAGAAATTCAGAGCCATGTGACTGCGGCTAACCTTGGTACCATCCAGCAAGTCATTCGACTAGCCCATCGCCTCACTGATCAAGCAGTAGAGCAGAACAAGCTTCCTAAGCGTATTGGTGCTACTACCACTTCTGATGCTCCTAGCGACAACAAGCGCAAGTGGGATGGAAATTCAAGAAAATGTTCTACTTCTGTTCAGTCTCAGTCTCAGCAGCGAAAGATTGACGACTTCAAGAGCCCTGACCAGCAATCCTCAGGTAATCAGAATCAAGGTCAGAGTGGGTACAAGGGAAATCACCCCAAATTCAATCGTTGTGGTTTTCATCACAGCGGACCATGCACTAAGGGCAACTGTCAAAGATGTAACAAACATGGCCATATGGTGAAGGATTGCAGGAGCCTCTATCCTGCGAACCAGCGACGACAGCAACAACAGCAGACTCCACAGAACCAGCAGCAACAGAAGGGTAACAACAAGGGATGCTTTCAGTGTGGTGCTGAAGGCCACTTCAAGAGAGACTGTCCCCAGCTGAACCAGAATCAGAACAACAACAACAACAACCAGGGGAATGGAAACAACGGGGGTAACAACAGTGGCAATGGTGCCAGGGGTCATGCTTTTGTGATTGGTCAGGGTGATGCGAGGAATGATCCCAACGTTGTGATGGGTAAGTTTCTACTGGATGACTTCTTTGTTTCAGTTTTATTTGATTCGGGTGCCGATACAAGTTATGTGTCCTTAAAAGTTAGTCAGATGCTTAAGCGTACCCCAACACTTTTGAACACCAAGCACATTGTAGAACTAGCAAATGGTAAAATTCTTGAAGCCACACACATAGTTAAGGGTTGTAATCTCGTCTTAGCTGGTCAGACCTTTTCTATCGATCTTATCCCATCGTTCTTGGTAGTTTCGACGTCGTCATTGGGATGGATTGGTTCTCTCAACATCAAGCGGAGATTCTTTGCAAGGAGAAAATTGTCCGCATCCCTCGTTCTGGTGAAGAACCCCTCGTGATTCGTGGTGACAAGAGTGGTGCAGTCGTAGGCATCATATCTTTATTTAAGGCCCATAAGTGTTTATGAAAGGGCCACACAGCTATTCTAGCCCTCGTTACTGACTCATCGACGAAAGAGAAGAGAATTGAAGACATTCCGATTGTACGCAACTTTCCTGAGGTATTTCCCGAGGAATTACCTGGTCTTCCGCCTCATCGACATGTCGAATTTCAAATCGAGCTAACTCCTGGAGCAGCGCCAATAGCTCGTGCACCGTATCGTTTGGCTCCATCAGAACTAGAAGAACTGTCCGCGCAACTATAAGAGCTCTTGGACAAGGGTTTCATTCGTCCTAGCTCTTCGCCCTGGGGAGCTCCAGTCTTGTTTGTGAAAAAGAAAGACGGTACCTTCCGAATGTGTATTGACTATCACGAACTCAACAAGGTGACCGTGAAGAATCGTTATCATCTCCCACGTATTGACGACTTGTTCGACCAGTTGCAAGGGTCGAGCTATTACTCAAAGATTGATCTGAGATCGGGATATCATCAGCTGAGAGTCCGAGATGAGGACGTCTCCAAAACAACATTCAGGACTCATTACAGGCACTACGAGTTCCTGGTTATGCCTTTTGGATTAACAAACGCGTCTGCGATCTTCATGGATCTCATGAACCGAGTGTGCAAACCTTACCTGGATAAGTTCGTGTTCATCGACGACATCCTGATCTATTCTAAGAGTCAGGAGGAACACGAGCACCATCTGTGTCACACCCCGAAATTATCAGAGCTGGCGTGACTGGACTGGTATCTTCATTGCACAGCGGAAGCAAATAAGCTAAGTCTTTTAGAAATTGAACGCCCACTAAGTGCTTGAATCCCCAATGGTTCTCCTATTCCAACCGTGCCATAACTTTGAAAAGTAACCTGAGAAAGAAACATGCGAAAAAAGTCAACATAAAGTTGAGCGAGTTCATAGTTTGCTTGTAAAAGATTTGAAATAAATCTTTTTGAATAACCGGTTTTTGAAGTATTGTTGAGAAAACGAATTTAAAATCATTTTCTTGTCATGTTATACGGAAACTTTGTATGAAAACATGGTATGTATCTTGTATAAATCAAGTCTTTCTGTATGTATCTTGTATAAATCAAGTCTTTCTGTATGTATCTTGTATAAATCAAGTATTCTTGTATAAATCACGTATTTCTATATGTATCAAGGTTGTTAATGGGTTGCAAGGCCATTAACATGTGACACGACATAGGAAGCAACCAAACCATAGGCATTTTCTAGTTGTCGATTCTGAGACAAAAAAGCACTACTCGGTACTCGTTCTCACCAAGAGTGTGGCTGCCCAAAACCCGTTAGATCTAACCTTTTGTTCTGCGGTCTAGGTATATTGTTGATTAATGGTGCTTATGGTACCCTATTCGTGACACGATTTCTCGTATCATTTCTTAAAACGCATCATACTTGGTACTAGTTATCACCAAGAGTGCTTCTTGTTTTTGTATCATACCATTTATAAACATTGTAACATTTGTAACATGTATTTCACCCTCGAAGTTATAAAACTAAAAACAGTTAAAAGAAAAGGGGGAGCATGAACAAACTGGGTTGTCTCGTTTTACGTACGCAGACCAACCTAGTCTCAATATTATCACTAGACGATCCCATTTGTTTTGTAAAAACCGGTATATTTAGTATGATCCGTTCGTAAACCATTTAAGTTCCTTGAAATCCATTCGTAACATGATTTAGAAATATGAGTTTTTGTTCGTTCAAAAACTTTGTATGTTCTTGTAAAACGTGCATGTCTTTCCACCCCGAAAACATTTATAAAAATGTAAAACCGTAAAAAGGTGGGGTTATGAACTCACCTGAATATTCTTGTGCAAAATATACGACTTCGTAATGTCGTTTCCAAGACTTGACTTGCTAACGTGCATTTTACAATATTCCTAACATGGAATATCTAAATAAGTTTCTAAATAACTGCGGTAACTACACTACTTGTCACCGAGCTCTACCGAACGATTCGACGGTTAAGTTGTTAAGTTAATGGAAACGAAGAAGTTATACTTGTTAGCTTGTTTCGAGAAGTCGTACGTTGATATATAGTACGACGTTTAGGCGTTTAAAATAAATATATAAAGTTATATTTATTTTATAAAAGAATCGTCGAGTTGTTATGTTTGAAAATAAATATATAACTATATCTATTTTCATCAAAGAATTTGTGTTGTACGATATTTGAAATAAATATAAAAACTATATTTATTTTATAAAACGAATTCGTGTTACGCGATGTTTGAAATATATATACTATATTTATTTATAAGAGGATTCGAGTTTACGTTTGAAATAAATATATAAATTATATTTATTTTTATAAAAGGATTCGTCGAATTTCCGAAGTTCAAAACAACTATGTTTGTTGTTGTAAATAGTTTCCGAATCGTTGTTTTCATAAGTTGTAAAGTGTCGTCGAAAGAAACTTTATATTTGTATCTTGTTTTATAAAAGTCGCTTTATATCAATAATAAGGTACGTTTTGTTTTATAATAAAACTCGTTTTATTTTACGGATTTTCTTGAAAAACGGGCAGAGTTTCCTCTGTTTTTGGACGCCCCGACATCAACAGTTGTCGTTATTTATCAAAGTTCAACAATACTTAATCAAGATTCAACTGTATGTAATTTTGTCAAATATATATATCAAATGTAAATTATAGTTAAATCGGTTCGAGCTCGTTCACGTAAGATTAGATCTATATAAAACACAGATATTAAACGCGTCATTAATTTTTACCAAGTCTTCATGCCGAAATGTCGAGTAAGCTGACTGAGTTGACCGAGTCAACCGAGTTGACTCGGTTTGACCATGCTGATCGAGTGAACTGAGTTGACCGGCTGAGTCGACTACTGTTGACCTGAGTTTGACCGAGTCACCCGACCCGAGCCATTTGACCGAACTGCGAGATTTGACCTGCGAGACCCGTTCAGGAATCTGAACCGAAACCCACTTTAACTGTGTTGACCCGAGTTGACTCGGGTGTTGACCGAGTCAATTGGGTTTGACCCGAAACTGAAATCTGAACATTTGACCCGAACCACCTGAAGTAAAAGAAGAACCCGAACCGTCGACTTGTTTTGACGCGCGCTGGCCCGAACCGAACCCAGTTAACTAAACTCTGAACCCAAACCGAGTCGTGCCTAAACTGAATCGAGCCGAGATTGACCGAACAACAACCCACCATTTCCGTCGCCATCATCACCATCATGTATCATCATCAGTCATCGGTCTCAAAATAGAAAAGAATCAAAATGAAAGAAACGGGGAGGGTTTTACCGTGAAACTCGCCGGAGAACACAACCTCCACCGTGACTCCACTGCCGCCGCCGTGAGCGGCGGTGCTAACGCCGGAAAATCTCGCATTCTATCTCTCTCTATCTCGTCTATCTCTCTTGTCACACCCCCAAACTACCACCTGGGGATTGTCCCTTTTAGGCGTATGACGTACCAATAATGAGCCACTAATCACATTGAACCCATACAAGTTTATAAATAAAACTCCTCAATTATTAATGAAAAGCACCATCAATAAGTTTAAATGAAAACCAACATGTTCAGCGGAAGCAAATAATAAACCAAAGTTAAACTGTTTAAAACCCATGTATAGTATCAAGAAATCAATCACAAGAATCTCTTCAGTCGACCCATGACCACTCCAGCTTCTCCAGATAGCAAGTTCCAAAGTATCTCAGCTAACGACCTACAAGCATGCAAACAAGTGTGTCAGACTACGCTGGTGAGTTCCAAGTTTTGTTACCGAGTTTAGTTGTCAGTCACATGTGTAAAACAGTTTAATATGTTGATTTGAGGTTTCGTTGTTTTGATGATTTGATGTTGTTATTACTCGATTACCGTATGTGGCGACTAGATGTGAATGCCCAACCCCAATGCCTCCATTTAGGCATTGGTCATGATGTCAAGGTATCAAACAACCTTGAATAGATGTAAGGGGTCTTATATGTACACGATGTGAATGCCCAACCCCAATGCCTCTAACTAGGTATTGGTCATGAAATCCAGGTAATTAGTTCACGCCCGTCCTTTCGGCCCGGTGTGAGGGTGCCAAACCTAATAGCGCTATCAACTAAATACCTCGTTGCTTCTTCAGCAACACGGTAGATGTATGGGGTCTTACATGATTTATACTGTGTTCAATAACCAACATCCCAAATAAACAGTTTACCCAGTATTCCCTTTAGAAACGTTTACCAGATGTCCCAAACCACCGGGACGCATGCTTAGAAAAGTGCAGTGAACTCACCTTAGGATTGCTCGGTAAGACTTGTTACTTGTTATTCAGTTAAACAATCACGTCCTAAAAGGGTTACCGATAGTAATCAGTTATACATGTACACAACTCACATCTTTCACGTGTAACAATTCGTGTATCCACGATTCGTAGGTAGCACGGTCATTGCAGGTAATACACGCAAGTAATCTAACTCAATGATATTTAACTTATCATTTTTGTATTAAATAAACAAATCACACATACACACTTTCATGTTTTGCAAGCATATAATGTACAAGCTGTACATGGTATATAAATAATTTATGACACATGCTAGTTTTACCAGAAAAAAACAAGTGATCACATTTTCTAAAGCAGCCTATGTCGATGGTGACCCAAGTGTATCACCCAACATCATGTGTGTGTTCAATCATCATGTTCAGCCCATATCACAACCGGCCCATCTAGAAAACAATTTTAATCTTATAGTTGCAATCCAGTTGACTTGTTTCAGCTCATTGAATAAACATAATTATCTAGTGTACATTTATCATTATTAACTAACATATATCATATCCTCATTCTAAAATTCTGTGCCACCGAACCAACATCATCATTATCACCATCAATAGCTAATTAATTAAAGCAACTATTCCATTCATCCATCGTATACACACTCAATTTTCATGCACCAACAATATAATTAACAATAATCGCATACAATATTCATGGATTGCTGGTGTATTGTGTCACCTTTTCACAGTTCCAATTAGTGATCCAAGGATCGATACCCACTGATCACTCAGTTACCCGAACAATCATCCGGCACGTTATATATATACGCTAACTAGATACTTGCCACACATGTTGATTCAATCGAGTCAAGCAACAACTAATCATATTGACACATAATCGAGTATTATCACATAATCATGAAATAATTAAACAAGTATGAATAATCAACAACCAAGACTCACTAACCAGAGATTTGGAATCGCACCAGATGTGATCTCGAAGAAGGGGGGGTCTCCACTGAATTCGTGCAGTCAAGAATTAGGGTATAGGGTTTGTTGTTATGTGGTATGTTGATATTATGATACGTATTATCCAAATATAATGCTAATAACACCCTAGTGGGCTGGTTGTACTACAAGGTTGTTGGGCCAACAAGGTTAATATATCACAAATAATCAAAACCAAACCTAGTTGCTAAACAAACTGCTCACATATTGGATATAATTCGACATATCACATATTGCATGCAATTCCTGTTAAACATAATCCAACATATCACATTCAATATATAATCAATATAGATCATGCACAAGATATTTGGTTATATTTCGATAGGGCTTATACATCTATATATTCGTTTGATGTTAATTATAATTGCACACAAATCGAATCCATCGATAAGAATTGTGTATGTTAAGCGAGATTGCGGCCCATTAAGTGTTTAGATACGCGACACGTAGAAGTGTTTAGTGGTTTCGTGTAAACATGCACACCTAACTAATCTAAACAGTACAAGGCAAGTAACACGCTGAAGATTTGTGAAACTTAAGCGACACTAACCTTGGAAATACGGGTTGTCACATCATCCCCAACTTGAAAGAAATTTCTTCCCGAAATTTAGCATGCGGTTACTGAGGAAGCTAGTTGTGTTGTGTAGTTTACTGGTTTTCCTGGGGTGTCACATCATCCCCCCGTTGATTTGGAATTTCGTCCCGAAATTCTGTAGTAGCTTCAGCCTCAGTAGTAGTTGCATTGTTTTCGAATAACTGGGGATACTTGGGCCACGACGGGAGTTCCAACTAACTCGAACAAGAGGTATTCTAGTGTGCTTGAGGACCTTAACATCCTGGTCCGTGATTTCAATTGGTTCCTCGACGAATCGCAACCGTTCATCGATAGTGAGCTCCTTCAAAGGAACTATGAGGGTCTCATCTGACAGACACTTCTTCAGATTCGACACGTGGAGTACGTTGTGAACTGCACTGAGTTCAGCTGGTAAGTTCAGTCTGTAGGCCACCCTGCCTATCTTCTCTATAATTTTGAATGGTCCAACGTATCGTGGATTAAGCTTGCCTCGTTTGCCAAAACGAACCACACCCCTTCCAGGGTGAAACTTTGAGTAGCACTCGATCCCCAACTTGGAACTCGAGTGGTTTCCTGTCTTTGTCAGCGTATGCTTTCTGACGGTCACGAGCTGCCGCCATGCGTTGTCGTATCTGAGCAATCTTTTCTGTAGTATCAACTACCATTTCTGGACCTGTGATTTGACTATGACCCACCTCTGCCCAACAAAGAGGTGACCGGCATTTACGTCCGTACAATGCCTCAAATGGAGCAGCTTCAATGCTGGTGTGGTAGCTGTTGTTGTACGAGAACTCCACTAGTGGGAGATGTTTTTCCCAACCGTTGTCGAAATCGATTACACACGCATGAAGCATAACTTCTAGAGTTTGAATAGTGCGCTCAGACTGCCCATCCGTCTGAGGGTGATAAGCTGTGCTCATGTCTAAACGAGAGCCAAAAGATTTGTGCATTGCTCGCCATAGTTCTGACGTAAAACGTGCATCACGATCAGAGATAATGGAGGTTGGCACTCCGTGCCTCGAGACAACTTCTTTAAGATAAATGTCTGCTAATGTAGAGAACTTGTCTGTTTCCTTAATAGCAAGGAAGTGTGCGGACTTTGTGAGTCGATCCACGATTACCCATATAGTATCGTTACCACGTTGTGATCTAGGCAGGCCAGTAACAAAATCCATGGAAATTTGCTCCCATTTCCATTGTGGTATCTCTGGTTGTTGAAGTGGGCCTGATGGTTTCTGGTATTCTGCCTTGACTCTCGCACAAGTCAAGCATTTGCTAACGTATGTTGCTATGTGGGCCTTCATGCTAGGCCACCAGTATGCAGTTTCGATTTCGTGGTACATTTTATCCGACCCAGGGTGTATCGAGTAGCGAGACTTATGAGCTTCATCCATTACAAGCTTGCGTAAGTTGCCATAGAGTGGGACCCAAATGCGTCCTGTGACATAGTAAGCACCATCTTCCTCCTGTTCTAAGCATTGCCTTGAGCCGCGTAGGGCTTCAGCCCCGACGTTTTCTGGTTTCAATGCTTCTACCTGAGCATCTCGTATCTGAGAAGGAAGACTAGACTGTATAGTGAGTTGTAAAGCTCGCAGGCGCTTAGGCGCGGTGTCCTTTCGACTGAGGGCGTCAGCCACGACATTGGCTTTGCCTGGACGGTACCTGATCGAGCATTCATAATCATTCAGCAGTTCAACCCATCGTCGTTGTCGCATGTTCAACTCTTTCTGCTTGAATATATGCTCAAGACTCCTGTGAGCAGTGTAGATAGTGCACTTAGTCCCATACAAGTAATGTCGCCATAACTTGAGCGCAAAACAACAGCTCTCAGCTCTAAATCATGCGTAGTGTAATTCCGTTCGTGAATCTTAAGTTGACGCGAAGCATAAACAATAACTTTATCCCGTTGCATTAATACTCATCCAAGACCTTGGATAGATGCGTCACAGTAGACTACGAAAGCATCGGTGCCTTCAGGCAATGAGAGGATAGGTGTGCTGCAAAGTCTACCCTTTAAGTGTTGAAACGCTGTTTCTTGTGCATTACCCCAACGATAAACAATACCTTTCTGTGTCAATAGCGTAAGCGGTTGTGCAATCTTGGAGAAGTCTTTGATGAATCGTCTGTAATAACCTGCCAAACCCAAGAATTGGCATATTTCCGTTGGTGTGCGAGGTGCAGGCCAATTCTTGATCGAATCTACCTTGGATGGATCAACGTGAATCCCATCCTTGTTTACTACGTGGCCTAGAAAGTGGACTTCACGAAGCCAGAAGTCACATTTTGAAAACTTGGCGTACAGCTGTTCCGTTCGAAGGAGTTCCAAAATATTTCGTGAATGATGCTCGTGTTCCTCCTAACTCTTCGAATGGATCAGGAGGTCATCGATGAAAACAATGACGAGCTTGTCGAGATAGGGTTTGAACACCCTGTTCATAAGATCCATGAAAACTGCAGTCGCGTTCGTTAGCCCGAATGGCATGACCAGAAACTCGAAATGGCCGTAGCGAGTTCTGAATGCTGTTTTGGAGACGTCCTCATCCCGGACTCTCAGTTGATGGTAGCCTGGCCTCAGATCAATCTTCGAGTAATAGCTCGACCCTAGCAACTGGTCGAATAAGTCGTCGATGCGTGGTAGAGGATAGCGATTCCTCACTGTTACTTTGTTCAGTTCTTGATAATTAGTACACATGTCCAACGATATGGATTCCCTCCACTGATATCACTAGGTTCCCAAAGTGAAAAACTAGGTCCGATAAAATTTCTGTCCAACAGTTCCTGGAGTCGATTAGGCAGTTACTGCAACTTTCCTGATGTGAGACAATAAGGAGTACTAGTACTAAGGGCTGTTTCTGACATGATACCAATCTGATATTCCACCTGACAACGTGAAGGTAAACCTGATAGTCCTCCTGGTAGCACATAGGGGAAAATCACGAACAATTGGTGGATCCTCGATCCACTTTTACTTAACCTTATCATCAGTAACGAGTGTTAACATAGCGGGGTGATCCCTCCATAGACACTTCTGGACCTTCATAGTTGATATGGCGCTAACCTTTGCACCACTCTGTTGCTTTAGAAGAAATAACGATTCTTCACACAAAATTTTCTCCTCGCAAGGTATGTCTGCGCGATTTCTGAGTAACCAATCCATACAATCTACTGCATTGTAACCATCAGGGGTAGTAGAAGGAAGGTCGATGTCGAACACCTGTCCCCCAAGGTCGAGTTTGCATTCCAGCGAACATATAAGGCTTCAATTGGCTTGCATCAGCCGACTTCCCAACAGGTTCGGTTTCAAGAAGCACCAGGGTTAAACAGAACAGAGACGAAGCGAATAACTACCCACCCAAGCTATCGTGTTGCTATTACGCCTGGTATAGCCTATGCCAATACTAAATGTCCTTCCATGAGCTTCACTTCCAGTGTTGTTTTCGTCACAAGAATCTCCAGTACTGTCGTCGTTCCCTAGGTTATCGTCGCCTTCGTTTCCATACTGTAAGCTACGATCATGAGTACCTTGATGTTGCCGCGACTGTTTCCTCTAATATGGTTGCCTGTAACGGTGTCCTGCGCCCTTTAACCAACAAGGTCCAACTTTTTACATTTCGTGCCACGTCCTAAGGCACTACTCATGGTGCGGGCGGTTACATAGTCCGCTCTACAGTCAATCGTCGTCGATTTTATCCCGATTGGTTCGTTAGAGTCGACTCCCATGAGTCGCTGGCTGGGATTAAGGATTCGATTGGAGTCAAATGGCTGTTTTTCGTTGCCGGTAACTAGGGTCGTTCAAATGCCAAAGTCGGTAAAGTACTATGTTTACCCTCTTGTCCGTCGTTCTTGCAAGTTGACTGAATAATACACGGTATGTTGCGAGAGCGTTACAGAAATGGTCGTGATTCGAGTTTCGAGACGTCAATATGTCAAGTTCCAATAGATGAAGAAAAATGGGAAAGATATAGATCGTTCATCGTTGTGCATCACCCCACTCGGGGATGTTCGTATAAGCACCTAGCACTCTACACAGTCCACTAGGCGTTCAGTTGGGTGTTCAGGTAATACTCGATAGCATTGGAATTCGAAAGGTTTCAAAGGAAAAAAAATTGGAAAGATCACATTCGTGTAGGAGACAATCTCTACTATTTCCCCTATAGGTTATCAGGTTTCGCATCGATCAAATGATAAAATCAAGTATCACCTTAAAGTCTACAACTTTCAAGTTCACATACAGTAGGGGAGATTCCCTCTTGCACTCGTTAAGCCTCATTGGGAATTGCATGCACCACGCATTATTATTATGTGTGCACCCATGATAATAAGGCGGTTTGCATGCTCCTCTCGACGCTTCTTAACTTATGTTTGAAGTTTCTCCCACTCCAATCAACACAGGTATGTACTAACAGCAAGACTGGGATTTACAAGATGCAAGTGTTGTGTTATGCTATCGATGTGTCTTGATATCTATCTTGTTGTATCGTGCACGCTATGTACATATATATGTCTACTAAACATGTGATGTATACTGTAACGAGGAACGAACCTTGCAATCTGAAGCTGAGTGTCATGGTCGATTTCGGATCTGTTCGGTTATAGTCTGGTTTTATAAAAATGTTTTAAAACCAAGTTCACTATAACCAGTGGCTCTGATACCAAACTGTCACACCCCCAAACTACCACCTGGGGATTGTCCCTTTTAGGCGTATGACGTACCAATAATGAGCCACTAATCACATTGAACCCATACAAGTTTATAAATAAAACTCCTCAATTATTAATGAAAAGCACCATCAATAAGTTTAAATGAAAACCAACATGTTCAGCGGAAGCAAATAATAAACCAAAGTTAAACTGTTTAAAACCCATGTATAGTATCAAGAAATCAATCACAAGAATCTCTTCAGTCGACCCATGACCACTCCAGCTTCTCCAGATAGCAAGTTCCAAAGTATCTCAGCTAACGACCTACAAGCATGCAAACAAGTGTGTCAGACTACGCTGGTGAGTTCCAAGTTTTGTTACCGAGTTTAGTTGTCAGTCACATGTGTAAAACAGTTTAATATGTTGATTTGAGGTTTCGTTGTTTTGATGATTTGATGTTGTTATTACTCGATTACCGTATGTGGCGACTAGATGTGAATGCCCAACCCCAATGCCTCCATTTAGGCATTGGTCATGATGTCAAGGTATCAAACAACCTTGAATAGATGTAAGGGGTCTTATATGTACACGATGTGAATGCCCAACCCCAATGCCTCTAACTAGGTATTGGTCATGAAATCCAGGTAATTAGTTCACGCCCGTCCTTTCGGCCCGGTGTGAGG
The DNA here is from genome assembly GCA_030545235.1 of Helianthus tuberosus. NCBI lineage: Eukaryota > Viridiplantae > Streptophyta > Magnoliopsida > Asterales > Asteraceae > Helianthus > Helianthus tuberosus. Next base: position 103,940,814 of record CM060352.1, on the reverse strand, counting down.
GTGCCAAACCTAATAGCGCTATCAACTAAATACCTCGTTGCTTCTTCAGCAACACGGTAGATGTATGGGGTCTTACATGATTTATACTGTGTTCAATAACCAACATCCCAAATAAACAGTTTACCCAGTATTCCCTTTAGAAACGTTTACCAGATGTCCCAAACCACCGGGACGCATGCTTAGAAAAGTGCAGTGAACTCACCTTAGGATTGCTCGGTAAGACTTGTTACTTGTTATTCAGTTAAACAATCACGTCCTAAAAGGGTTACCGATAGTAATCAGTTATACATGTACACAACTCACATCTTTCACGTGTAACAATTCGTGTATCCACGATTCGTAGGTAGCACGGTCATTGCAGGTAATACACGCAAGTAATCTAACTCAATGATATTTAACTTATCATTTTTGTATTAAATAAACAAATCACACATACACACTTTCATGTTTTGCAAGCATATAATGTACAAGCTGTACATGGTATATAAATAATTTATGACACATGCTAGTTTTACCAGAAAAAAACAAGTGATCACATTTTCTAAAGCAGCCTATGTCGATGGTGACCCAAGTGTATCACCCAACATCATGTGTGTGTTCAATCATCATGTTCAGCCCATATCACAACCGGCCCATCTAGAAAACAATTTTAATCTTATAGTTGCAATCCAGTTGACTTGTTTCAGCTCATTGAATAAACATAATTATCTAGTGTACATTTATCATTATTAACTAACATATATCATATCCTCATTCTAAAATTCTGTGCCACCGAACCAACATCATCATTATCACCATCAATAGCTAATTAATTAAAGCAACTATTCCATTCATCCATCGTATACACACTCAATTTTCATGCACCAACAATATAATTAACAATAATCGCATACAATATTCATGGATTGCTGGTGTATTGTGTCACCTTTTCACAGTTCCAATTAGTGATCCGAGGATCGATACCCACTGATCACTCAGTTACCCGAACAATCATCCGGCACGTTATATATATACGCTAACTAGATACTTGCCACACATGTTGATTCAATCGAGTCAAGCAACAACTAATCATATTGACACATAATCGAGTATTATCACATAATCATGAAATAATTAAACAAGTATGAATAATCAACAACCAAGACTCACTAACCAGAGATTTGGAATCGCACCAGATGTGATCTCGAAGAAGGGGGGGTCTCCACTGAATTCGTGCAGTCAAGAATTAGGGTATAGGGTTTGTTGTTATGTGGTATGTTGATATTATGATACGTATTATCCAAATATAATGCTAATAACACCCTAGTGGGCTGGTTGTACTACAAGGTTGTTGGGCCAACAAGGTTAATATATCACAAATAATCAAAACCAAACCTAGTTGCTAAACAAACTGCTCACATATTGGATATAATTCGACATATCACATATTGCATGCAATTCCTGTTAAACATAATCCAACATATCACATTCAATATATAATCAATATAGATCATGCACAAGATATTTGGTTATATTTCGATAGGGCTTATACATCTATATATTCGTTTGATGTTAATTATAATTGCACACAAATCGAATCCATCGATAAGAATTGTGTATGTTAAGCGAGATTGCGGCCCATTAAGTGTTTAGATACGCGACACGTAGAAGTGTTTAGTGGTTTCGTGTAAACATGCACACCTAACTAATCTAAACAGTACAAGGCAAGTAACACGCTGAAGATTTGTGAAACTTAAGCGACACTAACCTTGGAAATACGGGTTGTCACATCATCCCCAACTTGAAAGAAATTTCGTCCCGAAATTTAGCATGCGGTTACTGAGGAAGCTAGTTGTGTTGTGTAGTTTACTGGTTTTCCTGGGGTGTCACATCATCCCCCCGTTGATTTGGAATTTCGTCCCGAAATTCTGTAGTAGCTTCAGCCTCAGTAGTAGTTGCATTGTTTTCGAATAACTGGGGATACTTGGGCCACGACGGGAGTTCCAACTAACTCGAACAAGAGGTATTCTAGTGTGCTTGAGGACCTTAACATCCTGGTCCGTGATTTCAATTGGTTCCTCGACGAATCGCAACCGTTCATCGATAGTGAGCTCCTTCAAAGGAACTATGAGGGTCTCATCTGACAGACACTTCTTCAGATTCGACACGTGGAGTACGTTGTGAACTGCACTGAGTTCAGCTGGTAAGTTCAGTCTGTAGGCCACCCTGCCTATCTTCTCTATAATTTTGAATGGTCCAACGTATCGTGGATTAAGCTTGCCTCGTTTGCCAAAACGAACCACACCCCTTCCAGGGTGAAACTTTGAGTAGCACTCGATCCCCAACTTGGAACTCGAGTGGTTTCCTGTCTTTGTCAGCGTATGCTTTCTGACGGTCACGAGCTGCCGCCATGCGTTGTCGTATCTGAGCAATCTTTTCTGTAGTATCAACTACCATTTCTGGACCTGTGATTTGACTATGACCCACCTCTGCCCAACAAAGAGGTGACCGGCATTTACGTCCGTACAATGCCTCAAATGGAGCAGCTTCAATGCTGGTGTGGTAGCTGTTGTTGTACGAGAACTCCACTAGTGGGAGATGTTTTTCCCAACCGTTGTCGAAATCGATTACACACGCATGAAGCATAACTTCTAGAGTTTGAATAGTGCGCTCAGACTGCCCATCCGTCTGAGGGTGATAAGTTGTGCTCATGTCTAAACGAGAGCCAAAAGATTTGTGCATTGCTCGCCATAGTTCTGACGTAAAACGTGCATCACGATCAGAGATAATGGAGGTTGGCACTCCGTGCCTCGAGACAACTTCTTTAAGATAAATGTCTGCTAATGTAGAGAACTTGTCTGTTTCCTTAATAGCAAGGAAGTGTGCGGACTTTGTGAGTCGATCCACGATTACCCATATAGTATCGTTACCACGTTGTGATCTAGGCAGGCCAGTAACAAAATCCATGGAAATTTGCTCCCATTTCCATTGTGGTATCTCTGGTTGTTGAAGTGGGCCTGATGGTTTCTGGTATTCTGCCTTGACTCTCGCACAAGTCAAGCATTTGCTAACGTATGTTGCTATGTGGGCCTTCATGCTAGGCCACCAGTATGCAGTTTCGATTTCGTGGTACATTTTATCCGAACCAGGGTGTATCGAGTAGCGAGACTTATGAGCTTCATCCATTACAAGCTTGCGTAAGTTGCCATAGAGTGGGACCCAAATGCGTCCTGTGACATAGTAAGCACCATCTTCCTCCTGTTCTAAGCATTGCCTTGAGCCGCGTAGGGCTTCAGCCCCGACGTTTTCTGGTTTCAATGCTTCTACCTGAGCATCTCGTATCTGAGAAGGAAGACTAGACTGTATAGTGAGTTGTAAAGCTCGCAGGCGCTTAGGCGCGGTGTCCTTTCGACTGAGGGCGTCAGCCACGACATTGGCTTTGCCTGGACGGTACCTGATCGAGCATTCATAATCATTCAGCAGTTCAACCCATCGTCGTTGTCGCATGTTCAACTCTTTCTGCTTGAATATATGCTCAAGACTCCTGTGAGCAGTGTAGATAGTGCACTTAGTCCCATACAAGTAATGTCGCCATAACTTGAGCGCAAAACAACAGCTCTCAGCTCTAAATCATGCGTAGTGTAATTCCGTTCGTGAATCTTAAGTTGACGCGAAGCATAAACAATAACTTTATCCCGTTGCATTAATACTCATCCAAGACCTTGGATAGATGCGTCACAGTAGACTACGAAAGCATCGGTGCCTTCAGGCAATGAGAGGATAGGTGTGCTGCAAAGTCTACCCTTTAAGTGTTGAAACGCTGTTTCTTGTGCATTACCCCAACGATAAACAATACCTTTCTGTGTCAATAGCGTAAGCGGTTGTGCAATCTTGGAGAAGTCTTTGATGAATCGTCTGTAATAACCCGCCAAACCCAAGAATTGGCATATTTCCGTTGGTGTGCGAGGTGCAGGCCAATTCTTGATCGAATCTACCTTGGATGGATCAACGTGAATCCCATCCTTGTTTACTACGTGGCCTAGAAAGTGGACTTCACGAAGCCAGAAGTCACATTTTGAAAACTTGGCGTACAGCTGTTCCGTTCGAAGGAGTTCCAAAATATTTCGTGAATGATGCTCGTGTTCCTCCTAACTCTTCGAATGGATCAGGAGGTCATCGATGAAAACAATGACGAGCTTGTCGAGATAGGGTTTGAACACCCTGTTCATAAGATCCATGAAAACTGCAGTCGCGTTCGTTAGCCCGAATGGCATGACCAGAAACTCGAAATGGCCGTAGCGAGTTCTGAATGCTGTTTTGGAGACGTCCTCATCCCGGACTCTCAGTTGATGGTAGCCTGGCCTCAGATCAATCTTCGAGTAATAGCTCGACCCTAGCAACTGGTCGAATAAGTCGTCGATGCGTGGTAGAGGATAGCGATTCCTCACTGTTACTTTGTTCAGTTCTTGATAATTAGTACACATGTCCAACGATATGGATTCCCTCCACTGATATCACTAGGTTCCCAAAGTGAAAAACTAGGTCCGATAAAATTTCTGTCCAACAGTTCCTGGAGTCGATTAGGCAGTTACTGCAACTTTCCTGATGTGAGACAATAAGGAGTACTAGTACTAAGGGCTGTTTCTGACATGATACCAATCTGATATTCCACCTGACAACGTGAAGGTAAACCTGATAGTCCTCCTGGTAGCACATAGGGGAAAATCACGAACAATTGGTGGATCCTCGATCCACTTTTACTTAACCTTATCATCAGTAACGAGTGTTAACATAGCGGGGTGATCCCTCCATAGACACTTCTGGACCTTCATAGTTGATATGGCGCTAACCTTTGCACCACTCTGTTGCTTTAGAAGAAATAACGATTCTTCACACAAAATTTTCTCCTCGCAAGGTATGTCTGCGCGATTTCTGAGTAACCAATCCATACAATCTACTGCATTGTAACCATCAGGGGTAGTAGAAGGAAGGTCGATGTCGAACACCTGTCCCCCAAGGTCGAGTTTGCATTCCAGCGAACATATAAGGCTTCAATTGGCTTGCATCAGCCGACTTCCCAACAGGTTCGGTTTCAAGAAGCACCAGGGTTAAACAGAACAGAGACGAAGCGAATAACTACCCACCCAAGCTATCGTGTTGCTATTACGCCTGGTATAGCCTATGCCAATACTAAATGTCCTTCCATGAGCTTCACTTCCAGTGTTGTTTTCGTCACAAGAATCTCCAGTACTGTCGTCGTTCCCTAGGTTATCGTCGCCTTCGTTTCCATACTGTAAGCTACGATCATGAGTACCTTGATGTTGCCGCGACTGTTTCCTCTAATATGGTTGCCTGTAACGGTGTCCTGCGCCCTTTAACCAACAAGGTCCAACTTTTTACATTTCGTGCCACGTCCTAAGGCACTACTCATGGTGCGGGCGGTTACATAGTCCGCTCTACAGTCAATCGTCGTCGATTTTATCCCGATTGGTTCGTTAGAGTCGACTCCCATGAGTCGCTGGCTGGGATTAAGGATTCGATTGGAGTCAAATGGCTGTTTTTCGTTGCCGGTAACTAGGGTCGTTCAAATGCCAAAGTCGGTAAAGTACTATGTTTACCCTCTTGTCCGTCGTTCTTGCAAGTTGACTGAATAATACACGGTATGTTGCGAGAGCGTTACAGAAATGGTCGTGATTCGAGTTTCGAGACGTCAATATGTCAAGTTCCAATAGATGAAGAAAAATGGGAAAGATATAGATCGCTCATCGTTGTGCATCACCCCACTCGGGGATGTTCGTATAAGCACCTAGCACTCTACACAGTCCACTAGGCGTTCAGTTGGGTGTTCAGGTAATACTCGATAGCATTGGAATTCGAAAGGTTTCAAAGGAAAAAAAATTGGAAAGATCACATTCGTGTAGGAGACAATCTCTACTATTTCCCCTATAGGTTATCAGGTTTCGCATCGATCAAATGATAAAATCAAGTATCACCTTAAAGTCTACAACTTTCAAGTTCACATACAGTAGGGGAGATTCCCTCTTGCACTCGTTAAGCCTCATTGGGAATTGCATGCACCACGCATTATTATTATGTGTGCACCCATGATAATAAGGCGGTTTGCATGCTCCTCTCGACGCTTCTTAACTTATGTTTGAAGTTTCTCCCACTCCAATCAACACAGGTATGTACTAACAGCAAGACTGGGATTTACAAGATGCAAGTGTTGTGTTATGCTATCGATGTGTCTTGATATCTATCTTGTTGTATCGTGCACGCTATGTACATATATATGTCTACTAAACATGTGATGTATACTGTAACGAGGAACGAACCTTGCAATCTGAAGCTGAGTGTCATGGTCGATTTCGGATCTGTTCGGTTATAGTCTGGTTTTATAAAAATGTTTTAAAACCAAGTTCACTATAACCAGTGGCTCTGATACCAAACTGTCACACCCCCAAACTACCACCTGGGGATTGTCCCTTTTAGGCGTATGACGTACCAATAATGAGCCACTAATCACATTGAACCCATACAAGTTTATAAATAAAACTCCTCAATTATTAATGAAAAGCACCATCAATAAGTTTAAATGAAAACCAACATGTTCAGCGGAAGCAAATAATAAACCAAAGTTAAACTGTTTAAAACCCATGTATAGTATCAAGAAATCAATCACAAGAATCTCTTCAGTCGACCCATGACCACTCCAGCTTCTCCAGATAGCAAGTTCCAAAGTATCTCAGCTAACGACCTACAAGCATGCAAACAAGTGTGTCAGACTACGCTGGTGAGTTCCAAGTTTTGTTACCGAGTTTAGTTGTCAGTCACATGTGTAAAACAGTTTAATATGTTGATTTGAGGTTTCGTTGTTTTGATGATTTGATGTTGTTATTACTCGATTACCGTATGTGGCGACTAGATGTGAATGCCCAACCCCAATGCCTCCATTTAGGCATTGGTCATGATGTCAAGGTATCAAACAACCTTGAATAGATGTAAGGGGTCTTATATGTACACGATGTGAATGCCCAACCCCAATGCCTCTAACTAGGTATTGGTCATGAAATCCAGGTAATTAGTTCACGCCCGTCCTTTCGGCCCGGTGTGAGGGTGCCAAACCTAATAGCGCTATCAACTAAATACCTCGTTGCTTCTTCAGCAACACGGTAGATGTATGGGGTCTTACATGATTTATACTGTGTTCAATAACCAACATCCCAAATAAACAGTTTACCCAGTATTCCCTTTAGAAACGTTTACCAGATGTCCCAAACCACCGGGACGCATGCTTAGAAAAGTGCAGTGAACTCACCTTAGGATTGCTCGGTAAGACTTGTTACTTGTTATTCAGTTAAACAATCACGTCCTAAAAGGGTTACCGATAGTAATCAGTTATACATGTACACAACTCACATCTTTCACGTGTAACAATTCGTGTATCCACGATTCGTAGGTAGCACGGTCATTGCAGGTAATACACGCAAGTAATCTAACTCAATGATATTTAACTTATCATTTTTGTATTAAATAAACAAATCACACATACACACTTTCATGTTTTGCAAGCATATAATGTACAAGCTGTACATGGTATATAAATAATTTATGACACATGCTAGTTTTACCAGAAAAAAACAAGTGATCACATTTTCTAAAGCAGCCTATGTCGATGGTGACCCAAGTGTATCACCCAACATCATGTGTGTGTTCAATCATCATGTTCAGCCCATATCACAACCGGCCCATCTAGAAAACAATTTTAATCTTATAGTTGCAATCCAGTTGACTTGTTTCAGCTCATTGAATAAACATAATTATCTAGTGTACATTTATCATTATTAACTAACATATATCATATCCTCATTCTAAAATTCTGTGCCACCGAACCAACATCATCATTATCACCATCAATAGCTAATTAATTAAAGCAACTATTCCATTCATCCATCGTATACACACTCAATTTTCATGCACCAACAATATAATTAACAATAATCGCATACAATATTCATGGATTGCTGGTGTATTGTGTCACCTTTTCACAGTTCCAATTAGTGATCCGAGGATCGATACCCACTGATCACTCAGTTACCCGAACAATCATCCGGCACGTTATATATATACGCTAACTAGATACTTGCCACACATGTTGATTCAATCGAGTCAAGCAACAACTAATCATATTGACACATAATCGAGTATTATCACATAATCATGAAATAATTAAACAAGTATGAATAATCAACAACCAAGACTCACTAACCAGAGATTTGGAATCGCACCAGATGTGATCTCGAAGAAGGGGGGGTCTCCACTGAATTCGTGCAGTCAAGAATTAGGGTATAGGGTTTGTTGTTATGTGGTATGTTGATATTATGATACGTATTATCCAAATATAATGCTAATAACACCCTAGTGGGCTGGTTGTACTACAAGGTTGTTGGGCCAACAAGGTTAATATATCACAAATAATCAAAACCAAACCTAGTTGCTAAACAAACTGCTCACATATTGGATATAATTCGACATATCACATATTGCATGCAATTCCTGTTAAACATAATCCAACATATCACATTCAATATATAATCAATATAGATCATGCACAAGATATTTGGTTATATTTCGATAGGGCTTATACATCTATATATTCGTTTGATGTTAATTATAATTGCACACAAATCGAATCCATCGATAAGAATTGTGTATGTTAAGCGAGATTGCGGCCCATTAAGTGTTTAGATACGCGACACATAGAAGTGTTTAGTGGTTTCGTGTAAACATGCACACCTAACTAATCTAAACAGTACAAGGCAAGTAACACGCTGAAGATTTGTGAAACTTAAGCGACACTAACCTTGGAAATACGGGTTGTCACATCATCCCCAACTTGAAAGAAATTTCGTCCCGAAATTTAGCATGCGGTTACTGAGGAAGCTAGTTGTGTTGTGTAGTTTACTGGTTTTCCTGGGGTGTCACATCTCTCCTCTCTGGCCGTCGTCATGCCGCCACACGCCACAGACACCGTTAAATCAGAAGTTGAAGGGGGTGTGGTTGCTGTGCTTGTCGCCGGTAAGAAATGAGGCGCCGGAGCTCCGATCTCCGGTGACTGGTGCCGGTAATTAGAGAACGAGAGAGAGAGTGTTGTTGGTCTGTGTATTTGCTTATGTTAGGTTTGAAGTTTAGAAGGGAGAGAGGTGCTATGTCTGTGTGTGTTTGTATATCAGATATATGAGTATTTGAAGGTGCTCTATTTTTTTTCTTTTGTGTGCAGTAGAATCGAGAGAGAGATAGGGGGTAATTGAGTGTGTTGGTTTATTTGTGTGTGTATGCATTATATAGATAAAAATATCAGGCATGATCTTTATAGATTGCATATGTCTCAATGGCTTGAGTCTGTTAGTGCACTACGTCTATTGACTTCGTCTTGTATCATGTAATAGGATAGAATTATCAGTGCACGAGGTTCGAGAAATTGAGAAAAGAGGTTTAAGTGAAGATTTCGCTTGAAACTGTTCAAGCGAAATCATCCACAACAGATTTCGCTTCAAGCCTTCAAGCGAAATCATCCACAACAGATTTCGCTTCAAGTTCAAGCGAAATCAACTACAACAGATTTCGCTTCAAGCATTCAAGCGAAATCTTTAACCTCTATATATAGGTGCACTTGGTCATTCATTTGTAACTTTTTCGGATCTGAGTAGCGAAGCTCTGCCGGATCGTCTCCAGGTTGTAAATCAGTTTCATATCAATATAAGAGACATTATAATTACATCGAGTGTCCGTATCTTTGATTCCGCCTCTGATTCGGATAAAAGACTCTTCTGATCGACTCAGTCAGGTCGTACAACGATCCAACAAGTGGTATCAGAGCTCAGGAGGAAGAGTTTAGCTCGATTGCAATTAGATTCTGACTTCTACACCTTCTTTTTCAAATTGAACGAGATTTTATAGTCAAAATGGATTGAACTTCTCACCGTACATGCAAAACAACAGTTTAACAAAGCCTTGAAAGTTTGAGACCGAAATTCGCATTAAAAATGACTGAAATGGACAGAAACTAGATTTCGCTTGAAGTAGTTCGTAGATTAGAGTTGATTGCGCTTCAAAATCAGCTTTATTGGACAATTTCGCTTGAAATTTCAAGTGACACTTAACATTTCGCTTCAAACAGGATTTGTTTTCGCTTGAAGGATTTCGCTTCAGTATTTCGCTTCAGAAAGTGGTTACTTGAAAGTTTCGCTTGAATAGAATAGTAATGATTTCGCTTCAAGTAGTCAACAGTTGATTTCGCTTCAAGAGATAAATAGTTGATTTCGCTTTAAGAGGCAAACAGTTGATTTCGCTTCAACTGTTCAACAAGTGATTTCGATTGAATTTCCTATTTCGCTTGAAAAGTGAAATTTCGTGTCGAGATTATTCCACGTCAACTGTGTATCAGTCTGTTTCAGGATATTATTGTGTATACTGATTGTTTGTTTGATTGTTTGCAGGTGATTTGAGGTGATTTACACGGCACAAATACAAAGAATTCAAAATGTTTGATGAACTGGAAAACACTAAATTTGAAAGAATAAACAATTGGACTTGTTGTTCTTCTTCTGAGAAAAAGGAGGTTTTAGTTGAAAGATTTGAATATTTCATGTGTCGAAAGGATGAAACATTGGATGAGTTGGAAATACGGTTTAAAAATTTAATGGACAGTTTGAGAAACAAGGATATTAGAGTATCAAATGATGAACAGATATCGAAATTGGCAAATGCATTACCTGCTAAATGGGATAAATTTTTGGTTGAGTTAAAAAGGGAAGATTTTTTTTCAAGAACTTTATCCAAAACAGTTCTTTAATGAGGTTAATGGAGAGTTTCGTAATGAAAATAGGAAAAAGAAGGAAATTTTGACCGAAATGGAAAAGAATTTACAAAAATTGGAATTGGATGTTATTACTGAAATTGATAAAAGAATTCATGTGTGTCTTGAAACAAAGAGTATTTTGAAATATGATATTAAAAGGAAATGTTATATTGATGAAAGTATGAATCCTTTTGATTTCGTTAAACTCTTTTGTGCAGGAACATATAAGATGGAAACAAAGGATATTCCAAAGAACGAAGAATCTTTGATGTTTGGATCTTCAAGTTCAGAATCAGTGTGCTCTAAATGTGACAACTTTAAGGCTGAAAATGACAAACTTTTGAAGGATGCAGAAAGTTTGACATCAGAAGTCGAGAAGTTGAGAGATGAAAAGCAAACTGATGATAACCAGATTCTTATGTTGCAGGGAATTTGTGAAAATTTGAAGTCTGAAAATGTCAAACTGCTTAGTGATTTGAACAGTTTGACATTAGAAAACAAGATTTTGAAAGAAAAAGAAAAAAAATTTGAAAATGAAAAATTAAAATTTGAAAATGATTTCAAAAGTCAGTTAAAGATTTTAGAAGATGAGAGAGATGTTTTTGGTAAAGATAATCTTGAAAAAAAATTGAAATCAATTCTCATCTTGCTAAAATCATTCAGCTTGAAAAAGAAGCTGAAAAAGCTCGGACTAAATTCAAAGAGCTTGAAGTGAAATTGAAAGGTTTTGTGACTTCTACATCACATGTTTGTCCAAAACCAATCAATTTCAAAATTGAAAATGTCAAAGTTGAAGATTGTGATGAGATATCTGATGATGAAAAAGAAAAGAAAAGAAAATTATTCTTAGATCTACAAGAAAAATTTCAAAATACTGTTCTGCAATCTACTGAAACAGGTGAATGTTCTAAACAAAAACCTGTTAAGAAGAATGCAGAACAGAAACAAAAAGATAGAAATTTGAAAAATTCTAAAATTGAAATTAAAAGCTCATCAGATAAATCATCCAATCATTATCAAAAATCACAAAAATCTAAAAATGAACACTTACAAAATGTTGGTAATAAGTGGTGCAGGTTTGACCACAGTGCTCAAAAGACAAATCCAGCATTGAGAAGGAGAAATGACTATAACCAAGCCAAACAATGTTATGATCTGAAGGTTTGGACTGACAGAAGTAGATGGTACGATAACAGAGTGTGCTACACCTGTGGTGTTAGAGGACACATTGCTGTTAACTGCCAGAATTGGAATTTTGAAACAAGAAGATGCTATAATTGCCATATCAAAGGTCATATTGCCAGAGATTGCCCAAGGAGAACGATGGGTAGATTGAGGGTTGAATCTCAAAGAACGGTAAAGAAGCCAGTCAAAGTCAAGCCCCATGAACAGAAGGTTCTAAAATCTAAAGTTCAGGATCAGACAATTCAAGAAAAAGAAAGTAAAGCTTTCACAAGGGCAGAGAGACAGACTGAGGAAAAAGAGGAAGAAGGCGAGAGAGTATCTTGAGAAAATTTTGTCTTCGGGTTCACCAGTTGGTTCGAATAAGAGTTCTGATGAATCAATTCACTCGACTGCAAAGTCAAGCAAATCGAATTCTTCAGATACAAATCTGAGGACAAAAGAGAAAAAGGAAAAGAAGAAAATGGTCGGCGATGAATCTGATGTTTCAAAGTCAGACAAGCCACCATCAGGCGATGAATCTGATGTTTCAAAGTCAGACAAGCCACCATCGGGAAATGAATCTGATTCCACAAAATCAGAGAAGCCACAAGTTGAGGTAAAGAAGGAAGAAATTGTTCTTTTGATGAATGATGAAAAATTTCCTCCATTACAAGCCACAAACACAAAATCAAAAGGTGTTGATGCTGGAAAAATGTTTAATAGCAATGTTAAACATATTTTTAGTAAGATGGTTGATGGTAAGGAAAAAGGAGTGAAAGAGTTTTATGAAGAAAAGAGAAAAGCTCAAAATACACCCAAGGACAGTCAGGCTTGGGTGAAACTTTTCAAATAGAAAAATCTGACTTGCCGGAGCTTCCAGGTTGGTAAGTGTGAAGCAGGTATCGGCATCATTCTTGAGAAATTCACAGGATGGTAACTGTGATATTTCGTCTTACAAGTGGTTAATCAAGGACATTAAGTTGTACTTGATTTTCTACAAGTGATTGTGGTGTTTGATCTTATATTGTTAAAATCTGTACAAAAAGGTTTTAAAGAGAACAAGGTGACGAGATGACCCCGAACCTACAAGTGATGGGTAAACAAACTAATTTTTCCGGAAAAACCATTCTGATTAAAACAAACTTAAGTGTTTTGAAATCATTATGGGAAAATAGTTTGTTGTAAGGGAGAGTGTTGATTGAATATGCCGAAACCCTCACGGCTGAACAAACATGATTACTTTCATCAGATTGAAAAACGGTTTTCAAACTGTAAAAATCAATGTGTTGTAAATCATGGGGGTATGTATATTTTCTGCAAAACAGAGCATGAGATGCAGAAAATGGATGGCGAGACAAAGCTATCAGTGTTGGTTGTCAAATTTTCTTTATATGATTTTGCATTTTAGGGGGAGTAATGTTGTTAGAAAATACAAAAACATTTGAAAATTTGAAAAAGTCAAAAACATGATAAAATTAAAAAATTTGAGTTTTGCGTAAAAAGAGGAAATGATAGTACATCAGTAGACAGTTACAGTATGCTAAAGAAATGGAAAGTTTAAATATGTTAAACGATCTCACCGTGGATGTGTCGGTAGGTTTTTATACATTTAGTAAACTTTTTCGGGATATAAACCTAAATTCAAACTTGCTTATTTTGTGGGGAACACTACTTGGATATATAGGTAACCCCTGAAATCTCGTTTGAAAGGTCTCTTAATCTGATATACTAGGTCTTTATACTCTATGATATCTGGGGTATTATTCCGGGACTTCTGCTGAACGGTAGTTCTGACCTAGTCCTTGGATAATACTTGCTGCAATGCTTGAAACATAGCATTAAACCCTCAGCATGCTGATGAAACAATAAAATTGATAGTCGCTGCTGTTGTAAGCAAAAAGATCCTCTAAAGGGGACATTCCGAAAAGTCGAAGCTGATATCTCTCTGCGTATACGGAAGTATCGATCTGAGATCCCTCGGCCCTTGCATACCTAATTTATATACAGATATCATTGTAGTATACTCACCTGTAAGACTGATTATTGAGATTCTGGATACGGGAGTATATTCGAGAGGTGGGACACATGAATAGGTTTAAGTTCCTAAAATACCTAATTCATATCCTGAATCAGTTGAAATTTGTGTGAAAATTTAAGTGGATCAGTATATCGATAATCTAAGTGAATTGTTTAATACTTAATGTGAAAACTAAGCTCAACGGTACTTGTGACTTGTTGGAAACTGATATGATCCTCTAACGCATACTCAAACAAAAATATTGTCTGTAAATATGTTTGTACATATTTCTTTACTGCTTTATATTTTTCAGAAAATACAAAAAGATTTTGATTTTTGCTTTATTTTCGACGACCGATATCTGAGTGCTGAGTTTCAAAATCTAAGTATGTTGATTGTGTTTCTGAAAATAAAACAAGTTCATTAAATTGAAACTTGATTTAAAATCAAAAATTCAAAAACAGTTTGTGATATCTCCAAGGTCATTAACTTGAACTTGGATGATTAACTGTGAGGGAGTTGGATTCTTTAATACTGCTAAATCTATACAGTTGGTTGATAGGGGGAGTGGATTAGAGAATTTGATTGGAATAGCCAGGTTACAATTCCTGGATAGTCTAAAATGATGTTACTTATAAATGTATGAGTGATTGCAGATAGTCCAGACTACGATCCTAAGAGCAGAGTCTAAGGGGGAGTCTGAAGACAAGCTTGAAGCAAAGAGAAGCTTGTAGATGGAAAGCTAGGTGTCGATCCCAAAGCACGGAAGATTGATGAAAGGGGGAGCCTGAAGCTGATAGAAGAAGAGATAGTTGGATACTTACAATGTTATAATCTAAGTGAGGATGCAGAATGATCAAGACTGAAGATGTGTCATTTTGAAGAATAGTCACTGAAGACTGCGTCAATATCCGAGGGGGAGTCTGTTAGTGCACTACGTCTATTGACTTCGTCTTGTATCATGTAATAGGATAGAATTATCAGTGCACGAGGTTCGAGAAATTGAGAAAAGAGGTTTAAGTGAAGATTTCGCTTGAAACTGTTCAAGCGAAATCATCCACAACAGATTTCGCTTCAAGCCTTCAAGCGAAATCATCCACAACAAATTTCGCTTCAAGTTCAAGCGAAATCAACTACAACAGATTTCGCTTCAAGCATTCAAGCGAAATCTTTAACCTCTATATATAGGTGCACTTGGTCATTCATTTGTAACTTTTTCGGATCTGAGTAGCGAAGCTCTGCCGGATCGTCTCCAGGTTGTAAATCAGTTTCATATCAATATAAGAGACATTATAATTACATCGAGTGTCCGTATCTTTGATTCCGCCTCTGATTCGGATAAAAGACTCTTCTGATCGACTCAGTCAGGTCGTACAACGATCCAACAGAGTCACCCTTTCGAAACAGCTTGCGCTTCCTGTATGGGATTCAGTCAGAGTGGCAGACAATTCAATGGCTTATCTGACAGTAGTAGGGTTGCTGCCAGTAACAATATCCTGAACTACGTCAGGAAGACCATCAATGTATTTCTCAATCGCCTTATCCAGAGGTGTAACCATAGTAGGGCATAACAAGCTCAATTCTTCATAGCGGTCAGTATAAGCTCGATGTTCCCCACTGTCTTGCTTCAAATCATCAAATTCCCTTTCTAAAGCTCTCAATTCATGACGAGGACAAAACTCCTTCATCATAGAGCC
Source organism: Helianthus tuberosus (assembly GCA_030545235.1). Lineage (NCBI taxonomy): Eukaryota > Viridiplantae > Streptophyta > Magnoliopsida > Asterales > Asteraceae > Helianthus > Helianthus tuberosus. The sequence goes on along the minus strand of CM060352.1, from coordinate 103,925,096 downwards.
CTAAGTTCAGCCCAAGTCTGTGCTAATGCAACCTCAGCACCGCGGTCTCTCATCATCCCGTTCCACCACGTAAGAGCCCTCTTCTGAAACACACTCGAAGAAAACTCGACCTTGCGATTTTCAGGACACTGAATGTGACGGAAAGTATTCTCAATGCTCTCGAACCATTGAAGAAGCCCAGTTGCTCCCTCAGAACCACTAAACTTGAGCGGTTTAGCCGAGTTAAAATTCTTGAAATTGCATGGAGCATTGTTGTTGTTGATGGCTTGCATCATTTGAGCATAAAGATTTGGAAAGGCAGCAGCCATTTGCTGCGCGATGATTTCCGCCAGTTCGACATTCGCCATCTGATTGTCGCGTCGAGGAGGCATTCTAAAAGAGGAACATGAAAGGAAACGAGTGAGAGATTTAGACGAAAAGAATGAGATGAAACAAATCTGATGAAAGCAAGGATAGTGGTCATTTGTTTGTTACTACAAAGCAACAAACGACACCGGTGATTAAACAAAGTAAATAGGTCAAAAATAATGTATCGCGAAGACATGCTCGCCTATAAGTGGACACTCACCCCAAGAGTTCCCAGGTAAGAGTGACTAGTCCGATTATGTGGATTTGTACGAACACTCTAGCCTTAGACAGAAAACTCAGGGTACAGGCACCCACCCTTCCAGTTTGCACGTGTTCACATTATTTAGACCAACTTTGACAGGATTTTGAAAACTTAAAGGGTTCAAAACCATATAATAAATCATTCTAGAACAGATGATTAGTTTTCAAAGCGGGATAGAAATTTGTGTTCTTATTGTGGTTGTCACCTAAGAATAAGTGACGGTATTGTTTTAAAACTAAACACAAGAAAACTTGTGTTAGGGTCCTAGGAAGGTTATAGTCTAGGTCAAAGCATTACTAATAACGTAATTCCCTATAACCATTGGCTTTGATACCAACTTTTCTGTCACACCCCGACCACTTAAAGCAACTAGACGTGGCGGAAACGTCGGGGAGTGTTGTAACAGAATTATTGTTTCATAACCATGGTATAAATAATTTCATTTTATTTAATAAATGAACTCATTGTTTTAATACAATCAAATAAGTACAACTATGATCTTCCAAGTTTTAAAGTTGCTAAGGCACGAGTCCATCCTAAATGTAGCATGTATCAACAATCATTGCAAAGCAGTACCTGAAACATGTGTAAAAATAGGTACGTCAGCATAAAAATGCCTGTGAGATACATAGGTTTTGTGAAAATAGGATTCATGACTTGTAAGTTTAAGAAAATGTTTAATAAAGTTTAGTCATGAACCTTGTAAATTGATTTGTTTTGTAAATCGCTTGAAAAACAATAAGTTCAGATGATATGGTATAAATAAGAGAATAATGTATGGTTAAATATATAACCAAGTAAAATGAGTTGTATAAAGTAAATTGTTTGTAAACCAAAATCTTGTAAGAGAATTGTGTCACTTGTGTAAAATGTATAAGTCTAAATCGAATGATTCAAATAACGCTACGATATGTAATACCATACAAACACTTATATATAGGAAGTACCAGCGGCGTATCCACCATGCTTGTATCATATTACATACGCCTTGTTACCCAAGTCACTTACTCAAACCAAACCACCAATATAGAATGGTCATGTTTAAACCAATAGTTCAATATTATAGTATAACCCAAGCTAAATGTAAACCATGTAATGTGTAAACAAAAGTTATGCTCTGTAAAATAATGTAAGGTTAAACGAATAACCTTATAGTAGCATATCAAAAGTATACTTTGGATTTGTAAGTAACATATTAAACTATGTTTTGTACAATACCACACATGAGAGTATATCAAACTATACTTTAAAAGTGTGATTTAAGAATTCATTCAGACCTGGTGCATCAAAATACACCTTTGAGACTATAGGGATACCACAAAGGAAATCCCTATTTGGATGGAGAAACAAATTGGTTTCAGACATTCCATGACAACAGGAATGGGGTGTCAAATCCTATAGCGCTATATCATACTAACAACCGGTCTGGTGAACATAAAATAAGTACAATTCAACAATTTATTTTATGTTCTTTGAGAAATCAATGTTTAAACCATAGATAGTCATTTAGTTTGTCAAATGATAAGCAATAACATGTATAATCAATTATACTTTGAAATCATGAAAATAACAGATAGGTACACATGCTTCACCCCAAAACAGTTTGAAAACGGTAAAAGAGGGGAACTATGTACTCACCTGAGATTGCTCAGAAGTCCTAAGATAACCACCAAGCAATGCTAGAGATCACGGATATCAAACGGCACCTAATATAGGTAACTATGTTAATAAACCGGACTTATATCAGAGGATCGGATAGAATGAGGGCTCGTAAACCAAATGAGTATGGGAACTCATGTAGTATGGTTTAACAAAGCCTACATACTAAATGAAACCTAGCCTAAGTGCTTTCGACCCATCGCGACCCATTAAGGTAGCTTATGCTACTTTAACGCGTCGTGCGCGCAAAAGCGCACTCGATGTCACACCCCGAAATTATCAGAGCTGGCGTGACTGGACTGGTATCTTCATTGCACAGCGGAAGCAAATAAGCATAAACTTTCTAGAAAAATTGAACGCCCGCTAAGTACTCGATTCTTCATGGTTCTCCTATTCCAACCGTGCCTTGTCTTAGAAAAGTAACATGAGAAAGAACATGCGAAAAAGTCAACATAAAGTTGAGCGAGTTCATAGTTTGTTTGTAAAAGATTTGAAATAAATCTTTTAAGTTATGAAAGGTTTGAAATAAATCTTTGGTATTGTGAAAGATTTGAAATAAATCTTTGGAATAACCGGTTTTTGAAATAGTATTGAGAAAATGAGTTTAAAAATCATTTTCAACGTTGTGTTTGTAGCACATTATGTTCATAAAACCATGTATTTGTAAAGCCTTGTATTTGTAATGTTTATATAACCGTCAATGCCCACCCTGACTTTGACTCCTTACCCGCATAATCATGTGCTTTGAATTTTGTATAAAACATGGTATTTTAATTTGTATGAACAAGTAGTTTCGTAAATATATATGTCCCTGGTATGTAGCAAATAAGGGAATTGAGATCACCAATGGTTTGCAAGGCCACTGATATATGTGAAGTGCAAGTAGGGAGACTCAAACCTAGCAGATTTTTGCCACGGCATTAGTATGTGGACAAAGTCACCCCGAGGTCCGTTTCTAGTTTGGCCTGGGGCTGGGCTCGCTACACCCAGATAGATCTACCGCTCCTGTCCCTCGGTCCTGCCATGAGGACTAATGGCCTCATATTGCTCCTACCCACTCACATGATCTAAGTAGTAAACCTCCTTACGCTAACCATACCATGTATAAAATAAATCCCTGGTCACCCTGACCAGATTCCTGGTCACCCTGACCAGATTTCCTGGCTACCCTAACCAAATCCCCGGTCACCCTGGCCGAATATCATTCACATTTTGAAAATAAGCATTTGTTTTTGTAAAAACCGGTATGTTTAGTATAAACCTTTCGTAAATCATTTGTGTTCCTCGAAATCCCTTCGTAATATGATTTAGAAATACGAGTTTTGCGTTTGTTCAAAACTTTGTATGTTTTTGCAAAACGTGCATGTCTTTCCACCCCGAAAACATTTACAAAAATGTAAAACCGTAAAAAGTGGGGTTATGAACTCACCTGAATATTCCTGTGCAAAGCTAGCTAATTTACGACTTCGTGATGTCGTTTCCAAGACGTGATTTGCTAGCGTGCATTCTACAATATTCCTAACACGGAATATCTAATAAGTTTCTAATAAACGCAGTAACTAACTACGTGTCATCGAGCTCTACCGAATCGTTAATCGAACGATTCAAAGGTAAGTTGTTAACTTAATGAAAATGACTGAGTTAAACTGTCGTGAGAAGTCGTTTGAGTATGTAGGAATATTCGTATAATAACTTGTATTATATATATCACGTCTTGTGTATATTTTTGGCAAATATACAGAAATCGTTGAGTTGTTATGTTTGAAAATAAATATAAACCATATTTATTTTTGTAAAAGATTTCGTGTTGTACGACATTTAGAATAAATATATAACTATATTTATTTCAGTAACACGATTGTAGTGTCGTTTGAACCAAAACTCGAACCAAGCTTGACCCGAACCTGATGTGTATCCCCACCTTTATTATTCTCAGCCATCATTCAACAAAAATTCAGCAACAATATCATCATCGGGCATCAGAACCGGAAAGAATGAAAGAAACGGGGAGGGTCTTACCGTGAACTCGCCGGAGAACACAACCTCCGCCGTGAATCCACTGTCACCGCCGTGAGCCGTCGCCGGCGTCTCCGATCCATCACCACTTCTGTCTGCTGCAACTTCTCAGCCCAACAACTCAATAACCACCGGACAAAAGAGCTGACCGGCGGTCCGAGTCTTTGACCGTCGGTCCTCCCTCTCTCTCTCGCCTTCAGTCTCTCTCTCTTCGCCGTTGCACCACCAGAGGACCGTGGTGGTGGTGGTCGTTGAATCGGTAACCAGGGGGTCTCGCTCGTCGAGGAGGATCACCGGCTTCAGCGCCGGTTAACCAGCCGGCACCTCCGGCTCCGCCGCCGAGGATGATGAGTGAAGGAGGGGGGGGGGGGTATCGGCTGCTTGTTTGAAAGAGTGATAGTGGGTTTGTGTGTGTGATGTTGTGTATATGTATAGATTGAGTGAGAGAGAAAGACAGACTTCAAGTCTGTTTGTTTGTGAGGAGAACAATTGTGTTGTTTTGTGTGTGCACAAATAATCGAGAGGGAGAGAGTAAGGCAGACTTTATGTCTGTGTGTTGTGTATTTGCCTGTTCAAACCTTCAAGGGGTAAACCCCTTTAAATAGATCACAGTACCATATATGTCTTTTGGGTTTTCAACTTACCTTCAGGTCATATATTTTACTTTAGGGTTAAAATCTTTTATGTATTGCACTTAGGTTAGACATTTTAACCTTTGATTAAAAATCTCTTGAAGAGATTTGTAGAGATTTTGTGGTATTTTGTGAAGATTTGCATAGATTTTTAGATCTAATATAGATCTTGTTGAGATTTCCAAATCTTTAATAGATTTTGTAGGATTTTTATAATATCCTAGTAAGATCTCTAAGGAAAAGGGTCTAATACATTATGGACAGGTTTAGGCTTGCGGGTTTTGGGCTTGGGCCCGGGGCCCACAAGCTCAATCCCATGTGTAAGTGGCCCGTAATTCCTACGAGACCCGTTGTCAAGTTCTGAACTCCGTTTTAACGTCAAAAATTAAAATACAAAAATACGGTCGGTAGTCGTCGTTTGCACGCCCGTTTGTCGATCACGGTAATAATCGCGAAAAATTGTATCGTTGCCGTCTTTAATCCGTTTTTCAATCCGGTTTCGCCTGTCGTCACTAAATTTTAATTACGAAGCTAAAATATATCGTAAAAATTTAATATTTGTAGGCGTTGTTAGTATTTCGTCCGGTTTCGTTTCAATATCGCCGGTTTCTCTGTAAACCACCGTTCGCTTATTGTAAAGACGGATAGACGTTCCCAAGCACTCCAAAGGCCTAATTAAGTCAAATTCGCGCTGTAACCACTATTTATTATCGTGTTAAACACCTGTTAATCACGTAATTAAGAGCCGTAAATCACGGGTTGTCACACTCGAGACGTCTAACTAGCCCTATGACAAGTGTTATATGCCTAAACATGTTACATAATCAGTTATGTGACAAAATTTTAGGTTACATATGCTTAATTACCAATTATACATGAAGAGGGTATTCTGGTAATTTACCTAAGGCATATAAACTACCTATCATACAACTACTCAAACGAGGTGACCATAGGGTATAACCTCGGAAGGTTATTCCCTATATACTATGGTCACCTAATGTATTTGGTCGGATCCTAATGATCAACCAAATGGGTCGGGTTCGAAGGTATAAGCGATTTATTAGATCGCTTACCCTTACGACCCTAGACAACGTGGTAATCAGTAGGCATAGTCACAAGGGACTATAACCATCGTGATTACAATCACGTTGCGAAGTTCAAACGAACTTCGCATTGACCATAAACTGGTCAACAAAGAAAGTCAAACAAAGTTTGACTTTCGGACTCGAAAAGCAATAAAAGAACGAAGGAATACTTACGAAGGGTCCCCGAATGCTAATCTAGATCAAAATAGCTCAAGTATGAAACAAAGGTTTCAACTTAGAGCACATTAGATCAGATTCTAGTGGGTTTTGAAGTTAAGTGGGTTGGGTATTTATAGTATTCTTCGAACTGTTAAGATCGTTTCTTGGATAACGTGATCGAATCTCGTGTGTACACTTGTTGGAAAGTTGTGGTAACTAAAAATGACCCCTAATGAGCTGAAAGGGCAAGTGTGAGTTTGTGGTTGTGAGTTAAACAGCTGTAATCTGCTGACAAATCGATCTTATCTGATCTGAGACCCTGACGCAGGCCGCGTAAAGATGCACACAAACCTTACGCGGGCCGCATGGCCATGTCTGATCAGAACCAAGTTTGTTAAATGACAGTTTCAGTCCCTGTTCGGTGTTTATGCCATTTCCGACACTTCTAAGGCCCGTAGAGCCAACTTTAAGGCCCTAAAATGATGCCTAAGCATTGTAGACATGAAACATGCTCAAAAATATGCCGGATGTTGGTTCGTTTGGTCGTACGATCGCGATGTTCGCTTAATTACGATGGAATGCGCATAAGCGCGAAAAACGATCCAAAATGCGTGACGAATGGATTTTTCTCAAGCTAAACACTAAAATAAAATTTTTTAGTGCTTACATAAATTTTTGGATGTCCAGATGTTTTCAGAACGTAAGTTATGCGCGAAAGTGCAAACTTGTGCACTTTTTGACGCTTTTAGTCCGTGAATGACCCAAAATTTATTTTAGCACACCAAACCCCTCAAAGCCCATTTCTAAGCTATGTGAAAGATATTTATGGTATGTTTAACTTATGGTCATGTTCCGGAATGTTTGGTACAGTTCAAATTGGCATACTTTCGCAGTTTGTCAAGTTTAGTCCCTGTAAGCGAATTTACTTGTTTTTGCCATACCAAAGCCTTCAAACTTATTTCTAAGTTATGTAAAGGTTATTTAAGGTATGTTAAGCCTATTTCACTATTCTGGAGTGTTCGTTAGATTAAACTGGTTATATTTACGCATCAGAGCGCGTATAACCCTCCAGAAAGCGATTTAAAGCTTAAAATCGAACAAGAGTTGATATGTGCAAACGATACACATACTTTTACAAATCCCAAGTATGAAATACAATATTTCATTGGTTTGGCATTTGTTTGTTGATTGAAGTGACACAGGTGTCACAGTCTCCCCTACTTTAAGAAATTTCATCCCGAAATTTAATTCTAGAGGAAACTTGTGAAGATAGCTGTGACGGTTTCGCCTTCAAATAGATCCATTGAACCCTTAAGTAAAACTCTAGGCCATGTTAGGAATCTTTAGCGAATTTATTAACCCTCAAAGTGAATTCCTTGTGGTAGTAAAACATGGAATTTTTTAACTGCGGACAGAAAAACGTTTCTTATGAAGACTTATCATAGGAAACTTGGTGTGTGATTGAGATCATTATTGGGGAGTGTGAGAATAAATGACATTGGTCGAGGTCCAAGACTTCTCCCGTATCATTATTCTTGTCACTATAGATCTTAACACATGACAAAGCTTCTTGTGGTTTCTGTGCACTAAATTCCATAATTATGTAGGCCTCCATAATTACGTAATTCCTTGCACAGTCCGCACAGTTCATTTCATAATGCGTAGGAAAAATCACTTGAATAAACATGAAGCGACCTGACTAGACCACCAAAGGATCTTTTCAACTAGATCAACGAACGATCTTTTAACTAGATCAACACATGATCTTCTTAACTAGAACGTCGTATGATCTCCTTAAATAGACCACTTAAGGGATCTTTGTAATTATATCATCACATGATATTTCTAATCAGATTTTCAAAATCAATCTTTTTAACCAGACCATTCAAGGGGTCCAATTATAGAATAGTACTTTATAACCCAAGGGACTTAACTACAATGTTGAAGTCCATTAAGGATTTAAGATAGTATCTTTGGATATCCTATTATGAATCTCTCGTATGAGATATGGAAGATTCTATGAGGATTTGGATGGATCACATACAACCACAAAACATGTAAGAAAAACACATAAGCACAAATTTAGTTAACTTGATTCTTTAATTTGTTATCTTTAGGTATGGATATTTAAAGTACACTAGGAATCCAATCCATGGATTTCATTTGGCACTTTAATCATTTTCAAGGATCCATCTATAAAGATAGAAGGATTTTTCAATAAGAGTTTGGCCTTGTTTCTTAAAAGAAACGAATGTTTAAGGTTCTTGGGGAGATCACAAGTGATCATAAAATGACAGAACCACACGAGTAGTTTGTCTTTGGGTTGACATCATAAGGTTGCATCAAGCATTCACACAAACGCATAAATTTTGCAGAAATTAAAACAAGAAATCTTTATTTATGTAACAACCGAATTGTCTTGAAGTGTCAAAAGATAACAACCAAGGAAATACAAAACACTAATTGTTCACTGCTGCATCATTGTTCATGTTTGCCTCATTGATGTTAAATGCTCGTCCTCGCGCCAGAGGTGCGTTAACAAGTCTTGGGCAATTGTTCCTGTAGTGGGTAAGGTCACCACAGTTATAACATGACCCCGGAGGGAACCGCGCTTGAACAGCAGCAGGGTTTGCAGCAGCTTGATTTGCATAACGACAAACATTGATCAAATGTCCCAACCGCCCACAGTGGGTACATTTGTGACACTGCTCTTGCTCCAGATGATGACGGTTGCACTTGTTGCACAAAGGTGCAGTACCAACATAGTTTTGTCTTTTGCGAGGTTGTGCTGGTTGGTTTGGTGCAACTTGTTTATCTTGAGCAGTTACAGCGTAGTTTTGAGAGGCTTTGCACTTCTTCTTCTTGGACATCTCAGCATTTCCTTCCTTGGGTTCCACTTGGGTAGTCTTGTCAGATGGTCTTTAGTCGCCCTTCCGAAACAGCTTGCGCTTCCTGATATGGGATTCAGTCAGAGTGGCAGACAATTCAATGGCTTGTCTGACAGTAGTAGGGTTGCTGCCAGTAACAATATCCTGAACTACGTCAGGAAGACCATCAATGTATTTCTCAATCGCCTTATCCAGAGGCGTAAGCATAGTAGGGCATAACAAGCTCAATTCTTCATAGCGGTCAGTATAAGCTCGATGTTCCCCACTGTCTTGCTTCAAATCATCAAATTCCCTTTCTAAAGCTCTCAATTCATGACGAGGACAAAACTCCTTCATCATAAGAGCCCTAAGTTCAGCCCAAGTCTGTGCTAATGCAACCTCAGCACCGCGGTCTCTCATCACCCCGTTCCACCACGTAAGAGCCCTCTTCTGAAACACACTCGAAGAAAACTCGACCTTGCGATTTTCAGGACACTGAACGTGACGGAAAGTATTCTCAATGCTCTCGAACCATTGAAGAAGCCCAGTTGCTCCCTCAGAACCACTAAACTTGAGCGGTTTAGCCGAGTTAAAATTCTTGAAATTGCATGGAGCATTGTTGTTGTTGATGGCTTGCATCATTTGAGCATAAAGATTTGGAAAGGCAGCAGCCATTTGCTGCGCGATGATTTCCGCCAGTTCGGCATTCGCCATCTGATTGTCGCGTCGAGGAGGCATTCTAAAAGAGGAACATGAAAGGAAACGAGTGAGAGATTTAGACGAAAAGAATGAGATGAAACAAATCTGATGAAAGCAAGGATAGTGGTCATTTGTTTGTTACTACAAAGCAACAAACGACCCCGGTGATTAATCAAAGTAAATAGGTCAAAAATAATGTATCGCGAAGACATGCTCGCCTATAAGTGGACACTCACCCCAAGAGTTCCCAGGTAAGAGTGACTGGTCCGATTATATGGATTTGTACGAACACTCTAGCCTTAGACAGAAAACTCAGGGTACAGGCACCCACCCTTCCAGTTTGCACGTGTTCACATTATTTAGACCAACTTTGACGAGATTTTGAAAACTTAAAGGGTTCAAAACCATATAATAAATCATCCTAGAACAGATGATTAGTTTTCAAAACGGGATAGAAATTTGTGTTCTTATTGTGGTTGTCACCTAAGAATAAGTGACGGTATTGTTTTAAAACTAAACACAAGAAAACTTGTGTTAGGGTCCTAGGAAGGTTATAGTCTAGGTCAAAGCATTACTAATAACCTAATTCCCTATAACCATTGGCTCTGATACCAACTTTTCTGTCACACCCCGACCACGTAAAGCAACTAGACGTGGCGGAAACGTCGGGGAGTGTTGTAACAGAATTATTGTTTCATAACCATGGCATAAATAATTTCGTTTTATTTAATAAATGAACTCATTGTTTTAATACAATCAAATAAGTACAACTATGATCTTCCAAGTTTTAAAGTTGCTAAGGCACGAGTCCATCCTAAATGTAGAATGTATCAACAATCATTGCAAAGCAGTACCTGAAACATGTGTAAAAATAGGTACGTCAGCATAAAAATGCCTGTGAGATACATAGGTTTTGTGAAAATAGGATTCATGACTTGTAAGTTTAAGAAAATGTTTAATAAAGTTTAGTCATGAACCTTGTAAATTGATTTGTTTTGTAAATCGCTTGAAAAACAATAAGTTCAGATGATATGTATAAATAAGAGAATAATGTATGGTTAAATGTATAACCAAGTAAAATGAGTTGTATAAAGTAAATTGTTTGTAAACCAAAATCTTGTAAGAGAATTGTGTTACTTGTGTAAAATGTATAAGTCCAAATCGAATGATTCAAATAATGCTACGATATGTAATACCATACAAACACTTATATATAGGAAGTACCAGCGGCGTATCCACCATGCTTGTATCATATTACATACGCCTCGTTACCCAAGTCACTTACTCAAACCAAACCACCAATATAGAATGGTCATGTTTAAACCAATAGTTCAATATTATAGTATAGCCCAAGCTAAATGTAAACCATGTAATGTGTAAACAAAAGTTATGCTCTGTAAAATAATGTAAGGTGAAACGAATAACCTTATAGTAGCATATCAAAAGTATACTTTGGATTTGTAAGTAACATATTAAACTATGTTTTGGTTTCATAAATAACATATCAAAATATGCTTTGGATGTGATAAATAACATATTAAACTATGTTTTCGTTTTAAATAACATATCAAAATATGCTTTGGATGATTAACAAAATATATGTTGGTTTTGTACAATACCACACATGAGAGTATATCAAACTATACTTTAAAAGTGTGATTTAAGAATTCATTCAGACCTGGTGCATCAAAATACACCTTTGAGACTATAGGGATACCACAAAGGAAATCCCTATTTGGATGGAGAAACAAATTGGTTTCAGACATTCCATGACAACAGGAATGGGGTGTCAAATCCTATAGCGCTATATCATACTAACAACCGGTCTGGTGAACATAAAATAAGTACAATTCAACAATTTATTTTATGTTCTTTGAGAAATCAATGTTTAAACCATAGATAGTCATTTAGTTTGTCAAATGATAAGCAATAACATGTATAATCAATTATACTTTGAAATCATGAAAATAACAGATAGGTACACATGCTTCACCCCAAAACAGTTTGAAAACGGTAAAAGAGGGGAACTATGTACTCACCTGAGATTGCTCAGAAGTCCTAAGATAACCACCAAGCAATGCTAGAATTCACGGATATCAAACGGCACCTAATATAGGTAACTATGTTAATAAACCGGACTTATATCAGAGGATCGGATAGAATGAGGGCTCGTAAACCAAATGAGTATGGGAACTCATGTAGTATGGTTTAACAAAGCCTACATACTAAATGAAACCTAGCCTAAGTGCTTTCGACCCATCGCGACCCATTAAGGTAGCTTATGCTACTTTAACGCGTCGTGCGCGCCAAAGCGCACTCGAGACGTCTAACTAGCCCTATGACAAGTGTTATATGCCTAAACATGTTACATAATCAGTTATGTGACAAAAGTTTAGGTTACATATGCTTAATTACCAATTATACATGAAGAGGGTATTCTGGTAATTTACCTAAGGCATATAAACTACCTATCATACAACTACTCAAACGATGTGACCAAAGGGTATAACCTCGGAAGGTTATTCCCTATATACTATGGTCACCTAATGTATTTGGTCGGATCCTAATGATCGACCAAATGGGTCGGGTTCGAAGGTATAAGCGATTTATTAGATCGCTTACCCTTACGACCCTAGACAACGTGGTAATCAGTAGGCATAGTCACAAGGGACTATAACCATCGTGATTACAATCACGTTGCGAAGTTCAAACGAACTTCGCATTGACCATAAACTGGTCAACGCAGAAAGTCAAACAAAGTTTGACTTTTGGACTCGAAAAGCAATAAAAGAACGAAGGAATACTTACGAAGGGTCCCCGAATGCTAATCTAGATCAAAATAGCTCAGGTATGAAACAAAGGTTTCAACTTAGAGCACATTAGATCAGATTCTAGTGGGTTGGGTATTTATAGTATTCTTCGAACCGTTAAGATCGTTTCTTGGATAACGTGATCGAATCTCATGCATACACTTGTTGGAAAGTTGTGGTAACTAAAAATGACCCCTAATGAGCTGAAAGGGCAAGTGTGAGTTTGTGGTTATGAGTTAAACAGCTGTAATCTGCTGACAAATCGATCTTATCTGATCTGAGAACCCGACGCAGGCCGCGTAAAGATGCACACAAACCTTACGCGGGCCGCATGGCCATGTCTGATCAGAACCAAGTTTGTTAAATGACAGTTTCAGTCCCTGTTAGGTGTTTATGCCATTTCCGACACTTCTAAGGCCCGTAGAGCCAACTTTAAGGCCCTAAAATTATGCCTAAACATTGTGGACATGAAACATGCTCAAAAATATGCCGGATGTTGGTTCGTTTGGTCGTACAATCGCGATGTTCGCTTAATTACGACGGAATGCACATAAGGGCGAAAAACGATCCAAAATGCGTGACGAATGGATTTTTCTCAAGCTAATCACTAAAATAAAATATTTTAGTACTTACATAAATTTTTGGATGTCCAGATGTATTCAGAACGTAAGTTATGCGCGAAAGTGCAAACTTGTGCACTTTTTGACGCTTTTAGTCCCTGAATGACCCAAAAGTTTATTTTAGCACACCAAACCCCTCAAAGCCCATTTCTAAGCTATGTGAAGGATATTTATGGTATGTTTAACTTATGGTCATGTTCCGGAATGTTTGTTACAGTTCAAATTGGCATACTTTCGCAGTTTGTCAAGTTTAGTCCCTGTAAGCGAATTTACTTGTTTTTGCCATACCAAATCCTTCAAAACTTATTTCTAAGTTATGTAAAGGTTATTTAAGATATGTTAAGCCTATTTCACTATTCTGGAGTGTTCGTTGGATTAAACTGGTTATATTTACGCATCAGAGCGCGTATAACCCTCTAGAAAGCGATTTAAAGCTTAAAATCGAACAAGAGTTGATATGTGCAAACGATACACATATTTTTACAAATCCCAAGTATGAAATACAATATTTTATTGGTTTGGCATTTGTTTGTTGATTGAAGTGACACAGGTGTCACAAGAAGGGCGTCACCTATCATTGGGGTGATGCACAGGAATCTGTGTTTCAGCACCTAAAGGAGAGACTTTGTAGCGCGCCTATTCTCTCATTACCTGAAGGCATCGATGATTTTGTGGTTTATTGCGATGCGTCAATCCAAGGACTGGGTTGTGTGTTAATGCAACGGGATAAAGTCAATGCTCATGCATCGCGCCAACTTAAAGTTCACGAAAGAAACTACACTACTCGTGATCTGGAGCTGGGAGCTGTTGTTTTTGCACTCAAGATATGGAGGCATTACCTGTACGGTACCAAGTGCACCATTTACACCGATCACAGGAGTCTCCAACATATCATCGAGCAGAAGGAATTGAACATGCGACATACGCGATCAAGTATCATTCGGGCAAAGCCAATGTTGTCGCTGATGCCCTCAGCTGGAAGGAGTGTAAACCTAAGCGTGTACGTGCGTTACAGCTTACCATTCACTCTAGTCTTCTCGCTCAGATACGAGATGCTTAGGTTGAAGCATTGAAAGCAGAAAACATCAGGGCTGAGTCCCTGCGTGGATCGAGGAAACGGTTCGAACAAAAGGAAGACGGCGCTTATTATGTGACAGGGCGCATCTAGGTTCCACTCTATGGTAATCTACGTGAGCTTGTGATGGATGAAGCACACAAGTCTCGTTACTCGGTACATCCTGGTTCGGATAAGATGTACCACGACCTCAAGACTACGTATTGGTGGCCTAGTACAAAAGCCAATATAGCAACCTGCGTTAGTAAATGTTTGACTTGTGCGAGAGTCAAAATCGAGTACCAGAAACCATCATGCCTACTTCAACAACCAGAGATACTGAGATGGAAATGGGAGCAAATTTCCATGGATTTCGTTACTGGCCTGCCTAGATCTCAACGCGGAAATGATACCATTTGGGTGATCGTGGATCGACTGACCAAGTCTGCGCATTTTCTGGCTATCAAGGAAACGGATAAGTTTTCTACTCTAGCAGACATCTACCTAAAGGATGTGGTATCATGGCACGGGGTGCCAACCTCCATCATTTCTGATCGTGACTCATGTTTTACATCTGAATTGTGGCAAGCAATGCACAAGTCCTTTGGCTCTCGTTTAGAAATGAGCATGACGTATCATCCTCAGACGGATGGGCAGTCTGAACGCACCATCCAAACCACTCCATGCTTCGGGCATGTGTAATCGACTTTGGCAATGGCTGGGAAAGACACCTCCCATTAGTGGAGTTTTCGTATAACAACAGTTACCACACCAGTATCCAGGCTGTACCGTTTGAGGCATTGTACGGACGTAAGTGCCGATCACCTCTTTGTTGGGCAGAGATTGGAGACAGCCAAATCACTGGCCCAGAACTAGTAGATACAACAGAGAAGATTGCTCAGATACAACAACGAATGGCGGCAGCTCACGACCGTCAGAAAAGCTAAGCTGATAAGCGTAGGAAACCTCTAGAATTCCAGGTCGGGGACCGGGTTCTACTTAAAGTCTCACCCTGGAAGGGTGTGGTTCGTTTTGGTAAACGAGGCAAGCTTAACCCGCGATATGTCGGACCTTTCGAAATCACTGAACGAATTGGCAAGGTCGCTTACAGATTGAATCTACCTGAAGAACTCAGTGGGGTTTACAACGTATTCCATGTGTCAAATCTGAAGAAGTGTCTGTCAGATGAGACTCTCATAGTTCCTCTCAAGGAGCTCACTATCGACGATCAGCTGCGATTCATCGAGGAACCAGTAGAGATTACTGACCGAGACGTTAAGGTTCTCAAGCGCACCAGAATACCTCTTGTTCGAGTTCGTTGGAACTCTCATCGTGGCCCAGAGTTTACCTGGGAACGAGAAGACCGAATGAAAGACAAGTAACCCCAGTTGTTCGAGAAAAGTGCAACCACTACTGAGGCTGAAGCTACTCCGGAATTTCGGGACGAAATTCCAAACCAACGGGGGGATGATGTGACACCCCAGGAAACACGCAACTTAACTAGCTTCCTCAGTAACCACGTGCTAAATTTCGGGACGAAATTTCTTTCAAGTTGGGGATAATGTGACAACTCGAGTTTTCAAGGTCTTTCTTCGACATGTTATTCGTTTCACGATTGTGTGTGCTTAACTTATTTGCTATGTAATCGTACACATTGTTATGTGTTGGGGATATTGTGTTATTAATTACATGATTAATGTGTTAATGTTTTTGTTTCGTAAACTTATGTATTATTTAGTTAAAAATCACACATGGAGTTTCACCACACCTACTCGACGAAACTTAATGGTTTCGTCATATCCACTCCGACGAAACTTATAGGGTTTCGCCACAATGCTACCCGACGAAACTTAGGAGTTTCGCCATAGCAGGCTTCAGCCCAGGAAGGTTTCGGCGCAACTCCTCATTATAATAAAACCCCTTGCCCTATCAATTACGTAAAAATTTCACAAACCCTAGATCTCTCTCCCTAGATACTCGACGGCAGTAGCAGACCCCCCCCCCCCCCCACGAGATATTATCTTATTCTATTAAGTCGTTGGTTAGTAAATTATATACGCACTAACTGTTAGTCGTCAATTAATGTTTACGTTGTGTATAATCTTGGTTATTAGTGTATGTGATTAGCAAAGTATATGTGTACGAAGCTATGTTGCTAGTATGATGATTTTTGGTGACCCGATTTACATGTTAATGGTGTGTTGATGTATATGATAGTGATTCAGATTTGTATTTGCTTGACTGATGAATGATCGAGTAATCGCATGTTCGAACCGTGATTTCTGAATAGATTGATGATATGCGTTTGCTGAGATAATCAATAATGTTTATTCCAATTTGGTTAACTTATATGTATGTATGAACTGCTACTTGGTTCTTAGGGATATTATGTTGATTGCTGCATGTAATTGTTATCGATGATTAGGGTTCTAAGGAAAACATGAAACTGTAACTGAATGATCATAGATTGTTTCGTCATCATCAGTAGCGACGAAACCTTAGGGACTTTCACCACTATGCATGTTGACGAAACTTGGAGAGTTTCTTCACTCATATCCTTGACGAAACTTGCAGAGTTTCGCCACCCATGTCCTTGACGAAACTCAGAGTTTCGTCACTGGTGGTGTTTCGCCGAATGACTTTATTTGAACAGTAGGTTATGATGATTTCACTGGTTGCATGTATTGAAAAGAATGATTGACTGTATGATTACTGACTGTTACTGCCTGTTAATTATGATTGTGAAATCTGAGTTGATTTGAATGAGCACACTTAACTGTTAATTTCTAATGTGAACCGGGCATGAGAATAGTGGAGTGATATGAACTTGAATAACTGTTAAGATGTCTGAATACACACTATGATTGAATATTATACGTGAACCTTGTGGATGATAACTGATACGTGTGTATGCATACATTAGGCTTTGACTGATTATTGGAAACAAGTAGTTAATCATACCGAGCAAACCAAGGTGAGTTCACACTTTCTACAAGTCATGGGATTCCCGGTGGTTGGGAATGGGTAAAGAATTTAATCAGAAACTGCGTGATCTCCTGGTTTGGAACACGTACCACATCCTCTTTATTGAAGGGTGATAACATGTACAAAGTATTTAATCGGAACCTGCGTGATCTCCTGGTATGGGGACACGTACCACATCCTCTTTATTGAAGGGTGATAACATCGATACTAGACCAAAAACTCTATCATGAAGTCCCTCATTTTTATATCGACTCAATCACCGGGCCAACGACGAGCGGGTCATTAGTTAGTAGCGCTATTTAGGTTTGACAAGCCTCACACCGTGCCGCAGAGGACGGACATGAACTAATGGATCTGGGCACTAGTCAATGATGATAGACATTGACGTTAGGGCACCAACTTACTTCAGTCAGTGGTCGATATGGTAACGGGTCTAGTGGTTCACATGGGGAAGCCCCCACTTGTTATGGTTTTTGTAACACCCCAAAAACGGGTTTGGTAAATTAAAACCCGGTTGATATAAAGAAATGAGTTTTAATCTCTTATTTAACCAAAATGAAACTAGAGGGACCAAAACCGCTAAGTGGGAAACATGATTTTATAAAACAAAAAATTAAAACACCACACACACATAGTGTGTGTGTGTGTGTGTGTCGATGATCAAGAAGGAGAAAGAGGGTTCAAACCCTAGTTTCTTCAAAATCTTCAAATTGAAAGGCAAGATGAAGCTTAAACTCATAACCGAGCATAGATTAATGATCACCTTCACAAGGGGATCACAAGGTATGTCTTAAAAGTTAGATTGGTGATTATGCACAAAGTGGGTTATGTTGTAAATCGTGAATTTGTATGAAATTGAGTATGAGTATGTGTTAGATTCATCATTTGGAACATGGATTATGCATGGTTTGGGTTAATTTGATGTTTTTAAGTGAAACCCGTTGATTATGGTGATGATGATGACTTGAAAGATCACCCATGTCCAACTTCTTGCTTAAGATTGATATATTATGATGTGTATGATGGATTCTTGCTAGAGGAATTGAAAGAAATGTGATGCTAATATGTTTGATGTTCATGCATGGATGATTTATGTTGATTAGTAGAAGGATTTGGATGAATTATGTATGAGATTAGGAGATTGTGCATGAACTAGTTGTACTTTATGTTTAGAAGGTAGTACATACACCAAGGGTATGATGATATTATGAAGAACTTAAGTTTAGATCACTAGTAAGTGATTAATAATGTAGTTATGAAGTGGGTTTTAGATAATGTGATGTAAATTGATGATTTACTTATGTTAATGATGTTTGGAATCAAACATGTGTGTGAATGTTTAAAGAAATCGGATAAGAAATGATAGATTAGCATGTTATAAGGTTGAATGATAAATTCCATATAAGATCCGTGTAATGAAAAGGTTGTGATGAATGATGAATAAGCTAACTATCTTGAGAATGATATATGATAGTTGATGCTTGATAAGCAACATGGAAGCTTGGGAAAGAAGCGGGTCAAATGGAACTTATGTGCACGGGAAGCGTACTCGGATGCAAGGTAAGTAAAACTTACACCCCTTTTTGTAGAATATCTATTCAATGTTTAGATTACAAACATGGTAAGTAAATATGTGAATTATGATGTTCCGACAATTCTTAGTATGGGTCGGAACATGTGGTTATGTTAAGAAACTAAGTTGATGGCTAAAAGGGTAAAAAGGGGCATTATGGTAATTTTGGTTGCAAGTTAACGAAGTAATAAGTTACATGGATGGGATGATGAATAACTAACATCCCACAAGGATAAAATGGACATTTAGACTTAACGGGTCAAACGGTGAAGATGTCACCCTTTGGCGTTGTCGACTAATGAATTGCTTTGCTAAGTATTATGAATTTGTAGAATGTATAGAAAAAGGATTTGTGTTGCTATTATCTAGCAATTTAGCGGATGAAGTATTAAAACGGGTCACAGCTTTGATCCGAGCCAGGTATGTGCATTTACAAGTGTAGATAAGCCGCATGATTGGTAATTTATGCAATGAAGTCTTTAGTAGTAAGGGATGGGTCAAAGTTGACAAAAACACCCTTGATGGGTAAAATGGGCAAATGGTCTTAAAAGTTGATTACAAACAAGCTATTTGATTAAATGAATGTTTTGAAAAAGTAAGAAAGCAAGAAGTATGATTTTCGTAAGCTAAGGACCTTAAAATGCGCAAATACCCTTAACGGGTCAAAATAAGCTCTTGAGCGAAAATGGGTCAAGAGGATGCAAGACATCCGAGAACTTAATCTTTTATGATAGACAATGTTGAAATTATTGGGTTCATGAGGAATTTAGGTCAAACAATCAAGTTATGTTGATGAATGCATGAATGGGTCAAAATTTGGTAAGAGGGTAATAAGCCGAAGAGTTAAAAGTCTGAAATTTTATTATGTCGGATGTTGGATTTTAACTCCATTAGATGGAGAATTAAATTACGGACGTATAGGAAAAAGAATCGGGTAAAACGGATTAAAAACGAGAGAGTTATGCTCGTTTCCGTGAAATCGGGTTATGTTGGGAATCTGCAGCACCAGTAAACAACATTTTGTCGAAAACAGGTGCTAGCGTAGCGCGAGCATGTGCTAGCGCTACGCGAGCATGTGTCAGTTTCGCGAAAATCGTTTATTTTAACCGTTGATGCATTGCGAACCCGTCCGGACCGTTTTTAAACGCGTATAAGCTAAGAATGACTAATTTATTCCTTGTTTTAGGAAGTGTAGATACGTATGAAGGTATGTATGTATGTATGTATGTATGTATGTATGTATGTATGTATGTATGTATGTATGTATGTATGTATGTATGTATGTATGTATGTATGTATGTATGTATGTATGTATGTATGTATGTATGTATGTATGTATGTATGTATGTATGTATGTATGTATGTATGTATGTATGTATGTATGTATGTATGAATATAAGTTGTATGTATGAATGAAAGTATGTTTGGATGTATGCAAGTAGGGATATATATATGAGCGTATGCACGTTTGTAGGCATACGTGAAGATATGAATGTATGTATGAATGTATGTATGTAGGTGTGTATGTAGGTAGTACGTATATGTACGCAAGTGAGTATGTACGAATGTATGCACGTATGTAGGTTTTTGTGAAGTCATGTAATAAGTATGTATGTATGTATGTATGTATGTATGTATGTATGTATGTATGTATGTATGTATGTATGTATGTATGTATGTATGTATGTATGTATGTATGTATGTATGTATGTATGTATGAATGTATGTATTTAGGTATGCACGTATGTAGGTACGTACGTATGTATGTAGGTACGTATGTATGTAAGTTGTTATGTGTGATCGTAGGCATATTGTCACACCCCGACCACGTATAACATACAAAACGTGGCGGAAAACGTCGGGGAGTGTTGTAACAGAATTAATTGTTTCAAATCCATGGCAATTGAAGTTTTGTTTTATTAATCAAACATGAAAAGTTTACATTGTTTTAACATAAATTAACTAGTTCTTGTCTCGTTTTAAGTCACTAAGGCACATGTCCGCCTAAGTATGTCTTGATAAGTCCTATGCATCATCTCCTGAAAACACATGTGAAAATAGGTACGTCAACATAAAAATGCCTGTGAGATACATAGGTTTTGTGAAAACAGAATTCATGACTTATGTTTGAGAAAATGTTTAGTCATGAACCTTGTAATTTGCTTTGTCTTGTAAATCATTTGAAAAACGATAAGATCAGATGATATGTATAAATAAGATAATAATGTATGGTTAAATGAATAACCATATAAAATGAGTTTGTATAAGATAAGTTGTTTGTAAATCAATGTCTTGTGAAAAGTATGTTATTTGTATAAAATGTTATATGTCTCAAATTGAAATGATTCAAATAACGCTACAATATGTGATACCATACAAACACTTATATATAGGAAGTACCAGCGGCGTATCCACCGTGCTTGTATCATATTACATACGCCTCGTTACTTAAATCACTTACTCAAACCAAACCACCAAAGTAAAATGTTTAAAAATTGTAGAAATGTTTATGTATAGTCAAATGTCTATTGTCAAATGTAAATCATGTCAACAGATACAACTGGTTCACACGGTTCAATAGTTACAAACGGTTCATATAATCAAAGGGTTACGACGGTTCACATAGTCAAATGGTTACAACGGTTTAAAATGTAGTATAATGTCTTCATATGCTGGATGAGCATATGCAGCAGAAATGCAATGCAAAACAATGTACTAAGTATGCACGTAATGGACATACATAGCATAAGTGTAATGTAAAACAATGTACTAAGTATGCACGTAATGGACATACATAGCATAAGTGTAATGTAAAACAATGTACTAAGTATGCACACAATGGGGGTACATAGCATGAAATGTATTGTAAAGTGATGTACTAAGTATGCACACAATGGGCATACATAGCATAAAATGTATTGTAAAGTGATGTACTAAGTATGCACACAATGGGCATACATAGCATAAAATGTATTGTAAAGTGATGTACTAAGTATGCACACAATGGGCATACATAGCATAAAATGTATTGAAATCATGTACCATAAATGTACTAATAAACATAGCAAGTATATGATGTGAAAACAGGAAAGCATAAAAGTAACAAGTAGGCACATGTGTTTCACCCCAATACAGTTTGGAAAACAGTAAAAGAGGGGTCTATGTACTCACTTGAGATTACTTAGTAATCCTTGAGTAACAACCAAACAGTGCTAGAGATCACGGATATCAAACGGCACCTAATATAGGTAACTATGTTAGTATACCGGACCTAAATCGGAGGATTGGATAGAATGAGGGTTCGTAAACCAAACAAGTATGGAGACTCGTGCAATATGGTTTAACAAAGCCCACATACTAAAATGAAACCTAACCTAAGTGCTTACGACCCATTACGACCCGTTTAGGTAGCTTATGCTACTTTAACGCGTCGTTCATGTGAAACGCGTTCGGAACGCCTAACTAGTCATATGATAAGTAAAATATGCCTTAACATGTCTAATATTGTTACCAAATCAGTTTTGATACCAAAAGTTATGTTACATACGCTTAAAATGAATTTTGGCGTAAAAAAGGCATTTTGGTAATTTACCTAAGGCATATAAACTACCTATCATACAACTACTTAAATGTTGTGACCATAAGGTATAACCTCTGAAGGTTATTCCCTACCTACTATGGTCACCTAATGTGTTTGGTCGGATCCTAATGATCGACCAAACGGGTCGGGTTCGAAAGTATAAGCGATTGTTTAGATCGCTTACCTTACGACCCTATATAAGCACTAAACTAAAAGTGACGAGCTAAGCATGTTAAAACATGCTTAACTAAGTTTAGAAAAAAGGTTTGGTATCCAAACAAACGGTTTTGATACCTAAGAGTAGTTTGGTTACAAAATACGCAATAACACGCATTTTGGCCGAAACTACGACTCGTCACTGAGCCTAGATAACGTGGTAATCAGTAGGTATAGTCACTAAGGACTATAACCATCGTGATCACGCTCACGTTATGAAGTTCAAACGAACTTCGCATCGACCATAAACTGGTCAATGCAGAACGTAAGTTATGCGCGAAAATGCAAACTTATGCACTTTTTGGCACTTTTTGGCACTGAATGGCCCAATAGTTTATTTTAGCACACCAAACCCCTCAATTCCTATTTCTAAGCTATGTAAAGGATATTTATGGTATGTTTAACTTATAGCCATGTTCTGGAATGTCTGTTACAGTTCAAATTGGCATACCTTCGCAGTTTGTCAACTTTAGTCCCTGTAAGCGATTTAACTTGATTTTTTGCCATACCAAAGCCTTCAAAACTTATTTCTAAGTTATGTAAAGGTTATTTAAGGTATGTTAAGCCTATTTCACTATTCCGGAGTATTCGTTGCATTAAACTGGTTATATTTTCGCATCAGTGCGCGTATAACCTTCCAGAAAGCGATTTAGAGCTTGAAATCGAACAAGAATTGATATGTGCAAAAGATACACATATTTATACAGATCCCAAGTATGAAATACAATATTTCATTGGCTTGGCATTTGTTTGATGGTCGCAGTGACCCAGGTGTCACAGTCTCCCCTACTTTAGGAAATTTCGTCCCGAAATTTATTCGTAGGAGTCCATCTGTGACTTTGTGTCAAGTAACCACCAGATATACGAGGCATAATCCTGTCATTTCCTTAACGGACAATCTTCAGAAACAAAAATGAACAGACGGAGTCATTTTCCTCAACGAGTATTCTTCAGAAACGGAAATGAAGGAATAAGCAAACGGGGATTCATTTCCTCAACGGAAAATCTTCAGAAATGAAAATGAACAGACGGAGTCATTTTCCTCAACGAGTATTCTTCAGAAGCGGAAATGAAGGAATAAACAAACGGGGATTCATTTCCTCAACGGACAATCTTCAGAAACGAAAATGAACAAACGGAGTCATTTTCAACGGGTGCTTCCTCAGAAACGGAAATGAAAAAGGATAGTCAAACGGATATTCATTTCCTCAACGGACAAATCTTCAGAAACGAAAATGAACAAACAGAGTCATTTTCAACGGGTGCTTCCTCAGAAACAGAAATGAAAAAGGATAGTCAAACGGATATTCATTTCCTCAACGGAAAAATCTTCAGAAACGAAAATGAACAAACAGAGTCATTTTCAACGGGTGCTTCCTCAGAAACGGAAATGAATAGGGCTAATTCTAGACACATGACAAAACTCGCTGTGGTTTCTGTGCACTAAATTCCATAATTATGTATGCATCCATAATTACGTAATTCCTTGCACCGTCCGCACAGTTTGTCTTGTAATGTTTAGGGGAAGAAAATCAAACCTGTGATGAGGGTGACTAGACTACCATAGGGTCCTTTTAATTAGATCGACAAATGATCTTTTTAATTAGGCCACCAAGGAGTCCTTTCAGCTATATCATCACATGATGTTCCTAACCAGATTTTTGGATCAATCTGTTTAACTAGACCACTCAAGGGGTCTAATTATGGAGTAGTACTTTATAACCCAAGGGACTTAACTACAACGTAGAAGTCCATTAAGGATTTTAGATAACAAAAACTTGAATTACTTCAAAAACATAAAAGGGAACACATAAGCACATAATCACATAGTTGCTTAACTCAGTTATTAATTTGTTATTAACTTGTTAGTGATTGAGTATGGATATTCAAAGTACACCAGGAAACCAGTCGCTGGACTTCAATGTCCTCTGGGATCTATCTGAAAAGATAGGATGATCTCCCAAACTTCGATTTTGTTTTCAAAGAAACGTAATATTCGAATTAAGGAACATAAAAATTTTAGGATTTACGGAAATATCCTTAAGTACCCTTATTAAGGATTTATAGTGGTACTTTGGGTATTCGTCCAGTGTTGTAACTTGCGCCTTGTACTTCGTTTTCCTTAGAAGAAACGGGTACTTAGGAATTTCGTGGAAAACGCAAGAGATCATAAGATGGAAAAAATTTGGGGGTAGTTTGCTTTACAAGGAATACGATTCCTTGATTGTCGGTATTGTAAGAGATATGTTGTTTATACATACAACCACATAAATACATTGCAATGTAAATAAAAGATTTATTTATAAACAATGATAACAACTGTTTCATGGACCATGACAACAAAAGAAAATAATACATAAGACGTGATTATTTCTAAATGATGTTGTCGGTCAGATGCTCATCCCTGTGCTGGATTTGCATTAGCAAGCTTTGGGCAATTTCTTCGGAAATGACCCATCTCGCCACAGTTGAAACAAGAACCTGGTAGAAAACGACCTTGAGCGGGATTGTTGCCAGCTTGGTTTGGTGCAGCTGCAGCTGGGCAGACTCTTGTTGTATGGCCTATAAGTCCGCAAGTTTGGCATTTGCGGCACTTTACATTGCCATGATGAAGGAGGCTACATTGGTTGCACAAGGGTGCAGTTCCATTGTATGGCTTCCTAGCAGGGGGTTGAGCTGGTTGGTTGGGGACGGCTTGATCATTGTGAGTAACCATGGCGAAGTTCTGAGAAGCCTTTCGCTTCTTTGACTTCTTAGGGGATCCAGTCTGTTCATCCATGGTCTTTGATTCCTCTATTGGGTTCGATTCCTTGACCGGTTTCTTGTCACCTTTTCGGAAAAGTTTACCTTTCCTGATCTTTGATTCAGTCAAGGTTGCAGATAGCTCAATGGCCTGTCTAACTGTAGTAGGGTTGCTACCAGTCACAATGTCTTGTATTGAGTCAGGGAGGCCATCAATGTACTTTTCGATTGCCTTATCCAAAGGCGTGACCATGTTTGGGCATAACAGACTTAACTCCTCATAACGGTCTGTGTAGGCTCGATGCTCACCGCTATCTTGCTTAAGATCGTCAAATCCCCTTTCCAAGGCCCTGATCTCATGACGAGGACAGAATTCCCTCATCATAAGGGCCCTAAGTTCAGCCCATGTCTGTGCTAGAGCAACTTCTGCACCACGATCTCTCATAACCCCGTTCCACCACGTAAGGGCCCTCTTTTGGAACACACTCGAAGAAAACTCGACCTTGCGATTGTCAGGACACTGCACGTGGCGGAAAGTATTCTCAATGCTCTCGAACCATTGAAGAAGCCCAGTCGCTCCCTCAGAACCACTAAACTTGAGTGGTTTAGCCGAGTTAAAACTCTTGAAATTGCATGGACCATTGTTGTTGTTGTTGGCTTGGTTCCATTGAGCAAAGAGGTTTGGGAATTGAGCAGCCATTTGCTGCGCAATGATTTATGCCAGTTCGGCAGTCACTATCTGGTTTTCGCGTTGAGGAGGCATTCTAAAAGAGAAACAAGAAAGAAAACAAATGAAATGAAATGGCATTGGGTAAGAATAGGATGTTACAATTACCGACCATAATCATGATTGATGGTCATTTGTTTGAACCACGAAGCAAACAAACAACACAAAGGCTGAATCAAAGCAAATAGATCCCCATAGTGTATCGTGAAGACATGCTCGCCTATAAGTGGACACTCACCCCAAGAGTTCCCAGGTAAGAGTGACTGGTCCGATTATGTGGATTTGTACGAACACTCTAGCCTTAGACAGAAAACCCAGGGTACAGGCATTCACTCTTCCAGTTTGCACGTGTCCACACTATTTAGGACCCAAAACTTTGACGAGAGTTTTGAAAATTCAAAGGGGATCAAAACCTTATAACATAGGGTTCAAAACCTAGTATTCAATCATCCTAGAACAGATGATTAGTTTTCAAAGCGGTTTTGAAATTTATGCTCTTGTTGTGGTCGTCGCCTAAGGATAGGTGACGGTATTGTTTTATGACTAAACGCAAGTAAACTCGCGTTAGGGTCCTAGGAAGGTTATAGACTAGGTCAAAGCATTACTAATAACCTAATTCCCTATAACCATTGGCTCTGATACCAACTTTTCTGTCACACCCCGACCACGTATAACATACAAAACGTGGTGGAAAACGTCGGGGAGTGTTGTAACAGAATTAATTGTTTCAAATCCATGGCAATTGAAGTTTTGTTTTATTAATCAAACATGAAACTTTACATTGTTTTAAACAAGAACTAAAGAGTACATAACATAAATTAACTAGTTCTTGTCTCGTTTTAAGTCACTAAGGCACAGGTCCGCCTAAGTATGTCTTGATAAGTCCTATGCATCATCTCCTGAAAACACATGTGAAAATAGGTACGTCAGCATAAAAATGCCTGTGAGATACATAGGTTTTGTGAAAACAGAATTCATGACTTATGTTTGAGAAAATGTTTAGTCATGAACCTTGTAATTTGCTTTGTCTTGTAAATCATTTGAAAAACGATAAGATCAGATAATATGTATAAATAAGAGAATAATGTATGGTTAAATGAATAACCATGTAAAATGAGTTTGTATAAGATAAGTTGTTTGTAAATCAATGTCTTGTGAAAAGTATGTTATTTGTATGAAATGTTATATGTCTCAAATTGAAATGATTCAAATAACTCTACAATATGTGATACCATACAAACACTTATATATAGGAAGTACCAGCGGCGTATCCACCGTGCTTGTATCATATTACATACGCCTCGTTACTTAAATCACTTACTCAAACCAAACCACCAAAGTAAAATGTTTAACAATTGTAGAAATGTTTATGTATAGTCAAATGTCTATTGTCAAATGTAAATCATGTCAACAGATACAACTGGTTCACACGGTTCAATAGTTACAAACGGTTCATATAATCAAAGGGTTACGACGGTTCACATAGTCAAATGGTTACAACGGTTTAAATGTAGTATAATGTGTTAATATGCTGGATGAGCATATGCAACAGAAATGCAATGTAAAACAATGTACTAAGTATGCACGTAATGGACATACATAGCATAAGTGTAATGTAAAACAATGTACTAAGTATGCACGTAATGGACATACATAGCATAAGTGTAATGTAAAACAATGTACTAAGTATGCACACAATGGGCGTACATAGCATTAAATGTATTGTAAAGTGATGTACTAAGTATGCACACAATGGTCATACATAGCATAAAATGTATTGAAATCATGTACCATAAATGTACTAATAAACATAGCAAGTATATGATGTGAAAACAGGAAAGCATGAAAGTAACAAGTAGGCACATGTGTTTCACCCCAATACAGTTTGGAAAACAGTAAAAGAGGGGTCTATGTACTCACTTGAGATTGCTTAGTAATCCTTGAGTAACAACCAAACAATGCTAGAGATCACGGATATCAAACGACACCTAATATAGGTAAGTATGTTAATATACCGGACCTAAATCGGAGGATTGGATAGAATGAGGGTTCGTAAACCAAACGAGTATGGAGACTCATGTAATATGGTTTAACAAAGACCACATACTAAAATGAAACCTAACCTAAGTGCTTACGACCCATTACGACCCGTTTAGGTAGCTTATGCTACTTTAACGCGTCGTTCGCGTGAGACGCGTTCGGAACGCCTAACTCGTCCTATGATAAGTAAAATATGCCTTAACATGTCTAATATTGTTACCAAATCAGTTTAGATACCAAAAGTTATGTTACATATGCTTAAAATGAATTTTGGCGTAAAAAGGGCATTTTGGTAATTTACCTAAGGCATATAAACTACCTATCATACAACTACTTAAACGTTGTGACCATAAGGTATAACCTCGGAAGGTTATTCCCTACCTACTATGGTCACCTAATGTGTTTGGTCGGATCCTAATGATCGACCAAACGGGTCGGGTTCGAAAGTATAAGCGATTGTTTAGATCGCTTACCTTACGACCCTATATAAGCACTAAACTAAAAGAACCGAGCTAAGCATGTTAAAACATGCTTAACTAAGTTTAGAAAACAGGTTTGGTATCAAAACAAACGGTTTTGATACCTAAGACTAGTTTGGTTACAAAATACGCAATAACACGCATTTTGGCCGAAACTACGACTCGTCACTGAGCCTAGATAACATGATAATCGGTAGGATTAGTCACTAAGGACTATAACCATCGTGATCACGCTCACGTTATGAAGTTCAAACGTGTCACACCCCTTTCTGCGGCGGAAGCACGAGGTGTGATCATGAAAGGTGATCATGAAATACGAAAGGTAAACATACTACATGCTCATGAAAATAACTTCAAATACCATAATTTGAAACATAAGATAGCGTTTACATTGCTAGACAGCATAAAACATTGTCTTAAAAGTTTACAACTTTATTTAAAGATAAACACAAGCGACATCCATAAGCATGGGTAGGACCGCGCGCGCATCCATCCTAGTTACCTGAAATACATGTGAGTTTTGGAAAAACATCAACATAATGTTGGTGTGAATTCATGCAGTTTTTGTATTTCACGTTTGTATACTTTGTATGAAAACATAGTTTGTGAATAAATCAAGTTTTCATATATAAATCCAGTATTCATGTGTACTCCACGTACTTATGTATAATTCAGGTTTTTCTTGAGTACCCCACGTACTCAAGTATAATTCCCGCTTTCTTGAGTACCCCACGTACTTCAAGTTATAATTCAAGTTTTTCTTGAGTACCCCACGTACTTCAAGTTATATATCAAGTTTTTCTTGAGTACCCCACGTACTTCAAGTTTTAATCAAGTTTTAGTATGGTATGAATTTTATGTAAATAAAGTATTCCTGTATGTATCAGGATTGTTAATGGGTTGCAAAGCCATTAACATGTGACACGACATAGGAAGTCACCAAACCTTGGGCATTTAATTGGTATATTCTGAGACACAAAAGCACTACTCGATTCTCGCCCTCACCGAGTGTGTGGCTGCCCGGCACCCGTTAGATCTAACCTTTTGTTCTGCGGTCTAGGTATATTGTTGATTAATGGTGCTTCTGTACCCTATTCGTGACACGATTTCTCGCATCATTTCTCATAACGCCTCATACTTGGTTCTCGTTCTCACCAAGTACGCTTCTCATATTCTTATATTTCGTCACACTTGGTTCTCGTTCTCACCAAGTGTACTTCTTGTATTCTTATATTTCGTCACACTTGGTTCTCGTTCTCACCAAGTGTACTTCTTGTATTTATATCATACCAATTATAAATATTGTACATTTGTACATGTATTTCACCCCCGAAGTTATAAAAACTGAAAACAGTTAAAGAGAAAAGGGGGAGCATGAACTCACAACTTTGCGTTCCTAGCGTCGTAAACTTCACCGGATTTGCTTAATTAACGTCGTAACCTATACACGTTTTCTTAACGTTAGTCACTAGACTTGCGTCGCACAAGTACAGTCACTCTCTTTTATATTTGTATTGTTGTGTTAAAAATATTCTATATTTTTAACTAAGTGTCTTACTTATATTATTTTCTCAAAAAAATAAATATAAGTCTTTTGTGTTTTGCACTTTGCACCCGAATTATGTATCTTGTATGTTGTATGTGTATTTTTAAGTCTTAATACACTAGCACGTATAACACATACTATATACACTTAGCACAAAAGTTGGTGATCAAATAATATATATTTTTCTCTCAAAAATATATATACTTAATATCCATTTTTATTTTTGAAGAAATCCTTATTTCTTATCACCAAAAATTAGGGAAACCTTGGTAATATTTTTAGATACATTTTTAGGGAATAAGTTTCTCAAAACTTATATTTTTCTAAGTGTCAAAATTTATAAAAATTTTGACAGAGTTTCCCCTAAAAATGGAGGTTTCCCATATTTTCAAAACATGTGTTTATTTTCTTTTAAATCGTCAGTAATCATCAACAACAATTATCAACATTAATCACTAATTTCTCCGTTTCATGAACTTGAATATTTACAAAAATGTGTAGAACTTACTAGCACATTTAGTAAGTCTTTCCATCTTTAAAAATAAAATCATTATCTCGAAAAATTTATTTTTAAAGAATATGAAGTTTTACAACTTCTAGTCGGTATTTACGAAAATATTTCTTTGTTAAATCCTTTCGTTACACAAGTGTCTACACACTTTTTGGTCCTCAAAAATGTCTTTATTTTGGGAAAGATCCGGCTTTTTAAACATGATTTCATCATACACTTGGTTCTTCAAAAATACCACTTGTAGATCCGTAGATCTACTAGTTTAGAACTCCGTTTCATAAGAAAAATCGTTTTTACACAAGTTCATGTTTGTGAGTGAAAGGGTTCGTCATCTAGTTATTTTTACACTAAACATAGTGCTAGTTCACGTTCCATGAACATGACCTAGCGTGGTTAGATGACGATCTGTTCCCCTACTAGCACCCAACAATAATAAATAATCATAACAAAACAAGTTCCATAAGTTTTACACTAACATTCATTCATTAACCACCAAGTTTATTATTTTTAGTAGACTTTTAGTTTTGGTCTCTAGTGTTCATAATTTTTATCCGACAAATCTCTTATTAACCACTTTAGACAAGATCAATAGGGTGTTTAGAGTCACTTACTACTAGCTCATGGCTAGGGAAGAAACTAGACGAAAATTGGGTGGTTAATAGCGTTGTGGTGGGGTCCTTGCGATTCCGTATGCACCGAGCCTCCTTATGCGGGACCCTTCACACTTGTAAGTATGTATAATGCCTTAAAAGAAATTGAAAGTGGGTGGAATGATGTTTGGGGTTCTCAGCCGAAGGTAGCAAGAGAAGGGAAGGAGAAAGAATTTTTGTGAAGTGGAGGTGATGAAATGAGAAGTGATCTCATGGACTTTCTTATAGACCATTCATTAAGATAATCCATTGGTTATTATGTCCTTGAGATATTCAGCATGTGTTATTATAATAATCAAATTTTTGTGGGGTGTCCCCCTCAAGGAAACCGAACGGTGGTGGGGGGGTTGCAAAATGGTTGACTTCTAACCATTTAGTTAGTGGTAAATTATGTTTAGTTGAGATTTAAATTAGCTATTTGGGTGTTATAATTTATGACGGGTGTTAGGGTATTCGGGTACCCTAACTAGCTCAGAAAAGGAAAAATAATGTCATTGACAATATATTTTTTTTTTGTGCTCCGGGTAAAGTCCGGTTGTTCGGTTAGACACCGGTTCGTTAAAGTATTAATTTACACCTTTTAGTGTCTAATAAGTACCTTTTTGCAACACTTTCGATTCCCGACACTTAGGGAAACATTCTGACTGAAAAATTATATTTTCTGCATAATATTCGCGTGCTAAAAGCTGTTTAGAGCTGAATTGTATAAAATTTTGCACTTAAAGTGCGTTTCGGGTGCTTTTTAGTGCTTATTTTTGCTTTCGCAATGTCTATAAATTAAACCCTTATATGTACTCTTGGGTTTTAATGTACTTTTGTCGTCGGACCTACACCTAGGCCTTAATTCTAATGTCTGACTGCTTTCTGCAGTTCAGTTGACACAGTGTGTCTTACCGGTGAGTTTACTATTATTTCTGACGCAACACTCTCGTTTATGCATAAAGCAATATTTTGTAGTATACAACGTGCATGAATTCACTTGTTTAGTATGTAATCAGACATTGCTGACAATTAAGCACATAATTGCAGTCATTAAGCAATAATTAAAGTGTACGGAAATTACCGGTTTGGTGCCAGTTGTCACAGTCTCCCCCCGTTAAAAGAATTTCGTCCTGAAATTCAGGCTGAACCAACTCTCGCAGGAGTCTTCTTGAATAGGTGGGGATACTTTTCTTTGAACTGGTCTTCGCGTTCCCATGTGTACTCGGGTCCGTGCTTAGAGCTCCAACATACTTTGACAAGTTTTACGCTGCTCCTCCTGGTCTTGTTGACTTTCCAGTCGGTAACCTCAACGGGTTGTTCTGTAAATCGGAGGGCGTCATCAATATGCACTTCATCCATCGGGATGATCACGTTTTCTTGTGTTGGACTCTTCTTCAGGTTGGATACATGAAACGTATTATGTACTCCATTAAGTTCTTCCGGTAACTCCAATTTGTATGCCACGGTACCAATTCTTTTCAATATTCTGAATGGTCCGATGTATCGTGGATTTAGCTTTCCACGCTTTCCAAATCTGACTACGCCCTTCCAAGGTGAGACTTTTAACAACACTTTGTCTCCCACCTTGAATTCTACTGATTTTCTTTTCGGATCAGCGTAGCTCTTTTGTCGATCTCGAGCCGCCTTAATGCGCTCTCGGATCTGCACAATCTTGTCGGTTGTCTCTTGTACAAGTTCAGGACCAACCATACGTTTATCTCCAGCGTCTGCCCAACATAAGGGCGATCGGCATTTGCGGCCATACAGAGCTTCGAACGGCGTGACTTTTATGCTCGTATGATAACTGTTATTGTAGGAAAACTCAACTAAAGGTAGATGAGTATCCCAGCTGCCGCCTAGATCCATGACACATGCGCGAAGCATATCTTCTAACGTTTGTATAGTCTGTTCGCTCTGGCCGTCTGTTTGTGGATGGAATGCCGTGCTTAGATCTAACTGAGATCCAAAGGCTTCCTCAAATGATTGCCAGATTCTTGAGACAAAGCGTCCATCTCTGTCTGAAATGATTGAGATTGGCACTCCATGACGTGCCACAATTTCCCTTAAGTATATCTCTGCAAGCTTTCCAGTGCTATCCTTCTCTTGGATCGGTAGGAAATGCGCAGATTTCGTTAATCGATCAACTATTACCCATATCATACCGTGCCCTCTTGGGGTCCTTGGTAATTTCGTTATGAAGTCCATCGAGATTTGTTCCCACTTCCACACGGGAATCTCTGGTTGTTGTAGTAGGCCGGACGGTTTCTGATATTCGGCCTTAACCTTAGCACAGGTTAGGCATTTTCCAACATAGACAGCAACGTCGCTCTTGAGTCTCGGCCACCAATAATATTCTTTCAAGTCTTGATACATTTTGTCCGATCCTGGATGGATCGAATATCTCGATTTGTGGGCTTCATTAAGGATGACTTCTCGTATGCCACCATAGAGTGGGACCCAAATACGCTTCTTGAAGTATAAGGCTCCCTCTTCGTTTGGCACCATGTATTTCAGCATACCCTATAGGTATTCAGCTTTACGGTTCTCTCCCTTAAGAGCTTCTTGTTGTGCATCACGAATGCGTGCAATGAGGTTCGTTCGAATAGTCATTTCCAATGCTCGAACCCTTAGGGTCTTAACCCTTTCTTTTCGGCTCAACGCGTCCGCTACAACGTTTGCCTTTCCAGGATGGTACTTGATCTCACAGTCGTAATCATTTAGCAGCTCGACCCATCGCCACTGGCGCATATTCAATTCCTTCTGATCAAATATGTGTTGTAAGCTTTTGTGATCTGTGAAAATTGTACATCGAGTACCATATAAATAGTGTCACCAGATCTTCAAGGCGAATACCACTGCGCCCAGCTCCAGGTCGTGAGTGTTATAGTTTCTCTCATGAACCTTCAATTGTCTTGAAGAGTAAGCGATGACTTTCTGGCGTTGCATGAGCACGCAACCCAAGCCTTGTCGTGAGGCATCGCAGTATACCACGAAGTCTTCTGTGCATTCGGGTAATGATAATATTGGTGCATCGCATAGCTTGTTTTTAAGTAACTGGAAGGCTTCTTCTTGTTTGTGACCCCAGTCGTATTTCTTGTCTTTCTGTGTAAGGGTCGTTAGCGGTTGGGCTAACTTTGAGAAATTCTCGATGAATCGCCGATAATAGCCCGCTAGGCCCAAAAATTGTCGAACTTCAGTCAGGGTTTTGGGGGCTTCCCAATTCTTTATCGCTTCGATCTTGGATGGGTCTACATGAATGCCCTTCTCATTCACAACGTGACCCAGAAATTGTACTTCGCGAATCCAAAATTCGCACTTCGAGAACTTCGCATAAAGTTTCTCTTTCTTCAGTAGTTCCAAGATGGTTCTGAGATGTTGCTCATGTTCTTCTTTCGTTTGCGAATAAATCAGGATATCATCGATAAATACAATCACGAATTTATCGAGATATGGTTTGCATACGCGGTTCATCAGATCCATAAAGACCGCTGGTGCATTTGTCAGCCCGGATGGCATCACAAGAAATTCGTAGTGCCCATAGAGTGTTCTGAATGCAGTCTTTGGTACGCTTTCCTCTTGGATTCTCAGCTGATGGTATCCAGAGCAAAGGTCGATCTTGGAATAGTAGCTTGATCCTTGCAGTTGATCAAATAAGTCATCAATCCTTGGTAGCGGATACTGATTCTTGATCGTGAGCTTGTTTAGTTCCCTGTAGTCGATACACATCCACAGTGTCCCATCCTTCTTCTTCACAAACAATACTGGAGCTCCCCAGGGTGAGAAGCTTGGCCTTATGAATCCTTTATCCAACAACTCCTAGAGTTGTGTAGATAATTCTTGCATTTCGGATAGAGCAAGTCGATAGGGTGCCTTGGCTACAGGAGCGGCTCCTGGAGCCAAGTCTATACGGAACTCGACTTGTCGTTGTGGAGGTAGTCCTGGCAGATCTTCGGGGAAAACATCAGAGAATTCATTCACCACAAGAATGTCTTCGAGTTTTGGCTCCACAGCCTTCTTGTCTACCACGTGTGCTAGGAAGGCAACACATCCTTTCCTTAAGCACTTTTGTGCCTTCATACAACTGATGATTCGAAGAGGCGCGTCTCGTTTTTCTCCATGCACGATGAGAGTTTCATCATTCGCCAGAGGGATGCGAATGATTTTCTCATGACAAATAACTTCAGCTTTGTTCTTGGACAACCAATCCATTCCGACCACTACATCGAAGCTACCCAATTGAATAGGTAGGAGGTCGATGCTAAACCTTCGTTCACCAAGTTCTAGTGTGCAGCCTCTAACAACTTCGCCCGATTCAACAAGTTTACCATTGGCTAGCTCTATGGAATAAGGAATTTCTAATCTACTAGATTCCATCCCGAGTATGCGTTTAAATTCCACAGACATGAAGCTATAATCGGCGCCAGTGTCAAATAATATGGATGCAAAATGATTGTTAATGAGAAACGTACCGGTGACCACGTTAGGGTCCTCGCGTGCGTTCTTTGCTCCAATTACAAATGCTCTAGCCTGAGCATTGTTTCCCTCTGGGCAGTCCTTCATGAAATGATCATTGCTTCCACACTTGAAGCATCCTTGGTTCCGCCCTTTCCCGTTACCATTCTTGTTACCAGCACCATTTCCATTCCGATTCTTTCCTTTTCCCCAACAGTCTTCTGTTTGATGACCCAATTTACCACATTTGTCGCACCTTGGAATGCGACAAGCTCCATCATGATGATACTTACATTTTTGGCATCTAGGCATGGAGCCTTGGTATGCTTTGGTTGCATGGGTTTTCGCCTCCTGAGACGGGTTAGCGTCACGCTTCTTGTTGTTGAAACCCTTGTTGTTACGAGTTGCTTGGTTCAAACTTGTATGCTTTCTCTTTTTGTCGCCGGACGACTCAGCATGTGTCTCGGTCTTTTCTGTTGGGTTCAGTGATAACTTCTTCATACGAACACAATCTGCAGTCAGGCTGACAACCAGAGTTACAGCCTCAGTGATTGTTTATGGTTTGGCCGATGTCACCATGCCACGAAACTCTGGGGCCAGTCCCCAAATGTAGCGTTCAACGCGCTTGAATTCGGGGGTCACCATGTAGGGTAGCACTCTTGACAGATCGTGGAACCTTCGAGTATAACCATTAATGTCTGCACCTACCATAGTTAAGTGCCAGAACTCCGTTTCCAGCCTTTGGAGTTCAGCGCGAGAGCAATACTTCTCTCTCATTCTTTCCTTCAGTTCCTCCCAGGTTAAGTCATAAGCGGCATCATCACCCAAAGTTTGGGCTTGCAGGTTCCACCAAGTAAGAGCTTCATCGACAAACAACCCAGTAGCAAAGGTGACTTGTTGATCCGCGGTACACTTGCTCATGCGGATAGTAGCTTCAGTCTTCTCCGTCCAGCGTACAAAGGCTACTGCACCTCCTGTGCCGTCATAGTTCATCGGCTTACAGTCGAGGAACTGCTTGAAAGTGCAGCCTGGAATTGATTCAACCAATTCACATGTGAGCAATCGAAGAAATAATGAAACAAAGACCGTTCATAAATTTCCCATGCTTAGCAAATCGTCTTAAGGTTACCTTGAGCTGCGCTGCCTCCAGATGAATCTTCGTTCCCATTACGTCTAGCGTTGCTTGGTCCACCACTGTCTTGAGTACGGTTCGCCTCGTACTGGGCGATAGCAGCAGAGATCCTTTCTTCCAGTAGAGCGTTCAGCTCTTCAGCAGTTCTCGGCAGTGGGGGAGGAGGAGGTTGATCATCATTGCGAGCATTCACAGCTTTCCTGGGTGCCATGTTCTGACAGAACATAACACAGCAAGGTTAGACATTTGTTTGATATCGTCATACTAGACAGTAGTAGTATATATATTCACAGGTATATACCACATAAGTGACATCAAACAATTATTACTCTAGCAGAGTACTTAGTAGGCTTGTACTGAGGGAATCTATACGTGACAAGACTTGCTGTGATTTCTGTGCAATGAATTCCATAATTATGTATGCATCCATAATTACGTAACTCCTTGCACAGTCCGCACAGTTCGTTTCATCCTCGTATTTCTTCCTTCAGATGGGCCATCGCTTTCAGATAAAGTCACGTATACTTGTGACATTCTACTTCTAGTATATGCTAATTATCACACATAATTGCAATTAACTCTCAATCACAGACGAGTGCTACTCTCGTGCACCCTAAGTCTCGTAGTGTCTTTCCTAGACTCATGTAGACAGTTTCAGGCAGTGGATGTCGCGGGACGTTTTATGCAATGAAAACTCTTTGAAAAATTGTTTTCGTGAAAGGATCCTAGAGATTGTAGACTAGACTCGAGAAGGAATCCTGGTTCACTACAATCGCAGCTCTGATACCAATCTGTCACACTCCTTTCTGCGGCGGAAGCACGAGGTGTGATCATGAAAGGTTCTCATTGCATACGAAAGGTAAATATACTACATGCTCATGAAAATAACTTCAAATACCATAATTAGAAACATAAGATAGCGTTTACATCGCTTGACAGCATAAAACATTGTCTTAAAAGTTTACAACTTTATTTAAAGATAAACACAAGCGACATCCATAAGCATGGGTAGGACCGCGCGCGCATCCATCCTAGTTACCTGAAATACATGTGAGTTTTGGAAAAACGTCAACATAATGTTGGTGTGAATTCATGCAGTTTTTGTATTTCACATTTGTATACTTTGTATGAAAACATAGTTTGTGAATAAATCAAGTTTTCATATATAAATCCAGTATTCATGTGTACTCCACGTACTTATGTATAATTCAGGTTTTTCTTGAGTACCCCACGTACTCAAGTATAATTCCCGCTTTCTTGAGTACCCCACGTACTTCAAGTTATAATTCAAGTTTTTCTTGAGTACCCCACGTACTTCAAGTTATATATCAAGTTTTTCTTGAGTACCCCACGTACTTCAAGTTTTAATCAAGTTTTAGTATGGTATGAATTTTTTGTAAATAAAGTATTCCTGTATGTATCAGGATTGTTAATGGGTTGCAAAGCCATTAACATGTGACACGACATAGGAAGTCACCAAACCTTAGGCATTTAATTGGTATATTCTGAGACACAAAAGCACTACTCGATTCTCGCCCTCACCGAGTGTGTGGCTGCCCGGCACCCGTTAGATCTAACCTTTTGTTCTGCGGTCTAGGTATATTGTTGATTAATGGTGCTTCTGTACCCTATTCGTGACACGATTTCTCGCATCATTTCTCATAACGCCTCATACTTGGTTCTCGTTCTCACCAAGTGCGCTTCTCATATTCTTATATTTCGTCACACTTGGTTCTTGTTCTCACCAAGTGTACTTCTTGTATTCTTATATTTCGTCACACTTGGTTCTCGTTCTCACCAAGTGTACTTCTTGTATTTATATCATACCAATTATAAATATTGTACATTTGTACATGTATTTCACCCTCGAAGTTATAAAAACTGAAAACAGTTAAAGAGAAAAGGGGGAGCATGAACTCACAACTTTGCGTTCCTAGCGTCGTAAACTTCACCGGATTTGCTTAATTAACGTCGTAACCTATACGTGTTTTCTTAACGTTAGTCACTAGACTTGCGTCGCACAAGTACAGTCACTCTCTTTTGTATTTGTATTGTTGTGTTAAAAATATTCTATATTTTTAACTAAGTGTCTTACTTATATTATTTTCTCAAAAAAAATAAATATAAGTCTTTTGTGTTTTGCACTTTGCACCCGAATTATGTATCTTGTATGTTGTATGTGTATTTTTAAGTCTTAATACACTAGCACGTATAACACATACTATATACACTTAGCACAAAAGTTGGTGATCAAATAATATATATTTTTCTCTCAAAAATATATATACTTAATATCCATTTTTATTTTTGAAGAAATCCTTATTTCTTATCACCAAAAATTAGGGAAACCTTGGTAATATTTTTAGATACATTTTTAGGGAATAAGTTTCTCAAAACTTATATTTTTCTAAGTGTCAAAATTTATAAAAATTTTGACAGAATTTCCCCTAAAAATGGAGGTTTCCCATGTTTTCAAAACATGTGTTTATTTTCTTTTAAATCGTCAGTAATCATCAACAACAATTATCAACAATACTCATCAACAATAATCACTAATTTCTCCATTTCATGAACTTGAATATTTACAAAAATGTGTAGAACTTACTAGCACATTTAGTAAGTCTTTCCATCTTTAAAAATAAAATCATTATCTCGAAAACTTTATTTTTAAAGAATATGAAGTTTTACAACTACTAGTCGGTATTTACGAAAATGTTTCTTTGTTAAATTCTTTCGTTACACAAGTGTCTACACACTTTTTGGTTCCCAAAAATGTCTTTATTTTGGGAAAGATCCGGCTTTTTAAACATGATTTCATCATACACTTGGTTCTTCAAAAATACCACTTGTAGATCCGTAGATCTACTAGTTTAGAACTCCGTTTCATAAGAAAAATCGTTTTTACACAAGTTCATGTTTGTGAGTGAAAGGGTTCGTCATCTAGTTATTTTTACACTAAACATAGTGCTAGTTCACGTTCCATGAACATGACCTAGCGTGGTTAGATGACGATCCGTTCCCCTACTAGCACCCAACAATAATAAATAATCATAACAAAACAAGTTCCATAAGTTTTACACTAACATTCATTCATTAACCACCAAGTTTATTATTTTTAGTAGACTTTTAGTTTTGGTCTCTAGTGTTCATAATTTTTATCCGACAAATCTCTTATTAACCACTTTAGACAAGATCAATAGGGTGTTTAGAGTCACTTACTACTAGCTCGTGGCTAGGGAAGAAACTAGACGAAAATTGGGTGGTTAATAGCGTTGTGGTGGGGTCCTTGCGATTCCGTATGCACCGAGCCTCCTTATGCGGGACCCTTCACACTTGTAAGTATGTATAATGCCTTAAAAGAAATTGAAAGTGGGTGGAATGATGTTTGGGGTTCTCAGCCGAAGGTAGCAAGAGAAGGGAAGGAGAAAGAATTTTTGTGAAGTGGAGGTGATGAAATGAGAAGTGATCCCATGGACTTTCTTATAGACCATTCATTAAGATAATCCATTGGTTATTATGTCCTTGAGATATTCAACATGTGTTATTATAATAATCAAATTTTTGTGGGGTGTCCCCCTCAAGGAAACCGAACGGTGGTGGGGGGGGGGTTGCAAAATGGTTGACTTCTAACCATTTAGTTAGTGGTAAATTATGTTTAGTTGAGATTTAAATTAGCTATTTGGGTGTTATAATTTATGACGGGTGTTAGGGTATTCGGGTACCCTAACTAGCTCAGAAAAGGAAAAATAATGTTATTGACAATATATTTTTTTTTGTGCTCCGGGTAAAGTCCGGTTGTTCGGTTAGACACTGGTTCGTTAAAGTGCTAATTTACACCTTTTAGCGTCTAATAAGTACCTTTTTGCAACACTTTCGATTCCCGACACTTAGGGAAACATTCTGACTGAAAAATTATATTTTCTGCATAATATTCGCGTGCTAAAAGCTGTTTAGAGCTTAATTGTATAAAATTTTAAACTTAAAGTGCGTTTCGGGTGCTTTTTAGTGCTTATTTTTGCTTATTTTT
This sequence comes from Helianthus tuberosus, assembly GCA_030545235.1. NCBI lineage: Eukaryota > Viridiplantae > Streptophyta > Magnoliopsida > Asterales > Asteraceae > Helianthus > Helianthus tuberosus. The sequence goes on along the minus strand of CM060352.1, from coordinate 103,884,243 downwards.
GCTTTCGCGATGTCTATAAATTAAACCATTATATGTACTCTTGGGTTTTAATGTACTTTTGTCGTCGGACCTACACCTAGGCCTTAATTCTAATGTCTGGTTTATCCTCAACGTCTAATAAAAAATAAAAGTTTAGAAAAATGTTTTAAACTAAGAAAAATAAAAACTAACTAAAAATGCTGAAAATAAAAATAAAACGAAAAACAGATAGACAAGATGAATCACTTGGTTCCGACTCGTATCTAGTGTAACCTTTGATTATTTCCGCACTTTTGCACTATTTTAAGAGATTATCTTAGTTATTGTAGTAGGCCCCTCTTTTGAAGGTGACGTTACCCTCACCCAGTAGTTTGAGTCAGCAAGGATACAATCCTAAAAGGGTGGATTATTGGAAGATAATTAATTAAGTTATTAATGCAAATTATGGTAGGCCCCTCTTTTGGAGGTGACGTTACCCTCGACTAAGTAGTCTGAGTCAGCAGGGATACAGTCCTAAATAGCCGGGTTATAGTATTAATAGTAGTTAACTTATGAGGGGATCAAAGAGTTTGGACCCCCGCCATCCAATACCGTTAAGTATTGAAGGAGGTCCTACTAAATTTGACCCAGGTCCATTGCAGGACCTCTAAACGCTGAACAATGGCAAGACCTTTACCAAACCGTTCCCTTAACCCCCGACCAGGTAGCCAACATACCTCCATATAGACCGTGGAGATATGAATGGTGAAAATCTTTTATTTTATATAGACAGTAAAATAATGCCAAGACACCACGGACAAACGATAAGGAAAGATCACCTTCAACATAAGCAACTAGTTATTAAAGTCATTAATACAAAACCAAGTAAAAAGTGCGAAAAGATTAGAAATAAAAAGTATTACACTAGACACTTTGTCTTCACCAAGTGATGTAAGAGACTTAGGCAAACATGGCCTTGATTGTCAAGAACTCTTACGATCAATCTTGGATCCCGAGACGACTCACACACTCTATGATGGACAATGGATGATGGTGGTGGATGATGGTGTTATGGTGGTGGTGGGTGGTGGGTGAAGTGTGAGAGAGGTGGTGTGCCAAGGGATGGTTTGAGCTTGAGCCAAGCACTCCTATTTATAGGCTGAACAGAAGCTCGGGCACGGCCCCGTGTCCACATCCTATCTTTCTTCATTTAATGCAGCTTTGTCTTACTAGTTGACCACGCCCCCGTGTCCGCTGAGCACGACCCCGTGTGCAGAAGAATCTTTGTACTATGAAGATTTGCCTGGATTGTGCGAATCTTATAGTTGACCACGGCCTCGTGTCCGCTGAGCACGGTCGTGGTGGGCGATAGAAGCTTCTACCACTTTGTCTTTTCTGCTGACACTTGGGCACGCCCCCGTGTTGGCTGAGCACGGGGCGTGTTCAGTCTTCTGATGTCTTGTTTTGCTTGGGAAGATGCTGTCGTGGGGTCGGGCATGTCACGTCTTGTTCCTTTTCTTGTATTTATGTTAGATTTTGATGTCTTTTTGCTTCTTTTGTTAATTTGAGCTCATTTAATCCTGAAAATACAAAAGGAAGACAAAAGCACACTTTTTCCAACATTAGTACTAAAAAAGGGTTAGTTTTATGCCACAATTGATGAAATTTATATGTTGCATTTTGAACACATCAAATACCCCCACACTTGAATCTTTGCTTGTCCTCAAGCAAAACTCTTTAATATGTGGCTATTACACTCCCAAATGGAATGGGTAGAAAAGAAGGTTTTGGGCTTGTCATAGAGTGTCGGGATTTCCAAGATTCTTTATTTAGCGTTATTTTTATTTATTTACAATCCTATTCGTCATGATTTATTTAAAACTTTTCATAAGATAAATTACTTATTAGGGCATAACATGCCTTTGTAAAATTCTATTTATATACAAGTTCACATACCTCACGGGGATCACTCAACACTCGGCCGAAAATGTATTTTTGTGGATCACTCGAGAGCGGCATGGAACTTACTCCTACCATAGGTTTGCCAAGCAATCAATCCTCCTCCTTTTTAACTTATATACCTTTGTAAATATCAAGAGGACTTTTTGGGTGAAGGGTTAGGCTTGGGTTAAAGGTAGGTGGTTGGGTTAGTGGTTAGTGGTTAGTAGAAAAAGGCGAAAAGCGTAACAAGTTTCGGTTTTCGTAAGACTTTCTATTTTTGTAACTTTTATTTTGATGAAGCTATTATTCAAACAAAGTTATTTTTTTGATGAACTTGTTTGTTTATTTTCTTTTGCTTCATCATCAACACAATTTTTTTTTTTGAATAGTCAAACGAAGAACCGAACTTGTTACTAAAACAAAGGGTAAAAAATGAAAAAGGTTTTGGTGGGTAAACGGGTGTTTGGTTTGGGCTATGAAATGAAAAGGTTTAGGCTCAAAGGGGCTAACTAGGGGGATTTTGGGTAGGTGGTAAAAAAAAGAAAAAAAATAATGGTGTAGAAATAAAAAGGGTTAGTCCTAATGCCTCCATCATTTACTTACTCGTGTTTAAGTTGGTAAGGACCGGGAATGTATCGTCATGGCAAGTTCTAGAGTCGTAAGAACCAAGCGGCTATTCACACAAGAAACGAAAATGAGCATTTAGTCAAATGATATGTAAGTGTTTGCTCAATAAAGGCTCAAAACTCACTTTTGTGGGAACGGGTTTTTATGTGATCAAGTATATAATTAAATTTTAACTAAGCTTGTCATGCCTTTTCATAATTTTCTTATGTTGGTTCTTTTTATCACGACGCTATCGGTTGTAAATTTGTAAAAATATAACCTTTTTGAGAACTTGAATTTCCCGAGTTAAACCTAGACAAATGAAAAAAATGAAAATTTTTGAAAAAAATTTGGGGTGATTAGCGGTTCCAATAGAGTTTTGTGTAAGGCTTGTATTTAGGACTTGCAAGATTCAAGGTTTTAGCATCCCCCCCCCCCCCCCCCCCACACTTAAATTACACATTGTCCTCAATGTGTCCCAAAAATAAGTTTTTAGGTTGAATGTGTAAAAAAAATGTAAAAAGCAAAATTTTTGTGTTACTGGTTACCTGGGCAGGACCCCGTGTTGAGTGAACACGACCCCGTGCTCAGGTGCCAGTAACGAAAACTTACAGAAGGTGAACACGGGGGCGTGTTGGTTGGACACGACCCCGTGTCTGTCAAGGTCTGCAGAATTAAAACAATCAGCAGGTTCAGGGGAGTGGACACGGGGGCGTGTCGGCTAGACACGGCCCCGTGTGGACAGTCTGCAAAGTTGAAAAACAGGTTTCTTTCGTCGGTTTTCCTGTCCCGGCTTTAGTAGTACTAATGTTTAGCACTCTAAGCCTCGTATGTACCTGCTCAATCAATAAACACCATACCATACCATAGCAAACATCCTACTTTTACCAATGTTCAACATTCATGTCAAAGTTAAAAGAAAAATGCAGGAAATAAAAGAAGTTAAGGAAAGTAAATTGTTCAACACTTGGCACGCAGGCCATCAATTGTTCAAGAGTGGAAAAGGGTTAACCTGGGGAACCATCAAACAACCTCCTCTTCCTCCGCTCCTCCCGCCTACTCCATGGCATCGTCGTCATCATCATCATCATCATCCCCTCCATGGCGTGCAATGTGGTCTCGTATATATCCAACATCATCTTGGATATCGGATATGTTTCTTTCGATAGCTCCGACCCGGTGGTACGTGTTGCTCGCCATGTTGTAAGTGTTCCTGGTGCACATAAGGTTTTCCTGCAACAAATCATGCAAACTTTGGAAATTAGGAAAACCGCCTCCTGAGGAGGATTGGCTCGGATCACCTTGGGGTTGGTATTGGTACTGATGATGTTGCGGATCTTGGAGGAAAAGTGCTTCTTGCGGGTTCCATGCATGACCTTGCATCCTTTGAAAGCTTACCCTCCCGTCTTCCGCCTCATAAATCAGGTTCATTAAGCGGCATATGTGTATATCCACCATACCCGACCATGGGCTCCTCTCAAATGACCTAGGTATGTGGGCGAAGTGCCTAAAGAGACGGTACACCCATCCCCCAAAGAAGATAGGAGTCGGTGCACTAGCAAGGCGGTTATGATGCATGTTTCGGAGCATGAGGAATGGAACGTCGAGCGGCCTGCGGTTGTGGATGCAGTGGAGGACAACCAAATCTCTTAACCCAACGACGCCACTACTATCATGCCTTTGGCTAAGAGAGTAGCCGAGGAGCCTATGGATGTATCTGTAGAGCGGATCCCTCAGCTTTGTACTCTTAGTGCTGCTTGGATTGTAGTACCCTTCACCAATCTGAGCCCAAATGGCTTGGCGTTCGTTTTCACCTATCTCTCTCATTCCTCCAGTATTTTCTTCGTTTCCCGCATCCTCTTCCGCATACAACCCGACAATCGACCCAAATTGTGCCATAGAGATCGAATACCTCGTTCCGCCACATCGGAATGATACCCCGTCATTGTCGAACGGGTCGCACCTTGAGTTGAATGTGAAGGTGCTATAGAACTCCAAAGTGCATTCGTGGACGGAACGGAGTCGATTTGTTAGGGCGACTCTGAGTGGTCCCGTGACAATGTTGTTGAAACGGTCGATTTGATTTACCACAGTTAACAATTCCGTGCATGCTTGCCTCGGGTATTCCTCCGGCCTTGTTTGAAGCATCTCGTATCTAGCTCTAGCATCGAGCTCATTGGCGTTGAATCTTGTGAACTTCCTAGCCATCTGAAAGAATACACCAAAAGTTAGCACGAAACAGAAATATTTTCGGACAAAACTGCAAACAGTGGGCTGGACACGACCCCGTGTTCAGCGGACACGGCCCCGTGTCCAGGCGTCTGTTACTCAAAAATTCTATTTTTCGACCCGGTTTCGAAAACTTGAAAATTTTTGGTCTAATAGGTGCGGTTTCCCCCGAAAATGAAACCCTAAGTGCCGTTTTTTCCAAAATAACCCGTTTACCCTATCAATTTTATCTTTTTCGGTTCAAGAACAAGGGTTTGGGGTTTTTGTGAGAAATCGGGTGAATCTATGAACAATACAAGTGTATTTACTTCCCATAACACTAATCTAACTAAATGCAAACAGATCTAAACAAAAATTTGAGGTTCGATCCGGATGAACTTCAAGAACCCTAGATTTTTCCCCAAATTTTTGGTGTTTTAACTACATGCAAGTAACTAATCTAACTACTAAAAGTGATAGAATCATACCTTGATATTGTTAGAGTGATAGGAGACGTCGAGAATCTGCAAAAAATCGCCTGGAACCAGAGCTTTTTCGGGGAAACGGGGCGTGTGGAATGAAGTAACTGTTTTGAAAAAGGGGATATATCCCGACTGCAGCGTGGACACGGCCCCGTGTCCAGCGGACACGGCCTCGTGCCGAGCAAAGTTTTGAAAAATTTATTTATTTATTTATTTTAGTGCTCGTGTGAGTGCCCTTGTTTCCCATAAGCTTTGGTTAGAAAACTTACCGCTTTATTTGTCGTCTCAATCGTTCGTAACTTACCAGGTATGATGTTGGTTTCATTCTTCCATCGTTTGAAACGAAATCTCTTCCTCTTCATCCTCAATGAATCCTTGATAAAGTTTCAGTCGTTGGCCATTGACTTTGAATGGAGGCCCATTTCGAGATTTAATTTCTACTACACCGTGTGGGAAAATATGGGTGACGGAAAAAGGTCCTGACCACCTAGACTTTAATTTACCAAGAAACAATCGAAGTCGTGAATTAAACAAAAGAACTAGATCTCCTACCCGAAATTCATTAGGTTTAATATGTTTGTCATGCAAATTTTTCATTCTTTCCTTATAAATTTCGGAGTTTGAGTATGCATAATTCCTAAGTTCGTCTAATTCATTTAATTGACAAAATCGATTTTTACCAGCAAATTCTAAATCTAAGTTTACATATTTGATTGCCTAGTAGGCTTTGTGTGCAATTTCTACTGGCAAGTGACAACTTTTTCCATAGACTAGCTTATATGGGGTTGTGTCTATTGTTGTTTTATAAGCAGTTTGAAAAGCCCATAAAGCATCATCTAATTTATCCTCCCATTCCTTTTTATTTAATCCTACGGTCTTTTCGAGTATTCGTTTTAAACCTCTATTAGTCACTTCAGCTTGTCCGTTTATTTGAGGGTGATATGCTGTTGAGACCCGGTGATAGACCCCATATCTTGTTAAAAAAATTTCGAGTTGATGGTTGCAAAAATGGGTACCTCTATCACTTATTAATGCTTTAGGCGTGCCAAAACGAGAGAATAATTTTTTCAGAAATCTTACCACGACTCTTCCATCATTTGTTGGAAGTGTCTCGGCCTCGGCCCATTTAGACAAGTAGTCTACTGCCACAAGTATATATTTGTTTCCTTTCGATGGTGGGAAAGGTCCCATGAAGTCGAGTCCCCACACATCAAAAATTTCACAAACAAGAATGTCATTTTGTGGCAATTAGTTTTTGGAAGAAATATTACCTGTTCTTTGGCAAGCATCACATGTTTTGACAAGACTTTGGGCGTCTTTGTAAATGGTTGGCCAATAAAATCCTGAATCGAATGCCTTTCGTGCGGTACTAGCGGCACCATGATGCCCTCCGTATGGACCTTCATGACAATGGCGGAGAATTCTTCGGGCTTCGCTACCATGTACACATCGTCGGACTAGTTGGTCGGCACACATTTTGAAAAGATATGGATCTTCCCAAAAATAGTGTTTCACATTGGCAAAGAATTTTTTTTCTTTGATGATGTGGCCACCCTTTTGCGACTATACCGCTAGCTAAGTAGTTAGCATAGTCGGCGTACCATGGTTCTTCCTTGTATTCCACCATTTCCAGGGACTCAGTTGGAAATTTTTCGTTGATTTGTTCGTCCCTGGTCGCTTCTAAAGCTGGGTCTTCTAAGCGCGAAAGATGATCTGCTGCAGTGTTTTCTGCTCCTCTTTTGTCTCTGATTTCAATGTCGAATTCTTGGAGGAGTAGAATCCACCGAATCAAACGTGGTTTTGCATCCTGCTTTTTGAAAAGATATCGAATGGCTGCATGATCTGTATAGACTATAGTTTTAGAAAGAACAAGATAAGATTGAAATTTATCAAAAGCAAATACCACAGCTAGCAATTCTTTTTCAGTTGTTGTGTAATTTTCTTGTGCATCATTAAGTGTTTTACTAGCATAATAAATTGGGTGGAAGTGCTTTTCTTTTCTTTGTCCCAAGACAGCTCCAACTGCAAAGTCACTCGCATCACACATGATTTCGAAAGGAAATTTCCAATCAGGCGCTATCATGATAGGTGCATTGACTAACATTTCCTTTAGGGTTAGAAATGCCTGATTGCAGTCCTTGTCAAAGATGAAAGGGGCATCTTTTTCAAGTAATTTTGTTAGAGGCCTTGAGATTTTAGAAAAGTCTTTGATAAACCGCCTATAAAATCCGGCATGCCCTAGGAAACTTCTGATAGCTCTTACGGAGGATGGAGGTGGTAATCTAGAAATGGTATCTATTTTGGCTCGATCCACCTCCATTCCTTCGCTTGAGATCTTGTGACCGAGTACTATTCCCTCTGTTACCATGAAATGGCATTTTTCCCAATTAAGGGCGAGGTTAGTTTCCTCACATCGGGATAGCATTCGTTCAAGGTTATCGAGGCATTGGTCGTATGAATCCCCAAAGATAGAAAAGTCGTCCATGAAGACTTCCATTGTCTTTTCTATCATATCATGGAAAATGGCTACCATGCAATGTTGGAATGTTGCGGGGGCATTACATAGACCAAACGGCATGCGTCGATAAGCAAAAGTTCCATAGGGACATGTGAAAGTTGTCTTTTCTTGGTCTTCGGGTGCTATCGGGATTTGAAAGTAACCTGAAAAACCATCCAAGAAACAGTAAAATTTATGACCAGATAATCTTTCTAACATTTGATCAATGAAGGGTAAAGGAAAGTGATATTTTCTTGTTGCTTCATTTAATCGTCTATAATCTATACAAACTCTCCATCCTGTGACGGTTCTCGTTGGTATTAATTCATTCTTTTCGTTAGTTATTACCGTCATACCTCCTTTCTTTGGAACTACTTGGACGGGACTCACCCACGGACTATCGGAGATAGGGTAGATAAGTCCGGCGTCAAGTAATTTGATGACCTCATTTTTAACCACTTCTTGAACATTTGGATTTACTCGACGTTGTGGTTGTATTACCGATTTGTAGTCATCATTCATCAAAATTTTGTGTGTGCACATGGAAGGACTAATTCCCTTTATGTCTACAAGTTTCCAAGCTATTGCGTTTTTGTGTTTTTTCAAAAGACTAATTAATTTTTCTTTTTCTAAGCTATTTAATTTAGACGAAATAATTACAGGTAAATTACCATCTTTGTCTAGAAAAGCATATTCCAAACCTTTTGGAAGTTCTTTGAGCTCAAGTGGTGGGTCTTTAGGAGACTCCTTATTTGGTTGCTCATTTTGATCAAGAACTTTAAAAGTTTGTTCTATGGCGACCTCTTCTTCAACAAAGTGGTCAATCTCTTCACTTGTATCGGGTGGTTCATCTTCATCTTCAATTAGGGGGTCATTATTGCCGAAAGGATATTTCATTGACCGTTCGAGATCGACACTTCTTTTAAATGCCCCTAATTGAAGAGGTAGATTGTTGAACTTCCGGTTTTTCAAAGCTTCGTGAGTTTTTACAAATGGTCGTCCCAACACTAGAGGAGCGTCATCAAGGATGACAAAGTCGGTCGGTATTACCATTTGATTTGTTTGAACCAATACATCCTCAACTATACCGATTGATTTTATTACTTTCCGATTGGATAGAAAAATGGGAATTTGAAGTGGAGAAAAATCCCTAATACTTAATTTTTCGAAAATGTAATTAGGCATTATGTTAACACAAAGATCTTTATCGATTGTGACATTACTAATAAATGAATTTTGAAAGAAACATGGAACCGGTGTAATGTTAATTTCAAATGGGTCTTCTTTTATTAGCGAGGTTTGATCATTAGTTAACTTAACACTTACCGTTTCGTCAATTTTAGTGTTAGTGTTTAACTCTTTTAAAAAACTTAGCATGAGTGGGTACTAAACAATGATTTTCAAAAGAAGGTGACAAGAGATTAATTTCTTCAAAATTAGACTCTTCTTGAATTTTAATGTTGTCGGACTTACCTTTTTCGTTGTTTAACTCATGTGTCGGTTTTTCACTTATTTGTTCTTCCATTTTTACATTTTCAGTTATCTCTTCCTTTTTTAATTCTTCTCTTGCGCGGGACTCCTCTTCCCTTGCGCGAGATTCTTTTATACATCGATCGATAACTCTAATATGTTCTAATATCCTATCGGTCACTTCGGTTATGGAGAAAGAATCGGGATTTTCTAAGCTTGAATGCGGTTGTTCGACCCTTTGTTCCTCATAATACCCATATGAAGTCGATGGTTCGCACCATTGTTCTTCATTGTAAGCATATGATGGATAAGGTTCGTAGTTTTGTTCTTCATAATACTCATATGAGGTGGGTTGTTCACGCCATGGTTCCTCATAATAAGCATATGAAGGTGGTGGCTAATATCTTGGTTCCTCAAAGTATGAGTATGAAGGCTCATACCTTGGTTCATCAAAATATGAGTATGAGGGAGGAGGTTCATACCTTTGGTCTTCATAGGATGTGTATGAAGTTGATGGCTCGTACCTGGGCTCCTCATAGTAGGTGTATGAATTGGATGGTTGATATGAGTGATTATAATGAACCGAGTGTGTGTTACGACAATTAGTGCAATAATTACCCCTATAATCATCCTCCTCATAGGTGTAGTTGTAACCTCCTGAGTATTGATCCATAAGAATCACTCAGCAGACCACAACCGAGTCTCGAGATCAGAAAACAAAAATAAAAACGGAAACAGAGGCTGGACACGGCCCCGTGTTCAGTGGACACGGCCCCGTGTTCAGTATCTGTATCTGGGCGTTTTAATTAAATTTACTGATCTAGTTGAGCACGGGGCGTGTTCAGTGAGCACGGCCCGTGTTCAAGCTACTGTTACTGGGTGTTTTTATGAAAATGTGCAGCACGGCCCCGTGTTCAGTGAACACGGCCCCGTGTATAGGTTACTGTAAATGCAAATCTAAACTAAAATGAAGAAAAATGTGCGCACGTTTTTAAAAAAGTTTTGAAAAACTGATTAGGCCGTCGATTTTAAGCTTTCTTAAAATCCTTTTGTCCCCGGCAACGGCGCCAAAAACTTGATGCGTGTGAAGTGTTATATATATTAGGTGTATATTTTAAGCCCTTTTTAACACTTATTTTTAGCCAAGTTTTAAATTTATAAAACACGATATTTTACTAACACTAAACACACATATGGGCAAGTGCACCCATCGTGAGCGTAGTATAGTGTTGGCAAGATACCGAGGTCGTCCAAGGACACAAGAGCTTTTAGTACCAGTTTATCCTCAACGTCTAATCAAAAATAAAAGTTTAGAAAAATGTTTTAAACTAAGAAAAATAAAAACTAACTAAAAATGCTGAAAATAAAAATAAAACGAAAAACAGATAGACAAGATGAATCACTTGGTTCCGACTCGTATCTAGTGTAACCTTTGATTATTTCCGCACTTTTGCACTATTTTAAGAGATTATCTTAGTTATTGTAGTAGGCCCCTCTTTTGAAGGTGACGTTACCCTCACCCAGTAGTTTGAGTCAGCAAGGATACAATCCTAAAAGGGTGGATTATTGGAAGATAATTAATTAAGTTATTAATGCAAATTATGGTAGGCCCCTCTTTTGGAGGTGACGTTACCCTCGACTAAGTAGTCTGAGTCAGCAGGGATACAGTCCTAAATAGCCGGGTTATAGTATTAATAGTAGTTAACTTATGAGGGGATCAAAGAGCTTGGACCCTCGCCATCCAATACCGTTAAGTATTGAAGGAGGTCCTACTAAATTTGACCCAGGTCCATTGCAGGACCTCTAAACGCTGAACAATGGCAAGGCCTTTACCAAACCGTTCCCTTAACCCCCGACCAGGTAGCCAACATACCTCCATATAGACCGTGGAGATATGAATGGTGAAAATCTTTTATTTTATATAGACAGTAAAATAATGCCAAGACACCACGGACAAACGATAAGGAAAGATCACCTTCAACATAAGCAACTAGTTATTAAAGTCATTAATACAAAACCAAGTAAAAAGTGCGAAAAGATTAGAAATAAAAAGTATTACACTAGACACTTTGTCTTCACCAAGTGATGTAAGAGACTTAGGAAAAGATGGCCTTGATTGTCAAGAACTCTTACGATCAATCTTGGATCCCGAGACGACTCACACACTCTATGATGGACAATGGATGATGGTGGTGGATGATGGTGTTATGGTGGTGGTGGGTGGTGGGTGAAGTGTGAGAGAGGTGGTGTGCCAAGGGATGGTTTGAGCTTGAGCCAAGCACTCCTATTTATAGGCTGAACAGAAGCTCGGGCACGGCCCCATGTCCAGTGGGCACGGCCCCGTGTCCACATCCTCTTTTTCTTCATTTAATGCAGCTGTCTCTTATTAGTTGACCACGCCCCCGTGTCCGCTGAGCACGACCCCGTGTGCAGAAGAATCTTTGTACTATGAAGATTTGCCTGGATTATGCGAATCTTATAGTTGACCACGGCCCCGTGTCCGCTGAGCACGGCCCCGTGGTGGGCAATAGAAGCTTCTACCACTTTGTCTTTTCTGCTGACACTTGGGCACGCCCCCGTGCTGGCTGAGCACGGGGCGTGTTCAGTCTTCTGATGTCTTGTTTTGCTTGGGAAGATGTTGTCGTGGGGTCGGGCATGTCACGTCTTGTTCCTTTTCTTGTATTTATGTTAGATTTTGATGTCTTTTTCCTTCTTTTGTTAATTTGAGCTCATTTAATCCTGAAAATACAAAAGGAAGACAAAAGCACACTTTTTTCCAACATTAGTACTAAAAAAGGGTTAGTTTTATGCCACAATTGATGAAATTTATATGTTGCATTTTGAACACATCAAATCTCATCCGTACAAGTGTTGGAATGTTATGGTGACTCATTTTGCCCACCACAAGAGATTGACATGTGGCATTGGCCTTTGGGGAGTGTTTAAAGGCTGTTAATCAGCAGGCAAAACGATTTTCTGCATCTGACCCATGCTTACGGACCTCAACACTAATAATGTTGAGGTCCGTAAGGACCTTGCAGGTCTGAAACTTTCAAAAATGGCAGAACAGACCCCTGTGCGCATATCGTCGTGTTTTGGCACTTCTAACACCCGTCAAACCCAATTTCAAGCTCCACAATGATGTTAAAGTATAGGGAAATTAAAATGTGCTCAAAAATATCTCGGATGTCGGTTCGTTTGGCCGTACGGTTGCGTTGTTCGGTTAATTACGACGGGAGTCGTAACGAACGCAAAAACGATCCAAATTGCACGACGAATGGATTTTTGACAAGCCAAACACTAAAATAAAATATTTTAGTGCTTACATAAATTTTTGGATGTCCGGATGTAGTCAGAACGTAAGTTATGCGCGAAAATGCAAACTTATGCACTTTTTGGCACTTTTAGTCCCTGAATGGCCCAAAAGTTTATTTTAGCACACCGAACCCCTCAAAGCCTATTTATAAACTATGTAAAGGATATTTATGGTATGTTTAACTTATGGCCATGTTCCGGAATGTCTGTTACATTTCAAATTGGCAAACTTTCGCAGTTTGTCAACTTTAGTCCCTGAAAGCGATTTAACTTGATTTTTGCCATACCAAAGCCTTCAAAACTTATTTCTAAGTTATGTAAAGGTTATTTAAGGTATGTTAAGCCTATTTCACTATTCCGGAGTATTCGTTGCATTAAACTGGTTATATTCTCGCATCAGTGCGCGTATAACCTTCCAGAAAGCGATTTAGAGCTTGAAATCGAACAAGAATTGATATGTGCAAAAGATACACATATTTATACAGATCCCAAGTATGAAATACAATATTTCATTGGCTTGGCATTTGTTTGATGGTCGCAGTGACCCAGGTGTCACACATATGTATAAGTTTGTATGAAAGTATGTACGCATGCATTCAATGAAATTGAGTACTAACGATAATAATAGCGTGCCTGGTGAATGAAGTGTAACGCAGGAATATCAAAGAAGTCTCACCGCGGATTGTATGATCAGACGGAAAGCCGGAATGTAAAGAGTTAACGGAATGAAAAATAAATGTGAATAAATCTTATATGTTTATGATACGTACTAATGTTATGAATTTTATGTGGTGAGCGCAGGTAGTACGAGCCATGAGGATCATCAAGGAATAGAGATCGAGGATCGAGTCACTAGAGAGATTGTACGGGAACGTTGATGTATATAATGTAGTTAACATAAGCTATGTTTTTACTTAGTAAATAAGTCGATTGATGGATTTATGTGAAAGAGTTATGTTAAAGTTAAATTCTACATAAGTTAAGGTATTTATAATGAAAGAAATTTTAGACATGAACTTCCGCTGCGACTTTTGGTCAAACGTGAATTAGGGTCTTACAAGTTGGTATCAGAGCCTTGGTTTGAGAGAATTAAGTACGAGAGGATAGGTACTTGAACTTAAACCTAGGTGCTCTTGTGATAAGAAACCCGTACAATCCATGACTCTATCAAGATCTAAAGGTAGAAATGGAATGAAAACGTGCATGTATGCATTCATATGAAGAAACTAACGGTTATATTATGTGTAAGGTAAGCATAACTGCTCGGAAAGGATGATCCGTGAATGCGGTCTAGATCGGCATCAAAGCAAGTGATAAGACAAATGAACCCCAGGTACGTAAATTCAACGTGCGGGCGTATGAAGTGGTATAATTAAGCAAGCGAAAGAAAATTATAAATGAAATATAATAGTGATATGGCAATGAAGTTTTGAAAATGTTACACGTGCCGAAACTTAATTCTTCGGACATAAGGTGGCGATTACACGAAGGCACGAAACTAGTATGTGGATTGTGTACCTGGCCAGTACACAAGAAACGTATGACGTTCGTGAGACCGTGATAATTGTTACAGGTATGTCCGTTAGAATTAAGTAGTAGGTGGACGTGAGGGTGAAGAGAAATGTAAGACTCTCAGGAATGAAAGTATAAATGCTATGTTAGAATCTGCGAGACGGATTCGAAACATGAAAGAAGTTAAAGTATGAATGCTATGTTAGAATCCGCGAGACGGATTCGAAACATGAAAGAAGTTAAAGTATGAATGCTATGTTAGAATCCGCGAGACGGATTCGAAACATGAAAGAAGTTAAAGTATGAATGATATGTTATAATCTGCGAGATGTATTCGAAACATGGAAAGTATGAATTATTAATTTTAAAATAATAATTGACTTCGAAACTGAAAATTTAAAATCAAACACATTAATGGTTTACTTCAAAATTTAAATTTAAATAATGATTGACTTCAAAATTTAAAATTTGAAAATCAAATCACTAAGGAAACATACCAAAAATATAGGATCATATTCCTCAATCAACTTTAACAACGAATGAGAGTTGTTTTTAGGATCCATAACTGCAAAGGAAGTAAGCACTTTTTTAAAAAAATATAATGGTAATCTATTTATAGAAACAAAGTCTATTTACAGAAACCGAATCATAATTCCGAATACAAAAATCATCTTTAACAACAGTAATCTGTTTATAGAAACAAAAACAACTTTAAAAATGAAATTAAAGGCATCTTTAAAGAATTAACAACTAACTAAATACAAAAATTATAACTAAATGACTCACGATAAATCATCATCAATAATTTTAAGACATTGACATATGGAAGTTATTCTCCCCACAATAAGGTTGCAAAATCATACGGTATTTCCTATCAATCGAAACAAAAAAAAAACATATAAGTTGCAATAACTTATTGTGTGCACAAAACTGAAAACTAAAGAAACATACCAAAAATATAGGATCATAGTCCTCAATCAACTTTAACAACGAAGGAGCGTTGTTTTCAGGATCCATAACTGCAAAGGAAGTAAGCACTGTTTTAAAAAAATATATATAACGGTAATCTATTTATAGAAACAAAGTCTATTTATAGAAACCGAATCATAATTTCGAATACAAAAATCATCTTTAACAACACTAATCTATTTATAGAAACAAAAACAACTTTAAAAATAAATTAAAGACATCTTTAAAGAATTAACAACTAACTAAATACAAAAATTATAACTAAATACAAAAAAATTATAACTCACAAAACAAACCATAAGAACTTCAAAAGATAATCATATAAAATTTCAAATTAACGCCTAAAGACAAAAATAAAAAAGAAAGACTATACATATCAAAAAACAAACAACACCAACAAAACTGAACTAACCTGTTTTGGTCGACGAACAATTCGAGTCCGATTGTCACAAAGATTGAGGGTTTACCATGAGAAAAACAAACCATAAAACATTCGGAACATATGTTATTAATTTTTGAAAAAAAAAAGATCGAACAGAAAGGATAAAATCAAACCTACACAAACTTAAAAAAGAGAAAACAACTATAATATTTAACTAACCTCTGTTGTTTGACGAATGATCGGAGTCCGATTTTATCCAAGATTTAGGGTTCCACATGAAAAACAAAATCAACAAAAATCAGTAACTTTGATAAATGTCAAAGAGATGATTAACGTTCATAGACACTACATAAATCGGAGAATGTAGATGATGATAAAAAAACCGCTTGATTTTGTTTGCAAAAAAAAAAAAGATAAATGTTCAATCGCTTGATTAAAGATACACAGTAGATAAACAACAGATTAAAACAACATACCTTCAATTTTTATGATCAGATCTACAAAGTTTAGGACAAAGAAGAAGTTAATAGCATTCGAAGCAATCTTTATAAAATCAAGTTTCTATAGAATTGAATAACATAAATAAAGCAGATTTAGGATCGATTGTGTAGATTTACCTTTGATTATATTTTATTCTTGATAAAGAAGGAGACTGATGCACTGGGAGAGGAAGAACATGGAAGATATGGTGTCGGTAGGTGATAGGGGTGTGCACGGTTCGGTTCGGTTTTTGGGTAAAATCAAAACCAAAACCGAAATGTCGGTTTTTGGGTTTTAAAAACCGTTCGGTTTCGTTTTTTTTTTGTTTCGGTTTTTCGGTTTTTACGTCGGTTCGGTTTGGTTTTTCGGTTATTTCGGTTTTTGGAACAAAATTATGTAAGATTCAAAAAATAAAAAGTATAATTTATATTATAACAATCTTTTATATGTTTATATTTAAGTTATTATAGTTCACCTCTTTAATTAGTATTGTTTACATAAATCTAACCTTCTAATATATTTTTATTTTTCTTCAAAGTTTTATTAAATTTAATTTTTATATTCAATTTTGTTATATCTTATAGGTAATAATAAATCATTTCAGTTATAATGTTTTTATTATAAACACTTTACATTCAAGAATAAAATTAACATTTTCTACTAGCATTGGGTTAAACACTTAAACAATTTAAACTTAAACATAAAAATATATGGATTGTAACTTATCGGTTCGGTTCGGTTTTTTTCGGTTATTGAAAAGGTTTATCCGAAAACCGAACCGAAATTTTTGGTTATTAAAAATCCGAAAACTGAACCGTCGGTTTTTGTTTCGGTTCGGTTTTTTCGGTTCGGTTATTTCGGTTTTCTTGCTCACCCCTAGTAGGTGAGATGAACAATAATTAAGATGGAGGCATTTATATGAAATCCGAATAAAGGAGGGGATGATCCAAATCAAACTGATCCGACCCGGAGTTTATTCGGATCCCGTGTCTACTGAATTTATGTGTGTATTTAGAAATTTAGAATGGATTCTCTCCCAAACTCACAAAACACCTCAACCATAGGTTGCCACATCATCAAAAAGCTTCAAAATCACATGCCACATGGTCTAAATCCATCTCATTTATATATATATATATATATATATATATATATATATATATATATATATATATATATATATATATATATATATATATATATATATATATATATATATATAGGGAGAAGATCATGCGAGAACCACCTCTTATTGTGAGAACCGCGAGAACCAATGTGAACACAACCAAAAATAGCTAAAAATCACACACAAAAAAATTTAATATTTTTTATAAAAAAATCGCTACTTTTCGAAACCAAAAAAAAAATTTTTAATTTTTTTTTTTTTTAAAGTAGCGATTTTAACATAAAAAATATTAAAAAAATTTTAGATTTTTTTTAGATTTTTTTAGGTTTTTTGGGGGTTTAGTTTTTAGCATTTTAGCTTGGGGGGGGTTAGGTTTTTGGGGGGAGGGGGATTTAGGTTTTTTTTTTGGGGGGGGGGGGGGGGGGTGGGGGGTTTAGGTTTTTTTTTTTTTTGGGGGGGGGGGTGGGGGTTAGGTTTTTTTAGCTATTTTAGGTTGTGTTCACATTGGTTCTCGCGGTTCTCGCATGAGCTCCTCCCTATATATATATATATATATGTATATAGGACAATGCTAGACAGAAAACCCTCTTTAGGTAGAAAACTCTGGAAACCCAAATCTCCCCCCATTTTTACCCAACCTCCCGACATTTTTTTTGAAAAAAATAACACATGTAATATACATGTTTTAGAGTGTTTTGGGCCAAAAAAAAACAAAAAAAGCGCCGAAGGGATTTTTTTTTTTTAAATAAACAAATTTCAGTGCCTAACATGTGTTAGGCACAAAAGACAGAAAATGCTGAAATTTTTTTTTTTTTTAAATTATCCTTTCGGCGCTTTTTTGATTTTTTTTGGCCCAAAACTCTTAAAAACATGTATATTACATGTGTTGTTTTTTTCAAAAAAAAAATGTAGGGAGGTTGGGTTTTCTAAGGTTTTTTATATAGATAGGGTTTTCTATATAGCCCTACCCTATGTATATATATCTATATGTATGTATATGTATATATATATAGGACAAAGATCCGTTAGGAACCACCCCTTATTGCGAGAACCGCGAGAACCAGTGTGAACACAAACAGTAATTCCTAAAAAAATCTAAAAAACACACAAAAAATTTTTTTTTTATTTTTTTACTATTTTTTTTTGAAAAAATCGCAATATTTTGTTATTAAAAAAAAAAATTCAAAAAAAAAAAAAAATTTCGAGTAACAGTTATCCATGCACATGTGCATATGTATCGTTTCTTTGTCAAATTCCGTAATTCATTACAAATAATAGTCAATTGCACTTTCATTTACACTACCACGTGTAATACACTACTTTTTACGTTAACAATGTTAGAAATGCACATGTGCATTTATATGTATTAACAGGAAATAAGGTGTTTTGGTACACTACTTTCTCTTTCATCTATCATTCCATCCATAATACACAAGCATGCACATGTGCATTTTTGTCATTTCTTTAACAAATTCCGTAATTCATTACACATATTAGACAATTGCACTTTATTTACACTACCATATGTAATACACTACTTTTTACATTACCAATATTAGAAATGCACATGTGCATTTATATGTATCAACATTAAATAAGGTGTTTTGGTACACCACTTTGAATACACTTTCCTTTTTCATCTATCATATCATCCATAATACACTACCATTACATTCTACCATCCATAATACAATACCATTACCTCCTACCATCCATAATACAATATCATTAACAATATTTTCACTTTAATACATGTATGTAAACACCATTTATACCATCCAATCAACATATTACATAAAAAATTGACAACTATAACCAAACCATCAACCACTAGATATAACTAACCAAAAAACATGTATATGAGCCTACTTCTCCATTCAAAATCACAAACTTTTTGTAACAAAACACGTTATATCATGGTTATACCTAATGATGCACATGTGCATTTTGAATATTGGTAATGTAAAAAGTAGTGTATTACTAATGGTATTGTAAATTAAAGTGCAATTGTCTATTCTTGATAACGTATTACTGAATTTGTTGAAGTAATGATACATATGCACATGTGCATGGATAACTGTTACTCGAAAAAAATTTTTTTTTTTTTTTTTATGGTAACGAAATATAGCGATTTTTATTAAAAAAATATTAAAAAAAAATAAAAAAAATTTTTGAGTGCTTTTTTGATTTTTTTTAGATTTTATTTTGTGTTCACATTGGTTCTCGCGGTTCTCGCAATAAGGGTGGTTCTCGCATGAACCTTACCCTATATATATATATATATGTATATATATATATATTTTATTTAAGTTTTATTATTTATGTATTAAACAAGCTTAACTAACAATAAATTACTGTTTTATTGTTATTATTTTTTTTTTACTTTTACATTTACTAATTATATATATATATATATTAAAGACAAAGGTCGGTGGTGAAGACCTTTGTCTTTAATATTCCAAACTTCAATGACACTTTTTAGTTCTTATTTCTTAATCAAGTTTTTGACTTTTCTTTTCTTCTCTTCAAAGTTTTAAACCAACAAAAAAAGCCTTTACACTTTCAAGTTTTTCCACTCTACACCTTTAATTTTATGACATGAAACACTATTAACCATTATCTTTAAGTAAGTTACACATTTACTTCTAACTTTCAGTAATTGACAACTTTGACCTTCTTAACCTTTTCTACTTAATAACTTGACACCTCCTTTGGTTTAAATGACTTTTACGACTTTACACCGCAACGTGGACAAATTATTATACTTTTTTTAATCTATGTTCTACTTATTTTGTGTACGTTCGTAAACTGTATTGAAAGCAAGTCGGGTCAAATATACTACGTTTTCATTCGATGGCTATGTAATTTTTTTAAGTAAAGACTCGGGTCAAATATACAGTATAAATACTAGTTACTTTAACTTTCGACGCCGCCGCAACGCGCGGCGGGTCAAAATCCTAGTAGTTTTTATTAACTTTGAAAATTTCTTTATTGTATATATTATTATTATTATTATTATTATTATTATCATAATATAGTATTATTATAATTACTTTTAAGTATATTGTTTTTCATTTATAAATTTATGTATTTGAACGAGTCAAATATAGCCGATTTTGAATCTTTATCGTGAGAAATTGGGCCGATACCATCTGAACTACATCGGTACCGAAACTGTATTTATTTTTATAATTTTCTTGATGTGGCGGTATAAAGTTTGTTGAAAATAGACTTGTATTTGCAATAGAGTATTTTTATACCGTAACTATAACGAGTGTTGATCTGATAACTTTAGCGTGACGAATCGAACCGTTACCAGCTGAAGAACAACGGTACCGATACTGGCATTCGTTTTTATGGTTTTCTATCGATGTAAAACACGTGTCGATATCTTCTTGTGCGTTTGAGTGTTTACCGCATCGAACCGAACTGATACTGACTGAAACTCGCTATGAAGCGCGGGTAATCCCACCAGTTATTATACAAACCTGAATGTATGCTGGTGAGTAATGAACAGTCATTCACATTTCTATGCATATCATAATTTTCAAGTGTTTTCAGATGAACCTTTTATAAAAAAGGAAAAGATATTAGAACCAGTCTCTATAATTTTTTAATGTTAATATGTATTTAACTATTTATGTTATCATCTACGCTGTGTTTCATAGCAACTTATGCCCAACATTCCTTTAATTTTTTTAATGAATTAGGATTGAATTACAACAAATATATTAGCTTCCATAAACATAAACAAAAAAGTTATGACCATTATTCGAGTAGGACTATAAAATTATTATAAGTTGAGTAAATTACGATTTTGGCCGCTATGTTTATACCAGTTTTACCCTATTAGCCCAAAATTGAATCTTTTGACACATGTGCCTCCAACTGAATTTATCCAACTATTTTGGTCCTCCTTACTAACAATGGCACATTTCTGGCAACCGACGCCGATAAGCGTCTGGGCAGCGAAGCCACCGCGGGGGGGGGGGGGGGGGGGGGGGGGGGGGGGGGGGGGAGTCTGGATCTGACGTACTTGTCAATGTTCCAAGTGTCCAAAGGTTCAGCAGCAATTGCAGTGGCAGTGGCAGCTACGGTTAGATAAGGGCTTTAGGTTTTAAGAAATTGAGAAGATTGGATTGATTTTGCGAGTGAGAGAGAGAGAGATGACAAGAAAGATGTGAGAGTGGAGATTGATATCGCCATTGTTGTTGGTTTGGTTTGAGGTTTCTGGTTGAAGATGAGTTTATGGATAATGTAATCTGATTAACATTTATTTGGGGATATTTTTTTTTTTTCAATTTTTAGTATATATTATATATAAGGCCAAACAAATTACACCAAGATAGCCGGTAAGCGGGCAACAAGCTGTGCCGCTACCCCCTTTTGAATAGCGAAACCTAACCTAGTAAAAACGAAACCCCGATCTCTAGGAGACGAAATGTTGCTGTGAACAACCCGTTGGACCCGTTCAAGAAATCTGATGGCTTCTGGGGCTAGCGAGCCAAAGGTATCAAAGGCAAAAGGGATAAAGGAATGTTGATTATCCTCGCAGGCTTTTGCATGTTTGTCCATTTTCTTCGCTACCGCCCTTGCAATCGTCTGACTAGGGACAAAACCTGTATCCCGAAAGCCTACAAGGGGGGAGACCCCGGTAAGATCAACACAAGCGTGTTTACCTGCATCCCACCCGAAAACTAAAACGTCCGCGGGGCGCAATGTGGATCTTCCTTCCATCGGATCTGTCAAAAAGTTTACGGGGGCTTCTTTCTTCACCGAGATCCCCGCCCGTTTGAGGATGTCCGCCAAGACATCCCGCACCCAGTCGTGCCTATACTTAAAACCTGGCAGTTCTTTACAGTGCAGAGCATGCTCCCCAAATTGGTCTAAGCAAGCTTTCCGGCAAATCGGGCATTGCTCATCATCAGGGAACATAGGAATCATGAGCCGATATTTTAAGATAGCACGGTATTCAACGGCTGACATCTTTTGGCCTAAGCCCTCGATGGGGATGACCGATAGAAAATCTTGGGCGTGGGGGCCCCGCAAGCATTCTAGGACGGCGTTCTGACAAGGGGTCGTACAGAAATCTGATCCAATATTCTGAGCGATACGACAAAACAGAGCACTCGCCAAAGTCTTCTGGGTCTTCGGTGGGGCGGTGTCCCTGTTAGCGAAACCGCCAATATCCAAATCCGGGAGGTGTCTATGCAACTCCCCCAGAGCCATGTCATAATCCCCATCTATTCCAACAACCCCACTCTCGCGCAAGATGTGATCTTGCAGCCCCCACGATTGAGCTCGCGAGGCAACAAAACCGTAAATGGAGACATCCATGGCGGATAGAAGCCCCAGCCCCCCCATCTTACAGGGCAAAGAAGCAACCCGCCACTGAAAATCCCCAAAAAACGGACCCCCACACACCACAATGTCCTCTATAGCCCCTCGTAGCCCTTTATCGAATAAGGATACCGCCTCCTTTACAAACACAGGTTGACAAGTTCGCAGACCAAAAAGGAGCTTGGCGACACCCATGCAAGAGCGCAGCAGGAGAAGCTCACTTTGCGGGTCTCGGAGTTGCGAAAGGCCACTCATAAGGTCCACTGCCCGGGAAGCTCGCCGCGCAGCCAAAGCACTAATGAAACTGGGGTCCCGGCTCACAGCTCCCCCAAGGAGTCTCACGCCCCCCGTTGGTCTTCCAATCTCCTTCGGGAATAAACTAGCCTCCAATTTTTCTCCATTGCAAGACGGCCAATATACCTCCATTGGGGATATTGACTTTAAAAAGTCAACATTTGGTATTAAGAAAATCAGATGAAGAACATGGTGGAATTAGGGTTTGGGGGTTCTAAAATTGAAGAAGAAGATGAAGACCACATCGATGCTATGCATAGAGGTGTTTTATTCAAGGGTAACGAGGGGCACATGACCACCTTTTAATTGGATGGAGTTAGTAACGACTAACGAGGGTCAAAATAGTTTGATAAATTGACGTTAGGGGCACATATGTCAAAAGATTTCTTTTTAGGCTAATAGGGTAAAAGTGATATAACAACAGGGCCAAAATCGTAATTTACTCTAAAAAGATTTATGAACAGTTTGCAAAGTCATAAGGTCGTTCTAGGAAACGACTTATTTCATGACTTATCCCGTCTTTATTTGGTTCAATACACCTGAGTCATTTACTGTATTTTGAAAAAATAATCACTGAATGTACTAAAAACGCTAATAACACAGATTTAGATTGGGGTAAACAAAGTAGCCAACCCTTGATCCAGGACAATTTGCAGCTTATCATAACGCATCAACGAGTTTAAGTGGCACTTGTAGGTTCCTTTGCCTCTTGCCAAGACTTCCCCATCTGAATCTATAATTCCTTCCTTAGTTGAGTCACCCGTCCTGGAACCCGGCTCCAAGATCACTGCCTTCACCTGTTCATAAATATAGCCACTATTCATCAAGTTCAGATAATGGTTATCTTTTATATCTTACGAGTTAACTACAGGACTTGACAAAAAAGGAAAGGGGTCAAACAAGTCAAGCAGGTCATGTAGGTTGAAAGTAATTCAAAATGTATATAGATCCATGGAACCTCCTAAATAGCTTTACTAAAGTTGGTTAGATTTATTAGAAAATTGAATAAAACAGTGTTTTTGGGCCAACCCAACCTGACTCGTTTCTGATGCAGTTTCCAGTGCAATCAAATGGCTCAAGATCAAATAGTTCAACCACAAGACTTGTCAAATAGGAAACAAAATAATAATAAAAAAAAAAGATTAGGAAATTAAAATTTGAATAAATGAAAGATATTGTTGATGCTCCGCATCAGTTTCAGCATGTACTAAATAATTACCCGTTTTGACTCATTACCCAACCCACCCATCTTCAGCACCCGGGTATCAAATGAGATATATTTAAACCACAACACAAATGAGAATCCTTTTGTTGTTACATTCTTTTACTCTGTCCATCTACATATAAATGCAACAACCGTATCTCTAACTGGGAAAATGTTTAAATGAAAAAAAATAACCTCATATAAAACAGGTCAAATGGGTCGAAAGATACCCAGGCATGTTTTTAATGCATACAACCCCCTAAATCGTTTAATTAAAGAAAAAGGATATTATTATTAAAGTAATATAACTATTGTCACTATAACAAATGTCGTCCAGGCCACCGACCCGACCCAACCCAAACTCAATCGTTTAGATTAGTTTTTAAATCCGCTTGACCAACTCGTATAACCACCTCTAGGAAAGAAACATAGCACTACATGTGCCATTTAACGCACTCACCTTAATATACAAAACATGTGGGGATCTTACATATTGCCCATTGCTCATTTCAGACATCAAGGACATCAACCTTAACTTTGGACATTCCTGCATTACAATCAAGTCTAGGTAACCATCATCAAACTGCATGCGAAACAAGCACAGTGTAAGCAATAATCACAGGAATTACTCAATTAGCAAAATACTCACCATCAGATAGATTACATACAACAAATGACAGGTGAAAAACTAGTTTCTAACTGTTAATGCAACCCCAAGAACCAGAGCCCCATGAGAGTTAGGTTCTCATCTTCATGTTAATGTACAGATAAGATTGTACTTATAGCCGAACAATTTCGTGACAGATCATCACAATAATTGTGGAGAATGTTTCGTGATCAAGTACAGTTGAATTTGGTAAAAGATTGTATTGTGTATTATATTACAATAGAGAGATTACAAGGATATTAAATAGATAAAACATTTACATCAAGATCCATCTAATATAATAATATATATAATATCATCTAATAAGTAGGAGTGTGAACTACTGACACGACACGAATCTACCACGAAATTTGTGGGTTTGGGTGTCAAAATTGAAAGCATATATGCCATCTCCCTAACAAAATATTGAACAAACCATGGCTCAAGCCAGTTAGAGGTAAACACAACAAGAAGATATGAATATTTATTTGTACTCTTCTTCTTTCTTAATTTGCAGCAATGTTATAAAAAACATATAGTATAGGCAAACTCTCTACAGCCTCACACTATTTTCTGGAAAACTATGCAAACAGCTTCGAAAGAACCGTGGTGGCGTGTGATAAACAACATTACAGTATATTCTAGATGATAGTAGACTCTTTGCCTTGAAGTAAGTGTGGCAATCATGACCCACAAATAACAGATGGATTGATTTGGGTAAATAAAATTACATTTGGGTCCACTCAAATTATACACCATGTCAAGTTGGGTTGACTCAAATTACACAGGCCAATGCAGGTCACTCTTACACACTTGCTAACTTAAAACGGGTCAAATGAACGAGCAACAGCCACGACCTTTGCTTCTTGTAACTGTTGGGTTTAATCTGTGAGGTCCTTGGGCTAAACTAAGTGCCATTGAGCTTGGATGATTAGAAGACTTGGATGGAGACCCGTCGAGTTTTCTTGTTCATTAAGTTGTTAACCCTAATATGTTCTCTCTCTCTCTCTCTCTCTCTATATATATATATATATATATCATGTCTATTGTAATTCTTGTACTGAGCTTAATAAAAAGATCCCTAGTTGCAGCCCGTTAGGGATGGCAAAAAAACCCGAACCAATGGGTTTACCCGAAACCCGAAATATTTGGGTCGGGTATACCCGAAACCCGATGGGTATGGGTCCGGGTATGGGTATGAATTTTTTTTTTTTTTCGGGTTCGGGTACGGGTATGGGATATAGTAATACCCGACCCGATTACCCGCAAAATTTACCCGAACCAATATATGTATAGTATTTTATATCCTTATATATATTATATATTTAATGTTTATATTTCTCAAATATCACAATTCCCCAGTTTCCCATGTAACCAAATTTCCACCCAAATCCCCAATTGCAATATTTTACTTTTCTGAAACGTCATTTACACTTCTATACTCCAACCAAATCTCTAATTCAGATTTCAATATTTGTCTTCTTGGATACCATTCTTCATCATCATTGCTAGTGCATGCTTCCACCGAATTGTTAGTGAATCACCACTTGAAGTTCTTAGGGCTCAGACTCAGACCTTAAGGTATATTCTTCTTAATGTGTTAGTGTTTAATTCTTTTTATTTCTAGTTCATAATTAATGGTTTTAATGTTAAAATTTTGTTCTTTCTAGTTCAGAATCGTTAATGGGGGTGTCAAGTTTGATACTTAGTTTTGTTGGTTGTTCTTAGTGTTAATTATGTAGGGTTTAGAATGACTAGTATGGAGCAACTAGTTCAGAATCGTTAATGGGTTTAGAAGCTAAGAAACCATCTTTCATGAAACCACCATCTGGGTGATCCTACACACATTAATATAATAAGTCAAATATTATTTTAACACTTGCAAATGCATGTACCACAGAAATTATATAAACAGCAAGTGTACCTATGGGCCTAGCTTTGATCCTTTGAATCTCTTCCCTGCATTATATATATTCATATTATTTTCTTCTTTGTTTAGCATTTTTAGATTTTAAAAATATATGTATATGATCATGGAAAAAAAGGAGATGATGAAAGCTGACTTGATGAATCGATTCATATTATTTTCTTCTTTGTTTAGCATTTTTAGCATTTTTAACATCTATTGTTACTAGTCTGTCCATTTTTGATGTTTTTTTGAGTTTTGATTGTATCTTTAATGATGTTATGCATGTTATTTATACATGTTTATAATCTGACATATAACATTCTTTTTAGCGAATATCGATATGGAAGGAGAAGGAGAAGGAATAATAGGGTGTAATAGTTCAAATACACAGGCACATGATGATGGTGACCAACTTACACAAGATCAACAAGCAAACACTGGTCAATCTCAAGAACAAGATCAAAATACCCGCGAAGGAGAAACGGTTAATGACAACAATCTAGTTGAGAAAAAACGGAAACTATCTTCACCGGCATGGGAGCATTTCAAAAAGATAAAAGTGAATGGTGAAGAGAAGGCCGAGTGCAATTATTGCAAGGGCAAACTAGGAGCGAAGAGCTCAAATGGGACAAAACATTTACTTGCTCATATGAAGAGTTGTAAGAAAAGAAAAAATAAAGATATACGTCAACAGGTGTTATCTGTGAATCAGGCAAAGACACCAGGACAATCCGATCTCTCTTGCTATAATTTTGATGCTGATACGTCACGAACTGATCTTGCCGAGATGGTAATTGTGCATGCGTATCCACTTGCTATGGTTGAGCACCATGGGTTTCGAAAGTTTGTGAGCGGTCTTCAACCTTTTTTTAAGGCTCCATCTCGAAACACTCTCAAAAGTGACATATTAAAGATTTATGAATATGAAAAGAAGAAGACAATGAGGTATATCTTATTTTATTAGATGAAATATTTATTATGTTATCTTTATACTAATAGTTATCTATTTAAGGATTTTGGAGAAGAATGCGAGTAGAATCGCAATTACCACAGACATGTGGACATCAAGCAATCAGAAAAAAGGTTTTATGGCAATTACTACTCATTTCATCGATGACAACTGGGAAATGCAAAGTCGAATCATGAGGTACAACATTGTTTTTAGTATATATAATTGGCCTAATTGATTGTTTAACTAATGTTTAAAGATTTGCTTTAGGTTTATCTATGTCCCTTGTCCTCATACCGCTGATGTTCTTGCCAGAGTTTTGTATGAGTCATTGTGTGATTGGAATATTGACAGGAAAGTATCAACCGTAACCGTTGACAATTGCTCAACAAATGATTTGTTAATTCACTTGTTACTCGACAAGCTATCTTTAAGTGATCTTATTTTGGGAGGACAGTTATTTCAGATGCGTTGTTGTGCGCATATTCTGAATCTAATTGTCCAAGATGGGCTATCAATTATTTTTGATGGGATAGAAAGAATTAGAGATAGTGTTGGCTTTTGGACGGCAACACTAAAACGAGTCGAAAAGTTTGAAGAAGTAGCTCATCATTTGGCCATTCCATCTTCAAAGAAGTTGTCCCTTGATTGCAAAACCTGTTGGAATTCGACATACCTAATGTTGAACGTTGCTATTATCTACAAGGATGTTTTCAAACGTCTTAAGCAACGTGATTCCCACTATAACAGTTTACAAACGGAAAAAGACTGGGAGTTGGCATCAAAGATATGTAAAAAACTGAAAGTATTTTATGATGTTACCGAGTTGTTTTCTGGATCAAAATATCCCACAGCAAATATATTTTTTAAATCTGTGTATGAAATAAAATTCGCGTTGGATAAGTGAAGTCGAGATGAGGAGAAGGTGATAAAGGAAATGGCCAAGAAGATGATTTCGAAGTATGATAAATATTGGTCAGTTATTCATGGGTTTTTGGGAGTAGCAGCCAGTTTAGATCCTCGATACAAGTTGAAAATTATGAGTTATTTATTTCCGATACTTTATGGTTCTGAAGAAGGTGCAAAGGCTGAAATTGAATATCACAAAAAGTTTATATATGACTTGTTTGAAGACTATAAAACAAAAGGTTATGAGAATGTAAGGAACCATGATTATGGTAGGCCAACTTCAAATAATGACAAGAGTGAAAGTGGATTGTTTGATGACTATTTGTCATACGTAACTGAAGAAAATACATCTGGTATGTTTTATTATCACGTTTAGTTATTGTATTCATTTTCAAGTAATATAGTTATAGATAAAAGTAACGGGTATACATAAGAGCCATATACAGCATGCGATAAAAATGGCTTTTCTCTGGTACCCTGGGCGATTTTGGCGACTTCTCTAGAAACCCTAGTTCTTGATTTCTACCTTAATTTCAATTGATCTGGGTTAGGTATTGGGGTGTTGTCGATCCTTCTGAGTAAGGATCTAGACTTCTCTAATCTTTTGAAGTTGGTATTAGGGTTTTTCGTTTCCTTTTTATTTCTAGGGTTTCTGTCGTTTTCAATCGCTGTGGTTTTAGTCTCTCTCTTCTGTTCGATACGTGTTGCATGTTTATTCCATCTGGTTATTGTCTACGTTCCTGTGCATGGATAATAATCGGGATAGGGATTTGGAGGATCTTGGGTTTCACTCTTTCTCGGAAAGGATGCATGAGGATGTGTTCATTACGTCAAAGGGTTCAATCAATGTCCAGGATATGAGTCAAAAGTCGTCTTTGCTCAGCAAGCCGCTACGGATTGATGGGAATCCGCTGGTGCCTCGTCGAGGTGTTGTGCAGAAAGATCCTAAGGTCATCAATGTTATTGATGAGCTGCAGAAAATCACGGTTCCAGTTCAGCCGGTTATTAATCAGGTTAATCAGCATGGGAAGCCGTCAGAACCAGTGTCTTATGTGGAGAAACTTCAGTCTACTGTTCAAAACAAAAGGGAAGTCAACTTTAGACTTATGAAGCCTTTAGAAACTAGAGAAGATGCTGATTTAGTTATCCCGAAAGAGGTGGTTCAGCAGGTACAATACAAATTTGAAAATGTGCTTTATGGTTATTTTTTAGGAAGTCGTTTACCGTTTCCTGTAGTAGAATATTATGCAAAGAATGTTTGGGCAAAGTTTGGGTTTCGAAAGCTTATGATGAACTCGGCTGGTTTCTTTTTCTTCAAGTTTGATTCAAGGGATGGGTTAACGAAGGTTTTGGAAGGAGGTCCTAGGTTGATAAAAAAAGTCCCAATTTTTCTGAATATATGGTCTCCAAAGGTTAGCTTGAAGAAGGATGGGGTGAAAGCAATTCCCCTATGGGTTAAACTGCATAATGTCCCGATCTTGGTTTACACGGATGATGGAGCAGCTATGCTCGTGCAATGATTGAGGTGAATGCGGATAATGATCTTAAAGACTACATTACACTAGCTATTCCTAAGATGGACGAGGAGGGATACATTATGGAACGAGTAAAAGTTGAATATGAATGGAAGCCGTTACGTTGTCCCACATGTTGCTTATTTGGCCATGACCATTCTTCGTGTAGTAAAGTTATTAAGGAAAAGGCAAAGCAGGTTGTTGTAGACGAGGAAGGCTTTGTAACTGATCGGAGGCGAATGGCTAAACATGGTTTTCCACAAAAGAAACAAAAAACTAAATTTATATATAAACCAAAGGCTAACAAAGATGCTCCTAGTACATCTGGAACAAAGACGGAGGATCGTCCTAAAACTGATCCTCCAACTGTTAAAGTGGCTAACTCGTTTCAGGTCTTAGCTAAGGATAATGATGTTGAGAGCCCAGCAGCTGGTAATGGTTCGGCCGAAGTGGATGGTGGCGTAGAGAAGGTAACTACGTTGCATGATGAGGTCTTAGAAACCATTCCTACTGAAATGTCGAGATATATGGGTAGTAATCTAAATGGCAGCCAATCTGAGGGGGCAAGCACTCCCGGTTCTATGGGTTTCAATGGGTAGTGTCGCTGCTTGGAACATAAGGGGTTTGAATCGTCCCCTGAAACAAAATGAAGTCCGTATATTTATTGCAGAAAGTCAATTGAGTGTTTGTGCTATATTAGAGACGCATGTTAATGTCAATAATCTTGTTAAAGTTTGCAAGAGTGTGTTTCGTAGGTGGAGCTGGTCGTCTAATGGGAATTTATGTCAGCGAGGAACAAGAATTATTATGGGGTGGAATACGGATGATGTTGACCTTATGGTTCTTTCCCAATCTGATCAGGTTGTTCACACGCAGATCCGGTTAAAAGTGGATTCAAAGGTGTTCTTTTGCTCCTTTGTTTATGCTGAAAATAAGTACCAAGATCGTCGTGCTCTGTGGGAGGATTTATGTAGACATAGTGTTGTTGCTAAGGATCATCCTTGGGTAGTGCTTGGGGATTTTAACACAGCCCTTAACATGGAAGATTGTCTTTTTGGTCTGTCATGTCATACTATAGGAATGAGAGAGTTCTTTGACTGTATTCAAGTGGCGGAGATTATAGATATTAAACAACATGGATGCCATTACACCTGGAACCAGAAGCCTAAAGAGGGTGTTGGAGTTTTTAAAAAAATTGATCGTGTTATGGGTAATCTTAAGTTCATGGATTTATTTCCGAATATGCGATATTCCAGCCAGCTCGTGTTTCTGACCACTCTCCGTGTGTCCTAAAACTGCCGTCTATCAATCATGCTAAACCAAAGCCTTTTAAATTTGCGAACTTCCTAACCACTAAATCAGAATTTAAACAGTATGTTACTACTGAATGGGCTAAGGAAGTGCAGGGTTATGCTATGTTTTCGGTGGTCAAGAAAATGAGGAACCTGAAACCTTGCTTTCGTAAGCTATTACATTAACAAGGTAATCTCCATGATAGAGTTTCTAGGCTTCGTAGTGATTTGGATGTGCTCCAGAAGCAGGTTGATGCTAATCCCCTTGATACCGGAGCTCGTGATTTGGCTGCCAAATGCCTTCGTGAGTTCCAAGAGGCAGCTTACGATGAAGAATGTTTTCTTAAGCAAAAATCAAAGGTTGAGTGGCTTTGTGCGGGAGACTCGAATACTTCTTATTTTCACAACTCTGTGAAAAGTAGGAATGCTAGAAATAAGATCCAGTGTATTAATGATGTGCATGGTAATCGATTTGAGGGTAATGATGTTCCAGCCGCTCTTTTGGACCATTACTCGAATTTTTTGGGTACCGATCAGCCTGTTCAAAACCTTAATGATGATGATTTGTTTATTAACACTCTGAGCCAAGATACGGCATCCCATATGGTTAGAGAAGTAACTAGAGAAGAAGTTAAAAAAGCTATGTTTAACATTGGTGAGAATAAGGCCCCCGGTCCGGATGGTTTCACATCTGCGTTTTTTAAGAATGCTTGGGATATTGTGGGCGAGGAGGTGACAAATGCGGTACTGGATTTCTTTGATAATGGTAAGCTTCTAAAACAAGTTAATCACACCATCCTTGCTCTGGTTCCTAAAAAGGATACTCCTAACACTGTTTTAGACTATCGGCCCATCTCTTGCTGTAATGTTCTGTTTAAGTGTGTTAGCAAGATCATAACGGATAGGATTAAGGGGAGTTTGAATAATTTGGTCAGCATAAATCAGTCGGCTTTTATTCCGGGCAGGAAAATTTCTGACAATATTCTCCTCACCCAGGAATTAATGCACAATTATCATCTTAATAGAGGGCCCCCAAGATGTGCGTTCAAGATCGATATTCAAAAGGCTTATGATACAGTCAGTTGGCAGTTTCTTGAGTACATTCTGCATAGTTTTGGGTTTCATCAAAAAATGGTTAATTGGATAATGACATGCGTTACAACGGTGTCATATTCGTTAAGCATTAACGGAGAGCTTCATGGTTATTTTGCGGGTAAGCGTGGGCTTAGACAAGGAGATCCTATGTCCCCTTATTTGTTTACACTAGTCATGGAAGTCTTAACACTTCTATTACATCAGACTTCGTCCCATTCGTCGTTTAAGTTTCATGCTCGATGCTCTAAACAGAAGATCATTAGTGTTTCGTTTGCTGATGACTTGTTTCTATTTGCTCATGGTGATAGTGGATCGGTTAAGCATCTTAGAGAGGCTCTTGACAAGTTTTCTCTAGCCTCGGGTCTGCTTCCTAATCGGGATAAGAGTACTGTATTCTTCAGCAATGTTCCTCGAGCTATTAAAGATCAGATTATGAACATTATGCCGTTTCAAGAGGGTTCGTTTCCGGTTCGGTATCTTGGGGTTCCGTTGATTTCTACTAGATTGACTGCCAAGGATTGCAAGACACTCTTGGAGCGTATGGATAGACGAGTTGATAACTGGATGTCAAAATCTCTCTCATTTGCAGGGAGACTCCAACTTATCAATTTTGTTCTCACGGCTTTATACTCCTATTGGGCTTCGGTTATGATGCTCCCTTCTAGTATTTTAAAGGATCTGGAGAAACGTCTTCGTAGATTCCTATGGAATGGTGGTAAGTCAGGTTCGGTTCGTGCTAAAGTAGCCTGGAAGGATGTTTGTATGCCAAAAGATGAGGGTGGCTTAGGTATTCGGAGCATAGTGGATGTTAATAAGGCCCTTTTAACATCTCATATATGGAGCTTAGTCACCAATCGGCCTTCTCTGTGGGTCCAATGGATCCACTCTTACAAACTAAAAGGTCAAAGCTTTTGGGAAGTTCAATGTCGAGCTAATGTGAGCTGGGGATGGAGGAAACTCTTATCTATCCGTTCGAGTGTTCGCTCGTTTTTTTGGATGTCTATTCGGAGTGGCCGTCAAACTAACGTATGGAGTGATAACTGGTGCATATGCAGTCCGATTCGGTCATTCATAACCCCTAGAGCTATTGCTAATGCTGGTTTTTCTTTAAATGCTACGGTGGCTGATATTGTGGCGGATGACGGTCAATGGTTATGGCCTCAGGCATGGTATGATCTTTTTCCCGTCCTTATAAACATCGGTTCTATCCAGATTATTCCTAATACGAATGACCGGTTTTGCTGGAAAGATTTAGAAGGTAACCTTCAAGTTTTTAATTCTTGGGAGGTTTGGAATTGTTTGCGTAATAGATGTAATAAAGTCCTATGGACCAACTCGGTTTGGTTCAGCCAATGTATTCCCCGACACTCGTTTCACTTGTGGTTGGTTATCAAAAACAAGTTGAAAACGCAAGACAGGATGACCATTTGGGAAGCGGGTAGTGCTTCTAATTTGCGACTTATGTGTTGCCCTTTATGCAAGTTTGATCGTGATTCAAGAGATCATCTGTTTTTTCAATGTGCATATGCTTCAGAGGTTTGGAGATCGGTCAGGCTCTTGGTTGACATGGAGAATGTTACAGACAAATGGGACTCTATCATGCAATGGATGGAGCTCAATGCTAATTCGAGAACCATGGATAATATTATTTGCAATATTCTGGTGGCGGCTTCCACGTAATTTGTTTGGCAGGAAAGAAATAACAGATTATTTTCTCATAATCAACGGAGTGCTAGAGCGCTTGCAAAGGTTGTCATTGATACGGTGCGGCTCAGAATCATGGGGTTCCGGTTTGGAAGAGACCCAAAGCAAAAGAAAATTTTGGACAAGTGGCTGATATCGAAGAATAACATGGAAGTTGATCCCGGCTAGAGTAGTTCTTTTGGTTTCTTAGTCGTGTTTGTCTTTGGGCTGTGTTTTAGTCTTGTAGTTCTGTTTGTTCTTGGTTGTGACTTTGTCGGGCTTGTTTGTTTTGTTGTCCTAGTCTTGGTATGCCAAGTCTAGTAGTGTGTATCGGTGTCTCGATGCACCCTGTTTCCTTTTTGATTGGTTGATATAAATTTCACCGGGGTAACCCTTTACCCAAAAAAAAAAGTTATAGATAAAAACTACATTGGTTGTTATAGGTAGTATCAAATTGGAGCTTGACCACTACCTTGAAGAGAAAGTGTTACCACCAAACATAGATATTGATATACTAGCTTGGTGGAAAACAAATGGTTCGAAGTACCCGATACTCCAAAGGATAGCCCGAGATGTATTGGCAATCCCTATAACTACGGTGGCATCTGAATCTTCATTTAGCACAAGTGGTAGATTGGTAAGTCCTCATCGTAGTCGTCTTCATCCAAGTACATTGGAAGCGTTGATGTGTGCTCAAAGTTGGTTGCTAAATGAAATACGAGGTAATTCAATTTGATTACATTTCTACAACTATTTTGTTTTATGTACTTAGAATGTTCTTTTTTTATATACATAGCAACTTGTTCTAAAGAAAGTGAAGCATATTGTCGGACAATTGAGTATGATTATGATGATGGTGACGAGGTAAATATACATTCCAAGTTTATTTTATTTATGTTATTTTAGGGATGATTAAGTGATGGTGTATTCTTTTATTTTTATTTTTTGTAATTGCAGGGAAGTGGTATGAAGGAGTAAGAAATTTATATGGTACTTTAGCTTATGTGGAAAGGAAAACAATCAACTTCATGGAAATTGGAAAATGAATTTATTTGAAGTGTATTTTGGTACCTGCTACATTTTGGTAGCTAGGGAATTAAACTTACTTCCTTGGATTTGGATATGTATTTTGATAGCT
Source organism: Helianthus tuberosus (assembly GCA_030545235.1). NCBI lineage: Eukaryota > Viridiplantae > Streptophyta > Magnoliopsida > Asterales > Asteraceae > Helianthus > Helianthus tuberosus. Next base: position 103,849,324 of record CM060352.1, on the reverse strand, counting down.
TAATTATGTAGGATTGTTGAACACTTTTTTGGATATGAAAGTAATTAAGCTAGCATTAAACAACTAACTAGCGTATGGTGTATTAGCTTCTTTTGAGATTTATATTCTATGAAGTTTATTTATTTGAGACATCTTATGATAAAACATATATGTAACTTATTATATGTTACGGTAAAAAAAATTATAATTATAACGAGAATACCCGATACTCGCATGTATACCCGATACTTGAAACCCCAACGGGTATCTTTTAACAAAATAGCGGGTATACCCGATACCCGCGGGTAAACCCGGTACCCGATGGGTAATTACCCGTCCCATACCCGACGGGTTTTGGGCCGGGTATGGGACAAGTTTTTGTAACCGGGTATGGGTTTGGGATTAGTCATACCCGCCCCATACCCGCCCCGTTGCCATCCCTACAGCCCGTGGACGTAGGTTCCCCACTGGAACCGCACCACGTAAAATTCTCATGACATGTCATGCTTTATATTTTCTATTTGAGTGTTCCTTGTGAATCGGTATTCCGCTACGCCACTTGAGACCCACCGGTAACCACCTATCAGCCGTATCAGCCGGCGCCATGACCGACACAACTCCCACCGTTTCCAAAGCAACCGCGACACAACCACCACCACAACCGTCATCACCGCCGCCTACGTAACCTTTACCATCGTCACAAACACTACTTCAACCCTATTGAAACCACCACTACCCCAACTGGTAAACCGCCAACACAATCACCACCGTCACCGCCACCACCTCCACCATGTTGGCATCGCCACCGCTTTCCCTGACACCACTAACCACATTTACCATCGCTGCCTTCACTGGCGCCACTACCAACACCACCGTTCTGACCCAGCCCGCATGATCGCCATGTTTACCTTAAAGGCTTAAAGTTACTTTAGAAAGAAGAGAACCTGATAAAGTGGGTCCCAATAGGGCAATAAGATGTGGAAATTTCAACAAATTAATTTATGAAGGGGTATTGTCAGTTATGTATCATTTCTAACTTATAAAGGTGTATTGTCGGTTATTTATCAATTATCATGTAGGAAGGGGTATGTTATGTTAGATTGTCAAAATGGCCGATTAAGCATAATAGTAAAGTGTGAATCAGTAACCACATGTCCATTTTGTTAGCATACATGTATAATAATATAGATAAAAATGAAAAAAACTAACCTTAGCATTAGGTGCGGCCATGGCGTTTTCAGAACCCCAAGCAACATTCTGAAGCCAAATACCAATAAACGGACCATTAAGTTTTCTCCAACTTAAAGTCCCCAAATCAAGCTTAGGGCCCTGGTAACCATGGTGCTGAGTTGTAAGAGGTTCAACAGCAGCACTGGTTGGTTCTCCTGCATCTTCAAATCCGGGAGCAGGTACAAAAGAAATACAGCCGTTATATTTCCGCAGACTTAGAATTCGTTGTAGACCCTAAATAAGTCGTGTTGTAAATAGTAATCATAACTAACACATTAAATTAATTGTAAATTGTAATAGATTTCAAATTACGACTACCCTTACAAGTAATCAGGCATTCAACAACAAAACATCACTGCTAACTTGAAAACCCAATGATGCCTAATAAATCATATTGTTTTTTTTTTTTTCTTTTTTCAATAGAGACATTGTTAAGACTTAAGTTTAAAAACTATTGATGTTAATAGTCCTTTAGACTTTAGCATTACTATCACCTCCATATGTAACTTCTATGTATATTGTTCCATTAATCTTTTCTGCATAACTATTTTGATTTTATACTTTTTCTTGAGGTATTGTCCTCCTTTACCGAAGAAAAGTTTTAAATAAAAAAGTAAGATCAATGTATATTCATATCCGAGTCATGCAGGATATCCTCATACTGGGGGATCCACCAAAATGATATAGTTCCTAACATCATACAGAGATATCTTGTTTCTTGCTATATTTGATCTACACACAACTGACCAACAAACTGCATATGTTTACAATGACAGTAAAAAACAGAAACTTACATATAAATCCATTCGAGCACTTCCCATCCACCGATACTGCTCAGACTCGATATCTATGTCAGCTATCAGTCCTTTAGAAAAGAAAAAAAACATGACATAGAATAAGCATTCTTAATTTAGTACTACATGCATAACCGTGAAGTAAGTTGTAAAACACGGAAAAGCAGGTACTAATGTTGAAAAAAACTACAGTTAAAAAGATGAGCATGTAAAAGTTAACTACTTTAATTGTACCCCATGCAAGCATCAAGACACTGAAAAATCTAGACTGCCCTTGCCAGATTGTGGCTACATCCAGAGAGCGTTTATGCCCTGCGAAAAATGGATTATGCAACAGAATTTCAGTTAATAAACAAAAGCAGATTTCTAAAAGAAAATATCATATAAAACTACACCTTGAATGACAGCAAGCATAGCATAAGCAGCTGTACATGGTTGACCAGCTGAATCGAGAAGAGATTTTATCATTCCATTTCCAGTACCTTGATTAACAAAGCAATACAAACATATTTCATACAATCGTACAAATTACGTGAACCGTAAGACTGTAACACTAAGTAACGAAGAGACCTGCAGGTATAACTCCAATAGGTATCTTAAGCGCGACTTGCCAGTCTTTTCTTTCAAGCAATCCATTAACAACCTACTAGAATATCCAACCAATGGGAAAAAGGCAAAGAAGTTAAAGTGGTATCACAGGTTTAGTGGCCATGCATAGAAGATAATCTATTAACCCAAATAGCATTAACCTAGCTAGAACTGATTAATAACTGAACAAACCAACCTCAACTAAAATCCCATCTCCGCTAACACAAAGAATGCCATCATACTTTGTAAGATCCAAATCATGGGCAACTTCCTTGGCATGAAGTTGATATTTAGTTTCTGAGGTCACAAATAACCCGAATGAGAAGCAAAACAGGGTGTGCAATGCTTAAAAGATACACGTTTAACAAACCTTGTAAAGTATACTCTATATTAGCATCCTCGAGTATAGGTTTAACATCATCGGTAAAAACCTTGGAAGCAGATTTCCTCCCTCCAAATGGGTTAACAAATAAAAACAGCTTCTTTGGCCTGCCTGTCATAATAAGAAGAATATGAGAAGTTGGAAAACCTAATAATAAGATATATAAACAAACCTTTACCTTCTTTAAAGCCAAAGCAGGTTTAAATGAGAAGAAAAATAACAATTTTAGGTCAGAAGAAGAAAATTGATCATTGCCATATGAATTAAAATTAAAAACCATCACTGGCCAATGAATTCATAATCTCAAGTTTGGTTTTAAAATTAAAAACCAGCACTGATCAATAGTATGTATGTATGTATGTATACACAAAGTAACTATAAATCAATACAAACAAGTCATGAATAACCAGTACCATTCATAAAGTGAGAAATTATAATACCTAGTGAATCGATGTATCCCTGAATCTTGTCGCACATATTACGTGCTGAATCATCCGACGAAGCCTGAAACACGAAGGTCTTCCGTACCAAACCTCCAGCGCAGCTTGAAACGCAAGATCCGTCAGTCTCAACAAATGACCTAATAATCAGGATCTGCTGTTTAGCAATTGATACTCCGAGAACTTGTCTGTCGACGGAGAGGCAGCGGAGGACGTTGGAGGGGTCATGCCACCGGAGAATGCCGTCGGGGGACAAAGTGAATGCCGTCTCCTTGCCGTTGACTACCACTTCATCGTAGAGTATATGCTGCTGCTGCTGTTGATCCATCAGAATCAGATTTCTCAGCCAAGTATCTTCTGTAGCAGCGGAGGAGGAGGAGATGTTTTCCCCGGATATCCGACCGATAAATAAAATTTACTCTATCTTTTTACCTTACTCCATTAAACTTTCACTTACTGTATTTATTTTAAGGTAAATAAAATATCATCAAATAGTTAATAACGAAGATTTAACAATTATAAAACGATATTTTAAAACACTTTTCTGATATCCGAACACAGTTTTGTTTTATGTATGATCAAAACTTGTGATGTTTGTCAAGTTTTTAAATATGAAAGCATTTGAACCATCAATTAGAAGACAAACTGTATCATCAACTTTCTCATGATGTGAACCCAAGTTTTATTTAAATAACAGTTGTCCTAATTTATCAGTTCTAAAAATATTGTTGAAATATGACATAATATTTTATTCAACACGTACAATATACAAGTTTTTTTAAGATATATCTTTTTTTTATTATTTATTATATAAAATTACATTTGCGCAACCCGTGTAATATACAGGGTTCTAACCTATTAATTGTATATTAATCCACTGTTTAATGAGCAGATCTATATTAACATATTGTATAATTTATGTAAACCTGAAAATAATATATGTAAATTTTCTTTTATCAAATCAACTAGGTTAATGCTCGCGTAATACGCGGGCTTCAACCAAAACCATATTAAAATCCATATATAATCTCATATTCTATAACACGTCTGTAAAGTTTATTAATACGTAGTCTTGTACTGTTGCATAAAAAATTCTGTTGATCAATATACACCGGTCGAGTAAAAAAGAAATTATCAAAATATGAACCAAATGTTATAAAATGTGAATGTATTATATGGTTGAAAATAAAGAACATTATATAAAAAAAACATAAAGTCATTTATTCATGTATACCAACTAATTATAGAAATTTTATCTTAAATATATTTTCAAATCAAGTACTAAAAGGAACTAATCATTCATCACAAATTTGAATCAAGTAATTTTAGAGAATCAATACACAATTCATATTAAGTAATAATTGTTATAGAAAGTGGTTAAGAGCATGAATATCATCCAAACACTTGATAGTTGCTTGAACATCTTGACAATTTGAGATCATTCGGATTCTTCTTTGTACCTAATATGAACAAAATAAATGTCACACATAATGAATCTAGTCATATAAAAGAATTGAATTTATAATTCTAAGAAATCTATGAAATGAATAAAAAAAATTAAATGTTCCAAGGACTTACATATCATTTCCCAAAAATCGCAGCTGAAACCTAGATGTCGATTAAGATGGCTACACAACTGAATTAATCCTGAAAGTTAAAAGAAATAATAAAACGAAAAAATTTGATATTCAACAGCAAGTAATCAATTCAGAAGAACAATAAATCAAACCCGAAAGTTGCAGCGTAATATAACCGACCCTACCACGCCCGACCCAGGTGACCACTTGTACACATCAAGCATCAACTTGAATGATCCAATAATATACCCGATCCGAACCAAATGACCAGTTGTCCTCATCAACCATCAACCCGAAAGATCCAGCGTGATATATAACCAACCCGACCAGGATAACCAGTTGTATCCATTAAGCATCAAACAGTCAATCTTGGCCCGTTTACTACAAACAATTTTTATCAGAATAATCCAAACATAAAAACATATAAAAAAGATGCCAAAAAAAATATACCTTATTTAATGTTCTTGTAAGGCTTCAAAATATAGCAAATCATGTGAATTACTCAAGGTATAAAATAAAGCATCTAAGGTGATCAAAACTGAACCGATCAATTTTCAAAATCAAAAAAATCCTAATTGAATCTTAATGTAACAACACATACAGGGTCAGTCAACACATTTCAGATGATACAGGTTCAGGCAAAACATTTATATTGTTAGACTGTCAGGCTCAGATTGTGCATAAAGATGACAACACCATGGCTGCAAGAGAGGTTGCATGAACAACTGCTATCCTACGACCTTGCCATACCATAATGCTATCTTTATTCAATTTTTACTCTGATCTACAAAATCATCATAGCCTCATGTTGAAAGGACAAGAAAAATGCACTTTAAATTCACTTTTTTATTCATCTTCACAGTCAACACTAAATGATTTGCTAAAGTAATTCAAATGATTTGAAAATGTCAGACCTCGCTTATTCGGGCAGACATTTGCTTCATCATAGTTTTAGTCTCAGGTGAGAAGCATCTCATCAACATCATTGACTGAATATCCCTTAGGTGACATCGATCTAATTATCATCAACCAAACATCGATTACACCCAACGCTACCTTGAACAGCCACGAACGGCAGCCAGCAACGATTAGCGCATGTTGCAACAACACGACAGATCTAGCCATCATAGCCTCAGATGACAAAAGCATATGTGGTAATGAAAACTGAATCGATCAATTTTCAAAATCAAAAAAATCCTAATTTAATCTTGATGTAACAACACATACAGGGTCAATCAAGACAGTTGAGATGATACAGGTTCAGGTAATAAAAAGAAACCCTCTGTTGTAGAAGCAACCAGTGAGAGAGTTTTGATGGAATTTTTAAGAGGGCTCGGTGACATTGTCGAGGAGTTTCAGGAAATGCTATCACTTAGCATTTCCTGACACTCCTCGACAACATCACCGACTCCTCCATGTTTCCATCAAAACACTCTCACTGGTTGCTTCTTCAACAGAGGGTTTATTCTTATTACCTTGAAGATGTATCATCTAAACTGTGTTTGACACATCCTTTGTGTCTTCCTCTCTTCCTTAATAGCTAAGAACGTGACACGTATGCAAATCCAGGTCATCCTCTAATCTCCTTTAATAGATAGTATAGATTATGAAAACACTACATGTAATCAAAATCACCGAATTAGAAATGTAATTTCTAAAATTAAGCAAATTACTACTAAAAGGTAATGAGATTATATAAAAGTGAACACTTCTAATTAGATAAAACATTAAATTCATTCAAATTGTACCACAAATAGCAATCGAGTCATATCCCAATTACTTTGTAGTCATCAGAAATCAACATAACAGAAAAAAAACTAAATTTATATTAAGTAGTAAACAATTTGAAAATTTCCCTGAACATTTTTATTGGTCGGCCAAATACGAAACATATATGTTTCGTAAAAGTCAACAACATTTCTGACAGACTAAATATGCAACACACAACATTAAGTCGACATTTCAGATATTTTTTTTTTCAGAATCGGCCATATAACGTTGGCATTTATAGAAGGGCAAAACCTCAAAACAAAAAAAATGTTGGCATTTAGAGCAGTCAGAAATTGAAATTGATGACATAAACCATGCTCTCAAGTTTAGGTAAATTTATGCAAGTACATACCAATCTACAAACAATTTAACCGATATTTGTTTTCCTTAACTAACCCTCGAACATCATTGCAACACAACATATATGACAATCATCAAATTTAAGATGAATCACACTGTCATCAAACAACGTCACCTCTAACCTGATGTAATTTAAAGGGCAACATGAGTTATCTCAAACTTACCGATATCAATTGCTCATGAATAAAATCCATTAACTTTTGGCTTGACATGCAATCCCTAAACACATGATGGTATCACTATAAGGGTGCCATAAACGAACCATGAGACCCCCTGCAAATAAGTAGATTAAAAGGGTTTTCAAAATAGATCCATTAATATCAAACATACCATGAGCATCCACAAGGCAAACTTTTAAAGAAAATGTGTTAAAAATATCAAAAATAAAATTATCGATAACAAACACATAGATAAAGAGACGGAATCAGATCAAAACAGATTGATGATATATGAACAAATGAATGAGAAAACAAAACATATAACATACCTTAACAAAACGAATCACGGCAAAAAGGCACTAAGAACACAATTTCAGCCCTAATTCAAGATCTCAGTCATTCAAAACATTCAAAACCAATCGTTAGAGAGATGAATGATTTAAGTTACATATTACAAATAGGAAAATAAACAAAAGATAAGAAACATAAACTTACCGATATTTGCAAATTATGTGAGTAAAAGATTGGATTTCCTCTTCAAACCGATCTATGTATGAGCAGAAGTGAAAATAGTTCTAACCTTCAATCGCTGCGTCAGTAGAGAGAGATCTAGGGTTTGCGAGTTTTAACATGGAGAAGATGAATTAGATATGGATCTAGGATGTGAGAAAATACGAAGGTTAAAGATTAGGGTTTGTTCATCAATCGAGCTGTAGGATCGTTTTCAGACCCAAACGAGTCTATCAGAAGATTTTTTCTCAATACGAAAGGCGGAAACAGACGTATCAAGGTCAATTCAGCTAGATATACACTTTAATTGTCGATTTGATTGATTTGATAACAAATTACAGTGAGACGACACTTCGGCAGCACTTCGTGGCTCAAACCGGAAAGTTACAAATGAAATCAAGACACCCCTATTTATAGGGTTCTAATTTCGCTTGAACTGGCTTCAAACGGAATTATGTTTCAAGCGGAATTAGCTTCAAATGAAATTAACATGATAATTTCGTTTGAAACCGTCATGTCAATTTCAAGCGGAATTACATGTCTAATTCCGTTTGAACTTGCCTCTCATCCTATTTTTGACATATTTCTCGTATAACGTGTCCTGATCTATCTAAATACAAACAAGACTCGATACAAGACGAAGTCAACAGACGCATGCACCAACAGACTCCCCCTCGAATGTTGACGAGTCTTCAGTGTCGAGTCTTCGCATCTTCAGTCTTTATCAGTCCTTTCGAACTCTTCTATGAAGTATCTAACATTGTAAAGTATCCTCAAATTTCTCTCTTTTCTTCATCAGCACCAACAGACTCTCAGGATCAGAACCTGGCTCTTTGACATTCAGACTCCCCCTCTCAGTAAGCTGGGATCGCAGTCTGGCTTTCACAGGTTCACAGGATCGAACCCTGGCTCACACTCTTTCCACAGGTTCAGAACCAATTCCTGGATCTATCATTACATGCACAAATCTCTACCCAAAAATAAATTTCACAAATTTATAATTTGATAAATTTATACTCTACTTACCACTTGTAAAATCAAACTCACAAATGATTTAACATTTAAAATATTTTGATGACCACTTGTGAATAAGATATTCAAACAAAGATTTTACAATGTTAATCTTTGATGAACCACTTGCAGAAATTATCATTTTTTCTTTCAAAACCCAACCCATTTGTTCTTCATGTCTAGCACTTGGAATTTTGAAAATCAGTTCTCCAACATCAGTTGTCGAAAATCTTTTTGAATTTTTCAAAAGTTATGCTAAAACACACTAAAAATCTTTTTGGATTTTAATGTAAAAGAAAATGCGATAAAGAAATATTTACAAACACTATTTTTGTGAGTTTGCGTAAGAGGATCATATCAGTTTTTGAGACACATCACCAACACCGTTAAGCTTTAATCATTTTAAGTTCTAAACGATTCAATTAGATTGTCAGTATACTGGCCCACTTAAATTTTCACACAAAGTTCAACTGTTTCGAGATACGATATTAATGTTTTAGATATTTAAACTTAATCGCGTGTCCCACCTCAGAATATACTCCCGTATCCAGATCCCAATATTCAGTCTTACAGGTGAGTATACCTAGATGATATCTGTAAGGGGTTAAATTGCGAAGGCCGTGAGAGCTCAGGTCAGAACTTCCGTTCAGCAGAGAGATGACGGCTTCGACTTTTGGTGTGTCCCCTTTAGAGGATTTTTTCTTCAACAGCACATGATTAGCATTTTTCAATGTTTCATCATTTTTTATGCTGAGGGTAGGCTATATTTCAAGCAAGCGTAAAGTATTATACGGGGACTAGGCCATTGCTTCCGCAAAATCAGAAGTCCCAGAATAATACCCCAGATATCACTGAGCATAAAGACCTAGTATCTCAGAAAGAGGGACCTTTCAAACAATATTTCGGGGGTTACCCATATATCCGAGAGATGTTCCCCACGATATAAGTAAGTTTGAATTTAGGTTTATATCTCGTCACAATCTACTAAATGTGTAAAAACCTACTGACACATCATCAGTGAGACCGTTTATCACATTTTGACTTTCCAATTCTTTAGCATGTTGTGAATGTCCACTGATGTACTATCATTTCCTCTTTTATACAACAAAACTTATTTTTTATTTTATCATGTTTTTGGCTTTTTCAAATTTTCAAATGTTTTTGGATTTTCTGAAAATTCTTACTCCCCCTAAAATTCAAACACATTTAAAAGAAATTTAAAAACAAACTATACAAGTAACGTGACAACTGATATCGAATCACTTCAATTCGCCATCCACTTGGCATAAATAATCAGAACTCCCCCTCACAACAAACTATTTTCCCATTTAATTTCAAAACACTTAAGTTTGTTTTAATCACAATGGTCTTTCCGGAAAATTAGTTTTGTTGTTTTTATAAAACCACTTGTAGGTTAGGGGATTCATCACCTTGTTTTTCAACCACTTGTAAGATTTAACATTTTTAGGTTCAAACATCAAAGATCACTTGTAGAAAATCAAGTACAACTTAATGTCCCTAATTTATCACTTGTAGGTGAAAACCTTTATCAACCACTTGTAAGGCGAAATCACTTTCGTGAATTTCTCAAGAAAGATGCCGATACCTGCTCCTCACTTACCAATCTGGGAGCTCCGGCAAGTCCAGATTTTTACTGTTCATAATATGTTCCATCCCAGTCACAAACCTGGGACGAAACACTCTTACCTGATTTTTTCAATTTTTTCTCATAAAACTCTTTCACCCCTTTGACTTTTCCATCAACCATTTTACCAAAAATATGCTTCACTTTGGCATTAAAAACTTTTTCAACATCAAATTCTTTCTTTTCAGAATAGAATTGATTTGAAATTTCAACCTTACCAACCTTTTGTTTGAAATTTTCAGCCTTCAATGGTGGAAAATTGACATCATCCATTGGAGGAACTGAATTTTGACATTTAACCCCAATTTGTGGCTCCTCTGACTTTGTGGAATCAGATTCATCGCCAGACAATAGCTCCTCTGATTTTGATGAATCAGAATCATTGCTAGAACTATCATCAGACTTCTTAACAACCCATTTTTGGTTGTCAAGATTTGCACTTTTCTTGTAAAACCTCTTTGAACATTCACCAATTTCAAAATTTGAATTTTTGAAAAGTTTAGTTCTCTCAATTGGTGGTTCAAACACAACCTCATTATCTTTCAGTTTAGAAACTCCCTGTTTGGTTTGAATTGCTTGTGAACATTTCACAGCTAGATGTCCAATTCTACCACATTTAAAACAGGTTCGAGTCTCCTTCTTCTTTTGATTAACCATCTTCTCCATTTCTTCTTGCTTCTTCGCAAGGAATTCTTTATTCGACTGCTTTCTGAACAAATTTTCTTTTTCCTCTTCAGAAGATATACCTGAAACAAATATCATTTTTTATTTAAAATCTCGAACATATTTTTCATTTTTATGATTTTCTGGTGGAATAAAACCCAGACCTTTCTTTTTGAAATTACCGTTATGGTTTGGTTTCTTTCGATAACCAGAACCAGAACTGTAACCCTTTTTCTTGTTTTCTCTTTGTTGAACTCTTGAGGTGTACTTTTTAGGTTTATCATTAAGATTTACATCTTTTATTTCAGAAATATTAATTTCTGTCAATTTGAAAACCTTTTTTATCAATTCAGCTTTGACACCTCTTATTGGAAATTCCTCATCAGAATATAATTTGTCGGAATCATTCAATGTATATGCAACTTTGAATGTTTCGTCATTCAAATTAGATTTTGATAGAAGAAATTCTTTATTGTAAACTCTTTTGCCCTGTTTGACGGTTTGACTCGGAGTGCTGGACTCAGACTTTGACTCTGACATAGACTTCGACTTTGACTCCTCCATTTCATCATTATCTAACACATGATCCACCATTTTCTTCATCAATTGAGATTATTGATCAGTGTCAGACGATGTAAAGGTGACATCAATATTTTCTGGCAAGTTAACTGAAGACTCCGACTCCCACTGTAAGTTTGTTGCCTTTTTTACTCTTTCTGAATTTGGATTTCTCGGAGAATATCCATTTTCAAGCGGGGGTGGACACTTGTTATAACTAGCACTTTGTTTCTTACCAGATGTTTTAACTTCATTATCCTTCTTCTTTTCATTTTTCTTTTTAGAAGTCTTTTCTTCAGAAACCTTCTGTTCTTCAGTTACTTCATCATCCTCAAATGCCTTCATGCCTTCAACAGTTGGATAAACCCTGTCAATAACATATGAAGTACATGAGTAACTTTTTAACAACCGATTTACTCTCTCTGTTTCAATCCTTTGTGTCTCCAGTTTCTATTCAAGCACAACACATTTTTCAATGTAACTGTTAACACTTTTCTGCTTTGTCATGAAAGC